>OY740769.1:10140463-10752680 GCA_963513935.1 Aphrophora alni | reverse complement strand
CCGTTCGCTATTTATTACCGAGAAAAGTTACAACCAATAATCGATTCTATAATAAGATATTCTCTGAGCTTTACAGATTAAATGTAAATTGAGTGTACAAATGGCAACAGTACAACGTTTGTAGTTTAACATTATTCTTATTGGCGAAAAATCCAATATGGCTGAGATTGAACAGAGCCTTTGAAGTGCGTTCCAAATAATCTATTTTAACTTTCTTACACGGAAAAATAGAACAATAATTGATTTCATACAAAACCAGAAGAACTTTTGTAACAATTTTTTCTTTACAATACAAGTAGACGGCAACAAAGGAATACAATATATGAATATAAAATACAGTTTATATGCATAGAATACAATTTAATGCAATATATACACAATTTCATGAGAAATCTCATCTCATCTCGTTACAAATCCTCTCTCTTGAAAAAAAAAAGTAACGTCAGCGAAAGAATAAATAATTTTTGTTTTATTAGGAAGAAAAGAAGGAGCTTGTCTTCGGTTAAGAATAACAATATTCTTTGATGAATAATTTCTTATTGTATTTTATATTCTATAAATTCATCTACACGTTTTTGATCCGGATCTGTGCTGTTGAGTTTGATCGTCTTGCATTTTGGTGATTCATTGAAATCTTGGGACTCAGAATTGTAGGGGAATCTATGTGGAGGAGGGGGGACAATTAGGACACAGATTGTAGTTGCGTTTACTTTTAACTGTAGGGGAGACTCTTTTAAGGGTTTCTTATGTTCTTCCAGATTCAAAATTAGAGTTTTATTGTGAATGACAAGAAATCAGAAAAGTTTAACAAAAGGCGATAACTTTTTAACAATCGTCTGTGAAGTGATACGTTTATATGGGACGTGGGAAAGTGATCAGTCAGTCTGGAGTGTTTCACGACAATACACGAGCTTGGAAGAAGGTGTTATTATCAGAATTCGAGTATAGCAGTCGAGTCTACCACCGCAAGCTAGATGACTATTTGATTCGTCAGGTCTCATTTCTAACTAACGACGTCGGGCTAATTTTCCGACGACGTGGCGTCGCTTGGGTTTCCTGCGAGGCCCTAATATTAGTCTCACCATGGATGGTCTATTCTATCATCACCAACACAACTTGCCTTTCACGTCTGTAGATAAAATTAAAGAGGAAATCCGCTTCAGCTTCAACAATGCAACTTACTCTGGACGCTACTCGTGGCGCAGAGAGGAACTGCAAGGAACGTTTAACCATCCATAGCGACGCTACACCCGTACCGCCGAATCAGATGTTTCAAATAAGTTATAAAATGCAACAGTTAAAATAATGAAATATCTCTTTTAAACCAATTAGGACTGGGCTGTCTGCTATCTGGTATAGTAATATATCAGCTTCAAATAATGAGGTTGGTAGATGGAAACTTCTGTAGGTTATTCTTCAAACTTTTCGTGTGAGTGGAAGGTATTTGCTCCAGTGGCTATTTTTAAGACTTTATAAGATCTGGAGTTTTTACATATTGGATCACTCTCCTCATAAGCATTGTAAATAGTTTAGGTAAGATGTTTAGTCGTATGTAATATTCGACTATACATACTTTTGGATCGTAGTGGGAGAAAAGTTACTTGTGGTTTTGCAATCTCAAAAGGAAAATGAAATTGATATTTGTATAAAGAGAATACACTATGTGCTTAAAAATTGTGTTAAGATGTTTCGAAATGTTTCGGTTACAAGCGTTGCGAATCGAGATTATTTAAAATATGTGTTAGTATAAGAAGAGAGAGAAAATGAAAAGAGGAAGAGATGAGAGAGGGAGGAATGGAGAGGGAAGGTGGGGAGAGAGGGGAATGGTGGAGAGGGAGAAAGTGTAAAGATGGTGAGAGAAAGGGATAAAGGGAGGGAAAAGAGATAGAGGGAAAGAGGGAAAGAGATGGTGGGAGAGTGAGGAAGGGAGAGAAAGGGAGGGACGTAGAGGAGAGAGAGGGAGTTGTTTTTATTTGATATCATCGTACTTGTATATGTATCTTTGAACTGTAATTGGATGTCAAATTATACCTTTCTAGGAAAAGATTCGTATATGATCACATTTTATATTTTACAGGTACATACATAAAGGGGATGTGTTCGCATATCTACTGTGAAGAAACATGTTTATAATTCCTAATGTGGAAGGTGTAATATAAAACGTAATTAATTTACTTAGTTGACCTTTTGGAAAAGAAGATTTATTTGATTTATAAGAATTGGAATAATAATAATAATTTCAACTGTAACCTTTTGATATTTACAAAGGAATTTTCTTTGAAAACGATTCTGGGTTTCTTAAATTCACATTCGTTGTTACGTAACATTGCAGAGGAGAAGATTCGTGACTTTTACAGGAAGAAAGAGATTTTGAGAAATATTACACTTTTACGTTGTGAAAATTTTCAGGGCTTACAGTTTCATGTTTTAAATTGAAATTTAATCAAAAATTCCTAACCGAAAAAACTTTATTAGTTATATTTAATTGGTTATGATGCCGATATTTAAGCCTTTATATTTATGACTGTAAAATAATAAATAATTAGAATATAGTACGTTATCGTTTCGGGTTGTAATGCCACGGACATTTCTCCATTGCGACTTATAATGAATTAATTGTACAATATACAGGAAGAAACTTTCAGAACGTGTTCTACTGGTAAAAATAAAGGAAAAAGTTCATAAAAATAAATGTTCAAAACCGCTTAATTTCATTTTGTTAAAAGAAAAGTTATAACTTTGGAAATAGATAAGATATTGAGTTAAGATTTGCACATTAACGTTTAATTATTTCATATGTTTTAAAATGGCGATTTGTCGGAGCTGGTTTTGGTTTAGACTGAGGGTAGGGGCATTATCGTTTAGGTATAAGAAGGGCTTCGACAATATGTGTATTCCGTAGGAAATGACGTGGTAGGAATTAGAAAGGGGTTCGTCTAGAGGGGATCTGCTCTCAATAAAACGAATACGTTGAATAAGCCGGGACCAGCCGACAGAGCACTTGGAGGTTGTAACGTTAGTCCCGAGGGGATTAGACAACGAACAGGGTGTCCATGCTGCCGGGATCAACCGAGAGACCACTCGGAGGTTCTAACTTTCTTCCCGAGGGGATCAGACAACGAACGGGGTGTCCATGCTGTCGGGATCAGCCGAGAGACCACGGAACGGTGATCAGGTTAAACAGGGTCATCTTACTGTTAGCAGCGTACTGCTTCCTGAAAGACATCTCAACACAGCATGAGGAATGATTCATCAAGAGATAGGTGTAAGGTGAGTAAAAAACCAGATTTTTACTGAAGAACTATTCCGACTATGAATGAATTCAGAAGATGTTTGGAGTTGTGCAATTAATTTATAAGGATCTTAGAAGCACAGACATTCTGGAGGACCTGGTAACGGTTCGAAGGACTAATAGTTACCTTGATGCGTCACTGAAGATGGTGACGTTGTCGTTGAAACGCGTTTGATTAAATAAACGTATTTTGTGAAAAATTGTGTTTTATTTTAATTCAAAACATAACACACGTTAAGCTAAATATTTATTTATAATATAGGCGTGTAAACTTGCGAAGTTAACTTGATATAGGCGATAATGAGTTTCTAAAGACACAAATTCATGAATGAAAATATAAATTTCAATATAACCTAATGATGTTTATATATGAACAAGAGCAAAACATTGCTTAAGATTGTTGGAAACACTCAATCGTTGAAATGATGTTTTAATTTCTTGGAATTACAAAATACACCTTTTTATGATATTTACTATTGCATACTTTTGTCTAAAATTAAAAGTAGGTTTGCCTGAATTAAAATCTTGTTTTCCTCTAGGAACTGGAACAGCTATCTGCTGTTATTTCACTTTTAATGTTATTTCCTTTTCGACAACTATAATTCTGCTATAAACATTTCAAAGGAATGGGGTGTCGTGCGGCATAACCATTTCAGACAAAGATAATTTTTAATGTTAACGCCTTCCTTCCATTTACACATAACTTCTTCTTGTTTGGAAATATTTCTCCAAGAATATCAGATTAATTATTTTTCACAGGAACACTGTAAATACAGTAATGATTTCATAAATAAACACTGAACAAACATTTTCACACACGTATACTCGAAACTAAAACAAACAAAAGGTTTGAACTATTAATTAAAATCGAAATAAATCGGCAAATATTTGATTTGGAAAATTAAGGAGAAGAAATGAATCCAGAAGTTCAGATACACGATAAAGATATTGTAAAGGTCAATTTAAGTAGTCACCTCTCCCCTAACAACAGAAAATCAGATATAAGTGAAATAAAGGAAGAAAAACGATAATAATAGCGAACCGTTAGCCTTACAGCCCAGCTTCAAGTTAGAAAGTCTTACCAGAACATATAAGATAAGTAGTCAGATACGTTTCAAAGACTTGGAACATAATCTTATGACGGGAATGTAATGTTACATATAGGAGTTCAAGACGATGGATAGCTCATCAGTACTAATGATCTATTATTTGGAGTAACAAAGAGCCAGACATAGTCACAATGGTTAAACAAGCAAGGTAGGTTAAGTGGAAAGAATGCTCCAGGAGAAGGCGCGAAAACAATGTTCTGATGTGTATCTGGAGGGAGACAAAATAAGACGAAGAGGGTCGAAGGTATGTTGTGCTGGAAGGAAAAGCTTTTCATGGAGGGTTGGCAAAGTAGAAAGAATGCTCCAGGAGAAGGGGTGAAAACAATGTTCTAATCGGTATCAGGAGGGAAAATGATTAAACTAAGACTCAGGAAAAGGTGGATAAACAGGCGAGAGGAAAATATGGGTCAGGAGATGGAGAAGAGAATAAAAGTACAATGAGGGGAACGTGTGCTGGAAGCCAACGCTTTTCATGGATTTCAGCGCTGTGGAGTAGTAATATATTAATCGGTATTGATCAAGATTGTGTATACAATAAATTTTATGATTTAAAAAAATGTTATTTTGCATGTAAAGAAAATTACTGGTCAAGAATTTATTGGAGGGCAATGTACTCGATGGCATCGGTCAGAATTAATTTAATCGTGAGCCTTAATTTCCAATTATGTGCAGGTATAAAATGTTATTTTACAAGGTTATGTGAGGTAATAATATTGGAATCAAGACTTTCCAGCAGGAAATTGGTTTGAAATTAATTTGTCTAGGTCTCAATAAGTCTTATTATTCTCGGTCTTAGATTTTTGTTTTCATGCTGTGGTGATTTATGTGATTTTGTTAAATTTCGGATCATTATTGTTTGCTCCAAATTACTTGTGAAGGGTCTCAAATTCTTTAGTTCTTTGAAGAAATACTAAGTTTTAATCTTTAAATTTTATAAAATTGGCAAGTATAAATTTTATAAAATTGTTAAGTTCAATTATAATACAGAAGTTAGTATTGTTGTTGGAAATGGTTCTAAGAAGATTTATAATCTAATTCCATCTTTTAATTTAATCTGAATTATCAACAATACCTGAAAAACTACATTAATGTTTTTCCGTAGAAAACGATTTGCTGGGCACATTGGAATTCTCAAAGATTAATTATTGTGATTACTTTTCTAATTAAAATATAACAAGTTATGGGGTTGTAATTTGAATTTTTAAATTTGTGGTTGGCAGGGAAGAGAGTTTGAATTGGTGTCCTTTGAAGATGATAAACATTCCCACAAACAAGTTTATCTATCTTTTATTATAAATATGGTTTAGCTAAAAATTTACCATCATTCGCGTGTATAAAAAGTAGTAGACGACGTTTCGAAAGTGTCTATCAACTATCGTTATCAAGTAAAAAACATAGAACATAAAAAAAACAACACAAAAATGTCAATAATGTATATACTAGAAATATGCTGGAAAATAAATTTAGTATCCTAAGACCAGCATAAAAACTACGCCGAAGCTGTCAAAATAGATAAGACTACATAAAGACGTGATCAAGTACAACACAAGAAATAACAAATACCAAGTTGGGCCGAAATCATAGACTGGTCAACTAAAAAAAAAAAATGATTTAGTACTACCGGGATGGTTACGTAACGATTTTATCGGTGTAAATAATCTTCTATACATCTTCAATAGTTTAGCATGTGACCTTGTTGACGCGTCTTAAGGTGAATTAACCGGACTTTTTAACGTGACATAAAGTAGAAGAATTAAAAATATATATATTAATTTTCTCAGTATCTTGTATTATCTTAGTCTCTTCTCTATTAAATTTCTGATTTTTCGGGCCGAATACATTCGGGTATTATCAATTTAGCTACTAGGTCTAATCGCATGTTTTTTTTTTTTTTTACAAAGCGATGTTAAAATTACGATGAAACTATAACAATAATATGTTCAGTCTATTGTTATCTACTAATCCACTAACATTAACACTAGAATATCTCTTAAAGCTTTTTAATAATAGGCTATACGTGGTAAATTATAAATTGAACACTCTGTAAATACTACATAGTACAAGTGGGAAAGTAAACAAACTCAATTTGTAAAACAGAAATGATGCGTTTGTAGCCTTCATAAAATATTTTTCATTCAAAATATACTCGTTTGAACCAGATTGCAAGCTTCTTCTTTTAAGTTACAAAGAACACATTTTTACAATTGGCTTCGACATTGAAATTGTTTGAGAAAAAGGAAAAAAAAAACACAATGTGTACACAATAAAATATATGTTACAATTTTATATCCCACTGAAGCAGAAATTTCCTTTATCCAATCAGAACATCGGGTGGGTTTTATTCTGGCGTTTTCTACAACAAAGATTTGTCTCTATTTTAGGAAATGTTTTTAGAATGAAACTTTCAACTTCTTGTGTGTATATATATATATATATATATATATATATATATATATATATATATATATATATATATATATTGAGCAACTGGTAGAAAAAGAAGAGACAGAGGAAGAATAAGAAGAAGAGTAAGAAGAAAGGAGAAGAAAAAAGAGCTAGAAGAAAAAGAAGAGGAAGAAGAAAAAGAAGAAGACGAGGGAGAAGAAGAAAAAAAGAAGGAGAAGAAGAACTCGATGAGGTAGAGGAGAAGAAAAACAAAAGAAGAAACAAAAGAAGAAACAAAAGAAGAGAATGAAGAAAGAAGAAGTTAATAAAGAAGAAGGTAAAGAAAAAAATGTATT
Organism: Aphrophora alni; assembly: GCA_963513935.1. Classification (NCBI taxonomy): domain Eukaryota; kingdom Metazoa; phylum Arthropoda; class Insecta; order Hemiptera; family Aphrophoridae; genus Aphrophora; species Aphrophora alni. Next base: position 10,745,538 of record OY740769.1, on the reverse strand, counting down.
CTGGTGGAAATATTTTTCTTATTTTCCTGAATCCAAAAAGTAGTTAAAAAAATTATGTCTGTCCCTCTATCCGTTTATCGCCCCAACAGCCCGAAAGGATTAACACAACTTGATGAAATTGTGTACTGAGGTATATTTGGTACATATTTCTGGGCTGATATCTTGAAGTACTTACTAAAAGATTAACTCAATTTTTTTTTTAATAATCGTCTTTGACGATTTGGAAATTCTCAAAAGTTCCCTGTATGGAATAATGTTTAAAACAGAGTTATTTGAGTGTAAACTAATTCTACCTTCCTGATTTGGAACTGTAGACTTTGTCCTAACTTAAAAGTTCGACAAATTTTATGAGACAGACGTGCAAACAGAAAGACAAGAGCCAATAATTGAGTTATCATCCAGACAGAGAAAATTGTCGTCTCGTTAGGGGAAACTTTCAGTCTGTCTTCTCCGAAATCCATGACTTTTACATTAATACTTTTTATTAAGTTCTGAAGAAATAATTATAATTTATTAACTACCATTTTTTATTGCCATTGTTTTGATTGTCATACTTGTGTGAAAATATCAATTGCGTTTTATCTTTAAAACGACCATTGATACATAAAATATACATCTTAAAACTTTGGATGTATAATATAAATTTTCAACGTAACTAAAATTGGATACACAAAACATTAATCTTAAAAAACTTTGAATTCAACTTAACTGTCATTGGATACAAAAACATAAAAATCGTAAAAACATTAGAAGTATAAAATATGAACGTAACTATCATTAGAAACATAAAACATACATCCTAAAAACACTGGATATATATATATATATAATATATCATCGTAAATAATATTAGATACGTGAAACATAAATCCTGAAAACATAATACAAATTATCAACGTAACTACAATTTGAAACATAAAACATAAAAAAACATTGAACTAAATTTAACTGCCATTGTATACATTAAACCTAAATCTTAAAAAAATATTGAATTCAACTTAACTGCCATTGGATAAAAAAACATAAATCTTAAATAACATTGAATTCAACTTAACTGCTATTGGATACAAACACATAAATCCTAAAAACATTCAAAGTATAAAATATGAACGTAACTCTCATATGATGCACAAAAAATAAATCCTAAAATCACAGAATCTATAAAATATCAACTTAACTACAGTTTTATACATAAAACGTAAATATTAAAAACATTAGATGTACAATATAAAATATCAACTTTACTACCATTGGATACATAAAACATAAATCCTGAAAATGTTATATAAATAAAATGTCAATCTAATTATCGTTGGATATATAAAAAATATCGCATTTATAAAGTATCAATTTAAATATCATTGTATATTTAACACATGAATCTTAAAAACATTGGATATATAAAATATCAACGTTACTACCATTAGAAACATAAATCACAAATCGTAAAATATCGGATATTATATTATCAAATCAACTATTGATTGGAATGTTTAAATATTAATTCTAAAACTATTGAATATTTAAAACATAATCCTCAAACTACTGGATACATAAAATATCAACTCTGTTAAGTATCTACATCCGGGTATAGGGAGCAGTGACCATTTATTGATTGTTTACCGCATCTGGAATCTAGGCTCCAGTCATTTGGGAAATGTTTTTCTGTTTGTTTTATCGTAGGCTATATGTAATTGTTTTTTCTAAAAGTTTTTTTTGTTCTCCGATTCTTCTTACAAACTTATTATAGAAGTTAAAAATAATAAATTCTCATATGTAATAAGTACAGATAAAGTCGATGGGTTTAAAAAAATCGATGTCGCTTTTTTGAGATAATATCAGTTTTGAGATTCGCAGAATTTAAAAAAGTACTGCAGTTCTCTACAACCCCAACAAGTGGACCGATTTTAATCAAATTCTATATGTGGGAATGGTATTGGCTATGAATGTTTTAGTTGAGCTTAATTTATATATAATTTCGCGTAAGGCTATGTGCACAGTTTGTTCACCAACTTTTAATCTGTTCATGTTTATTGTAATTGTATTTCACGTGTTTCTTGACTTTGTTTAAATAATTAAATAGGATATTTCTTCTTTTTTTTATATTATCAAACAATTCATCTTTATTCCAAATAGAGTTTTCCATATTGACTACATTCATATTATTAATTTGTTGAACTTTTTTTTAACAATAAACAATAAAAATAACTTATATCAAAATAGATAATTTATTCTGAACAACTTTTTTCTTATGATTTTTTTCGTACGAGCAAAGGAAAACGTACATACAAAAATTATAATTTTGTAATAAATATTGAATAAAAATTTAGCCCTGTTCTAAATCTGGATAACTCTATTTTTCCCCTACTACTGACGATATTTGAAAACGATTTCAATAATTTTCACTGCCACCGATATCTAGTTTCTCATACGTTGCTCTTTGTACTGGATTATAATTTAATTTAGTATCAGTTGAAGTGTTCAAGGAAATCTCTGTACTTATTTGTCATTACCATAATCGATAATAATATAAGTTTCAACATTAACATCGACCTTAATTGGTAATCGATTATCTAGGTAACAGCATTTCATTAATTTAATCTTGTTGCTAATATGTATTGTAATCAACATGACCCAATTCAACTAATAATGAATAATTATTTGTTGATTAAGAGTGAACATTTATTTATTTATGTTACAATTCTAACAGATCCCACAAACTCTGTACAACCATATATATACAGGATGTAAATGATGTCAAGAATGCTCTCAATATTTAGAAAAAACGGCTTGAAATAAAAATTTATTTATACGTTTTTTTTTAATAGTAGCTTTCAGTTTGGGCAATTTATAATTTGTGCCGCTGTTTTGAAAATAACTTTCAAACTTGTAATATGAAGGAAATGTCATACCTTATATTTTCACTTCCTTTAGATTGCAAAACCAATATTGAAATTAGTTTTTAATAACTCGTTTTGTTATCAGCTCATATTTGAATACAGTTTGAGATGAACAATAATAACAAAATTTCTAATGTGGACGATTTTATTTCTTGTCAACAAAAATCCTCTCGGTCATTATTGGTTATGAAAAAAAAGAAAAGAATACAAAATAAAAATCCCTAGCCCTTAAATAATCTCATGGCATCTGGATTGGAAAGAACGAGAGTTGGTCAAGAAAGATCTGATAGGTAAGATTGCTAAACCACTGTGCTGCATCTATGGATTTAAACTCAGTAAATACCAGAGAAGAGCAATACATAAATATGTCTTGTCACACCAGGGCGTGTACTAAGTTGACTCTTAAACAATGGATCAAATTGGTCTTTGATTACGCTAAATTGAGAACAACTCAGAAGAGTTACAGCATTTTTACTACCGGACACGGCCACTTCAGAGAACACTTATCAACAGTGGGCCTATCAAAAGTGTGAATCCTGTGGACAGGCCTTACAGTTTGCAAAACACGTTATTGTCTAATGCGAGATGCTAGAGAAACTGTAAAGTAAAGAATTCTTGCCCTCGATTACTCTAATAACGTCAGGGTTAGAAAAGAACAAGAGTTGGTCACCTGATATGAAAGATGAAAGAGAAGTTTCTAACTCAAGATTAGAATTGTAGATTCCCAGCTGCTAGATCAGCTGATCTATGACGTAAACTCAGTAAACAGCCATATATGAACAATACATAAAAAGTCGGGCGACACCAGACCATGTTCTAAGTGGACACTTAATCAAAGGATCAAATTCACAGCTAATTAGATCCTTGATCATGCTAATAGAACAACTCAGTCAGAAAAAAACACGTTATTTTCTATTGCGAGATTCAAGACCAATGGAAAAAAGAGCATAAAATAAAGATTCCTGGTTCTCGAATATTGTAATAACGTCAGAGTTGCAAAAGAACAAGAGTTGGTCAAGAGAGCTCTGATATGAAAGAGAGGTGTCTAACCCAATCTACGTGAAAAAGTAGATCCACATAGGCCTCTCGGGATTGCTTTAACCGTACTCACTAAAGTGAGCTCCACAGGGTGAGGGTTGATTTGCCAACCACCACCATTTTCAGACACATAAATAAAAAAAATAAAAAAAAAATTATCGTATTTGGTTTAACATTAACCATTTCTTAATGCATATAATTGTACGCAATTATATCTATGAATATTCTTTCAAATTTACAGTTAAGTACGTCTAGGTTAGGTTAGGTTAGGAATGAGCTAGGATCTGTTAGTTGACCTCATTACTTAACCTAACCTAACCTAACCTATCCTAACCTAACCTAACCTAACCAAACCTAACCTAACCTACAGTCGAGTACGTGTGTCTATTTACAAATTAAAACTTTCTTACACCCTAACCTAACCTAACCTAACCTAACCTAACCTAACCTAACCTAACCTAACCTAACCTAACCTAACCTAACCTAACCTAACCTAACCTAACCTAACCTAACCTAACCTAACCTAACCTAACCTAACCTAACCTACCCTAACCTAACCTAACCTAACCTAACCTAACCTAACCTAACCTAACCTAACCCAATCTAACCTAACCTAACCTAACCCAATCTAACCTAACCTAACCTAACCTAACCTAACCTAACCTAACCTAACCTAACCTAACCTAACCTAACCTAACCTAACCTAACCTAACCTAACCTAACCTAACCTAACCTAACCTGCTCTAATCTAACCTAACCTTACACGCAATTTACAGATATTGTAATCTGAAGCGTCAATCATTCTGCTGTTATTCACTCTTAAATGCAGTTGTTCGTAAATCCAAAATTGAACAAGACTGATCGCTTTTCGTCTTGATTTCAATGAAAGTTGAAAGAGAAAATTGGTTAGATATTATTTTCCTTAGCAACATCGCTCTGTAGAGGGTACACACCCTCCTCCTCTCTTTTTCTATCCATCTCTCTCGAGTTCAATTACATTCCCTTCAATTTAATTTCCTTATGTACGGTAACTGAAACGTTTTCATCAAAGGACGATGAAACTAATTTCCATCGATGTTAATCAATATCCACATAACCTCGACGAAGCTTATTAATTTACTCATAAAAATACAAACTATCATTTTTAGGAGACAAAATTAAAAATTTTATTACTATCTAACGATATTTATATATTAACAGGAGGGCAAACACTACTTGATGTATTTGAAAATTGTAGGGATTTTCTAACTTCTATGTATTAGTTTTAGTGAAATTTTACGGTTGCATACATGTGTCTAAAATTAAAATTAAGTTTGGGAGGAGTAAAAACTTGTAAAGTTTGCACGTGCTTTTATAGATTGTCACATAGTTTTGTTATTATATTCTTTAAGTTGCAACTTAATTTTGTAATCTAGTACTGCAATGTGGTCACAGCCTCTTCATTCGATTCTGTTAAAAGTTTCATTAGAAATAAATGTTTAATGTTTCCGTCATACAGATTACAATTTAATGAAATTAATCTATTATCGTTTGTTCACATTAAATCACAACTTACAAATTCAAATAAATTTTACTAAAAGTGTTTTATTGTGTCAAAAAACTACCGAAACATAACCTGAATTCGTATTGTTAAATTTATGCATTTTAAAACTTGCTTTATTAATTAAAATACACGATATATTGGCATCATTTTGAAACACAAACAAATATTTTATAGATCCAACTTTATTAAATATTTTGTAATTGTTTGTTGGTATCAGTGCAATTTACCACATGAGTATTTTCTTGTAGACCACGTGTGTAGAGCACGTGAAGACGAGATATCGATCTCTGTGTAGATATTGACACAGAGAGTGTTGACCTGGAGGACAGCCACGTAATTCATTTTCTTTTATAAATAATTTGATGTCACGGTAAGTTTTTGGTATTATTTTAAGGGTGATGAAAAATTCAAATTAGAAAAAAGAAATTCATCCACATAGACAGTTTTTGAATTAACTTAGCTTTAAGTAGTGTTTACCTACTCGTATCCTCAATTTTAAATTTTGTTTATTTACAAATGGTAGATTGGATGTTTATGAACAAATTTTCGCTTAGCTACATTAGCTTATTTTTATATTTCGATAGATAGTGGTAAGATGTGTCAATAGACAGCTGCATGTGTCAATTGTTCCAGGGTAGGTGAAATATGCTGTTGGGTCAGGATTACTTCTGAAGGAACAACCAGAGATCAAAAGTATATCAGACGGAAGGTTGCGCAATATTATATTGTGTAAGTCTATAGGAAGTGATTTTGATAAGGTTAGGATTCTCTCAGAGTCAAACGTTACTATAAGCTCTGGGTTTGTCTAAGGTGAGATCTGTGTTAATAGATGAATTTAGAGACAAACTGATAGGATAGGCTCAGGACAAAGAAGTGCAGCTGATCTGGATATTGTGGATGTAGACAGTGAAAGAGCGAACGAGTTAGCTAGGAAGTGATCATTTACTAAGTTCAGAGTTGACACTGGCGGGATAATGATTAGATAATGGGCGAGGAAGAAGAACATAGGATGTGGGATAGAGTAGACTTTACGCAGTCAATGATTTTTTTGAATGGTTCTGATGATGGAAGGAGGCTCAAATGGTTATGGACGAAGAACCTACGGTAATGATAAATATTTTAACGGTTATTCGTTGAATAGGCATCTTTGGTAGACAGGAGAGAAGGATAAAATCCCACTGTAATAGATGTATACTGAAGGAAACTCCAGCATTTTGTATCCTTCTGTGAAGGATACGATAGAGCAAGACTTTGGTGTGGACATACTAAGTGTGGAGTTACGAGAGAATGTGTTTCTTAACCTGATGAGGTGTGTCAAAAAACTGGTAGGCTCTGGTAATGGTAGTATTTAATTAGGATATTGTTCTTTGGATGAAGCGGTGAGCAGAAAGGGCTCATTAGGTCTAATACAGAATAGAATGCGTCAGTTGGAATGTCACAGACAATTACAAATTTAAATGTATTACTTGATTTATAATAAGTATTACTTGGTTCATATAATTGACAGATTAGTCAAGTCAGATCTTGGATTATGTGTAACCTGGCCTTTTTTGAAGTCATCCTTCACGCTAAGCGAAATATGACCCACCAGGACTGGTGGAGCCTCCGAGTTAAAAGTATTAGATTAATTCAAGGTTAGAAGAAACCTAAAGTAACAATACTCTTAAGATTATAAAGATGGAAAATATTACCTGGCGAATTCACCTATTCAAGTAAATGTATTAAAAGGTTTAAACATCTAAATAAAGTGACCTGAAGAACCTTTACAAAGTCTGACAGACTAATGACAGAACTTTTTTTCTGTATAACAAGTCCTGAAAGTTTCCCGTTCCTTCCTGAATCACTCTGTATAAACAACGTGAACAAATACTCCATAGTTTTACATTTTTACTTTCAAATATATTATTACAGATATTCCTCTCATTCTTTTCTATTATTGAAAACTAGATCCTTCTACAGTCTCCAATGAATCGTGCATTTCTACGCCCTGTTATTTCCTTTTTAAATTTAATGAGCGGAAATTGTATATCATTCTACAATTTCCTGTATTTCTATTTTATTGCTTTTCTTGCTATAATATTCTTTTATACGATCGTTTAACATTTTCTATTTAAATAACCATTTATATTTTGTTTGTTATTTATAAATTAGGAGTTTTCCAGCCTTAACTTTGTGTGTGAATGCACAGCTACAAAATGATTGATTACAGACTAACGTTTGACCTAAAGGTAAAAAAAAAAAAAAAAAAAAAAAATTACCGACAAAACCCCAACGCTCAATGCCGCCATTTTGTAATTTTTTTGATTAAAATATTCAAGGTTCAAAATTGTATGTTAAAATGAATATTGATATACTTTATTCAATTATTTATTAACGTTTGTGTATGTTTAAACTAATACACGACGTTTCGAGAGTAAATCATCACTCGTTATCAAGTGTCAAAATCTGAAAATAGCCGAAACTACAACTAGTAATATTATAAAGGAACCGAGAGCTAACAGTAAGCCTGAGCAGTCAAAATAACTAAGACTATGGAATGTGTCTTAGTTATATACGAGATTACGGGTTAAAAATCCTGAAAAAAGGGGTTAAAATTGTGTTATTGAACACTACAAAACTCTTAGATAACTATCCTTTCGATACTGAAACCACTTTTTCTCACTTGAGCAATGTATAATCCCTCTTTAACTTGGTGTTTGACGATTCTTGTGTTGAGTTTTGTTGAATTGTATTTTTTGCTGAAGACTTTTGTAGCCAATATATCATCAGATATTTTTGCAGATTAAGCCTAGTTTTGTATTCCTTTTCTAGTATACTAGTTTCAATTTAAGTTTCTAACATAATTCTAGAATAGCAAAGTTAGCCTTCTTCTTCTTTATCGTTTTCTAATTTTACTTAAAAATGAGCGTTGATCCACATACTCTCGAAAGGTCGTGTAGTAGTCATTAATTGCTGTTAATTTGGTCACCAGTTTTGGTGCAACTTAGAATTTCAAAATGGCTTTGGTTTTGTTGAATTCGGTTGTTGAGTTCTGTTGAATTGTATTTTTTGCTGAAGACTTTTGTAGACAATATAAGTTATTTTTGCAGATTAAGCCTAGTTTTGGATTCCTTTTCTAGTATACTAGTTTCAATTTAAGTTTCTAACATAATTCTAGAATATCAAAGTTTGCCTTCTTCTTGATTATTACATTCTAATTTTACTTGAAAATGAAAGTTGATCCATACTTTTGAAAGGTCGTGTATTAGTCTTTAAATGCTGTTAATTTGGTCACCAGTTTTGGTGCAACTTAGAATTTAAAAATGGCTTTGGTTTTGTTACAAATTGTATTATGTGTTACATAGTATTGGGCTTTATTGTCTCTGGCGGTGAGTTCAACGTTTTCCTCAAACATGACAACTAATATCATAAACCTCATACAAATTCCGTGTGCGTTTTCGCTTCAATTCAGTACTCGGAATAATATTGCAGAATTCTTGTCTAGGGAAATAAGGGAAGAGGGTTGCAATGAAACATCCCTTGAGGACAACCTATATAAGTGTCCGTGGAGACTGTTTATTTTTATAAACCCGGATGCGGGTTTTTGTTTTCACTGGAAAAGTTACAACTTCCGTATGACAGTAACAAATATAACAAATAATAATATTAAATTTACAACAATTAACGTTGCAAAACGTAGACTTAATTACATCGTTGCTATGGAAACATCGAAGAGGAACAATGCGAAACAGTTTCTCTCACCCTTCAACGAAAGCGCTGTGTTAACTTTACATTAAGAAATTCATTTAAGAAATTTCTTTGTAGATTTTTTATAATACAACACATAAAATAAAATACATCTAAGGAAAATGATTATGTAAAAAGAAAATTACTTTATTACAAATTAAATCAAAACTCTGTTAAAAAAAAGAAAAAAAGAAACACTCAAATAAAATGTTGGTACATAATGAAGTCCGGTTTTAAGGTACCCGCCATTTATTCCCCACCTTATTTGCCAAATTTATGGCAAAAAAAGGCTATTGAAATAAAACATAATATACAAAAATCAATAAAATATAAAATATGTTCTAACTATTTCAAAAAATAGGAAAATAATCAAAATACTTAAGACATCTGTCAATATTATTAGTCCAATGTAGTAGTATACATTTATAGACCATACTCATATTAATGTACACACACATACATGAATAATATACACGCACACATGTTCATATTTTCTTATATCTTCACAACAATATAATAAATACAAATTCAAAGCCTTCCCCAACAAGTACAAATACAAATAGATACAATATTACTGTTTACAAATCTAACAGCAAATTTACATACACAATTATATTTTTATATTTGCAAGATATTTGTACAGACATTGTCTTAGTACTTTTAAAAATTGTTTACAATAGATAATGTACTCTGGAATGTTATTAGATATTTTCGGAACAAAACTAATAACATTTCATGAAACAAGTTTTATATGGTTAATTGAGGAGGATGTTAGTCAGCTGGAGAGAGATAGCTAGGAACAAGGTGAAGGAGGAAGAGGACGTACATTGCACCGAGGGAATATTTAAAGAGAAATAATGCTTACAAAATTAATGACAAGAAATTTGTCTTGCTCAGACTACGACTAACACATGGAAAATAAATAGTTTTCAATAAACAGTAGATATTAATTTTGAAAAAAAAGACTTCAACTAAAGGTGAAGAAGTTTAATTTTTATTATTCTGAAAACAATATTGTTTTTATGTAGTGCAGTTTTCAAATATTCCAATTTGAAGTAGTTTTCCCTCAGATTTGTTTTTGAATTATTTTAGGTAATGTTGACAATTTAAAACGCGTGTTTAAAAAAAAAGATGTTTTCCGTGTTTAAGAATAAATTCCGACCAATACTGTGCACATATGAAAAAAGAAAAAGAAAAAGAAATAAAGCAAAATGGGCGATAGAAGCTATTATTCTTTAATCTAGACATAGTTTTGTTTAAGCTAGGGCAACATTGAAGAGCATTTTAATGGGAATTAGAGCCATCATCCTTTGACGAAATTTCGTTCTAGTAACTTTATATCGGAAAATTATGCACTGAAAGTAATGTAAGCGGATAAAATATGCGCGCGCGCGCGAGGAAGAGAGAGAAAAAAGAGAGAATGAGGATGGGAGGGAGAGGGGGAGAGAAAAATGGAGGGAGGAAAAGTTTGAGAGAAGGGGAAAGAGTGAGAAAGGGAAAAAGAAAGAGAATGAGAGAGAGAGAGAGAGAGAGAGAGAGAGAGAGAGAGAGGGAATGAGGGGAATGAGAAAAGGGAGAGAGAGAAAAAGGAAAGAGTGAAAAAGAGAAGACAGATTGGGTAACAATAAGAGGAAAAGTGAGAGAGGAAAAAATAGAGAGATAGGAAAGAGAGAGAGAAGGAGAGTGAGGAAAGGAAGAAAAAGAATGAGGGGAGAAGAATTAGAGAGAAAAGAGGAAAGACTGAGAGAGAGAGAAGAGAGAGGGAGAGAGAGAATAGAAAGGGAAAGAAAATAAGAGAGGCAGAGAAAAAAGAGAGGGAGATATAGATATAGAAGGGAAAGGGGGGAGAGAATTTACCCCCTCATATAACCTAACCAAACACTGTCCTGCTAAGAGAATGTCATATTCGTATAGTTCCAAGATCAAGAGACAAGTCACCGGCAAGTTATAAAGGTGACTAGAGCCGAGACTTCGATAGGAGTGAATTAAACGGAGCTGTTTAATATATTCACATTTATTAGTCCGTAAAGACGTAGCCGACGCCAAGAAAGTAGTGATATACACAAATCACAGAAAACCTTTCTAAACAACTGTTTTAAACAAACTTACCCTACCGATTAAGAACCTTTGATCTACTAACACAATTTAACATTTTGCACAAGGACCAATAAACCAACATTTAGAGTGTCTGCTTGTAGTACGGGGTGGGTAAGTACCATGATAAACTTGTTCTCTTTATGTATCACGCGGTAGTTTATAATTACTCAAAAATATTTTCACTATTCAGAACTAGTTCTGCAAATAGTCACTGTCACATTATTGTGTGGTTATCCTAGCTATGGAACATCTAAAATATCACCTTTAAAAATTAACATCAAATTATTTTTTATTTGTTTCAAAATGCTCTAAGAGAGTTCTGTAAACTGTCAAAAAAATTATAAATTATGAACTGGTACTGAGAATTCGTTTTGAGTAATAAATAATATGTAAAGACAACTTCAAAATAAGCTAATAATTAATTTATAGCAGGTGATAAAAAAAAATTATATGATAATTAACAACACCCTAGATAATGTTATATTGATAGTTTTGATAATTATTTTCGTATTAATGGTTGTATTTATTCTCTATAAATTTAAAATAGGGAAATAAAAGTATCATCATCGTAATAAAAGTTCAACTCGTTTAAATGAACTCATTTTATTCTTTTCATCTTCCGGCGTTATCATTGTAACATACACGTTTATCAAAAAAAACTCCGTTCGCTTGTTACAAAGAAAACAAATTGGAGGTAGCATGAATGGAAGAAATCGAATTTTCAAGAAAAAAGAAATGAAAAGGAGGAAAATAAATCTAGTCGTAAATGTGAGAGATTGGTATCACTGGTGCTGCGGGGCATCGCATTGATTGCATTTCTTATCTTCTAACCCCTACTGACAGCATAGATCTTCTGACCTTATGACAGCAGAAATGTCTATTTAGATCTTGCAATGTGATAACGTGTGATTTGTTTTTAAATTTATTTTATTGGGAGGGAATAATAAACAAGTGGTTCTATTGCCTGAACGTAGCGTGGTCACGTTTTAACTTAATTATTTGGTAATTAGTCTTTATATTTTTTTTTGAGTATTTGATACGTATTCACTGTCAAAAATTTTAAAAAGGAAAATTTTTAAACAAATTTAGGAACAACGTTTTTTTGAAAGTAGGCCCACAAACTGAGGGGGGGTCATGAAATGGTAATTCAGGTTGTAACATATTAATGCGTGACAGGCGAATGAAAACAAAATTTTTAAGACAATTTTATATAATTATAGTAGAATTTTTTGACCATTATTTGCTTGACAAAAACGATTCAGGTTCATATTTTAATTACAAGTTTTAGACTAATAAAATATTTCTTGAGTTTGAAGAAAACGTGTTTAACATTTTCGTTTCAATGTAGTTCTGATTTTCCTTGAAGATTTTCCGATAAAAGTACATCAAACACAACCCAGTCAACTTAACTTTTCCCATTGTACTTCTGAGCTAGGTCTTCACCCTTCGAAGGGTAGGCTACTGAAAGATTGTTCAACAGTAGCTGTGGTGGACGGGAAAGCACTTAAAATTATTGAGAGTGCGTGACTTGTTGCAGGTAAATAAAAAATTAGCTTCTTCGAAAAGTGCAGTCACTTCAATGTCCTTTAATTTGTCTCCAGCTAAATCCCTCTTTTTCCACAGATTGTACAATAAATCTAATTCTGCAGAGATCCACCCAACTCATAAAACGCCATGAAAGACTTTCCATTTTTTTCCAACTCATTTGAAGTCATTTTTAGCTTGTATGAAGGATGTAGGCATACACTGGTCTATTTTCTTGTGAAAACCTAACATTCAATAATATAGTAAGAAAATCAAGATATGGTATGATCAACGACCGTCTCCAGTCTCAGATAAGGAATCGCAGTTTTTGAGCGATTCGAGGTACTGATAGCTCAACCCCGACTTTCTCTGCGACGGCATCAGATTTTTCAAACAATTCATCAAAAACTCGATTAATTTCTTATCGATCTTTCTCGATAACATCAAGGATTTAACTAATATGTTTCCTCACCATAATCAAATCCATTTTTTAATCTTGTAAGACGTTGACAACGTGTTTCAAAATCGCAGAGTATTTTGCAATCGTAACTAAACCTACGATAAAAATGGTTTAGTAACTGTTGAGTGCAGTTGGTAGGCAGAGTTTCTTGTAGTATAGTTTCCTTCAACCGAGAGATGTTCTAGTGCATTGATGATTTATGGAAGCTTTCTGAAAATTTTCTTATTCTGTCACTAAGTTTCTCTCATGACTTTATGACCATTTAAAATTTTTTTTGCTGCTCTAGGGGGGGGCAGCCTCCCCTGCCCCTTGCTGGGTAAGCCCATGAAATCCTACATTTCGGTAACATTGCTATCATCTTCAAAGGGACCAAATACTAAACTAAATGAGACAGTGAGACAATTTCAGTACGTAGAGCTGTTCCCCCTCCATGAAATGTTTTATATGTATTAATAATTTTTGATTTAAATGGTGTTTTTTTCAAGTATTATGAGTACTTAATAATAATTATTAGTTTTAATGAGACGACGTTTTTATATGGCTGAACGACTTTACGATGTTTTGGATCTGACGATGACGGTTCAACGGTCGAAACCGGTGATCCAAAAGGATGAAATTTGGATTGTCTGACTGAAAAATTAATGAATTAATCTATAATATTTTGACTTCAATTCAATAACAGTTTATTCACTGAACATTGTTGTTATATTTTGTATACAGAGTCAGTCACGAAGAAACAGATACTTTCAGGACATCATTTTTTTTTTTTTTTAAGTAATACTTATAAACCCGTTTATCTGCCATTAAATATTTAATAAAGAAAATTGATATTCGCATTTTTTACGTCATGATTTACAAGTGTACTAACAATAAAGACTCTATTATATTTTAATAATTTGGGCCGTTTAAAATATTTAACTTAAAACATCTCAAAAACTGTTATTTGAATGTAATATTGTATGTCAGAGTGTATTGAACGATTGTTAAATCTATTTCAAACATTATATGAAGACAAACCACACTATCAAACCTCTATCCTGTTCTGTATTGTGGTATTACTGCAAGAGTAACCGACAAAGTGTACAACATGGCTCACGGCTGTGGTCGTGTAACAAAACCAATTCATTTGTTCCGCGAAGTACAGCAACTAATTTACAATTGGAGAAGATAGATTTATCACAAAATTTTAAAAAGTTGAGCATTGAAAGGAAAAGTCTGTTTTTGCCGAATGGTCGACAATAATGACATTTGTTTTTATCAAAAGTTTTTATATTGTTAATTAATTATAATTAAGGAAACTAATGCGCATTCGTCCACTCTAAAGTTGGGAGGGAAAATTGACTATTGAAGAAAAAAAGCGGATTTTAGACTTTATGGTTATTTATTTATTTGTAGATATTTATTAATTTTCGGTTATATATCTTGTCGTTAACACATTAGTTTGTACTAGATATTTTACTTTAAAATTTGAAAGAAATGTTCTAACATGATAAATTCACAAAATAATGCTAAATTAAAATACAATTCAGGATATATATATATATATATATATATATATATATATATATATATATATATATATATATTGATATACAGAATGTTCAACAAGTAAGGTGCGAAAGTTTATAAAATGATCTGATAACAAAATAATGCTAAATTAAAATAAAATAAGGATATATATATATATATATATATATATATATATATATATATATATATATATATATATTATATACAGGGTGGTTATACAGTCCCTTCTCCCTACTTTTTCCCTAAAAATTTGTTTCTACAAAAAAGTGTTTTTCAAAGATACCATTCATTATATAGGTAGAAAATCCAACTTTTGAGGTATTCTAAAATATTGGGAGTTACCTGAGCTTTAAGATAGGGCCCAGTCAACTTACGAATTCTTTATGAGAAGATAGTCATGCGACATGTCGATTAACAATGCCCCCCCCGAAAACAATGGTGAAATTAAAATTCAAAAAGGTTATACAGAAATATTAAATTAAAAACTATTTAAATTGTAGAAAAAAAGTAGAAGAGAAAGGACTTTATAACCACCCTGTATATATATATATATATATTTATATATAAATAAATAAAAATAAAATATTCAACAATATTCAGAATGTTCAACAAGTATGGTGCCAAATTTTATGAAATGAGTCTTGAAAACAAAATAAGGAAAACGTTTGCAAATGTCAAAGAACCAGTGTTTTAAGTAATTTTTCTCGATACTTTTACGATTTTTCTATACAAAATAAAGATCTCATCTCAATGAAAATTCACAGGGTTAAATATTTGTTAACAATAAAGGTTTTGAAGATAATATTTAAAAGAACGCCATTTTGGAAAAAAAGTTATAATATTTTGTTGTGCGCTGGATAGTATAAAATATTCTGCAAAGTTAGGTATCGATATTTGAATACGGTTTGGAGTTATAACATTTTTTTGGAAAAAAAAAAATAAATGCGGGAAATAAATCAGCATATGGGAAAATGTTGCATTTATGGACAAAATATAAGGATGCTATAGAAGTACATTTTAATCTCGGATGAAAAAATTTTTTTTTTAAAATTCACGAATCTCTCTGTTCAAGAAGACTCTGAGTTATGAAGAGAGTGGGAGGTAAATGTTGATGATTTAAGCAGTTATAGATTTATTTTCTTTTTATGAATACAACAGAAGAATTATCAACAAAACATAATAAATAAGATTTATACAGTTAACAGTTTATAGAAATAGTAACCTCTTGACAATATTAAGTTGACAATATAAAGTTATCATTTTAAATCTTCATGTAAAACAATATTTGGAAGCCCGTAGGTAGGCCTAAATCATGTGTACACATTGGGAAGCATTATATACATGACGAGACCCAGGAGAATATGTAAGAGGTGGAGGGTTCTGATTGGTGGTCCAGTCTATAACCCTTAACTTGTATGAATGGAGGGGGAGGGGTTAATAAACTACACCTTTGTTTAACAACTTAGGTTGAGTTCCCCAAGAGGTAAACTACACACACATAAATATAAGACCTTTGCATGTTATGATCAAAGTTTAAGTTAATTCAATTATGAGTTTTAAAGTAAACCAAAACTCATTAAAGTACTCACAAGAACAAAACTTCCTTTCAACGACTAAGTTGTCATTTTCAGTACCAATCATTACACAAAATCCTAGAAAACATTGATAATGTAGGTTAGTAAGAACCTTACAGAGAGCGGCGTCAAATAAAAGTGGAGACAATTAAATAACATCACAACATCGCAAATAGAATAAATAAATTACAGATACATGTAATGAGTTATTAATAAAATATTATAATGGGAGGTGAAATGTACAATTATAAAGTGTACAAAGGATAGATGTTACAAAGTAACATTCAATAATAAATCATTTTTGTATATTTAATGTGCATGCAAGAATTTGGTAAGTTTTTGTATCATTGACAGTTTGCTAAATTGTTTTAATTATTGTATGAATACCAAAAATAAATATTCAAGCTTTTATCGGCATATTATTAATATGGTTTAATCGAAAATTTGCTATTATTACACGACGTTTCGAGAGTATAAATCAACTTTCGTCATCAAGTGTAAAACTAGAATATAAAAGAGAAAAACACGAACCAAGAGCAATGTTGGAAACTAAAATTAAATCTGTGATCTAAGAAAAGGCTAGTTTCACACTTGATAACGAGAGTTGATTTATATTTTCGAAACGTTTTGTATTAGGTTTAATATACACAAATGATGGCAAATGTTCGATTAAATCATATTAATTACTTGAACAAATCATCATTATTAAATAACTTTTATTGCACTTTAATTTACTACAAGAGTAATCAACAAATCTGAAACTGTGTGGCTCAAGCGGTTGTGGCCGAGCAGCAGAATCAACTCATCTGTTCAGAAAACAAATTAGTTTACAATTGGTGATAATAAATCAATCTCAAGTTTTATAATAAAATTGAACTTGGCTTTTTTAAATGAAAAGACTGTTACTGCTTAATGGTAGAATGTATTTGTATTGGTTTTTATGAAATATTTTACATCTAGGATTAAATATAAATATTGGCAGAAGTTGATATAAAATTACGAGAGGAATTTATTTTTGATGAAAATAGAAAAATTGTTTATACTTTAGGATATTTATTTATTGTGTATTTACTCGCTTTCAGTTATAAGTTTTGTAAGTTTGACAATTTTAGCTCAAAAACGAGAAGAAGGATTTTGTTAAAATTAGCCAAATCTAGAAATTTCGTGTAAACAGCAATTTAATTAAGCTTTGACTGAGTAAACAAATTTAATGTGTTAATAACCACAACGTTAAACGAAAAATCGCCCTCCTAAGGACTTACAAATTGTTTACATTATTTCAATATATTGTCACTTTTATCTCTCAAGTATATGCAGCTTCTATTTACACCAAAATAAACAATGTTTGTATATTTTATTTTGAAAATTTTGTTGGGAAAATTGTCTAATATTAATAAAATGTTAAAAATTAGATTAAATTTAATAGATGTTCAATGTTGGTTCGTTAATGTTTTAATTGTCATAGAAATAAATGTTACAAAGACATTGCACAAACTTTCTCAATATCCTGAAACCAAATAAAAACTAACTTACACTAGACGTCATGAAAAACATTAGTTTGGTAGTTTTTAGTCAAAAGTGACAATTAATTGTAGACGCTGCATTAAAAAAGATATTTATTTATGTAGAACAAAAACTCGAACACAATATCTCACAAAAAATACGTTTTTAATCAAACGCGTTTCAACGACAAAGTCGCCATCCTCAGTTATACATGAGCTACAATAACAAAACTATAACTAAAGCCCCACGTATTACATACATGTGCGTGTGTGTTTTGGGGCTTTTTTGAAATAAAGGGCTCGATGTATCATTAGGTGTCGTCGGTATAAATGGTATTGTATTTTAAAATCAAGCTTCTAATGAAAGCACTCGAGTTTAATTTTTGTTCTTAGTAATTAGTTTTAAACAGTAATATTCAATATAACCCTGCCGGAATAGCATGGTACAAAAATCACGTTGAAGAAACTTTTAATGTGTTTTACCACCCGATGATGGACGGTAAATGTCCGAAACACGTGTCGCGTGTAAGTTATTGAAGGCATCCTATGGGGATTGCTGGCTGTAAGAAGTAATATCTTTTACTTGCATTTTTTCACCCGGGTTGGGTTATTATCCTTTAAATTTCGCTAAATTTTAATATAATCGGTCGAACAGATATTGAGAAATTATGTATTTCATATCTCCATGTAATTTGTTTTCTGATATCTTACGATTAGAAGTTTTGAGGAGTAAACAATACCTTTTTTGGCATATTGGAGATGCAACACATTAAAATTTTTTTTTTTAAATCGGTAGAACTGAATTTGAGAAAGCCGTCATTTTTTGTTTTTACTTATGCTACCACCAAATTTTAAGTTATTATATATATAAAAAAAAAAAACGAACAAAAAAGCCCCTAATTACGACCAAAATTTGGCTACATAAGTTTGATAAAAATCGGTTCACACGTTTGAGTTGTAAATCTCTGCACGTGCGACAAACTGACTTTATGAAACAAATTTTCTAACGTACGAGACCTAAAAATGAATATATTAGCAAAAAATGCGACATTACTTTTTTGACACATCACAAAACTTACCCTATACTACGTATACGTGAGAACCTAAGAGGAAAACATCTGATAAACGAAGATTTTTAATTATACAAATTATACAACTATGATATAAAATATTTGAATTTTACTCAATTTTCTCTTTACAAATTGAACCCTAATTCAACATTCATTATTGTCATAAACACAAACGAATCCTTCATAAAGGACCTTCGTTATAATTTAAATTTACAAGTTAATTACATATTCCTGCGTCTCATTGTTTCGTAAAGTTTCGAACCTGGACGAGAAGTTCCATTGTTAATCACTAAAGGCAGGACACAATTCATGCAAATTTTGTTCTGCCAAGTTACATTGCTCTGTATAGAAGGTTTATATTCAGAGTCGTTGATAAGATGTAATGACTTTACTTACATTAAAGTTTAACAAACATTATTATTGGGTAATTGTTAATCAGGTGCCGCTTTTTTTTTAACATTTCTATACACATTAGAACATTTGAATTGATGTTTCGTTTGTTTTTATAACAAATTTGTAAATAGTTTCTGTATTAATGTTTTTCTTCATTTTGGTTGTCATCGCTTTGTAAAACAATTCGATGCCGTCATCATAGTACTTACTTAGTCACACAATAAAATGTACTACAAGCAGATTTTTTAAAATATAATTAATTAGTACATTATTCCGCCTTGTATAAGAATTATTGTGGTCGTAATTTGTAATGACCAAATTTACTCTATACTTTGTTATTAAAAGCACGTAAAATAAAGACTCCTAGCCCTTGAATACTTTAATAGCGATAGAGTCAAAAGAGAACAAGATTTGGTTAAGAGAGACAATTTAGGAAAGATAAACAGAGAGATCTAACCCAAGACTAGGTGAACGGAGCTGAATAACAAGCAAGAAAACCTCGGGTTTGCCACTCACGTCATCAGTATAAGTGAAGCACAGTTTGAACTGTAGAGATTTTCAAATTTTCATCTATGCAGGATGAATCTACAGCGTCTAAAAAAGTGTTACGAGAGAAACGAACATAGAATGTTCGCATTAAGGTAGTCTCTTACTAATTCAAAATGGCGCTCTAAAATATTTGAATATTGGAGTTTATGTTTTTATTTCTTTAATTATTATACAGGGTGATTTGAAATTGTAAGGCAATATTTCGGGAGCTGATTCTAGAGATAAAAATAAGAAAAAAAAGTTTATGTCAACATAGATCCGGAAACGCTTCATTTTCTGTCTGTCGGCCATTTTGTGAATTTAAAGAAATTAAAGATAATTTTTGAAATTAGTAAGATTATGAGTTTAAATTTGGTAAACGCATTGTTTATGATATTTTTAATCATTACACCCCTTCCAAGATATAAAACTTTACTATGTAAATATTCAAAATGGCAACTGTTTATAATTTTAAAGTCAAATATCTTGGAAACCGTAATTTTTCGAATATTTTACAAGAGAATAATAAACAAATAAAATGGTTTTAAAAGTTTTTTTCTGTAACTTAAAAAATAACTAAGTTATCGTCAAAAAACCTAAAACGAAAAAAAAATTGGTTATTAATTGTCCAGAAAAAGGTAAAACATTATGATAGGCCTATTAGTTATTTCCTATTATAGACTGTCAATAACTTACGCTAAAAAGCAATATTTTTTACCATATTGTAATCAAAAGTTAGACTTTAACTGGTTTAAAACTTTAAAATTTTCTTTATTAGACCTACAGACTTTTAAATTACAAAAAACCAACTTAATGACTAAACACAGCTAGCGATATAGTTCGCCCGGAATGAAATAATTTCGTGTACATAGGTTGGCAATAACAGCTGATCAACAATTAAGGTTTTGAAAGTTATCATTAATTTTTTTAAAATAAATAAAATGGCCGACAGACGAAAATGAAGCGCTTCCGGATCTATGTTTAAACATTTCATTTGTCTTATTTTTAGCTTTAGAATGAGTACCCGAAATATTGGTGTGCAATTTTGAATCACTCCCTATAACAACAAAATGTTTTTTTTGTACGAGTATATATGAGAAAAAAAAATTATCGTATCAAAAATTTTTGATCAAGCAACCTCTTAATTACTATTCACGCTGTGTTTAAACAATACGGTTTTAAATATTCTCTTCTGCCTGAATAAACAGTGCGGAGTTCGGGATAAATAAAGGGGATGATTTTATAAACAACTTGAAATATTTTAAATATTGAAAGCAAGCGGAAACGCAGTCATCCAGGGTAGCAGATTAGCGTAATCCATTTGAGTTTTATAACTTATAATACAGTTAAATACTTGAGATAAGTATGTCAATTAATCGTGTATCATTTTTTAACAGTTTAGAGAATAATATTTTTTACTTTATCAGATATTTTAGAGAAAGTTATGTAATGGTTTAATAAATTATGTTCAGTTTGTCGTAGAAATACTCGTTTTGAGGTCCTGTGTTTAAAAAAATAATTTTCAGAATGAAGTCTGTCAGTGTGATCCTTCCTACCCATGCGTTAAAATCTAAACAGCTAGACGAAGACGATATTTTATCCCGCTTATAGATTTTAAGAGGTGGAAAGGTTAGGTTTATACCGGATAAAAGAGCTCCATCCCAGTGAGAAGAATATAGCTATAATTGTAATAATAAGACATGATAAAGTACAAATTGAAAAGTAGCGGTAGTGAATATCCTTCAAAAGTGGTAAAACAGGTGGGGGAACATCACACAAACTGATTTACCCGAAGATCGTACAAACTGATTCAGAATTTGAAAAGATGGATACATAATTATGCGGTGATGAAGCCTTACAGGGCGTGTATGACAGATAGTATTAAATTCATAAGAGTGGGTGATGCTAGATCTATCAACTGTCCTCCATACTCTCTTCTCAAGGTCGCTCCTTAGGAGGAAATCGGACATCAACATAATGTACACAATGCTAGGGAGCAATGAAAAGTTGAATTTGGTAGTGAGATATGTTATGGAAATTATGAAGTCTAATTTAGATCAACTTAGACAAATCTAAATAGCAAAATGAAAAAATAAAGAAGACAAATTACTATTGACAGTGTTCAGCTAGTTGAGAATTAATACTAAAGGGTGATCCTTTGTCTAGCCAGTGAAGATTACCTTTACATTGGACGAGAAGAACAGGTGGTGGAGTGTGGTGGGTACACCTAAGGGGCAGCTCCACACATGGCAAGGCACGTTGGTCCTCTTATGGTGGAGTAATGCATTCCTCACCTCTATCAGAAGAAGAAGGTGAAAGAAAGAAAGAAAGAAGAAGTAGTAGTAGTAGTAGTAGTAGAAGAAGAAGAAGAAGATAAAGAAGTAGTAGAAGAAGGAGGAGGAAAAGAAGAAGAATAAGAATAAGAAAGAAAGAAAGAAAAAAGTATTCAATTTGGTAACTAGGAATATTTTTATCGAATAACTAACAAAAATTGGTTTTTATGATCTCCTAAAAATTTAAAGTACGTGGTAAAACGAAAAATGTTAATTTTCTAAAAATATCTTCTAACAGTGTTGATAAATTTTTTCTAAAGAGAAGCTCCATTTTATTGGTATTTATCTCTTCAAATTGTTTTTTTATTTAAAAATTTTTTTTTTTTTTTAATTTGGGAACTATAAATAAAAAGAAGTGTCATAGTGTTTTTCGGTAGTCTATGAATCACAGATGGATTCCAAGGGAGTCTGTTTTCTTATTGGCCTTATAGATAGTCCAAAAAAGCATATAGACTTTTGTATTCTTGTTCTACTTGAAATACATGGATTGTTGACTGAAATAATTATATGTTCTATTTGACCTCTTATCCAAAATTATCTTGCCACTTAGTTTAAAAAAGTTGATTTTTTTGCCCGATCTCTTACTGCATAAATGTGTACTAAATTATAACAATTCGGTTAGACAAGGAGAAAGTTCAGCCCTAATATCGACAGAGATGTAACGTAATGTTTGTTTCCAAAATTATACCTAAGAGCACTGAAAAAATCATGCAAAAACGCTTCAAACCATAAACAATAATCTACAACTAATTAATATTAATTGTAGAATGAAACACATACTCCAATGAACTAACAGAATTTCTCTTGTATTAATGATAACCGACAACTCCAATAAAGCTTGCTTTAATGCATTATTGGTAATTTGCATTCTCTCAAACAAGATTAGCAAATTTATAGTTCAAGCAATCTAGCAGTCGCGATTCCTTTAAAGGAAATCTGTTGGCAGTTCGAAATATCAGAATAATTTCAAATTACAATTTATATTTTTATATGTAGCGAATTATGTGTAAAAGGATATTTTACTTTAAATAAATGAATCCTGGTCAGGATCCGTTAGTTGAATCCAACACTGAAGCCTTGTTATATTGAGTTACGACATTGTAAATTGTCATATTGTTGTAAAACACACTAATTTGTTTATCTTATCTAAACCGCAACCAACGCTGTTCAATTTATTGCAATTAGTTACATCAGTCCAATGAATGATGGGTTTCCAAAAACATTTCCGGAATGTTAGTTGTGCAAAGAAAAAACTAAATGTATATTTTTTTTACAAAGGAAAAAAAAAATATCAAAGAAAACAACGTGCTAAATCAACAACCAGATGTAAATGTGATACATAATTAAACATATTAGATAGTTATTTGTGCGAATTTATGTGGGGAAAGACTTATTTAAATATTACAATCCACCCCAAGAGATATTGAATAGATTGCTTTTAAAGTAATTTAAGTTTACTAAGGTAGGTTATGTTAGGATAGGTAAGGTAAAGTTAACTTAGGTTAGGTTAGGTTAGGTTAGGATAGGTAAGGTAAAGTTAACTTAGGTTAGGTAGGGTTAGGTTAGTTTAGTTTAGGTTAGGTTAGGTTAGGTAATTAGTTCAACTAACAGATCCTAGTCATGATTTCCAAAATATATATAAAATAATAGTTAGTTTAATAGAGAGAGGTCTAGTTGTTCATTTTATTACAATTATTGCGGAATAACAATTTTCTTGTAATTGGTTAAAAAATTGATATCTATATACTTAACAAAAATATCATCACAATCGGTAGAATTGATTTTGAGAAATTTACCCTTTAAATCAACTCCATATGTATTTATATTAGTAACACGTGAACTGAAGTTTTTAGGTAAGATTGGAGTTAGTTATTTTTCAATAGAGTCTTCATTGACTATACTTAAGCAAAATTAATAGTGTTGGTTATTAGTTTTTCAGTTTTTCCTCATGGTAGGTCAAATTTGAATATCAGACGATTAAATTTTACGTAATTATTAAGAGTTTAATATTGCTAGTAACTAATTTTTGGAAATATCAATCCAGGGTTTTTTGATAAATAAATGGTGATGGAAATACATACGTAAACATATTTTATTAAAAAAAAACAAAAAAAACATTTATTCTAATCAGGACGGACATATGAAAATGTCCTCATTTAGAATGAGACAGTAAAATTGAAGGATGACATTAAAAATAATTATTACACTTCAGTAAAATAAAAAGACATAAATCACTTTTGTATTTAAAACCAAATTGGTTTTAGGGGACAATCAGTTTTTTGCAACGTTATGTACTTTAAAATTCAAATAAGTTTAAGTTTCTATCTTATTTCTAAAATATCTAAAACATTTTTCGAAAACTATGGTTTTTAAGTTATGTTTAGTTCGAAATAGGTATGTGTAAACCTTTAGGTTATGTAACACTTAATGGATTTTGAAACGTCAAAAAAACTGTACAATTTCAAGTGAAATCGACTGAGAATTTTATTTTCAATATTTCAATAATTTTAGCTCCAAGTAAAACAGTTAATTAATACAAACACCAAAATAATATTTCTTTTAGATATTGTTCAAAATCAGCTGTAGTAAGTGCAAAATTATCTGTCGTAAGTGCTTAAGCTAATTTACAATTGTTATTTTATTGTTATGGTAATTACATTCGTAATAGTGTTTTACAGAAGAGAACTTGTTTATTTATTAAATTAGAAAAAAAATTATATGAAATCGAAATTGATTTTTCCAATCGATAAGTTGTTACATAACCTTAAAGTTTACACATACCTATTTCGAATTAAACATAACCTAATATGGCCTTTAGTGAAAAAAGAAATATAGGAAAGTGAAACAGTTAAATGTTTTTCAGATAATGTTGGTTTATGATTTCGCCAAAAGAATTATAATGTATTTAAAATGATAAAAATCTCTAATAATCGCATTTATTTGTAGTCTGAATTTAAATTTGGAATGTAAGATTTTTAATATAGTTACGTTGGAGTAAACATTATGCACATTCAATGACAATATTTGTAACCTAACCTTAAAATTGAAACAATATTAAACTTTACTTAGGCTAATTTACATATAAACGAATAAGTCTATACAACTATAATTTACAACAAAGTAGACCTACTTACTTGAAATCTTTGCAGTTCAGAATGTTAAAGCAACACGTATTTTAAAAATGAACACTAAACACTAAATGACACAATACACTTTAACACAAATACACACACATTTTACACGATTAAAATCAACGAAACATAACCTATACACCAACGTCGATAGTTCGGTATAAACTAGGTCAGTTATCTAATATAAAGTTAGTTGTGAAACAGGTGGACATTGATTAGAGGAGATAACGAATACTACAGGCACTGGCTTGACAGAACAGGTAGACATGACGTCATCATTAAATGAAACGCAGTTTGTCGTATTAAACTGCTATTAAAAAAATAATACATGCACCAACTTTCTCCCACATAATTAAATTGAATTAAATAGGCCTAAATAACTTTTCTTGATACATTCCGATGAATGTCCCTAGAAGAATTTGAGAATGAAAGAAATGTATTTTTCTTTTCTTTTAATTTTCCCTCTTCCCTTCATTATGAGGGATAATTTGGTATGGAAATTTCCCCATAACAACATTTGGTACTTGTGTATTATACGGAATCCCATTTTTTTGTACATCGAACAGCAACCCTTTTTAATTAAAAATACGTAAGCAACTTTCATAGATAAAATACTTAAAAAGCCAATTAATTCCAAGATCTATGAATCGTATAACACATGCGCATTTAACATCATATGAGTCATTATAGTTTCAATTATTGACCAAAAACTACTATTACTATTACCAAAAATTGTATTAGGCATGGTAATATCACTCTGGTAAATTAAAACTTTTATTTCATTCCTCATAATCAATTAGAAAGTATATTAATATTTAAAATACAAAAAAAGAGTGTGGGGTGGGCTAAACACAACACTCTATTTATGTATTTCAATAGAGTCTGAGATTGCTTTGCCTTTGTCATACACTCCCCCTAATTAATCTTCATATTCAACCAAAATTGGTAGAGTAGATTTTGAGAAATTAAGTATTAATAGTTTTGTAGACGATTTGGTAAAGAATCATCATATTTGGGGTGATGGCATTTCCTTGTTTAAATCCATGGAGACTATTTTTGCTATGTAAAAACTTAATTAAAAAAATATTTACTTACAGAGTGGCTAAAAAGTTCCCCCCATAGTTTTCTACAATATTCTTTGTATCGTTTTGTACTAAATACAATGTACACCTGACTTATTTAGGGTATTAGAAATTTTGATCACCTTCTTGGATTTAATTTATTTTCAGGTTCCATAGGTAAAAACAAGGACTGTTATAATTTTACGAGCTTGACTGTCCGCCTATAAGTCGCAACCAGTGTACAGAGACAAATCGATAACTTCCTTATATTTCAAGCTTAGCATTTATATTGTCCAACAAATAGGAAAAATCACAATATAAAAATGACTTTGAAAGAGGCAAAACTATCGAGTATGAATTTTGTTTCTTGTAAATATAATGTATAGAGTATCAAATTAAACTAGAATGTATATGTATTTGTGGAATAATTAATATGTTGGCAAATTGTAAAGTGTCAGATATTATGTCCTCCCTAACTTGGACACGGTGTGACATAAAAATCTGAATTGTGTTTTTGGATTTGAAAATAAATTACAGTAAGGCAAAACAAAAATGAAAAGACACTTATAATTTCACAAACAACAACAATTTATTGTTACAGCTGTTTCGCCGTTAGGCATCGTCAGACAACTAAGAACTAAAAACTAAAATACAGGTCAACTTAACACTAACTACTAGGAATGAAGGTATTTCGTATTTTAGTTTTTAGTTCTTAGTTGTCTGACGATGCCTAACGGCGAAACAGCTGTAACAATAAATTGTTGTTGTTTGTGAAATTATAAGTGCCTTATCATTTTTGTTTTGCCTTATGGAATTTCACCGAGTACCGACTGTAGTCACACAATAAATTACAGTGCCAAATCATTATAGTTTTTTGTATGACGAATACAATTTAATTTAAGAACAAAATGAGAAATGCGTAGCGTATACGTTTTTATGAAATGTGAGACAAATAATTCAATAACCATTAAAAGGGATTGTATTTACATTGATTTCTCCTTAGCCCATAAGTAAAACTAAGTGTCTGTCTCTCTGTGTGTATAATTTAAACTGCCGCTTAAAAGACTATAAAAATAATTGAACCTATATGCCTACGGAACTTAAGTTATGTGGTTTTAACACCTGTTTGACCCTTTTATTAAACTTGTCAACATGGTTATGTAACAGGTGATTAAACAACGCTGAGATCAATGGTAAAATCGATTCTTGAATATTTTCTCTCTCCAGCTATTTATGAAAAACTATTAAAATTTGACTTTCGTTATTTAATACTACTAAAGGCACGTTTAATGTTTTGTATAATATCCTACATGTTATAGTTTATTTATTCTTGCATCTTTATGTTCATGATTTTCATTTTAATGATCCGTTTTTCATGTTTTCATTAATTTTTTCCCGATCCCGTTGATATTAGAGTGTTATATAATATTCTGTTGGCTATAAGTCTTTATTTGATGTTATTATTATTTTTTATAAGGTGATGATAACCGAAAGGTTATATGTCTTTAAACAAAAAAGTAAATAAAAAGTAGTATTTAGCCACATAGAGTTTAACGCAATGGTAATTGGAAACGCAATGACAATTGGAAACGCAATGTCCCTTTGGAAGTGTTTCAAAGAATCAAATTCCAAATATTTAAGATGGGTTTTTCGTATATAGCTGAAGATAGGATATATAAAATTACACCACTGAAGTTAGCGTTGGAAAATAATTATTTGAATGTCCCTGTTGTCTGAAAATAACATTTCAGGTCCTAGATGGTAAAATTTGAAAATATTGTGAAACGTAGTAAGAGGATTGAGACGTATATTTCTCTGGTATGAAAACGTAGAAAAAGTAAGTTGGGTGGGGAGTAGGAGGTAATTATTATGTTTTATATTGTATTAAAAAATAATTAAGTTTTATTTCGAAAATCTTACTATAATTTATATTTGTTCTGAAGTAATTTGTTTGTGATTTCTCTAATATAATACATCCTGATGTTTTTTAATTAATATTACGAACATTGGAAATAACAAAGCAAACAATACATTTTCCAAACCTCACCCCCGTCAACGAGCTACGTCTTCCAGGTGTTTATAATTAAACAAGCTTGAAACGTTTACAATGTAAATATGTCTGGGAACCGTAATTTTGTCGTAATAACTAAAAACCTTTTAAGAATATCCTCCTAAGTAAAGAAATGTTGGAGAGAAAAACACTTTTAACATAATTAAAACAAGTAACGCTGGTCAATAAGTCAAAACCGCAGCTGTCTTAGAGTTAAAAGGATTAAATTTATTATTTAATATTCTGTTACACCATGGTACTTTCTCACATAGATCATATTACATTGAAATGAGTGGTTAAAGGGTTAAATAACCTCTATCGTGCAACTTTTTTTTTTTTTTTTTTTTTTTTTTTTTTCCCCCCCCCCAACTAAGTACATACCCATCTAGTAATTTACTTTCAATAATATATACACTTTGAGGGAAAATAACCCATTGGCCATTACTCCCTTAATGTCTAAAGTCTATTAAGATCAATGGTTTTATTCGTTTCAGTCTTCAAATTAAACCAGTTGTTCAATGCGTTGTCTGTGCTTGCTTGCTTTTTTTATTTCTTCTCTAACCGTATCTATTTTAAAATCCCTATGCAAGTTGTCATTTCTTTTATACCATGGTGCATCAACAATATATCGGAGCACCTTATCATATCGTGCAACTAAGCTTCTTAATTCTAGCTCAGTAGCTTTTACTAAAGCTTCTACGACTTTTAATAGTCCACTCACTAGCTCGTCCAGCGCAGTACAGCAGGAGTTTGGAAATGAAACATCCTACGCCTCTCGCTGGCAAGGGAGATTAAAAACATAGATTATGTGAACTGAGACTTCCTCATCTAGTCCGCATTATGTGGCCTGAGGTTTTCTCATCAAACACGCAATATATGGCCTGAAATTTCCTCATTTAACCCGCATTATGGTGCCTGAGGTTTCCTTATCTAACCCGCGTTATGCGGCCTGAGGTTTCCTCATATAACCCGCATTATGGTACCTGAGGTTTCATCATCAAAAACGCAATATATGGCCTGAAGTTTCCTCATTTAACCCGCATTATGGTGCCTGAGGTTTCCTCATCTATCCCGCATTATGTGGCCTGAGGTTTCCTTATTTAACCCGCATTATGGTGCCTGAGGTTTCCTCATCTAACCCGCATTATGTGGCCTGAAGTTTCCTCATCTAACCCGCATTATGTGGCCTGAGGTTTTCTCATCAAACACGCAATATATGGCCTGAAGTTTCCTCATTTAACCCGCATTATGTGGCCTGAGGTTTCCACATCTAATCCGCATTATGTGGGCTGAGGTTTCCTCATCTAATCAGCATTACGTGACCGGTGGTTTGCTCATCTAACCCGCATAGTTTCCACACAGTAGTTATACTCCTATCGTACGTAAGTGCATCCTCAGCCCTAGATCAATACGGTTCCTCCAAGTACATCCGAAGAAACCTTTATGATAATACCCTCCATGGCAATACCATCTTTACTGATTTGTTTCCGACCCCCCCACCTATTAATGGGTGTCCTGGAAGACTCACAGATATTACTTCTGAGTTCTATCGGGAGCCCCTTTGCCACTCTTCTTATCTTCTCAGATTGAACTTTTGGGCTCCTGAAAACGCTTGTGTTTATTTGTACTGATGTTAAGATGTTGGAACTCATCTCTCTCTTTTCCAATCGCAGGTTGGGTCGGTTCTTCAAGAGTCCCTAGGTCCTGCTAGTAGTAGATTGAAAATTATGCGATGGATCAAAAAATTTTGCGGAGACTCTCTGTCTGTCATCTATCGTATATGCAGCGCTTTACAGCCTAAACGCGTGGACGAATTTAAATCAAATTTGATATGTGGGTATATTTTTGTTATGTGTCAAGACTTTTTGTTAATTTTTTTGGACTGCTGAAAACAAGCATCAACAAAATTGCAGTTTTTATAGATTTTTCTGAAGTCAAAATAAAATATGTTTGTTGTTATATTAATCTCTTCAAACCTGGCTTCCCAATGGTACATGACGGGACATGTGATAAAGGATTTGGCCTCGAAGCGGACATGGGCCAAAAACCGTATCGATTCCAACATGTAAACAGTAGGTTGGGGCTTAATATAACGTTGCCCTCAATCTAATTGATTAGGAATCGTTACAATTCCTAAAAAAAAATATACAACAATTTTATTTTGAAATTGTAAAGTAGTTTAAAAAAACAAAACCATATAAACGCCTTTTTTTTCCTACCTGACATTGAAAATACAGTTAAATAATTGTCAGTTTTAATAAAATCCCCTAGCTGTCTCTGTATTTACTACTCTCCATTTGGACAATGGGTTTACAATGACATTTAGAGACAGGTTACAAAACTTAATAAAAATAAAAGTCCCACCTGTACTTCGTAGAAGGGATTTATTTAGACAAGTCTGCTTAGATGTCCTCAGAATGGTAATACTAAATTTCGTGGGAAGGAAAAAGAAACTTTATAATATCAACAGAGATATGGAAATGAGAATATTATATTTTCTATGAGGAATTTTAAGTGACTGACAATGATAACTACAAATTTAATAAAACAATATGTAGATTTAAAAGGATGTCTGTATACACAACATTTAGTCTTGTATGAACCTTTTAAATGATTTTTCTGACTTTATTTCGTCCTCTCTCAACAGGAATCATAAAAAAAGACAAATATAAATAGATATTATATTTTTTAACAAATGAGTTCCTTTATGTGCCTATCTAAGTATGCCAAGTTTTCAAACAATTTTAAAATGGGTTTCTTTTTAGCCAAAATGAGGTCCAGTATGAAAACAATTTCGTAAAGTATTTATTTACCTATAAAATAAGTTAAATTCGATGTCACATTTACATGTTCTATGTGTATTTATGTTGAGGGAAGAAGGATGAGATTCAATTGAATTTTTTAGTAAATATTCCAGGACATACAGAAAGAATGGGTAGAAATCAGGATTAAGGTTACATTTGTCTTATTCCTCAAGAAAGTAGAACTGAATTAGAAAACATTCATTTTTGTATATGAACCCGTACAACCGCCTTTGGAAATTTCAATAACCCTACTTCAATGCATCTCAGAAGTTTAACTATCCAGCCCTCATTGTATTATAGGATCCTTCATCTAGGGCTCAATAGAAGCATATAAAAAAATGTAAATTTTTTAAATACAATTCAAAAATGATCCCATACACGTTCAACTTAGAATCTTTCATGCCTTTTAATATGGTCTTAAATTTATCAAAATGAAGAGCTTACAAAATTACTAACTTTCTCACGCACTCTTACCCTAAACCAAAGAGCTAGCACAAAAAGAAATACTAATCGCTATTTCCCGAATGCCGGTTAGTTAATTATCGGTTCAAAGTTAAATAATCATAGATTACGTGGCAAAATCTACAGTGTTAGTTATTGTTATGTAATATTGATGCTAATTGTTAGCAAAGTAAAATATGGATGTGACTAAATTTCGATTGTCTGTCTAAGTAGAGGCAACACAGAGACCATAGATGCTCTACTTGGAAATTAGGATTTCGAAATCTTTTATATTTATAAAAAGAAGACTACAATTTCAAAACTAGCCTCAGATTGAAAACCAAAAGCTGATATGGTATGGCCATGTTCAGCGAATGAAGAGCTCCTACCAAAGCAGATATTGCAATGAACGCTAGAAGCGACGTCTGGAGAATCTCAGGAAAAGTTGGTGGGAAGGAATTGACAGGCAATGAAAGAACGAGAATTGGAAGGGATCAATACGGATTGGAAGAGAAATTGAAGACAGAAAACGACATCGACAATAACAACGACGACGACGAAAACAACGACAACGACAACAACAACAACGATGACGACGAAAAAGACGAAAACGTCAATGGCAACAACAACGAAGACGACGAAAACGACGACAAAGACAACGACAAGGATAAGATGACACGAAAACGAAGACAACGACAACGACAACAACAACAACGATGACGACGAAAAAGACGAAAACGACAACAACAACAACGATGACGACGAAAAAGACGAAAACGTCAATGGCAACAACAACGAATACGACGAAAACGGCGACAAAGACAACGACAAGGATAAGATGACACGAAAACGAAGACAACGACAACGACAACAACAACAACGATGACGACGAAAAAGACGAAAACGTTAATAGCAACAACAACGAAGACGACGACAAAGACAACGACAAGGATAAGGATAACGACGAAAAAGACGACAACGACAATGACAATGACGGTGACGAAAATGACGACAACGACAACAGACAAACAGCATTACGAAAATCACTTTTTTGGTTTCCTGAAGCCATTAGTAAAAATCAGTAAAAAAAAAAAAAAAAAAAAATTCAGGTCAAAATTTGTTGTGATTAACATACTAGTATTTACCCTTATATAGTATACTGGATAAGTAATAAAACCAAATTGGATCAATGTTGTATACAAAAAGTGTACACAAATTAAAATAACTTTTCCACACATCCATTATACCAAATTTGAGACTCTTTATTATCATCCCAATAACTTAATAAATCGGCGTTCGTTTCAGATGACGGTAGTAAAAGCTGTAAGTATAGAATTAAAAAATATGTTTTGTATACTATTAACAACAAAAACATTGTCTTGATTTACTTCCGTAATATTGACAAGAAGTGCAAGTTGGTGTTTTACAAACGACAAGTGAAAGCTTCATGTTATGAATAAGACATGTGTGTTTGCTTGGATCAAAGGAATATGCAAAAGCTTGGAAAATATCTGTCTTCAATAACAATGCTGATGTTTTCTGTTGTAAATCGATAACTGTCAGGTGTTGAGTCAGCTACACGGTTGACGTTTGTTGTAGTACTTAACTCATAAATATAAAAGTAAGAGATTATATTTTTAATTTATTTTTAAAATTCCTGCCTATATAATGTCACTACTTCTTAAAAATTTAAACCCTACAATTTTATTTAAAAGGAGTAATAAATCTTGTCATTAATGTTTTACGTTGTGATGAATCCAAATTTATAATGTTATTAATTTCAAGCTACTTGCGTTCTCTCTTTTTTAAATTTGTAGAAATCATTAAACTATTTCAGACCAATAGATGGAAAAAAAAACACAAAGAACAAAACTGAATGATGAATCAACTAATGTGGATAACAGATTTTGACTATTTTATCATTCAGAGTTTTAAATGTACACTACAAGTGTAGTAAAGGTTTTGTTTTTTATTTACATAGATATAAAAAAAAAAAATAGTTTTAATTGTTTTGCCATAGATCCAACTATGGCAGTTTCCATTTTTTAAAGTCAAATTGTTCTTACTCTTCTAAGGTTGTAATTAGCTATACAGGCATGTTTTTACGAAATATAGCATTTCGGTTATTCCACACCCAAATGTACCCCCAAAAGTGTTTCTTTTTTCACTTGGAAATTGTGTAAAATGGGAGATTTTATTAAAATTTTCGTAACCATAACAGTTTTGGTGGAAACATCAAATACTTGAAACCTGGTAAAAAGTCATTCCTGGACATAATAGGATCACCATTGTTATCTATGACAATTGTATGTAAAAAGTAGAGAAGAAAAAGAAGAAGAAGAAGAAGAAGAAGAAGAAGAAGAAGAAGAAGAAGAAGAAGGATAATGAGAAAAGATGAAAAAAAGAAAGAGGAGGAAACGAAAAAAGAGGAGGATAAGAAAAAGGGCAAGGAGAAGGAGAAGGAGGAGCAGTAAAACGAGGAGAAGAAAAAAAGGAGAAGAAAAAGGAGGAGGAAAAGAAAAAGGATGAAAAGTAGAAGAACGAGGAGGAGAATTAAAAGTAGGAGGGGAAGAAGGCAAGGAGAAAAAAATTAAATGAGGGAAATAAGAAAAGGGAGTAAAGAAAGGGAGGGAAGGGAAAAAGGAAAGGAAAGGAAAGAAGGGGAAAGAGATGGAAGGGAAAAAAGAAACGGAAGGAAAGAAAGAGATGGACGGTAAGAAAAGAAAGGAAGGGAAGGGATGAAGGCAAAAAGTAAAAGGAGGCGAAGAAAATGAAAAAAGGATAAAAGAGCGAAAGAAGGTGACAAATTAAAAAAAGGGGGAAAATGTAGGAGAGGAAGAAGGTGGGGAAGGAAGAGGGTTACTTGAAAAAAGAGGAGTGGATGAGAAGAAGGAGGAGGAGTAGGGGATAAGTAGAAGGATAAGAAGAAGACAATGAAGAAGATGAATTGGAAGAAGGGGAAGGGGAAAAAGAAAATTAGGAGAAGGAGGAAAAGGAGAAGGCTACATTTTATGATGGCGAGATAGTAAAACAACATATATGTAAACCAAATAGAATTTTAATATCACATTTCAAACAATTACATAAAATATATGACAATAAATTAATTAATGAAAATATGTACATCACCATATACAATAAATTGTCCGTGACATGCCAAATCTGAGTTTAATACACTTCATATATACATGTAGAATACTTACAATAAAATGTTCTTGACGCATTTAACATCTATGTATTTAATGTATTCCATATATAAATATATATATACGTGTACTGGCTTAACATCAATAATAATAGAATGTTCAACAAATATACAAATGTATTTACTCAATGTTTATATCAAGTAAAATGTATCCAGCAATAAGTTTGGTGATGCTTTAAAATATTGTTGGTAGAAAGAACATTGATTGAGTCCAACTTATTGGAGGACGTCTCTGAGATTGGATTGACATTCCCAAGGGTTGCAACTGTATGTGAGAAGAAAGTATTTTAGATGCAAAATTGTCACGAAATAGGTTACGTTTTATGTGTAAAGAAATTTTGATAAAGATAGAAATAGTGTAGAGAAATACATAAAATTAAGATTTCAATCAATTTATATATTACGAAGGCTTGAAGCACTTTTAACCAGAACTAAGTAAATTAACCAGTCTAGTTTAATATAAAACATAAGGACACATAATTCATTAGAGTTGAGTAAAACTCAAAATTTACTCCGCCTATTTTATTTGTTAAAATTTTGTTTTTGTAAACCAAATAAAACGTACTGGTCGTAATTCACCCAACAATTTTGATTTGGAATTTATGAGATTAAATAAAATAACGTCGTAAACGTTCACGTATCACAAAATCGGTTAAACCAATTTCGATTGAATTTTATTGAAACTGACGGTTTTACAACATTAAGCGATGTACCAAACTGCAAGTAATAGAAAATTACTGTGATTAAATTTATTTATTTGTTAATATCTCCTT
Organism: Aphrophora alni; assembly: GCA_963513935.1. NCBI lineage: Eukaryota > Metazoa > Arthropoda > Insecta > Hemiptera > Aphrophoridae > Aphrophora > Aphrophora alni. The sequence continues at coordinate 10,709,855 of OY740769.1, read as the reverse complement.
TCTTATCCCAAATTGAAATATTTGAAAACGGAAAACTCCAAAACTGGAATTTCGTAGGGGGGATTAGACCATTCGTTTTGTTTGGGTTTCTAGATTTCTAAATTTTGTTCTTAGATTTCAAACAAGCTACACTCAAATTTAGAGGCAATGACCCAAATAAGTACGCCAAATTCCAGATTGAAGACAATTTTTAACTAGATTTGGATATTTATTACGATGATTTTATGCCAAAAAAAAGAAATTTAGATATTAAAAATATATCTATATAAACACTTTCTAAAACAGCGTTCATTTTAAATATTTTATTTAGCAATTACTGACATTACACTTTTGGACAGAGTAACGAATATTAATCATCTGGGTTTGTAAATGAGTGTGTGAGAAATTTTGTGCAATATTCGTGCACAATTTATTTCATTTTTCCTCCTATATATTTTTTAACATAAAAATAATAATTGTCAAGCAACGCCTTCAATCTATCGGGTGGCTTGTGGACGCAACCCGCATAACCAATAGTAAGCATTTTCAGCAATGCTAGTACACAAGATCAAGTTGGTACTAGGTTGGTTTGCGTCGAAAGCAAAGTTAAAACAATTACTAGATGACACAAATGCTACTTGAAGCAAAAGAACAGAACTAAGCTAAACAATGAATAATTCAATTGCTAAGATATACAGGATGATGAAGAAGAAACGGAGAAAATATCAGAACTTGTTTAGCTTGTAAAAATAAAGAAAATAATCCATGTAAACATAAATTAAAAAAAATTAGTTTCCCCATCCATCCGCTGTTTTATTGTTATACAAAATTATTATAAATTTTTGAAATAACACTGTTTATGCCAGAATAAAATTTATAACATACACCATGTTAAAATACCTAAAGTGGCGTTATATTAGATAGATTTTGATGAAACTTTGAAGCCAATGATGTTTCTACAAAATCTTTACAGATATTATTGTATGTCTTTCAAAATAAAAATAGATGTAGTAATTAGGAAAAGTACCGGTTAGGTCACTTCATATTAGGTCACATATTAGGTAAAAGTTCATTGATATAGAATAATAATCGGTGGAAAAACATGGCACAAACTTTCTCATACACCCCATCCTGAAACGAAATAAAAGAGAAACAAATCTAAAAAAGTGACATTTCGTTCATTTTTTCAATTATTACTGACCCATACAATTGTTTTTTTACTTGAAATTATTTTTCACATTTTTCTTGATTATTAATTTTACATTTAAACAAAATTTGAACTAAATTTGTAAAGACAATTTTGAGAAATTGCGTATTTTATAAAGCCCCATAGCCGATTTTTTTCCATTTACTGGAATTCATGAAACCGGCATTTTCGGAGATATGCCTTGAAATACATAATTTTCGGGTCCTTAGAATATAATACTTGAACAAAATTTGATTAAAAGCGTTAGAGAAGATTTTGATAAATCGATAGGGACGATTTTGATGAAATCGTTAAAGAAGCTTTTGATGAAATTGTTAGAGAAGGTTTCCATAAAATCGTTAAAGAAGGTTTTGATGAAATTGTTAGAGAAGGTTTTCATAAAATCGTTAGAGAAAATCTTGATGAAATCGTTAGAGAAGATCTTGATAAAATCGTTAAAGAAGTTTTGATGAAATCGTTAGAGAAGATTTTGATGAAATCGTTAGAGAAGGTTTTGATAAAATCGTTAGAGAAGGCTTTGATAAAATCGTTAGAGAAGATTTTGGTGAAATCGTTAGAGAAGATTTTGGTGAAATCGTTAGAGAAGATTTTGATGAAATCGTTATTGAAGGTTTTGATGAAATCGTTAGAGAAGATTTTGATGAAATCGTTAGAGAATATTTTGACGAAATCGTTAGAGAAGATTTTGATAAAATCGTTAGGAAAGATTTAATTGAAATCGTTAGAGAAGATTTTGATGAAATAGTTAGAGAAGATTTTGATGAAATCGTTAAAGAAGCTTTTGATGAAATTGTTAGGGAAGATTTTGATAAAATAGATAGACAATATCATAAAGTCCTAATATTCTGTTTTTTCTCATAGTTGCTACCTTTAAATATCATGTTATATATATAACAATATATATATTTGGTTAAAATATTCCCATATACCAAATTTGATTAAAATCGCTCCACGTGTATGTGCACTCATACTATCCAGAGACAGACTAATTTCATCCCAAAAATAATTTTAGGACTTATAGAACCTTAAGACGGATATATCCGCAAAAATCCGACATTGATTCTTAGCCCATCACATATCATTCCCTATACTACAACATTTGCCGGCGAGATGAAAAGGAATGATCATTAGACTGCTTACATTAGGGTACGTTTCTAAAGCTAATCCAAGGGGTGAATATATTTGGTAGGCTTTGGCAGGCAAAGAAGCCTTATTTGTGAGTATTTTACATAATGACTATATGAAAATAATATGTAAAAATTGTTAATGAGTATGTAATAAAACTTAACTATTGGAAATATAAAAAAAATCGATGAATGTCATCATGGTACTCACCCAACTCCATCATACAATGTAGTGATGTGTGAGTTCGAATTAAAATACTCGGTGATTCCGAGTATCAAAATCCTCGGAAGAGTCCGAATATTAAAATCCTCGGTTTCGTATTAAAATACTCGGACAAAATCCTCGTAACTAGGAACAAGGAGGAGGTAATATGCGAGTACTGCGAGTATCCTCAGTGTAATAAATAAATACTTGGTGGATCAGTCTAACAGATAGAAATATAACACACACACACACACACACATAATGCGCATAATCGTTCTGCGCAGATACTCGATGTCGAACTAATAATACGAGTATTGAAATCATTCGAAGCCGAGTATTGCGAGTATCTATTTCACCCGAGTATCAACATCGCTAATACAATGTACTACATTCCGATCGTCTAAATGTAATTATTCTAAAAATAAGTTTCTTGGGCTGACAGGAAATGTTACTTTTTATTGGAATATTCTAGTTTGTTTAAAACAGTTGTTACACAGGTTTTATTAAACTCGAGAATGTGTATATTCAATACTTTCTTGACGTCAGCTAAGTGATTAGATATTAAAAAATCTCTATTCGCTTTGCTCATCCCGGTGTTTCGATCTTGCTGGCTATCATAACTCATAAGAGGTCAGGTTGGTATTATTATATGTAGAATATAAATCTAAAATTTTTATCAAATTTAGCCTGATGTAAGTGTAATAACAGGCAAGATATAATAAACAAAACTGTGTAAAAATGGCTGCCATTTTGAGATTTTCCATTCAGTCAAAACGAGAGAATTTTTTTATGATATATCATTTTACGTATAAAACAGACTCTATTATATTTTTATTGAGTCAGGTTTTGTCTATTTATTAGCAGTTTCATTAGAAGTGTGTGGGAGGATCAACTCTCTTAGGGCGTCGAAAAGTTAAGGTGTTACCTCAGCATCGTGGGTTAGTGGAGAGTTACGATTAGAATTATTACGGTGAATTGAATTTGATCTGTTGGCCACACATTATCTGACTGATAAAGCCCTTTAGCAGGTCTAAGACCGTTATGGGCACTTTTGCCTCAGTAATTTTTAATTAACACTCGTAGAAAAAAATAGGGGGAAATCAAATTAACCGTGAAATAAATTTATAAATTTGGAACTTTTTGTTGTCATAGTTTAAATTAAAAAAAAAAAAAATCAAACATCAACGTGGAAGGTATTGTCAAAATTGTTGACGATACTATTAAAATTTACCCTAATAAAATATTTTTACAGGAAAATTTTAAACTGTTCTTTCACAAATACCGGTTAATACTATAAGCTCCTTACAAGGGTTGAATAATGGCATTATATTTCATACTTAAGGAATTATCGTTTTTTTGACCCAACTTAGAAACGTCCAGCAGCAAAAGTTAAACAAGAAAAACAGTTCACAGTAGTTCAATGTCCTTTTGTATCATGTAAGAATAGTTTACTAGCCAATAGACGCTAAACAATAATAGTTGTAGTGGAGAATTTGTGAAAAAAATGATTTAACTCTCTGAATAACATTATTGCAAAAAATATTAAATTATATGAATATAAATTGGAAGCATTACTAGCGAATCTATTAAGAGAATTTCTAAGCTGAGGGAATGCGATTAACAAAAAACAATTTGATGGGGCTATCGCGGTACCTCAGCTTCATCACTATTTAAAACAAGCAGATCTTCTAAATAAGTTTGAAAATATTAAATTGTATTGATAGTTCGTGGGGTCTAACCTAGTATACGTCCGCTCGATCAGTATCTTTGTTTTGATGGCCTTCAAAGGTGTATATATGTGAAAAAGCCTACATTAGTCCCTGCCGAATCTTAGATTAATAATACGAGTGTTCAAAGTTATATTTTTTAGAATAACATCCCTATTTGTAAACATTGATAAGTGGGCTTTTACCTCTAAATGTTTTTATCTAAAGCGGAAGTTGAATAACACACGAGATATGTACAAAAAAAAGTTTAAAATGTCGGTAAATTTCTGATTTCAATTTGATTTTTCTGAATATCAATAAGGTAGAATGTGAGTACACTATAGTCTCCTATACTAAATTCCATGTTCCTATCTTAATTTTTGTGACTATTATTGTGTTTACGAAGAGACCGCAATGCCGCCGGACGGACGGAATGTCGATAGCACTTGCGGTTGCTGAATTTAACGTATAACGGATGTCAGAGAATAAAAACATTGTGTTCCATTGCGACATAGAAGCGATAGAGGAATTAAGTAGAATCGCAAAAACAGCTTCAGAACTGTAACTTAAAACGTTTTGTCTGGGCAGTCGAGTATTTCGAGGGAATGGAAGAAACAACAGGGATCGACACCCAGAAGACGTCTACATCGGCGGCAGAGAGAGAGAGAGAGAGAGAGAGAGAGAGAGAGAGAGAGAGAGAGAGAGAGAGAGAGAGAGAGAGAGAGAGAGAGAGAGCTACAAACACTATCATGCTACAGATATATCGCCAGCAACAACCACTTTTGCGATCAGGACTAGAACTAGTTATATACTCTCGATATTATTATAATACCAGCACCTGAGTTGTACTTCCATCTGCTAATTGGGAAGAATCCATGGAGTAAGATTTGTTACTAAAACGTTGCAAGGGACTTATTAAGAAGAGGGATGAAATAGTCCAATGAATAAGGAAATCTTTAGAAGGGAAGGAAATGAAAATCTAACCTCAGGAATCGATTCATAATCACATCTAGAAAAAACTTGGAAAAATTAAATAAAAATAAAATTCGACCTTCCCATGTTTGAAATTGTTATAAACTATAAAATAGTTTAAATATCAATGAGCGAAACAACAACAAAATTGACAAAAAATTAAGAATTTTTCCTTCATTTTTTTCAAAATAAAACACGTATTTTCCAAGATATTTTGAGAAAATCCAACAAAAAGTGTAGAAAGGAAATTAAAAAGTTGTTAATAAATCTGTTAAAATTGAAGAAGGTGTAAAATCAAAATATAAGACTTTATTTTCTCTCTGACTTTTCAAAAAAAGGATATTATCCAACATATATCTAAAACCCATTAAAACTGGCTAAAACTTTTTTAAAATGTAATGAATGTAAAAAAAATGTTTGTTATAAATATGAAAACTTACAAGCAGTTTATATCTGTAGAACGAAATTTTTAATGTTATACATGCTAAAATTGTTGAACTAATATAATTTTATATATTCAATTAAATTATTTGAAAATAATATTCATAAATTCTATGGTCTTGATTGTTATATAATATTTCCCGTTTGTTATTTTAAATTGGAAACTACTGCTTGGTTGTAAAATTGTGAAGAAAGGAAATAAATAATATTCCATTATATGTTTAAATAAAATAAATTATACTCAAATAAAAGTCTAATGTAATTCTTATACAAGTTTATCAAAATGTAGGCCTACATAATTTGTACGTAAACAAGTAATCTGAAAGATAAACATTTCAGAGTAAAAAAATAAATTCTTTACAGCTTTTTTGAAACAATATTACGAAGCAATTAGATTTAATTTCATTGTCTTTTGGAGATTTATGAACTTTGAACATAAAAATGGATAATGTGATATGAAACATTATGGATAACATACGATTATGGTTTCTTTTAGAAGTATAAAATGAACTTTAAGGTTATCGATACATTAATTTGAGTACATCGTCCTGCCACTCCATTTTTACAAGCTGTTAAAGTACTCTGAAGTTTATGTGAAATGCGTTAGGAAAAGGTTAGGGGGAGGGGGGTTCACATTGGAATCCTAATGACGGTTGCATGGGTTTAGGTAAAAAAAAGCTAGTACTTCTATTCTAGTTTAAACAGTTTAAAGATCAACATAACCTTATCTCAGCTTCCAAACCTTTCTGTCTGTATGTACCGGAATATTTAGTAAAACATCTAATGGATCTTATACTCGGTCCCTCTATTTAAAATATAAGTATTTTATACGTAGAATAAATGTTCCAGTTTCTTACGTAAAACGTTATTTTGGTCAATAAAGAACCCATTTTAAAATGGTTTGAAAACAGTATAATTAGGACCCTGATTGGAGATATTCTTAGTCACTCCTAGCATTATCTGAACTCTGCTGACTCGTTTCGAAATAACTTCATTTTCAAAAACTATTACGTACTGCTTCGTCCCTTAAAGGAGTCGTCTTATATACTTAAATCACATCCTTTCTACCGCTATCTATTAGCTCCGCCATTTCCTGTGATTGGTTGACACCCTGTTTGGTAAACTTTCAGTTTTTAAACATTATATCATTTACAATATATTATGCTTTTAATTCCTTGCTACAGTAACGTAATATTGCATGCAATCTGTCATTTCTTCTGGGATGCACTCTTACTCTAACAGAAGGAATTCGAAATTTTAATTCTTCCTGTCATGTTTATAAGATCTAATGTCGCCTTTTAAATCGTATCCTTAGAAACGAATAAAATGCTAGGAGTAATAATTGAAGAATGCACTCAAAATAATTACGCACATCCAAGGAAAAATATAAATTATTATATAAATTGATCGATTTTAACTTATGCTAGAAGCCTAAGGTAAAACGTAACTACTGTCAACGATTATGTTTTTCGTTTGTTAAAAATTTGATTAAAATAACAATGTCTTAGTATTTGACATAAATATATAGTTGAAACAATTACAATAAAGGTAACATCAAAACCTAAAGTAATTTATAAATTCTGACACACGACTTAGCATAAATACAACGCTTACAAGTTACTAGTACAATACGGTAATTTAAATGAAACTTGCATAAATTTACGTATAGTTTAAAAAGTATTTCTATGATTTGTGACATTTATAAAGTTTAGAAACATGGATGAAGCGATTTTAATTTTGGTTGTTATTTGAATATTTAAAAGTTTGTAAATTTAACAATACACAGTTATATTATATACATGTAAAAATAAATATTCCTTTTCACATCACTCAGTTTATTCATTTCTAGAAAAATATCTCTAATTTCATATTTGGACCCCCGATTATTTTTACTTAGTTATATATTTCGGTAATTATATAGCAGAGCTGCCTCACTTCAAAATCAATTTTTATGGGTTTTATTCGTCAAATAAATGTTGGAAAAATATTTTATTATCGAAAAAAAGTGTCGGAAAGATGATTACATAATACAATAATACAATTACACAAGTAGTTTTTTCGTGAAAAAATTAACTCTGTGTTATCTTTCATACTCATGACATTCACTTCAATAAACGTACGGAAGGTTTGGCCAGGTGGTTATATATATATAGCAACCTGGCCAAACCTTTCGTGACATATAATAATACAGCCCTACATATGCGTACACTGAAGCACATACGCAGACAATTGAACGTCAATGGAGGGAGGTGCGAGGAAATGTGCCGCGATATGGAAATTCAAAACAACATTTCCATGGCCATATAGCCGAATTTATGTTTAAGAGAAAGTACAATGAGTATAATACTCGTTTTCATCATTTATGGCGAATTACGAGTGAAATACATTTAAATTCAATAAATTCTTCATCTACTGAATTTGCAGCAGAATTTGACTCTGATTAAGATTTTCTTGTGTAATCTTGTGAAATTTTCTTGTGTAATCATCTTTCCGACACTTTTTTTTCGATAGTAAAATATTTTTCCAACATTTATTTGACGAATAAAACCTTTAAAAATTGATTTTGAAGTGAGGCAGCTCTGCTATATAATTACCTATATTTCTTAAGAAAAAAGAAGTATTGATGGACATTAATTAGTTATATACACATATATATTATTGAAATTTATATAAGTCAATTATATATTTACGATAAGAGCCTAAACAAACAGTACAGAAAGTTAGTGTTGTAAAGCTTCGTATAACTTGGACAAACATAATGATACGAGAGACATATGGACGTCACTCTGGATGTGTCTACGAAACAGTAGATTATATATATATATATATATATATATATATATATATATATATATTAATCTTCCACTATATTTAGCGGTTGGTTTTACTTGCTATTTATCCAGCACTCGTAACGCTCCCGTACATTCCAACATGTACAATAATAACCTTTGGCTCACCTAAAAGCAGTTTCAAACTCATACGCTCTCCACATGATCCCCAAATCAACACTGTGTTTCATGTCCTTGCGTGTTTTTTACGTTACATTTTAAAACACCGATCACCAATCTCGTAGATTTTGAAGTGCATTCTGTGATTAATTTTTGAACGCACAAAAGATTTCTCCTAAAGAAATTCACCGACAACTTGTAGAAATGTATGGGTGTAGATTTTGTAAAGTAAACGAGTTCATCTCCAAATAGTGCAAATAGTATTCAAAGATAAAAAGTTCTCTTGCGTTAGAACCATTATAACCTCTATTAATCATACACCAGAATAAACATATTACGTTTCTATGGTAACAAATATTAGGTGATTAGTGCGCATGCGTTATATTTGCTTTCAGTACTGTTTGTTCTGGCACATACAGAAATTTAAAAATACAGATGATCCTAATAATCGATTTATAAAGTGATAATGGATTTAAAATCGATAGACGATAGTTAATACATATATGTAATAATAATTACACAAATTACAAATAGTTGTCTTTATTATTTTACCTAAGCTACGGTTTGACACAATAAATCACAAGGAGATTAAAATGTTCGAGAAGATCAGATCATGAAATGTTCAGAAAACATGAAAAATATTAAAATTTATGTAGAAGTAGATTAAAGTTTAAAAACAATCTAATGGCAGGAACTGACATTGATTTAGTAATTATTTCCGATTAGATTCTTGAAAAAAAATTATCTATTTTATTTCAATTTAATATTGTTCATTTCAATTTAATCAGGTCTCAGATTATGATTACACTTTTTAAAGCTCATAAATTGAATATGAGTTGCGATACGAAAACAAGCCAATTCAAAGTTTTAATTCTGGGCTAAAGTTATCTATTCATCGGAATCAATATCATAAATATCCATAGACTTTTTATCCATGTCAACGAGGCGGAACGTCTCCAGAAACTCGTTGAGATCCACAAGGCCGTCTTTGTTTATATCCATACTCCTGCAGATATCTAGAGCTTGCTCTTGAGGATGTTCTAAATGTTCACCCAACAGTTCACAAGCATCCTTGAATTCTTCCAAAGAAATATAACCTGTTTCAACAGTAATAAGGTTTGTTTTGAATAATTATTGTTTATTAATCAATACATTCTTAAACCTACAACTTTGCTAGTTAAATTTCTTTCTTTTAGGTTTTTGATATTTTGAAAACAAAAGTAGAAATTATGAAACGTTCTCTACGGTTTCACTTAGATATTTGATATATACAGGGTGGATCAAAATTGGACAGCAATATTTCACTGATTCTAGAGCTAAAAAATACAAAGTAGTTTATATAAACACAAGTCCGGAAATGCTTCATTTTCCATCTGTCGGCCATTTTTTGTTTTACAAAAAACATTATCTTTGGACGTAGGTAAAATATGTATACGTGTTATTATTTATATAATATTTTACCAGTATACTTGACTTTATTTTGTAAATCTTCAAAATGGCGAGCGTTTAAAATTTTTAATGTTGAATATTTCTAAAACCATTAACATTACAAAAGATTTACAAGAGACAAACAACGAAAAACAAAATTGCTTTTTATTTTTTTCTGTACGTCAAAGAATAATTGAGTTATCGACAAAAAAACTAGGAACATAATTTCTTGGTAATTATTGTCTACAACACCCAAGATTACCTTAAATCAAAATATTATGGAATTATGATAATTGTTAATAACAATATAATCCACTTCCCAGAAATGTATCCAAAATGAAAATGTTTCTCTTAACAGTTTTAAAATGTTGATTGTTGTGATTGTTAATTATAGTTATGTAACGGGGGGGGGGGGGGGGTGAAAATGTATCGTTATGCGAAATAATAGTCGAAGTTGTTGTTAGGTAAGAGTGTGGGTCGTTAATTATATTTGCTATTATTCCAATAAACACTCCAGGTTACTGATACATTAAAACAGTTTAATAATGAGTTTAAACAATTAATAATTATACCTAACATACTAAACTACTCATGACTTAAGTATTACCAATTCGTGCTTCAAATATAGCGTAACCGTTGACGGTCATAATTATCTCTGATACAATTACGGATATTTATAGCGAGAAATTAATGATCCTTACTCCAGTAGGTCTTTGGACCCTTCCAAATGATTTTAGCCAACCATTTTTCAGTATATGTTTATTTTTGATTTAATCTGTTGCCAGTGAAGAAAACTTAATTGTAAGTTAAAGACTAGTAACTTAGGCAATGTCGGAAACTAAAACTAAATTTTAATACAAGAAAAGAACTCAAGCCTGTGCAGTTAAAGCTATGACGAAATATAGAAGTGATTAGATAAAACCACAACACACAGGCCTACACAGACAGCAAACAACAGAAAAAGAAATTTGTCATAACTGTTTATCGGAGTAAACAACCTGTTGTCCCCTCTTTTCAGAATTTAGTTCTCGATCGCGTCATGAATCCTATTTGTGGGATTTGAACAGTAAAGTTTCAGCCTTATTTAAAATAGAAGAATTTTTATCTCAGATTTTTATATACACAAATGATGGTAATATACTGTTAAAACATTAATAATTTGAGCAATTCTTCTTTGTAAACAAGTTTTATCCAAAACAATAATATCCAAGGAAATGACGTTTGACTGATGTTTTCAGGCGGGAGTTTAGAACTGCCCGCTAAATTAAGTATCTTTTAAATTGAAACCAAAAATTTCGCGTTCACCAACACAGTTGTATTGCATTGACTATAAGTTAGGTGAATCATACAGAATTACTAATGTAAACTCACACTTATTATTTCACTTTCTTAAATATATTTGAATGCGTCATAACATTTAAAATAAAAATGCTACATAATTTTCTAAATTTGTGGGGAATATCATAATTCATAGAATTCCCCATAAAACATGAATATACTGTTACTAACCTGAATTGTCCTTATCAATGATCCTGAAGATAGCCTCCAGACTGGATTTGTTTCTGTAAAGTGTCTCGACAACTGTTGTGTTCGACTGAAACATTTAGAAATCTTCATTTTACTTTCTAACAAAATATGATAACAAATGCCTTCGACAAAGTTATTATTATAAATCGGAAGGTTATACTTGTGTAGGTTATATTCTCATTAATCTCCGATCAAATATCTAAATTGAAGAAATATGAGCGGTTAGATTTGACAGGACTTGATCTCCAATCAAGGCTTGATTGTCGTTGGCGCAATTCAAATTAGACTGATCTCCGATCAAAGGCGATCTTGATCTCCAATCAAATGTTGTTTATGTAACTGGCTATTTGATTTTGGTACATATGTATGATATCAAATGACATTGTCCACATCAAGAAGATATAGGTAAAATTATATATATTACTGAATTATTAAATGTGGCCAGTTTTACATACTAGTTCTACCCCCTCAATAATAAACTAAATTAGCTATTGAAAATGTGAACCTATTCAGATGTCGAAAAACAAAACAAAACAAAATATAAAACAATTATGGGGCTGAAACATGGCTGGTGGCTATATAAAAAGTAAAACTATTCTCGGAAAATGAGAAATAACCTGAAAATCGAACGTATATTAAATGGGGAATACTATGCAGATTACTGTGGGGAGAGGTAGAAAAGAAAGAAACAAACTAAATTTGTTTATAATTAGAAAAAAGACGAAAAGGAAACTATGTAGGATGGATTCGATCGATAAAGATGTGAAACATTTGAGAGTTGGGAAGTGGAAGAGTATAACCAATATAGAGAGAAATGAAGAAAGTATTAATTACACAAATAAACAGGAACAAACGTGAAACATATTATTTGTCTAAACTATAAACATATGTCACAACTACAAATACATATAGAACAACAGTTGGTTATAGGGATTAAACATGGCTTGTGGATATTCAAAAACTAAAACTTTTGCGTAAAGTGAGAATTAACCTGTAAATCACAATTATATTAAATTGCGAATATTAAAGAAAAGTAAGGAGGTTACGGTGGGGAGACGTAGGATGGAGTAAAGAAAAGTAAAATGGTTAAACTACCTACATTTGTTTTTAATTAGAAAAGAAGAAGAAGAAGACATTGGATGGATTTGACAATTTTGGAAATTATAATGTAGAATAGATAGAGATTGACGAAAAAAATACAGTTTAGAAGATATGAGTCACGTGATCTTCAGATTAATATTGAATAGTATATTAAAAATAAAAAAAAAAACAGTACAATATTTGAAAGATATTAGTTATATAAAGTATTAATACACAAAACACAAGTATAAATACAAGAAAAATAGTTGGCTGTGGGGATGAAACATGGCAAGTGGATATTCAAAAATTACAATTTTCTTTTGAAAGTGGAAATTAAAAGTATACTAAAGGGAAAATATTGTAGAAACGTAAACTAATTACGATAGTGAGACGAAGGAAGTGTATATACTAAAAAATAGGTTGGTTTTTAAATTGTAAAAACACTTAAGGGGTGACCATAAAGACGTTGGATAAAGTTAACAAAAAAAAATTGGGAGTGAAGAATTGGAACGGGCATGAATAAAAAGAAAGTTGGTTCAGAAGGTCACGTGATCTCCAACTAAGGGGTAAACAGTAAAAAACACAAAAATAAACACATTTTAAACATATTAGTTGTCTATACTATAAACACAAAACTCACAACTATAACTTTTCATTCAGAAGGAAGTTTTTATGAGCTGTGATATGTTAAGAACCAACGCTAAAAAGGTTTGGGAATTGGAAAGCGATAACATATCGAAAAGGGGGTGTTAAAGTAAGATAGATGATTTTGCATGAAAATGTCGTATATAAAATGAAAATGCATAAACGTAATTCCAATAAGGCAAGGCATGCAATGTTTTTAGCACAAACAGTCAAATAAAACTTTAATGAATGCATTCATTTACATGAACATTCTTAACGTAACAATTAAAAGGAAACAGGCAGGTAACGATTAACCTAAATTTCATAGCTAAGGAAAACTAAATTATTATTATACTACACGTAAACAGCGTTGTATATTTTTATTGATTAGAAAATATCTAATTTCTTTGCGGAGGTCTCGACCGCCAGGGATAGTTGTTCTCTTGGGGATTCTTTGAACCACCCCGGGTATCATCAAATCCCTAAAGTGGTTAAACTTATACAGCGTGATTCATAAAGAAACAAAGAAATATTCAGGACTGCTTTATTTGTAAAAATAAAAATAAATAAATCATGTAAACACCGATTATAAAACGTTTAATTTCCCGTCTATATATCAGTTTAAGACATTATAACTTTGGAAACCGATAATATTATATTGAGTTCACATATGTTCAATCTTTTTTTTTTAATTTTTATTTTTTTATTATGTTACGTGTTACAAGTGTACCAAAAACAAAGACTTTATTTTATTTACTTCAAAATGGCACCCGATTAAAATATTCTCAGACTTTACAAAAAATATACAAGAGACAAAAAAATTCATTTTTTTAACAACAAACAAAACATTAAAAAAAATTGTTCTGTAGGTCAAAGGATAACCGAGTTATTAACAACAAAAATGAAAAATTTAATTATTTGGTGAATATAAAATTTTGTTTTCTTAGTATTAAAGCAATTTTTGGATTGGTTTGAAATTTTCGAATTTTTGAATCTTCACTCCAATACAAAATGTTTATTCAATTAGGTCTAAAATAAAAAGATTTGAAGATAAAATTATCAGAATTTAAAAAATGTTCTCTTTTTAAGCTAATCAAGGTTATTATAGAAAATTACCAAGAAATTAAATTTTTAGTTTTTTTTGTCGATAAAATTTTATTTATTTTCTGACACAAAAAATAAAACTCTCATACAATTTATAGTTAAAAGAGAATTTTTTTTGTCTCTTGACAATTGACATTAAACGTTTTAAACGGTCGCCATTTTGAAAATAATAAAAATACAGTTTTTATTTTTGAACACTTGAAAAATATTACATGAAATATCTTATCTACTTTAAAAACTATAATGTTTTTGTAAAAGTAAAAAAATGGCAGATCGTCTGAGAACGGTTTCGGAAACAAGTTTATAGGGACTTGTTATTTGTTTTTATGTAAGTAATCCGCTGCCAAAGATTGTCAAAGTATTTCAGAAACATTCTGTATTAAAAATAAGAAACACAAATCAGTAATTTAAAAAATATTTTGTTGATGCTTCAATTTACAGGGGTAGTATATGCAAAATGACAACACGGCGGTTGTGAAAACGGCCTATGTGAGTTAATTTCCTGGCGTTAAGTGCAATAGATAATGTGAGCCTTGCTTTGTAATGTACTGTAATGCTTTGTAAGGGGCTGGATAGGCAATGTTGCTACTTTCAATTTTAGATTTTTCTAAATGTGATTTATTCTGTTATTTTTCATTCAAAATGTGTTCTTCTAAATTTTAACCAAGTTATATTATTTTATGGTAATATAATTAAATAATTTAATCCCTAGTATTACATATTACAATGAACAACTACTTCACTAAAATACATTTAGTAGATTAATTGTTAAAACAACCTCTACAATCTTTTTTATTTTATTTTATCGGTGAGGGGGGATATTTTAAGCCACGAGAAATATAAAGTGTTTTTTGTAAACGTACCAGCTCTATTATTTAAAAGGCGGAAAGAGATTTGAATAATCTGTTCACTTCTTTAAGGGGAAACTAAAAATATCTATTTACAAAATCCGAAACAACGTCCCACTACCCCCATTTGGAAAATGTGTAATAGACACATATGGCTTGTGATATCTCAAATTAAAGCTTAGTTGGTGGCGCTAGGGAAAGTTGACTTCCTATCATAAATTATTGTATTGAAACTTTCTCTCAAAATTAAAATTGCTGTAAAAGTTCTGACAACCTTAAATTATTGTTTGGGTAGTACAAGACATAATATTTAGGTTAATTGTTAGAAATGCTAGTTAGGACTAAATGAAAAGTCATTATCAAAAAACAAGGAGAGGTATTGTAGAGTTTTTCCCAATTTTATTCTCATGAAAACTATAAAACTTGTCCACTGCATGCTATTGATTTTGTCCAATTTTAAATATTGAACTTTGTAATAAATACTATTTTCATATTGCGATCACATATTTTCTAGAAAATAATATTTTTGAGCCTAGCAAATGTTGGTCGATTATTATTGTCTTACAACAGAAATTCATGATTTTTAAAGAGTTTGAATTTGAGATATAACATGAGGTGGTGGGAGAAGGAGAGTTTTGTTTGTTTCGTAAATAGGTGTTCTAAGGATCCTAAATGTGAATAACTGTCCCGAGAACGGATTGTGCAAATTCCTTTCCGTCTTTAAATAATAGAGATAAGTTTAAAAAAAAAATCACAAAACTTAACAATTTCATTTAACTAAGGAAATCTAATCCTTACTATACTCACCTTTTCCTATAGTGAATTATTTAATGCTTATTTATAATTTATCTTCGCCGTTAAATTTATATTTAAATAATATATCTTTATATCAAACGTCATTACAATCAAGAACAGTTTAACTTTTCATAAAATTTAACTACTTTTTCAATTGAGCCTATCATCTGGTATTTATCAGTTCCTATCATCAGGAGAAATGTGGCAATCCCAAGGAGTACTAGCTGTACCTACACCTTTTGTTGTCTTGGGTTAAATTCCTCTATCTATGAGGTCTCTCTTGACCAACTCTTGTTCTTTTCCGAATCGGACGCTATTAGAGAATTCGAGGGCTATGGGTTTTTATTTTATGTTCTGTTTTTCTTAAGATGAAAATTACAGAGAGGAAAATAAATAAATTCATCATTTCCTTCTTGTAACGTCCTTCTAACATTACGTTCGTGACGTAACCCCCCAAAAATATTCTTTTTGAAACACACATTTTAGTCTGTCCTGCTTCAGTCACAGTAAGTTATGCTAGTGTTGTATTTTTTTTCCACACACAGCAGCCTAATTTCTTCGAAGCTTGTGATTAGTTTTTATTTTATTGTAATTTCTAATAAATATAGTTTTTCTTCATCAGCTGATCCCAAGGTCATATATCGTAGTCGTAAGTTATACTAAACAAGGTCATTTTAGTGCTCTCAGGGGCTCACTGTAGTGCGTTTGGCGTGTCAAACAGCTAGGACCCTAGCTGGATCTACACTTTTTCATGTAAGTCGTGGTTTATATCTCTTTATTTTATCTATCCTATCAGGTCGCTCTTTACCAACTCTTCTTCTCTTCCGATCATGGCGCTATTGGAGAATTCAAGAGCATGGTTTTTAATGTTCTTTTTATTCCTTTTGTTTTTTCATAAAGGAAAAAGTTTATTTCACCGTGTAGCCTATGTCACTGCTGTTTAATTGAATGCTTCAGATGCAGCTATATTAGCCAAAGTAAAAACATTTATTCATCCTGTAAAGAGATTTTGTATCTGTAAACCAACTGCCAATAGTATGGAGAGAAAAAACATCGATGTTACTGTTATTTATACAATATAATACAGAGTTATACAATGATAGGCAAAACTGGGACTCAAAAGTATATTATTGTTTGGGGGAGTGATTCCTGCTAACAATACCCTCCGATCTCTAGAAGTATAACAGTCCCCAGAGGGACAGTTGAAACTAATCTTTTTAACAAACATTTTCAAAACGATATAAAAGAATTAACAGTACAAACCCTATATTAGAAAGTAATAACATTCCGTATTTTACAATACGGGACACTCATTTCTAAGTCCACACAACAAGGACAATTAAAACATCCATACATGATTTATAAATCAAGACTTAAGTTAGAATGAATGAAGCTGCACAAGAGATTGGAGTTGAAAGCAAACTAAGAAAAGGCCAAAGTAATAACACAGTGTAGGAGATGAAGATACAACCGTCAAAATAAGTCCATTGATGACCTTCCATTCCACGGAGGGTAGTGAGCTGCACATCTTATGTTCGTTAAATATTTATAATTTGCTCTCGTAACTACAATAAAATCAAGAGCTGTTCATTGGAGAACAAAAATGCGATGATAAAAAATACTAATTACAACTTCTCTGGCGTGGGACCGAAAACTGGAATTGACATAAGCGACATAGAATCTTCTTTGAGAGGGTAATTTTAAAAGACTTCGATTTTATTAAAATAACGGTCCCTACATGCTATAGGTCATGTAGATTTGGTTCACGCTTGACCCTTTTATAAATAACCTAAATAAGCGACCATAATTCATTATCATTTTAAACAGAATTGTAAATAATTTTTAATTAGTATATAACAACTAATTCTCTTCTTATTTTGTATTTTGTTTTGATTATACACGCGTTTGTACAACTTTGTGCAATATTTGTGCGGTTACATTTACTATAACAATTCCCTTTTGTTAATTTAATAAGACACTGTCGATATCGTTTGCAAAACTATGCGAAATCCATGACATCTGTCAATACAAAATAATTGTGACCAAAGATACATTCCAAGGACACGAATTATTTGTCGACAGTTCCATTTGTAGCGTATTCAATATCTCCTGCATAACTGAGGGAACTCAATTACAAGAGCAGAAAGTAACTGGATGATTTATTAATGGCGAAACATCGTTAGTCTCCCCCCCCCTCCACATCCAGTCTATAGTGTCCGAGAGGTATAACGTGTCATTAAAACTATTGATTAATGAATAAATCCATTTATATTCTTGTTACGGTGGACATAAAATCTACTAATTTCCTGGTTCCTGGTTTATATTGTAGGCTAACATTAAACATTTTAATGTTAATGTCCTTTAATAAACTGTTCACAAACGATCTTAAATGGCTATAACACAAAACCAAATAATATCAAGATTGAAATTTATGATCAGTTGACATAAAAACTAAAAATTCTGTGTATTAAAAATTTTGTTTAAAGGATTAAAATTAAAAATTCTGTGTATTTAAAATGTTGTTTAAAGGATTCAAAATAAAAATTCTTGTATTTAAAATTTTGTTTAAAGGATTCAAACTAAAAATTCTGTGTATTTAAAATTTTGTTTAAAGGATTCAAAATAAAAATTCTGTGTATTTAAAAATTTGTTTAAAGGATTCTAAATAAAAATTCTGTGTATTTAAAAGTTTGTTTAAAGGATTCAAAATAAACTAATCGCTTGCAATTTTCTAAAAATACTAATTTCTAAGTAATAGGTTAAAATTGGGAAACAAACCAAATTGTATAAGCGGGAATATTTCTAAATACTGAAACGATTTTGTTTATATTTTGATAATTAAAATTAAACAATACAATTTCTTACGAAAATTATGTTTTCATTAAAAAATATTTAGTTTAAATATTGTAGCTCACTGAAGACGGTGACATTGTTGTTTGAAACCCGTTTGATTTCAAACGTATTATTGAATTGTGTTAAGTTTTATTTTCATTTTAAAACAATTCACGAGGAATTATTTAAGTTTGATTGAATATGAACATTTATAATCTGAATTTAGTGTTGTCTCAGACATAACCTAACCTAACCTAAAATTTCTTTATAAAACATGGAAGTTATTGACTTTATTTTTTAAATATTACAGAGTCATTCAAAAGTAAGTTAAAATTTTGAATAGTTTCGTTATGGTTAGTTAATAGTCAGTTGTAGTTCCGTTATTTGTTTTCCAATTCCCGAGAAAAAAACTCTTTGTTTTATAAAGATATAATTGAAAATGATTAAAACACCGTTGTTATATTCATTGCTATTTATTTGTTGCCATAGCAACGAGTTTTCCCATTGTTGACCAAAGACAAGAATCTAGTAGGTGGTAAATTTGTAGTTGTTTACATTAATTAATTGTTTCTATTCATCATGACTTTACCTTTACAAACACTCATCGCTTCGATTCAGTGTTGTTACGAACGTGAACGGAGTTGGGCAGTTTTAAGAGATGGACCGTACAGTAATTACTTATAAAAAGGTTGAAATCACCGGGTCCTTTAGAGACATCAAAAGACTAGGAAGACCTACAATCGTAACAGATGAGTTTCTAATTATTACTGAAATAAGCAATTATTTAAAACATGCTGAAATAAATAGCAACACATTAAGAAATGCTGCCAATAAGATTGAATAAAGACTACTGCTTCTCCAAGAAGATAATGAATGGCAATGAACACCTGTCTTAATTAACAAGTAAGAATTCGGTTTAATTTTAACTTTAAAAAAAATTAAATCCCGTTTAATTCAAAAAGAAATATAAGTACTTTATTTTGACCTATGTTAAAAACCACATAAGCTATAGTCAATTAAACTTACTTTTGGATGAGCCTGTACTTGTATGTAGTTATCTGTTTATTATAGTGGGGGGGGGGGGTTAAACATGAAGAATTTGATTGGAGGTTTGTTAATATATGACTTTAAAAATTGTATTCCCATGCATGGTATTAACATGGTATGCTCAAGCAATGATTAAAAGAAAACTTTGAAATTCAAGACACTGAAACTTACATCAGCGGCGATACACTCCTAAAAAAGATCAATAATTATTTATTACAGTATTTAGGCGGATAAATGATAAATAATAAAGATTTAATAAAAAAATAATCGAAAAAAACTTTATATTTTACTTTATGGCAATCTCTTCAAAAAAATAAAATAAAATAACACCCATGATTATGGTTTTGGTATTGTTCACAAATATAAAAAAGACCTATTTCGGTGTATGCACCAGAACAACAAAATTTTGAAAGTTTTAGAACTTAAAACCCATAAAATAATTTACCTAGTGTCACAAATAAATTAAAATTGCGACAAGTAGAACTAGCCCAGCAATTAAAACTTCAATCAAAAATTCCAAATGGTCTGAATTCAATAAAACAGACTAAATAATAGCGAATGTAACAGCTGATTACATTTTAATAGCTGATTAAATTGTTATATCATTATTGTTGTAATTTTTTTCAAAATTTCGTTCTTTTATTCTATCAGAAAAGGTTGAAATAAACCGAAATTAAAAGTAATAATGATTCGAATTTGCCCCTAACCACAATCACTAGAAACTTTAAAATAAAACACAATTATCTGATTAATTGTTCTTTATTAATTATTTCCACTAAATGCCCTGATGTACATTTCGATAACATGGTTATCATCATCGGAGGGTCTTGCTTATAAACTAAATCTAAACTTATATATCTACTAATGAAATAAAATTAAACCTAAAACTATAATAACCTGAGTGCAAGCTAAAACCCCTCCCTTTTAATTTTAATTGTATCGAAATTAAAAGTGTTTTTCGATTCTATTTTATTTTATTATTTTTTTAAAGAAATAAGTAAAACAAACATATTTGTAGCCAAATAAAGTTTCATAGTTTTTAATTAAGACGTTTGTGACTTTAATAAAATAATTTATTTAGTTAAGTGTGTGTACAGAGATAAAAGAACAGTACGATATGACTTTCCATGTTACAGTGTTTAGAGTCAATTGGAAACACTGGGGACTTTAATTTATTTTATTATACTCATGGTTGTAATTGAAAAATTAGAAAGAAAAACTCTAACATTTAAGTTATAAAAATCATAAACACTTTAGGTCTATTGATTGTTTTTGATTCAGCTTAAACTAGTGTTTCTACCTCCTATTGCTATATAAATTTAAAACAATCATTATTAACAATTAAAATGCGTATTTTGAACAAACCACAGTACGTTTATTAACAAATTCCTCTCCTATTACATATTCTATTTTTAAATTTTGATTAAGTAGGTTTAAATTACTCGTTCTTGACAATGCTTTCAGTGACAATTGTGTATCTTTTCAATTCCGTACATAAGGCATTTCCAAAAGGTCGAACAAGTGTGGTCAGGTGCTTGATTCGTCAGTTTATTACTGAGTTTTAAGATTATCTTAAAATATTTCGTCGAGTACTGGTAAGTTTTTGTGTGTATGTTTTTATGTAAATAATACATAATTCCGTATTTAGTATGTATGGAAGACTACAGTGATAGACCATGCCCATTTAAATATTGTGTGTGTAGAGTCAATGCACTAAATATGTAATTATGTATTATTTATACAATTTTATGTTGTGTAATATTCAATAAGTGGACTTTAATTAGCTGATCTAAAGATGCAGATTGTGGCAGTGAAACATGTAGCTACATAATGTGAAATATCCCTTGAAGAAGACTGACTAAAAATGGTTATGAAAGTTATATAGTTCTAAGGCTAAATAACAATAAATAGGGTGTTTATGTTTAGAATTTACATTTTTTTACTTTTAAGACTTAATTCTGGGTTAATCATTTTAACTGTACTAGTTAATGTTACAACATAGAACAAAGTTTCTTGTTCCTCACGTTATTTAATCACTTATTAATCATAGACATTCATTAAAAATATTTTTTATATATATGATGACACAAATCATAATACACAATAATGAAAATATAAACCATCTAACATTGCTCAAAAACTTTAAACAAAGCATAACAAATGTTGCTTTTCATCATGCATCTTGCAATCAACACTTAAATAAAAACTCCAAATTCCACAACAAGTAAACACATAAAAAATACGTTTCAACGACAAAATCGTCATCATCAGTTGCAATCAGTAAACTTAATCAGTAAACAGTAAACTAATCAAACACACTATATCAGCATTCAGCACTGCATTTTGCAGTTATTGTACAAGGTGCGTACAATAATAAAAATTCTACATCGTAGAGTTGCAAAACTAAAGGACAAACTGTCTTAGAAAATTAAGATGAACTTACATCAGCGTCAACAACATCCTAAACCAAAAGTTATGAATCATAAACGTTGGATAGTTTCAGGAATAACACTTTGTAATAGGTTTTAGAGTGACAGATTAGTATAAACACCCTATAGCATAGTCTAGTGGGAAATAGTGTAAATAAACTCCTTGCGTATTTGGTTTAAATAAAATAAATTTTAATAAAAGTTCAATAATACACTGAGTATAATTTTATCATGTGTTTGGTATGTCTTAAACTATTGATTTTGTAAAAAAATTTAAACCATTGTGCATTAAATAATCCTATTTGCAATCTTCTTATATGGTTGCTGTTTTCAAATATAGCAACTAACAATACAATTTCTTATTGATATTCCAATTTTGTTTTCGGATTTTAAGCCAAATTTATGACTTTTAATCTTGGGTATTTTGTGGTAATACTCGTTTTATGGGTTTCCTAAAGGGGATTTAAAGATAGCTGTAATATTGAAAAATTGTGGCCATTTTAAAAGTTTTCAAAATAGGTTTTTAAATTGTAAGAAAACGTAAAGAAAGTCCCCACATTTAAAGTTTTTGACTAAAAATCCTTATTTCCAAATTTTCGTAAAATATTTTATGGAACCCCCACACTCTGAAACGAGTGAGTTTATATATTTACTGTTTTTCAAATAATCAATAGTTAATGAGTTGCTAATAGTGCTCACTCTGTATATATAGGGATATATAAAAATATATTATACATTTGTTCAAAATTTGTAGAAAGTCTTACAATTACGATTATCAATTTTTCAGAAAAAAATCACTAGTAGGTTAAAAAAGTTGTATATAAACAAAGCAAAATAGAGACAACAAATATATCAAGAAGAAAACACACGTGTAGATTTTTCCAGTTAAAAAAAGAAAAGTTTTTCATATTCTTTTCAAACTTAAATTTTGAACAGTTCTAAGGTTTTTTTTTCGGAAAATATTTATTTTTTCAAAATTTCGCAACAAAAGTAAAGTATTGTATTTAGATTTTACATCTTTTTTTAATTGAATCAAATTTTAGCAACAACTTTTTAATTTCCTTTTCCCTTTTGTTGGACTTTTTTAAATAGTCATATTAAAAAAAAAATACGAGAATAAAAATTCATATTTTTGGACAATTTATCTTTTCTGTATCATTTTTTCCCCATTTTATATTGTATCTAAAGAATGTTTTAACAATGTAATAATGTTCATAAAAATAAAAAAATTCCAGTGAAGATTTTTCTTTTCTTTTTGGTAGCCGTCTCGACGATATTACGAAACGATTCTTCCGGTTAAATTTTATTGTCATGTTAATTTTAAGTTTTACCCTCTAAATCGATAATCTGACTGAACACCATAGGGGTTGAATTCAAGAATTAGTGTAGTAGTTGTTTCTGTTTTAATGAAACCTGCTTTTGTTTTAAATGTATAGTCAAGT
The DNA here is from genome assembly GCA_963513935.1 of Aphrophora alni. Classification (NCBI taxonomy): domain Eukaryota; kingdom Metazoa; phylum Arthropoda; class Insecta; order Hemiptera; family Aphrophoridae; genus Aphrophora; species Aphrophora alni. The sequence goes on along the minus strand of OY740769.1, from coordinate 10,686,117 downwards.
TATTTTCTTTACAAAAAGAAAATTATAGTTACTATAACCAAACAATACAATACGAAACAAAATTTGTAAAGATATTATAATACTCAGAGAAGGCTATAAAACTGATTTAGAAAATAACTAAGTCATGATCAAAAATAATATTTATAATACTTTTAGTTTTGTTACGTTTACACTCTAATTGCGCGAATGATGGACTAAACAATGACCCATGCTGTGAGTGGAACAAAGCGTTTACACTACAATACAGTCTCTAACAGTTACGGAAATATACTTCGTAACTTGATTTCTGCAGTTGTTAAATTGTCAAGAATTAATAGTTCTAAATGAAAATTCTTGATTTGTTTTTAAAATTAAAACGTTTTATTAGTGATATATTTCTGTTGCTGTATTAGTGGATGAGATTATACCAGGTGTTATAAACGTAATGAACTTGTAAACTTGCAATAACTGAACATAAATTAAGAGTATTTGGGAAATTTTATTGAACTAAAGAAACTAAACGACAATTGGGTTTAAGGGAGGAAATTAAAATGTTTAAATAGTAGCTATTATCAAGGGGTGCATCATATTAGAGGGGTTACGAGTAGAGAAAACCTGTATAAATCGAAAGTATTTATCCCTTTTCAAAACGGTAGCCAATAGAAATTTTAATCAAACCCATGTACTCGATTTAAAATCTTGACCCTACTCAACATAAACGAAACTACAACAGAAAAAAATTTACCTATATTCCGAAGTTATAATTTTTAGCCCTATAATGTTTGAAAAAAGGGTAGTTGTTTTGCGTTGCTCAGTAAATTTAAAGAGGGCTGAATGTTTTAAATAAAATTTGTACTTTAATAGAGTTAAATATTTTAAATCAAGAAATTCAAATTTATTACCACACAAATATGTCTTCATATTATTATATTCTTTGTATGTTAAATGTAAATTGAAAATTTATGAAATTATTTTATATTCAAAAAGTTTAAAAAATAAATAATTATTATTGTCATCTTTATTTTTAAAAAAACAACAATTTTCTTAACTCAAACTATTTACTTGTCTTTAAAACTACTGATTGTAAAATTACAATTTAGTCCGAAATATTTTATCTGTATCAACTTGTCTTAATAATTTGACTAAATTATTATATTTATTGTCTCCATAAAATCAATATATCTCTTTAAAAAATGTTTCTGTTTGAATTCTTGAAAAACTATTTACAGTTTGATAGAATGCAATCGAACACAAATTCTTACAAAATAGAGAGTACGACACTAGGGTACTTTCAACAAAGGCATAGTAGTAACTTTCGAGGATATAGTTTTATAATTTTATTTTTATATACTAAAACGCGTTTCAACATCAAAGTCACCATGTTCAGTGATGCACAAGCTGAATAATAACGAGTTATAGTTTGTTACTGTAAATCGCGGATCACTGAAGATGGCAAATTTGTAGTTGAAACGCGTTTGAATAAATAAACGTTCAATTTGTCAGAATTTGTGTCCCACAAGTCACGTTCAATATTTATCTATTTACCGTTAACGTTTTAAATTCTATATAATATAGCTAATAAACAACAGATTAAATAAAAGAAAATCCTAATTTACAGACCTAAATCGACAAAGAAACAATAACAAAGTTTTGTTTTTCCATAGGTTAATATAAGGTGTTCAAAATATTTATACAGTATATAAAATTTACAAATAGAAATTTCATATTTTGGCATATCACTCGTTTTCTTACATATTTTACTTATTTAAAAAAAGCATAATTAATTTAAATTAATGTACATAATATATAAGCCATCATTATTATAGATTACTGAAATTTTTCATTTTAAAGATTCTTTGAATTACATTTCTTTTTACTATGTGAAACTAATCTTTCAAATGAAATTCTTTCCCGCAGAACTAAATTTCCGACCTATCTGAAGAAGTATTTCATAATTATTTTAATGTTCAAGATGCTTAAGTAAAATAATTCAAACAATCTATCACACAGATAATAAGAAAACTTACATTTGCAGGAACAATAACCTACAAAAAAAGAAACTAGTTATTTTGGTTTTAAAGTTTATAATATTACTAATATTGTTTAATCGTACATTGGTCGTCATTTGTACATATAAAAACTAATACACGACGTTTCGAGAGTATAAATCAACTGTCGTTATCAAGTGTAAAATCTAGAGCATAAGAAAGGCATATATAGAGGAAAAAAATCCAACATAATCTAGTAACCTCGGCCCATGTTGGGAACTAAATCTAAATCTATAAAATAAGGAAAAAATCAAACCTAAAACTAGATCTAACAAATCAAAGCTAAAACTAAATAAACCTGATCAGATAAAACCACAACACAGGCCTACAATTCATCAAAGTACTGCAAGCAACTGATAGTTAAAGGGAAGGAGTAAAGTGCAAGTTGTCCTAACTGTTTATCGAGGTAAACAACCTTTTGACACCTTTTTCAAGATTTAATCATCAATCGCGTCATGATTCCTATTAGTGGATGAAGCATCAAAATTTCAGCCTTATTTATTCTGCGATTTGTAATTCAGTTTAAATTGGATTTTATTTGCCTTTGACTGGTAAGGTCTAGTTTTAGGCTTGAGTTGCTTTCTTAGGCATAGATTTAGGCAACGCAAAAGACGGCATGCAACTGATTGTTAATAAAAACTGAATAAATAATCGGAGATGAAAATTCTTCTAATTTAAATAAGGGCTATATTTTGCCGCTTCATCCACAAATAGGAATCATGACGCGACCATGGACTAAATCTTTAAAGAGTGGTCAAAATGTTGTTTACCCCGATAAACAGTTACAAGCTTTTATTGTCACCGTCCTTTTAAGATTTAGCTAATTGCCGTTTTTGTGTAGTGAAGGTCTGTGTGTTGTGGTTTTATTTGTTCACGTTTACATTTTTAGACTTAATTTCGATTGCTCAGGCCTAGTTCTTGAGTTCTTTTTTAGTTTATAGATTTAATTTCAGTTCCCAACATTACTCTATACTACTTCCTCTCTCTCTTTTATACACTTGATAACGAGAATTGATTTATATTCCCGAAACGTCGTGTGAACAAATTACGACAAATGTTTGGTTAAAACATTTTAATAAAATGGTTATGTTGTAAGAAAACATTAACAACGGAAAGAATAACAGGCAAAATTTAAAGGAAGCGGTTCCTTCATTGACTGGATCAAAATATTAGGATACAATAACAATATTCTTCAATCGGCTGATAATATGATAAGAAGCGAATTTTTATAGCTGTGTGTATAGATTCGATATCAGAAATAGTACGGATGTGATATGACCACCTGTAGAAATTTAATTTAATAGTTTAAATAAACAGTTTTCCTACATTTCGTGTTTTGTTTTGTTACATAAATGAAATAAAGTTATAAATTTAAACTTCTTGGTCCAGGATATCCGATTTCCTTTTTCCTTGTTTGGGGATTGAGACGTTTCCTGTTTTATTCCGTAGCAGAGGAAACGTCCGGAACATTGTTTAAACAATTAAAGTTGAAAAATAAAGTTTTATGTTTTTTGATATTTTGCAACGCAATGGATGGATTTTAATTAAATAGATTTCAAACCGTTTGTTATAATCTCTAGAGTATTCACGTGTCAATCTAGTTGTTATTATTATTGTTCATAAAAGAATTATTATAAAAGGGTCAAGCGCATGATACAACCACACGACTTTGGCATATAGGGCCAGTTACTTTTATGAAGTCGAAATCTTTTTATGCGGCAGTTTAAATTGTGTAGACAGACAGACAAGAGCGTGAAATTAGGTCGTTAGTTTTACCTATGGATCCTAATAAAGAGATATTGCAATCCATCATTTAATGGTTATTCAATTTTTAGTCTCAAATTTCACATACTGCTTTTAAAACTTAACGCTACGGATTTCGTATTGAGGGGTTAAATTAAATTTCAATTCGTCGTAAAAAAAAATTATAATTTGCACTGCAATTTAATTGCAAATCCAAAGATATTTAGGTCACGAAGTGTTCATATCTGACAGTTCAAATTTGATCTAGCGCCAACATATTTATTTTGTTCTCAAATAAACATACCCTACATATTCATACATATTTTGCCCTCTAACTACCCCAAGGTTATTTTTGTTACCGCTATATATTTCCCATATGTGGGATAATACAAAGAATATAAATGCAAAGTTTGAAATATTCAGGATTTACCGTCTACCTGTGTTGACGGGTGTGACGTAGATAGACGGACAGACACGCGCGTAAATTTATAAAGGTGCTTGGTGATACCTAAAAAGCTGTACAAATAAAATTTCTAAGAAAATTGTCTCCTTACGGTAAAATTGATGAAATATTGATTTTATTGAATACAAAACAAATTAAAATTTTTTAAACAAAATATCGAATCTAACATTTAAAAATAGCGCTTAATTCGTAAACCTACGGAAGCCGGCAGTTTATGGTAAAAAAGCGTTGTAATATGTAAACATCAATAGTTTGAGTAAAAACTGAAAAATAAAGTAGACTATTTATAAACTGATAGAACATATTGCTAAATATAACAGCAAGTGTTTCTCTATTCTTCAGACAATGTTTATATTGTCATAGTAAATGTAAACTTAGTAACCACAATGTGTACGTATTCCAGATAAAGAATATGTTTATATTTATACAGAGTGTCTCGTAAGGAAGCTGCCAAAATGATTCTGTGGGTGAGGATAAAGAAATAAAATTTCCGAAAACGTTTAGCTTTCCATATATCCACCATTTTGTTTTTTAAAAAACTTTGGAAATAGAAAAGATGTTGAGTTTAAATTTACTGTACGCATTTTGTATGTTATTTTTTTTAAAGTGTACCGAAAATAAAGGCTCTATTTTGATATTTGTAACATGGCCGAAGTTTAAAAGGTTTTAAATTTTATTATCCTAACCTAACTTTAAAATAAATTTACGAGAGTCAAAAAGTTCCATGTTTCAATGATAAAAGAAACAAACAAAAACCTAAAAAAAACACAACAAACAAAAACAGTTTTAATATTTTATCTGTAGATTAAAGGATAATCGAATTGTTGACAAAAAACAGGAAACTAATAATTTCTTGATAGTTGCTTACAACATTCAAGATTGACATAGAACCAAAATATTTTTGAATTTTAATATTTTAAAGATAATTCTAAAATCAATTGCTCTAAATTATACAAAAAACTTAACGGTGACCCTTAACTATTAAAAAAAAACCTGGTTACCGTCAGTTGCTTTAATGCCATGTAAATAATTATGATTAAAAATTTTTTTATCCAATTTTCTTCATTTAAAGCTCAAAAATAATTATTTACCTTCATAAAAATTTGTGAAATTTTACGAGTAAATTTTCAAATAGTGTATTTGAAAACCAACTGTTGGTTATATTCTATTTTGTTATTATTTTAACTAGGCTCTTGAAAAATAAAGATTTGAACCAAATGTTTGTGGAAAATTTTACTTCTTTTATTAAATAAGATATTTTATTTAATTAACGGTTTATTTAATATTTATTATTCAGGTTGCTTCACAACCAGTCAACAAAAAACTTTGGAAAGTAATTTCGGACATAAAAAAGGAAAGCTGTCCCCAAATATTACCAAAACTGTTTAGTTTTCCTTCTACATTATCTGTCTAAATTTTTTCAAAAACAAAATAGCTATATATCAACTAGTTTTGCAATTATATCTTGTTGTAGAAGAACAGACAGGCAGACAAACAAACGAAAATATAACATTTATGGAAATATATTTGTTAAAATTTTAGGCTTTATTTTGATGTTAAAAATCACCTCTCAAAATTTGGCAGATTGATTTGAGAAACACTTTGTATTATTGTTTTATTAAATTTGTGTTTACTTGTCAAGATAAAGATTTTGTGATAAATAGAAATTCACAGCGAATTATTGTTTTCTATTTTAGATGTTACTATTTTTATAAATAAAAATAGATCCATTTAATACTTCAACAACAAAAAATATACATAACAATGTGACAGGTTTCAAAAACGTGGACTGTAAATATTTTCCAAATGTCACATTTATACAGGTTTATTGAAACAGGTGTGACCGCTATTTTATTCGATAAGTATAAAAGTTATAAACAAATTTTTGTAAAGTAACGCCCAAGATTATTTCAGTTAAAACTAGCGGTTTTACAAAAATATTAATAACATCGGCAATTTTTCCAATATGGTGGCTACTCCTAATCTTTTATTATGAATTACCATTTTGTATGTTGAGGTTGGATTTAACACATTATTTTATAACTTTTCAATCTTTTTTGTTTTTGATATATCTAACCATTTAGGCACAATGTTTAAAAAATTGCAATTTCAAGCATTTTCAATAGACGATGTTTAACTAGAGCTAGGGTAAAAGTTGTAACATCACAGCTATAATTTTTATTCATTCTATAAGATGAGAAATAACAGAGTTAACGATAGAAAACAAAAAAAAACAAAAATTTTATGGTTATTGTCACCGGCTGAAACCAGTTTTTTTATTATTAATGGATGTATTAGACCATGTGAATAATGAATTATAGTCGAATCCAAGTGCTTAATAATTAAATTTGTCCTTAATTTACTAAGGGTAACATATTTAGTAATAATAAAGAGATGGTGTATATTACAGAAATTACCATAGAATTTTAATATCTTCAGATAACTCTGTCATTCAACAATGATGTTGTTATAACTCACGTTTTACCCCTAGCTCTAGTTTAAATGTCATCTGAATTTGGTTTTAAATATCAACTGGAAATAGCATGAATTTGCAACTTTTTGTCCTATAAATTTGCAAAGTGTCTGTAGCTCCTAAATGGTTAAAGAATTGAAAAGTACCCAAGAATATATTTTTTTAAATAATGCATTATATCCATAAACGTCATAAAACTATTATGTAAATAACAAGCTGGGCAACATATTGAAAAAATGGCGGATGATGTAAATTTTTTAAAATTCCTCCAGTTTTAACTCAAAAAATTCTGGATGATTACTTTAAAAAGTTAAAAAAAAAAAAAAATTAGACTTTTCGAATAAAACAGATACCGTATGTCACACTTTTTTCATTCACTCTGTAGATTTCCAATACGATTTTTTTTTATTACGCTAAACGTCTGTACTTTAATCATGTACAATTTATGAGAAAAGATAACCACAACAACAAGTGAAAAAAGTTACGGGTTTATTGGGACTCAAACAGCTGTAAACAATCTTAGATAGTTTGGTTGTCGTGCCGTATTTTAAATATACAAATTAGCTAAACAATTGAAATATAAGATATACAAAAAATAAAAACAAACTTACGTCTTTCTTGTTGGGTTCAATCTCTTGGAAAGTTGTCATGTAGAAGACTTTACCAGATCCTTGAGGATCAACAGACACTAACTTCTCCTTCAACATCCTCCAGGGTAGACAAAGACCGGTCCTACTCTCCATTATGTTGCACCAATCGGACACAGTGATCAAACCTGGAAAATGATATTATTATTAATATTTTGTTATATTTATGTATCCACACATAATTTTCAGAATAAAAATATTTTACGTTACAGTATAACAAACACACAGAACACGATTCTCATAAAAAAATACGCCTAAGTGTCAGACGCGTTTCAACGACAAAGTCGTCTTCCTCAGTGATACACCAGCTACACCAATCAAACTATAATTTAACTATATTTTACGTTGTTTGAATCAGGTGAACACTTTTTGAAATACTGTTTATTTCATTAAAAGTGTTTGTTTACTAACTAGGTTTCTTTGATTTATTTTAGTAGTTTATTTAGTGAAATTGCAATTTCACATAGTTTGTTAAACCTTATATATAAATATATATATATATATATATATATATATATATGCATAAATTTGTTTTGATTTTAATGAGTACATTATATTGAATTATACGTGTGTATGTATCACAACCATATCTTTGTGTTTCAAATAACAAATAAAATTTAAAATATTGTTATTTCTTTCCGAAACAATAATAATAATAATGGGATGAGTCTTTACATAGTACAATTTTTCCTTCAGCAAAAATTTGTATTGTAAGGGTTTTAAAGAGCACTGGTTAACATATAGCCATGTGGAGGAATACAAGAATTATTGTAACTTATATTACATCAGTTTTTTGTCAAACAATCCTTGTTTTTCCTCATTTATTTATTCCATAACAAATTACATTTGCAATATACATTTGAAAATTATTGAATTAAAAAGAGTCATGGAATAAATAAATTAACAAAACAGGGATTGTTTGACAGAAAAAAAAAACTAAGGTAATATATGTTTTAAAACAATCCAGTTAGGCTAACACAAATAAATATGTAACTTCGATGTTCTAGAACTAAAACACGTTTTGAAAAACCCGTTAAAAGTATTTCTCCAAGAATGTTGTTGGAATGACACCTAATATGTTTTTAGTAGAGGAGAATTTTACTATCAACATAATGAGTTGGGATTAAAAAAAAAAAAAAAAAAACAGTAAACATAATCTGTGAAATTTCAAACATTAAAAAAAAACGACTTTTTCCATTTACTTGTTCAAACCCATATAACTTTTTTCGAAAAATTGAGTAATTGGACTGAAATTTTAAGTAAAAATTATTTATAAAAGTATGAATTAAAAAGAGATGTAAGCGAATTTTAAGTACAACTCAAGATAGTCTGGAAGAGTTTGGAAATATGGATAAACGTCGTATTTTCATGGATCATATTACAAACTTCACTTATACGACGCGAATTGCAGATATTGATACTTTCTTCCATGATTCAAAGTGTAATTAATTTCTTTTGACCTTTTTAAATATATAATTTGAAAAAATGTAGAATAGCTGTAAAATTAACAATTGATCATAAAAAATTACTTACTTTGTAGCTGGATGAATTTTTATCTGATTTTCATTATATTTTGTCTCTGCCTATTGGTCTATAAACAGCTGACCAATCTGATTATTGGACACAGCTTTCTATAAAGTTTTTAACGACTCTTCAGTTAGGTAAAGCATACAGCTTTTTATTGTTGTTGTTTCAAAGGTGATAAAAATTTAGGTCATTTTCGCCTTGTATAAAAAAAGGGAAGAAAAGAACACCCATATCATTCGAAAATTTAATAGGGTTTGGGTTGGAAACGAACAAGAGTTGGTTAAAAGAGTCCCGATGGGAAAGGAAAGACGAACGTGAGAGAACTAACCAAAGACGGAATGGAAAAAAAGGTGTAGATCCAGCTAGGATCCCTCGGAATTGTCTGTCCCGTATTCCCTGCAGTGATACCCTGAAAGTAAGGTACAGTTACTGTCTTCAACTTACTACTTTTCTTTCCGGAATTAAACGTAGGACCTCTAGCACACAAAGAGGGAAGATAAACCACGAGTCAACTAAGGGATCAGTGAAGATTAATAATGACCACGAAAAGATGATGAAATGAAACAAAGCTTGGCAAATTTTAAAGAGATAATTGATAAAAGAGGATAATAATTGCACCAGCTTTTTGATAATAAGTCGTATGTTAGCCTAAAACTAGTACAAATTTTTATGTTGTTACGTTTGAATGGACGATGGAGCAAGAATTATTTTAGAAATATTGAAGAAACTAGAAAGATCGCTCAAGTAATTTTAAAATCACTGTTTTAGCATTTTTTAAAAACTATTTCAAACTCAAAGTTTATATCATCTTCGTTACAAAATAAAAAATGAATCTCAAAAATCGATTTATTATTTAACGATTAAGTTGCTGGCTAGAAACTTCAATAATATATTTAGAATACAAATCCATACTTAAAATTTCATAAAAAAGTAACAAATAATCCGAAACTTACCTTGTGGAAGTCGACATGTTAAATATGCAATAAAATAGATTACTATATTTAGATATATTGCAAATATTGTTTACACACATTTAATGCTCCAGATTGTACATTTCACCCAGTCTATATATAAAATATTCCATATCATACTTTTAATTATAAATTTATTCTATTCTGATTATTTTTAATAGATCACATTATCAGCATACCTGTTTGTGAAGGATCCTTACGGGTGAACTCTTCAACAAGTTTGTCTTTATGAGCCATTATCTTAGTACTCAGTTCTCTTATAGCTGATTGTTCAACGAGACCTATCTTCTGTCTAAACGTTAAAGTTTTTGCTCCTGCCTTTGCTGAGGCTGTGTTGAACTGAACGAAATGTGTTGATAGCTGAGGACCAACTAACTTCATGTAAGAACCTTTATTGGAACCAGTTTCATAATAGTTGGAAGCGGAAAATATTGTAATCACCTGAAAGGAAACAATTATGAAATGTAATATGTGTACTTGGATAATACGGGAACAATCATTAGTTTGGTTTCTATGGTAACCCTTGAGAAATTGTGCTTGCTTAGGCAGTTATCGTCTGAAAAAGTGTTTATGGGAGTATTATTTTATTACAATTTCGAAAGCACAACTCATAGATACTGGCACAGACATTGTCTAGACTTTAATCTGTATGAAAAACGAATGATCTGCCCCCCCAACCCATATTCCATCATTTAAAGTCATATTTTTCCGTTGTAAATATTCATTTTATCTGAGAGTTTAAAACTTACAATTCGAGTTAAGTCTAGAGTTTCGTTTTAAACAAAATTTTCTACCAAAATAGAGATTTTTGAAAGTGTGAATTTTACTACTTTCAATAGTTTTCGCTAATTATATGAGAAACTAACCTTCTTAAAAAATATCAAGATGTATTAATGGAGTTATGCACGTCAAACCTTTTGTGTAGGATAGGTGGTTACAGCTGTGGAAATAACTTAACACATTGTTTTTGACTGGCCAGTTCTGGACAGAAACGATTTGAATATCTACCCATTCTATAGGTGGGGGACAGATAGCAAAATAGGACATCATCCGAAGCATGTCACAGTTTTCTCAAAACCTAAGACGGGATTGATATGGAATGTCCTGTTTATGAGGGTGAAGAATAAGCTATAAAACTGGCTTTCCTGACAATAAAAAAATATTTTTTAAAGAATAAAATTGCGTTTTTTTCACTACTCAAATTTATCCTTAAAAAAAAATTGAAAATTTGTTGAACAAAATAATTATGCTATTTTAGTTAAAAACTGCTCGAAAAATGACAGGTTGATTTAAGTTCGGTACAGGAGCTTATAAATTAATCTAGAAAGAACTACATTTTGCTTTATTTTATACCTGATGTTAAAATTTAACCACGTTAAAATAGTTTAAATATTTCTTTACATCAAAAACTCGTTTTTCCGAAGTACTTTGGTTTTCTGTTTAAAAAATGATTTTCTAGCATTTTTTATTATAAAAATTGTAAAAAAAATTATAGAAACTTACTCCAAACATTGTTTTAATTCATAATTACATAGAAAAAATAATATTTCCTTCAGAGGGAGAGCTAAGGAGGGTACGAAATGTGAGTAGGACAACGAATCTTTTGTTGTTCTTAAAGAGTAAATGTCCAGGTAAAATTTTTCTCTAAGATTATGTTTTGTTTACTTTGAATTTTTTGTTAATCTTGTTAGTATTTATCCCTTCATAATATAGTTTTAGAAAGAAATGCTTCATTCATTAAGATTAATCAAGATGGAAAGATTGACAACCTAGTTTTATTTCTTGTATAATTTACACACTTTATACTTGTTATATGTGTGAAAATGATTCAAAATTATATGAGAAATAAGATCAAAATAATTAATTAATTAAATTACATTATAATAAATAATAATAATCAAATAATAATAAGGTGTGATTTGAATTAAGAAAAATCTTCTTTATAATGTTAATCTTTTGTTCATAAAGAAAAACATTTTTTTTAAAATTGAATTTCTTTTATATTAATTTTCTTTATATTAATTATCTTAAATTTAAATTCTCTACAAGCTTCATTCAAAGGTTTTATGAGTTTATTAGTCACATACCAAAGTTATTTTACTCTACCAAACCTAAAAGAGTGTGCTTTTAATCTATTTTATTTATTTTAGAGCAGTTTTCTAGGAAATTACTGGAGATAAAGTACATTTGAGATGAATATAAATTATGGCTTTATTTCATTTTTGAAGTTGAAATCAGGGGGAAGTAACTCTAAAAATAACAGGGAATTAGATGTAAATAAAAACGAAGCGTTTCTGGATAATGTTAAGAAGAATCTGTTTTCTTATTTTTACAGCTACAATCAGTTTCCAATGTGTATTTATGTGCAATTTTGAATGATCCTGTAAACTAATTATCACAGCAAAATAACAATTAACGTTTTAAAGTAAATAACAGTTTATAAAGTGTAAAGTAGCATATTATTGGAAAAAACATTTTTATTGCCTTTCACCAAGTAGTACTCTTATTAACAGTACCAAGCTTTCAGACCTATAACTGTCCAAGTTTGAGTTCATTTGGGTTTTACAAAGAATAACTTATAAGAATAACTTCAACCGTAGTTAAATAGCAGCTTACTTTATTGTCGTGTGTTAGTTCATAGCCATCTATTTTACACTCGTGTGAACGTATAAGGAATAAGAGGTTATGTTTTTCAAGGAACTGGTGTGTGACGTCAGGACCGAAGTATGTTCCTGCACCTCTTAATGTGTTTGGAACACATCCTTCACTTCCTTGAGGATCACTCCAGAGAATATCAAACACCTGGAATACACGTAGAAAACTGATATTATTTTGATGGCAATTCTATATGACTAATAAAATAGTAATTTATTGTTTATTGTAATAAAATTAATAAATTTGTCTGTAGTAAAAGAAGAACGTAAGTTCATAAGGTATAAAAATGTACTTTTTAGGACATAGAAAATGTTTATGAGGTTTAAAAACGTGCTATTTTGATTTTAGGGCTACTCTGTCCCTGTCGGAAAATTGGGAATTTTGGGGTGTCTAAATAATCTTTAATGTAAACCCTATCAAGTGACTTCATTTTAAAGGTATTGATAAAAAAAAAAGAACAGCAAAAACTAGAGCTGTCTATTTCAGAAAAAAAAGAACAGATATTTAAAAATTAGTGATTTTGTTTCAAATTTACATTTTATTCGGCCGCCTTTTTGTACAGGGCTGAGATATAAAGTTCCAACAATCTGTGTTATTTAAATTTCATCAAGAACTTTAAAATGAGATGTTACTAGAGCTTTTAAGAGTTTTGAGCAGCCTCAAATCCCCGATTTTGGCGACTGGGCAAAGATCCCCTAAAATAAAAAAAGTACGTTTTTAAACATCATAAAAATTTCCTGAGTTTGGGTTTTCTTTACTCATTCGTTAAAAAGTTAACGGAGTGATTACAACCCCGCATGTGAAGGAATCATTTTACTTTTGTTTAAATAATAAATTAACTGAGACGGCAAATCCTTCAGTACCCAATCTACCGACTAAAGTTATTCGAGAGTGTCACAAATTGTACAACAATTTTCCGGACAACTTACAGGAAAGGCCTTGTATTGAACAATCTGAAACTCAAAGTTCTTCAGGCATTTTACTCTGTGGAAGCGTACCGTCAAATAGTTGTAAATAGATTTTAAGATTTTTAAATGTTTATTTGTATTGTATTACATGTTTTTGTATTTGCTTTGTTTATGGATATTGTATACGTGACAACTAAAATGTTTCCTGCAGCGTTGCTACTACTTGTATACCAAATATGATTAAAAACAAATTAATTCTGGAATATTTTTAAAACCACTGTACTGACATAGTTTTATTTTTAAGTTATACAATACAGTATATCCATATTCACTTCACGTCAAATATTCAAGTTTAAATTATACACGTGATGAAATAATCGTGTTGTTCCAAGTTGTGACGTCACTGAGGAATAACAAAACAGGACGCTGTTCAGCGATAGGCTTAGAACGGGAATATCGTCAATGTTTTCCCAAAGGGATTTTGTTGAGTTTCTTAATGCCGTAAGGACTTAATGTTTCTTTAGAAGGCTTCGTAGAGAGTTAGGAATGAAAATAACTTTGCAGTAATTGCATTAGGAGGTTACGACGGAACAGGTGTTTGGAATGTTATACTTTATTAATATCATATTAATCCATATCATAACATATCTGAATTACTAATATTGTTCTCCATCTGTGTGTTTAAGTCATGTAACGTACATGTTTCTTGTGTGAAAAATCTCGCGTTTGATTAGCTGTGGAATCTGAAAAAGTTAAGGTGTTGACCTAGCTTAGGTTAGGAAATAAGATTGGTAATGAACTGTAGTTGCCAAGGCTATAATTAAAGCGACGGGAACTAGATGTGCGATCATAATAAAAAACTGGTATACACCGGTTTGAAAAACTGTTTTGTTTCTGTCTGTTTTGTCGTTGGATTATTATTTCACTTTACTGTAGTCTTGAAGTTATTTATTTATTTGGTGACTTTGTTGGTCTTTAAACGTTTGTTTAGAATCGTAAGAGATTATTAAAATTGTACACATATAATGTTTTTTTTCCAATCTGAGGACTATTTAATATAAAAATATGTTTAACCTAAGGTTGTAACACAAATTTCTGTCTTATAAAACTATAAGACTACAGGATATTATATATTTTTGCTGTTTTTGTTTTTGTTGTTGTTTAAAGGTGAAAAAAAATCTTGGTCATCATCGTCTTATAAAGAAAAAGTAGGCCCTCGAATACAATAAAGATCTCTAGCCCTCGAATACTTTTATAGTGTCAGAGTTGGAAAAGAACAAGAGTTGATCAAGCGAGACCTGATGGGAAAGATGAAAGAGTGGGTTCTAATTCAAGACAACATAAAAAAGATGTAGATCCAGTTACGTCCGTACAATATATTAATGTGCCAATGAGGATATGTCGGGCTATTAATTATTAATCTCTCTCTCTCTCTCTCTCTCTCTCTCTCTCTCTCTCTCTCTCTCTCTCTCTCTCTCTCTCTCTCTCTCTCTCTCTCTCTCTCTCTCTCTCTCTCTCTCTCTCTCGATATATATAAAGTCAAAACTCACTGACTGATAACGAAATCTATGGAGCTATGAATTTATTAACATGGTTTGGGGTATGTCTGTAGACGCGTACTAAGAAATAGTTTTGATAATGTTCCTCTCCAAGGGTGTTTTTTACCCCTAAAGCGTATCTCTAGATTCAAGAAGCCCAGAGCTGTGAATGTTTTAACATGGTTTGGGGTAGGTCTGTAGACGCGTACTAAGAAATAGTTTTGAAAATGTTCCTCTCCAAGGGTGTTTTCTACCCCTAAAGCATATCTCTGGATCCAAGAAGCCTAGAGTATTGAAATTTTAACATGGTTTGGGGTAGGTCTGTAGACGCGTACTAAGAAATAGTTTTGATAATGTTCCTCTCCAAGGGTGTTTTTTTACCCCTAAAACATATCTCTAGATCCAAGAAGCCTAGAGCAATGAATTTTTTAACAAGGTTTGTGGTAGGTCTGTAGACGCGTACTAAGAAAGGGTTTTGAAAATGTTCCATTTCAAGAGTGTTTTTTACCCCTAAAGCATATCTCTGGATCCAAGAAGCCTTGAGCTATGAATTTTTTAACAAGGTTTGCGGTAGGTCTGTAGACGCGTACAAAGAAAGGGTTTTGTAAATGTTCCACTCCAAGGGTGTTTTTTTACCCCCAAAGCATATCTCTGGATCCAAAAAGACATGAGCTATGAATTTTTTAACAAGGTTTTAGGTAGGTCTGTAGACGCGTACAAAAAAAGAGTTTTGAAAATGTTCCACTCCAAGGGTGTTTTTTTACCCCCAAAGCATATCTCTGGATCCAAGAAGACATGAGGTATGAATTTTTTAACAAGGTTTTAGGTAGGTCTGTAGACGCGTACAAAGAAAGGGTTTTGAAAATGTTCCACTCCAAGGGTGTTTTTTTACCCCTAAAGCATATCACTAGATCCAAGAAGCCCAGAGCTGTGAATGTTTTAATATGGTTTATGGTAGGTTTGTAGACGCGTACTAAGTAATTTTGTTTTAAATGTTCCACTCCAAAGGTGTGTTTTACCTCTAAAGCAAGTGTCATATCTGTTTTATGAAATGGTTATTTATTGTTATTTAAAGTAACATTGTTATTTTTGGGTCTATTTTGATCAAAATTGGTGTTTTGTTGTATTTAGGCATAATTTATTTCAATAGCACCACCATTAGGGTTGTGCTAAGCAAATTATTTCTTTGTAAAACTATCTCAACTATCCCCAGGTGAAACTGTATCCGTCATTTTGTTAAATTATAAGTTTAACAAAATTACATCAAAGCGAATTTATATTTTAGACACTGAATATAAAAAATATAAGCTTTGAGTAAAAAATATAAGCTTCTTTGCAATGATAATTAACCAGTGTTGTTTAACTCAACTGGTTAAACTCATTACAGTGTTTTAATTATTTAAAAGTAAAATAAATGATAAATGAATGTATTCTTCTCCATCGATGAAGAAACAAGAATGGTATAAAGAGGGGGAACAAAAAATGTCGTTAATAACATTCCATTAATTATCTCACATATAAAACTAGGGAGCTAAGCACACATCGATTAAATTCTTGGTAAAATTTGAAACTTTATGACTTAAACCAATCTGATAAACTACATGTACATGGAAATTAAGAATAGTCGCTAGTAAATCGGGGAAAATACAAATTAACCTTACATGATTCTTTTCATTATTTAACCAAACACAAATGTTTTGCGGAATAAGCAGCCAATACGTTTTGTGCAAATACTTATAGTGTATTTTTCCCCCATGATTATTACAATATTAAATCAACATTATTTAAATAAGTAATACTTCAACGACGTAACAAAACTCAACAAAAACAACATCTGTTGAGATAAGTCTACCCCCCAACCATCATAATAAATTTACTGGGACAAGTCGTTTGATTTTTTACACCACTATCATATTCATAATCAATAAGTCGTATGGCTTTTTCAAGTTGACGTGTTGGTAAAGTCTCTTCTTATGCAGCAATGCAAAGGCCTTGATGATATTTCATAAACTAGTTTGAGGTTTAGATCTGAATGTAAATTGTTGGTACCATTTTGTTCTGGTAATTGAGCGAATGATTCCATTTTGAGAATTATTTTAAATTAACAACAATTAAAGAGGACAATTTTAACATTATAAAATAAAATTAGTTGACATTTAAGTAACTGATACTATTATATAAGAAAACAATTTTATTATAAAACAGAATTTTCTGTGCTTATAAACAAATATTTTAAGGTTATAATATTAGTAGTTTCATTTAATCTGACTCCTTATTTATATACGAAAAGAGCAAACCTAACTGTGGCTTAAATAAATAAACATTCGTACATATCAATCAGTATTATTTACCTGCTTCCATTCTAATTTGTCTATAGTTTCTCCTGTTGCTGTTGTCCCTTCCGAAACTGGAGGTCTCAAAAGAGAAACGTACTGAAACAAAAAATTAAAGTTTAAAACTTAGCAAGGTAAATATATAATAATTTCATTAAAATATAAGAAAAATACTTTATATGGCCAGCACTTACCATACAAATACTTATATAAAAGGAAAAAAACAAAATATTAAATCCTTAAAACTGTGCAGACCTAAATACGAACTTAGATTTTATCTTTTGACAAATGCTACAGCAGATTATTCAAATATAAACGATCATAAAATTATGTGTAACATGTCGTAACGTTTAAATGTGATTATATTTTATTTTATTTTGTAAAATTTTGTTTAGATTATATTTATAAAAATGTTTAGCTTTTTCTATTTTAAATATGGAGCTATTAAAAATATTTTTAAAAACACTACATTCAGAATTTTGTTATCTTATAATTATTTAAGTTACAAAAGGTTCGGATAAAATATGGTAAAATAAATCTGGTTCATAATCCTCTAAAAATGTTTTTGTAGGTAGGTAAGACAACTTATGTTATCTGAGACAGTTCATTCTAGAAAGTTGGAATTTCTATCCACAACTGCAGAGTTTTAAGTTTCATTGAAATTAGGCAGTGAAAAAATTACATGAAAATAAAAGTTGGTATAAGTATGTATAAAATAATATCTTATTTGAATTAAGTAATATATATATATATATACAAACATTATATATATAATATATATAAAATTTTTAAATTTGAAATTGGGACCCAGTCGTTATATTTACTGACAATTTTAAAAATTAAATCTAATCAACACTTTGCACACGTTACAAATTCTTTTTCCAGTTCTTACCTTACTCCTATCAATTTTCTTCAACCATTCCAAGTCTGTGATGTCAGAGATTCCACCATGGACGATGAGCACCTTGTTGTTGACAATACTACCTAGGGGGAGCCACCTGTACACTCCTTCGATCAGTTTGAGCAGTCTTTCAGCATTGTGCTGGAATAGAAGAGTTTAAACGATTACTGTGTTGGTGCATGCTACAGTTCTATTTTCTTTATAAAAGGCAAAACATATGTACAATCATTCAAAAA
Source organism: Aphrophora alni (assembly GCA_963513935.1). Taxonomy (NCBI): domain Eukaryota; kingdom Metazoa; phylum Arthropoda; class Insecta; order Hemiptera; family Aphrophoridae; genus Aphrophora; species Aphrophora alni. The sequence continues at coordinate 10,667,695 of OY740769.1, read as the reverse complement.
TGTTCATGTTACCAAATTCTTTTGAACAATTCTTATTGAATGTTTCACAAAAACTACTATTTCTTTTGGATATTTTTGTTTGTTCTGGGACTATATTTGTACAAAGTAATATCATCTCAGAGCCTTAAGAGGGCGTTGTTCTGGAACAAAACTAAGATGTTAGGGATGACCACATGAGAAAAGCTGGGGTCCCTCGGGATTGCTAAACCCCGTACTCACTAAAGTCCCCGAGGACGTGTTTCAATAAATAACAGAACTCTAATTTATTATTGCACAAATAATACTTTTATATATTGCTCAAACTCTCTCACTCATATCCACAAAACGAAATATTAATGAAATAAACATGTTTCACAGTTATACTTCCAAACATTTTGCAATACACGTAAGGTACACTATTCACATGATATCCATTTAAACAGTATCCAATAACAAATGCCAGAATGTCATGTTAGTAATGCAAATAATCATACAACATATAGTTTATATAAGAATCTTACCTTGTATTTTAGTTTAACTTCACGTATAAAACCATATCTGTAAAATAAGAAACAACATTATCATTAGTGTAGATAGTAAAAATACAAATATTTATATAGATTAGTTGTAGGTAGCAGTTAACATTTTGTTATTTGTTTTTCTAAGATTATCGTTCATTTATCCAACAGATCCATGACAAAGGCCTGACGTGACCTCAAGGTGATGGGATGCTACATCCCCACAGATCCATGACAGAGGCTTGACATGATCTAAAACTGATAGGCTGATACATCTCCATAGATTCATGATAAGGGCCAGAAGTAACCTCATGCTGATAGGATGCTACATCCCCACAGATTCATGCTAAGGGCCTGAAGTAACCTAAAGCTGATAGACTGCTATATCCTCACAGATCCATGAGAGAGGTCTGACGTGACCTCAAACTGATAGGCTGCTACAACCTCACAGATCCATGACAGATGCCTAACGTGACCTCTAACTGATAGGCTGATACATCCTCACAGATTCATGCTAAGGGCTTGAAATAACCTAAAACTGATATACTGCTACATCCTCACAAATCCATGACAGAGGCCTGACGTGACCCCAAACTGATAGGCTGATACATCCTCACAGATTCATTCTAAGGGCTTGAATTAACCTAAAGCTGATAGGCTGATACATCCTCACAGATTCATTCTAAGGGCTTGAAGTAACCTAAAGCTGATAGGCTGCTACATCCTGACAGATCCATGACAGAGGCCTGACGTGACCTCAAACTGATAGGCTGATATACCTTCATAGATTCGTGACAAGAACCTGAAGTAACCTAAAACTGATAGACTGCTACATCCCCACAGATTCATGACAGAGGCCTGACGTGACCCCAAACTGATAGGCTGATACATCCTCACAGATTCATTCTAAGGACTTGAAGTAACCTAAAGCTGATAGGCTGCTACATCCTCACAAATCCATGACAGAGATCTGACGTGACCTCAAACTGATAGGCTGCCACATCCTCACAGATTCGTGACAAGGGCTTGAAGTAACCTAAAGCTGATAGGCTGCTACATCCTCACAAATCCATGACAGAGATCTGACGTGACCTCAAACTGATAGGCTGCCACATCCTCACAGATTCGTGACAAGGGCTTGAAGTAACCTAAAGCTGATAGGCTGCTACATCCTCACAAATCCATGACAGAGATCTGACGTGACCTCAAACTGATAGGCTGCCACATCCTCACAGATTCGTGACAAGGGCTTGAAGTAACCTAAAGCTGATAGGCTGCTACATCCTCACAAATCCATGACAGAGATCTGACGTGACCTCAAACTGATAGGCTGCCACATCCTCACAGATTCGTGACAAGGGCTTGAAGTAACCTAAAGCTGATAGGCTGCTACATCCTCACAAATCCATGACAGAGATCTGACGTGACCTCAAACTGATAGGATGCCACATCCTCACAGATTCGTGACAAGGGCTTGAAGTAACCTAAAGCTGATAGGCTGCTACATCCTCACAAATCCATGACAGAGATCTGACGTGACCTCAAACTGATAGGCTGCCACATCCTCACAGATTCGTGACAAGGGCTTGAAGTAACCTAAAGCTGATAGGCTGCTACATCCTCACAAATCCATGACAGAGATCTGACGTGACCTCAAACTGATAGGCTGCCACATCCTCACAGATTCGTGACAAGGGCTTGAAGTAACCTAAAGCTGATAGGCTGCTACATCCTCACAAATCCATGACAGAGATCTGACGTGACCTCAAACTGATAGGCTGCCACATCCTCACAGATTCGTGACAAGGGCTTGAAGTAACCTAAAGCTGATAGGCTGCTACATCCTCACAAATCCATGACAGAGATCTGACGTGACCTCAAACTGATAGGCTGCCACATCCTCACAGATTCGTGACAAGGGCTTGAAGTAACCTAAAGCTGATAGGCTGCTACATCCTCACAAATCCATGACAGAGATCTGACGTGACCTCAAACTGATAGGCTGCCACATCCTCACAGATTCGTGACAAGGGCTTGAAGTAACCTAAAGCTGATAGGCTGCTACATCCTCACAAATCCATGACAGAGATCTGACGTGACCTCAAACTGATAGGCTGCCACATCCTCACAGATTCGTGACAAGGGCTTGAAGTAACCTAAAGCTGATAGGCTGCTACATCCTCACAAATCCATGACAGAGATCTGACGTGACCTCAAACTGATAGGCTGCCACATCCTCACAGATTCGTGACAAGGGCTTGAAGTAACCTAAAGCTGATAGGCTGCTACATCCTCACAGATTCGTGACAAGGGCTTGAAGTAACCTAAAGCTGATAGACTGCTACATCCCCACAGATTCATGACAGAGGCCTGACGTGACCCCAAACTGATAGGTTGATACATCTTCATAGATTCATGACAAGAGCCTGAAGTAGCCACAGGTTGGTAGATTTGTGGAGTTGGAGGGGAGGTAAGTTACCGTTTATTTTAGTTAGTATTAACATGCTAGTGCTAGTTTAACTTTAGATTTTATTCATGATGTTAAACATGTTATAGAAATCTAGATAAAATTGTGTAATGAAACAAACTATATATTATTATTTTAATTAATTGTTCCTGATATTGAGGTTAGGGGTATAATAGTTACGTATTCTTACCTCGTATTCATAACATGATCTTCGTGATTCCCGCGGTTCAGATAGACGCCATCAGGGAAGACTAACAGACAGGAAAGCAATAACAGGAACACTTCTAAGCCTTTCTTTCCACGATCTACGAAATCTCCGTTGAACACGTAAGGATTCTCCGCAGAAGGTAATCCGTTCTGAAATATGTATTAATTATTAAAATAAAAAACATTTTGAATTACACGAAACTAGAGCTAAATAAGTCACGGTTTAAGGTCAGTAGGTAAGAAGGATCTTTTCGATAAGGATTTTGAAATGGCTTATATTAAATTTTTAACAAGACTTTCATTAAAAAAAATGTAAAACGTAACTTAAAATTTTCACCAAAATAAATAAATTATTATAATTAGATAAAATTAATTAGAGAAATAATTAGTACTACAAACACAGAAAAAAATGTTGGAACTAAACAAAAATCATCTTTGAGTTAAGAGAAACTATAAATAAAATATAAACTTGACATGTTAGATGATATAGTAATAAAAATGAAGACACAAATAATACGTTTATTAACTCCAGCGCGTTTCATCAATAAAGTTGACATCCTCATTGATGCATTAACTACAATATTCAAACTATAACTAACCTAGTACTGTGCTACGTCCAGTATTTATACAGAATGCGGGAGGAAGAGCGTACAGATTTATACAGAATACAGGAGGAAGAGCGTACAGATTTATACAGAATACAGGAGGAAGAGCGTACAGATTTATACAGAAAACAGGAGGAAGAGCGTACAGATTTATACAGAATGCGGGCGGAAGAGCGTACAGATTTATACAGTATTAAGATATGAATTAAAGAACACTTACTTCACTTAAAATATATTAAACCTGATAAATCCGCTAAACATTGTTTAGAAGACAAATATTATTTTAATGTAGAAAACACTGAACTTTTACAAAATTGAATACAATTGATGTTTGCGAAACTTTACATATTAACGAATATGTATTTGTAAATAATAAAATACACCATATACAAAATTGTAAAACTTGTATATCTATATTAATTTAGTAGTATTATATTAGTTACATAGATGACTTAAACTTACGTAAGACATTTGTTAACGCTTTACTATTTGGAAAGTTGTAAAATAGATTTAGACCACGCCCCTTCTTCTGCTGCTGTCATAAGTAAGTATTGTAGTTCATGCATCACTAAAGAAATTGTCGTTGAAACGCGAATGAGTCAATAAACGTATTATTAGTGAGAAATTATCTCCAAGATTAATTTTAATTCAGTTTCAACATGGAAGTATATTAATGCAGTGTTACGTATTTTGTATTAAAAATTTGGTCGCGTTGCATTCGCTGAAGAATTAAATTTGTTTTTTTAAAGCTGTATTGTCACGAGTGAAGTTAATCGATTTTATTGACAGCTTACTAATTAGAAACTTGTCAAGCCTTGACATGATAGAAAGCTAATTTCTTTTTTATAGTGAAAGCTCAAGTTGAGTTCTAGTTTGTAAAAGAACTAATTGTATTCACATTTTTAAAGGAGCAAACTCATCGTGTTCGTTTATTGATAATGGCCTTGACTAGGCTTGTAAAAAGAAATTGAAAAACCACTTCTAAAAGTTGCCCTTATTTCTGAAAATAGGGGAATTATGTCTTATGTTATATTATTTTTTTTATTATTATTTTTGTTTATGGGAATAATTAATATGGATTATTTTCTAATTTTGAGATTAACAAGAAGTGAAATTTAAAAAATACAAATTAAATTATATTTAAAAATAGAGACTTTTTAAATTAAAAACAAAATTAAATACAATTAAACATTAATATTTTTTCGAAAAATCAAAATTGCAACTGAAGTAAGAAAATTACATTTTTTTAATATACTCTAACGAGTTTTAAATTTCAGTTCGTAAATTATCTCTAAAACACAAAAATCGGTCGAGGCTTAAAATATAAATTTTTCTAAAATAGAATGTTCTGATTTCATTCAAATTTTAATGAATGTGAAAATAAGTGGCCCAAATTAGGGTACACAATTGCAGGCAGAAAAGTATTACTTTTCAGGAATGACTATCAAAAATCGAACTTTGCTAGATTTTAATAAAATACGACAAATACCGAGGACGTGTTTTTGAACATTTTTTATAGTAACATTTTTATATCCAGAATCGTTTTCCAAAGTTTAACAACCTACATATTGGGACACTCTGTATATTGTACACACATTCCGAAGACAGATATTTCTGTAAAATGTACAGTTTTATCGCTGTTAAATAATTTGCGAAGAATTGAAGGGTTTTACAGTAAAACGATTGTTCATATTAATATAAAACAAAATACATTTTATGTCGCCCTATAAGTAAAAAAAAAAAAAAAAAAACGATTTTAGAAACCGGGGTCCTACAAAAGACTAATTATTTTAAAATATTCAGACGTAATAAATACAAAATTCCTACATATTTATAAAATAATCCCTCTGTTTAATGGGTAGCATTCTTCTTTTGTATGTTGGAGATTTCAAGTTTAATTCCCTTTGGGAATAAAGTTACGAGTTGGAACGAATTAAATTGCATAGAAACAGCTTATTGTTCTGGGTAGATCCAAGGTCTCCGATACCACCTTTCATCAGAATAATGACGCCTTAAACCTATGAGCTTTAGTGAATGTGAAGAATAATGACTCAAACCCTTGTGAAAAACCCAAATAAAAAAATGTTACGTTTTTGAAATAATCGGTAAAAATAAAAATTGACAACCGTCATTAAAATTTTGATTTTAGTCAGTTATGATTTACGCAGAGGAAGCGTTTATAGCACAAGTGACAGCGTTAAGACCTTTATAAATATTTTTCCAAAGACGGAGTCCATCGTTAATTTTCAGTTTTTGACTGACAACTACTGAAATAATATTTTTGATGACGAATCATTTCTTTGAATCTTATCAATTTGCGAATAAGATACCAGTGTCTATCTAATTAGTGACATTGTCACAAGTGTTTGAGGTTTGCATACAAGAGATAGCAATAACTAGAAACACTATGTTAGAAATTTACTAAAAAATATGAATAATAACACAAAAGATTTATACATATAAAAAATAAACCTCATCAATGTACTTACCTTATGAAATATAACTAACAAATCATCAAGTTTCCCATGAAGATCACCGCAAACTGTTATTTGTTTGGAGATGGCAGTGGACGCTTGGTTTAAGTTGGGTAACTTTTTTAGAGCCACTGTTGCTTGTCGGAGAATTGAAGCTACGTACTTTGCGTGAAGCCGATGTTGCTGAAACAATAATACAATATTATTATAATTAATATTAAAATTACAATAATACTACAAAGGAATTAAGCTTTTGAGTGTCTGTGTCAGTAAGAGGTAATCTACAAAACTGTTCAACCGATTTGGACAACATTTTTGTCATAAAAAATCTAATTTTTTATTGATGGAAATTGACTATAAATGCAGGATTGGTTGACATATTTAACAACGACGATTTATTATGGAATGATCCAAAATTTATTTCCTTATCTTTTACTGGACTAACACGTTGTCATTAGTGTGTAATAGATGACAAACGATATCAAATTGAGGTTAAATAACTCACTGGCCGGTGTTTATCTGGGCAGGAATCAGCTCTTTAAAAATTATATGGATAAATGTTCAGAAACATTATTACCCATTACTCAAAACTTACAAATTTGATAGAGGCATTATTTTCTGTTTGGGCTGATAAAAATTTAACATAATTAGGCTCGTTTACATTTATATGGATAAATATCGAGCTACTTGATTACTCATATTAACCAAATTAGATGGAAGCATTTGTCTATATTTTCGGCTGATATAATTTAACAAAATTCAAGTTGTTTAAATTTAAATGTATATGAATAAATGTCCAACGCTTCTTAATTACCCATTACCCCAAAAAAAATTAAATTAGGTGCAAGCATTTGTTTCTATTTGGGTAAAGATAAGTTAACAAAATTCAAGTTGTTTAAATTTATTTTTATATGAATAAATGTCCAACGCTTCTTAATTACCCATTATACAAAACAAATAAATTCAATTAAAGCATTTGTTTCCATTTGTGCTGACGAAAATTGAACACTATTTAGCTCGTTTAAAAATATATAAGAATATATTTTTACCTAATTGACTACTCATTACCCATAACAACCAAATTAGACGGAGGAATTCATTTATATTTTGAGCTGAGATAAGTTAACAAAATTCAGTCCGTGTAAACTTATATTTATATGAATCCAGCTACTTAATTACCCATTACCCATAACAACGAAATTAAATGAAAGCATTCGTTTGTATGTGGGCTGAGATAATTTAACAAAATTCAGATCTTTTAAATTTACGTTTATATGAATAAATGTTTAATTACTTAATTACTCAGTTACACGAAACCACCGTATTCGATGGAAGCAATTGTTTTAATTACCTGAGAAAACTTAAATTTAAATTTTACTGTTTGTTTAATATACGAAATATTAAAATATACAAAATAAAATATCAAGGATTCTTTTCCATACTTGATTGCAAACGGTAGAGTAAATCTCCAACAACGATTATTTCAGATATATTATGAGAAAAGTTCTTCAGAATATTGGTTTAGACCGACATAAATCAAACACTTTCATTTTAATTGTTTTAACTTTGAAATAATTAAACGCTTTCATTTTAGAGGCTGTAAATTATGAGTAAATTATTAATAGGGTTTATTAACTGTACAGCATTATAACAACCAAACAGAGGACGATGAAATATTTTGTGGATGCAATTTTACGTAAAACACTCTTCTGTATTGTTGTTGTGTTGTGATTAAAGAACGTATTTGAGCATGCCTGAATACAATTTTTTAAACAAACCTTAATAAAAGATTTTTTTAAACAAACCTTAACCTTTTAAAATCTTATTGTATAAAATACCTTTTTCTTTCTAAACGTATCAATTAGATTATTTAAGTCTTTTCTTGTAAGTGGTGAGCTAATGTGAATGCCTTTATAGTTGCTCTCAACGTGGTGAGTTGGTGAGCTGCCCCCTTCACTCGGTGATTCGTCTTCGAATTTTGTTTCTACTGTTGTATCTGAAAATAAATTAAAAATTTCACAAATATATGTAATATAGTTGATAATAAACACGGCCAACTCAAAGATAATGATTTAGTGGTATGGAGGAAAGCAAAATTCAAGGATGTAACGTTAGGTTCTGTCTAGGAGTCACTGGAAATCTTTATTTTTTTAAATCGATTTGGACTCTGATCTAAAATGAAAAGTTATCAAGTTAATTCTAAGTTATTTAATTTTAAATATCTAAATTATCAGAAAAACAAGAACATAACATAATAACATTATGCAAATATCGTATATAAAAACTGATAATAAATCTTGAATAACAATGTATAAAATTACAGCTAGAGTAATCAAAATTTGAAACTTGAAGAATTTAAAGAAATATAAAGGCAGTTAAGAGAATTTCTAGAGCATTCAACTAGAAACAGTACAAACAGAATTAAGATTTTCTTTTGTTGCCTTTACTGTTTGCGAAATAAATATTAAGTTAAGCTATTGAATTTTCATAACAACCACGTCACATAAATGTTCTGTGTTTGTATTGAAATTTTCACTTCAGTGATCATACATTTTCTGTCTTTGAATATTTAAATTATTTCATATATTCCTTTATAGTGTTTCAGAAATCCTAAAAAAAAAAAAAATTTCAATATTTTTTTACTTCTCAAAGGAGGGTTTCAACATCGCCTTTACAACTGTACTTAATGTTTTGTGCTCATGAAAGAACATTAAAAGTACTTATAGTATTATGTCTGTATGTTAATCTGTCCATTTTTAGGATTATGTCTCGGATTACGTCTAAAAGAGGTCGTGTCCGATTGGTTCATAGTTTTAAAGTCATGTGGATGCCCAAGTATTCTATGGAATGATTTCTCTTCTAGAAATCTCCAGAATTCTGTAAATTTGCTTTTTCTTATCTCTACTCTAGAAAATTTGTTTTTTTAGATAAGGTAAATACTTTTAGATAGGTTTACAGTTCGTCTGATTACTGAAATTAGTAAAGTGGGTTGTTGTTGATTACAAATTTGACTTTATCTAATTTTCGTTGAGTTACCTTGTTTCTACCTGCATGTCTAAAATAATTTGTTGAAATCGATGAAGCTGTTTCTACACCGAATCGGATGTTTTTTCGATAAGAATGGGTTTTCAGAGGTGTTTAAAGTGTTTGTATAGAAATTGTGCTGTTTCGTATAGACAAGAATCTAACCTGCCAAATATTCACAAAACTTGTTTCTTATTTTTTTTTTGTATTCCACGCTAAAAATACACTTAGATTACAGAAATGTTTTTGTTATACATTTTCCATTTTGCAGGTTTTTTTTTAAAAGATGACTTAATGATTTAGTGTACGCTTATTTCGTTTACATTTCGTACGCTTATTTCGTTTGATCAGTAGTCAAAACAGTCGTTTATATTTTTAAACTCTTTCTTATAAAAAGTCAAATAATAGGCGGGAATTTGTTTTAAACATCGAAACTAACATTTGTAGAAAACACAAATTTTAAATTGTCAATATATAGGCCTACTTCATGATATTTATAATGAATAAAAAGTATAATTACTTTAAGCTAATAGATTTCAGAACAGCCGATCATCATAATAATTTTCTAATTTGTATTAATTAAAAATTCCTGTATTCTTCAAAACATCAAATGTACGAGTATATACGTGACTAAAATTGAACACTATTTAGCTCATTTAAATACATAAGAATGAATGTTTACCTAAATGACTACTCATTACCCATAACAACCAAAGTAGATAGAGGCATTCATTTGTATTTTGGGCTGATATAAGTTAACAAAATTCAGCTCGTTTAAACTTATATTTATATGAATAAATGTCCATATAGCTACTTAATTACCCATTACCTATAACAACGAAATTATATGGAAGAATTCGTTTCTATTTGGGCTGAGATAAGTTTAAAAAAATTCAGCCGGTTTAAAATTATGTGTATATGAATAGATGTGTTATGAATACTGTGTTATGCTAGTGCACTTTCTAGGCAATATCATCTTTCTACTATTTTATCCTAGTGAGACTTTTCGGCGATCAACATTGATCTACTGTTTAGTCCTAGTAGAACGTACAATACATTTTATTATCTGCTAGTCTCGAACATACATATATAGGGTGTTTCAATAATGTTCAAAAACTTCATAAGGGAAAATTAAATAATGTTTCCTATAAACATATATCGAAAACTCGATATTGTTCATCTATATTCCATTTTGTTTCTACATAAATCTTAACTTTGGAAATTGATAAGATATTGAGTTCAGTGTTTGTATACACGTTTTTCATGCTATTTTTATAAGTGTACCAAAAATAAAGATTCTATATAGCATCTGTTCAAAATGGTTGTAGTTTAAAATGTTTCTTGTTGTATGTCTATAAACCTTTAAAAAATGGTAGGTAATATCTTGAAAACTTTACAAAAACCAGGATGAATTTGTGCTTTCATTTAAAATAAATGACATAAAAATACATTTCCTTCTTTATTCGTGAGATGGACCATCTATTAAGTCCAATAAAATAAATATTATCATAAAGTTCTTGGTGTTATAGACATAATGAGACATTATGTTTATAGTTTTTTAAATCGATAAATCGGTTATTCTTTGGGTAACAGAAAAAAAAGACAAAATTATTTTGTTTGTTGGTTAAAGAAGAAACCTTTTTGTTGCTTGTATATTTTAAAAATGTTAAGGGAGATATTCAACATTAAAAATTTTAAACTGATATCATTTTGAAAATTAAATAAATTATGATTTTGTTTTTGGTACACTTGTAAAACGAAATATATGCGTGTACTCATTCATTATGGAGTAAACATCTTATCTATTTCCAAAGCTATATATATTTTAAGAAAATGGTGGATAGACAGTAAATAGAGTTTTCGGCCATAAAGGTACTTTTTTTTAGTTTACAAAAGGAATCACCTTCTAACATTTTGGGACGTTATTAAACAACACCATGTATGCAAAGATGTACTTATTCTGTTCCTATAAGTGTTTTAAATTCTTCATAACAACAATTCAAGTAATTTATTTTTTGAATATTTTCGTTTGTAATTGTTATTCATTTAGATAGATTCAATTAAATTATAAAAATCAAATGACAATATTTTTTTGACATTAATTTAATATCTTAGATTAATTAAAATTCATAAATACTTTATGCTTACCTGTAGAAGATGATTTAGATGTGGCATCACTGTTGACTGGTTTATGGGCAGTGTTGGTAGCAGTAGGTATATGAGTCAACAAAGCGTTGAAGAAGTTGTACAGCTAAAAAATTAAAATACATCAGTGAACAGATTTTCAAAATCTAAAGTAAGTAACCTATAATATTCATATATTCTCATTTACCTATAAAATGTCACGAAATTTGTGTTTGTTTTGTTCTTTAAAGACGAAAAAACTCCCGGCCATCAGTCTTATATAAAAGGGGGGGGGGGAAAGAATTTAAAATAAAGACCTTTAGACCTTGAGAGAGAAATTTAACACAAGACTATAAAAACAAAAAAATGCTGATCTTACTAGGGTCCCCCGGTATTCTCAAGCCCCTAAAGCTCGGAATAGGGGTTCACTATAAGTGAGCCCCTGAAGGTCAGCAGAAAAAGGGCATAAAGGTTTGAATATGGTAAGGATAAATTTAAGTACTTCCCGGCATGGGATATCCCAGTAACTGCCAATGAATATGAGAGAGACATTTGGTTTGTAGACTTTAGGCATCCAATACATATGGGGAGTTTGGGAGTGATGCGGGATTAATGAAGTACGAAGTTTGTGGGGAAAATAATTCTTGTATTTTCCAACTATATACTCAAAACTGTAAAACACTACGAACATTTTGAGCCATACCAGTATAGAAATAAACAATAGACAAGGTATTGTCTTCTATTAATAAAATTTGAATTGAAAATTAAATTTTCTAATAAGGTTTACATTTTACGGAAACCTTGATTACAAGTTCAAAAGCTAAACGTTTTGGAGTGTGTATATCATTTGAACTTAGTTCAACTTGGTATTTGTTATTCCTTGTGCTGGTGTGTAGTTCTGTTGATATGTGATCTTTCTGATAAGGTTTGTAAATAGTCTTAGTCGTTTTGAACACTAGTTTTAGTCCTGAGGTCCTTTCTTGAGTTATAAGTTTTAGTTTCTAACATAGTCCAAAGATAGTATATTAGCTTTTTCCTCTTTGTCATATTCTATGGTTTTAATTTGATAACGTGATATTATCCATATTCTTGAAACGTCGTGCGGTAGTTTTTGTATATTGAACAATGTCAGACACAAAGTATATCACTATCCAATCATTTTAAAACTACCACGTAACAGAAAAGTAAGAAAATGAGGAAGATATTTACTTTTTCAACTGCAAATATGAAGTAAGTATTAAATGATACACTCTAACGCCTACAACACGAAAACACAACAAAGTAATGACTAAATAAGTCATCTTTTGTAGTTACTTTTATAGAAATTTCGTGATACTAAACCAAGAGAGGTTAGGCTAATGAGTAATACATACAACAGGAGTGAAAAATATAACCTCGCCTTCAAGTCCAGTGCTCCACTGCAACCAGCATAACTCATGAGCCTAGCTTCTCTTAATTCAGATGCAGAGAGTTTGAGTACATGTAACAACTTTCATTGGAAAGTCATCTTGTTGTGGAGATTTTAATGTTTTATTAATTTTTTGTATAAAAATTATCCACAAGATTTGCTCAATATATTAAAATGATGAAAAAGTTCATTAAAATTGGAAAACATTATTAAAATTTTTGAATCTCCATTAAACCAGTTTTTACTATTGATATTTCAAGCGTTTATTATTTTTTCCTTCTAGTTTTAACCACCAAAACAGCTCGGTCATCATCACCTTATGAAAAAAAGAAAGAAAAGAACATAAAATAAAAACCTCTAGACGTCTAATTTGTATTAGCATCAGGATCGGAAGAGAAAGAGAATTGATCAAGAGAAACTTGATAGGAAAGATGAAAGAGGGGGATTTAATTTAAGACTACATAATAAATTGTGTTGATACAGCTAGGAAAGTTCGGAATTACTATCGTATTTACTATAAGTTAGCCGCTAAGGGGTTCAAGCTTTTATATACACACCCTCTAAATTTTATTCACATAAATTCAAAACGGCTACTTAAAAAGTGAAAATTCTACCATCTTATCCATTCAAACCTAAGGTAGTGTTTTCAAGATTACATCAGCTTTCAAATGAGGTGCAAAGCGACAGATTTTCCTAAAATTCCACTTGTCCTTCTCGCCATCCAAAAAAATATTCTTTCTCTGTAGCCCACAAATAGAAACAGGGTTCTGATGGAATAAACAACATAGATAATGATTGTTTTAAAATTTAACTGCCTTCTTTGTAATAAAACTTCTTTCAAACTTTTAAATGAATAGGTATTTAGATCTATTTAAATTTTATAGTCAGTGACATTTAGACGTTTCCGTTTAAAATAATGCAATTGAAAAAAAAACAACTTTATTTAGAAAAAAAAGTCACTATTGATAAAAAATAAATCTGTTATAATGTCTATTTCGCTTTAAAACTTGCTTAATAACAAGATATATTTCTACTTACGTAATTGTTTTAGATGTTTATTTAATTTTATCATGACCATTGTTTCGGTACTAGTACCATCATTAGATGACATTAATACACACTAATATATAATATACAAAAATAAATAAACAACAATATTACATTATACTGGTATTGCAGTATAAGTCAAAGTATAAATAGAGGGGTGTGGTCACATCCTATACTTGTGGTGGCCACATCCCTCATTTTATACTATGACGTGTACTGTATTACCAATATTATGTAATAGTATTGTGTATTAGTGTTCATTATGTTAAAATTATATGATGTTGGTATTAATACAGAAATGAAATAAAATGAAATAAACATCTAAAACAAGGACTGGAAGACGTAAGTGCATATATTATAATTTAATAATACATTAATTAAATGAAGATCCGAAGATTACACACCGTATATAAATTTAAATTAAAGATTTTATTTGTTATATTATACTTGCATTATAAAAGAAACTATCACTAGTCGGTTGGTATAGTACTTTTACCGAACTAAACAAACAATAAACTCTTACTGACCTAGTTGATCTGCCTCCTTCCCCATTAAAAGCACACACACTTGTATCTAATAATAGATAATCCATTACATGAAGAGTTCCCTTATGACAATAAAGTAAACAATGCGTTTAATCTAACCTAAATATTAAAATGGAAAAAGAAGTAATTGGCATTACAAATTGATTTAAAGTTCTAAATTGTGATTACTGTTATTAAATTTAAAGGACAAAAAGTATAAATTAGCTTACATTTAACAAGTAACTAGTAAAAATAAAACATTTCAAATACACACAACAAATATATTGTTAACTACATCGCTACTGTTAAATACATTGCTAACAAACAAACCCTGGATTATAACTTTTCTTTTGTTTTAAGGCGAAACCACCACTTAAAAAAATTTAAATTAAAAAATATAATAGTTAAATTCCCTAATCAAATATAACCATATTACCTCCTGGTCCACACAGTTCAAATATTTTTCAATAGAGGATCCCTTCACAATAAGAGATCTCCGAAAAAATGTAAACATGTTCAGTTTTATTTAAATTGCAAAGTGAACAATTACAATTTTGATCGAATAACCATGGGTTATAATTAATTTAGATAAATTAATTCCCTTGGCATTTACAAATCCAATTAATTACCACCTTTATTTTAATACTATTGTTAAAATATACCATATAAATTAATTGAAAATAAATATCTGTCACTCAACATGAGTTAACTTTCAAAATTATTAAGTTGCCTGTCTAAAATCTAATAATTTCAATAGTTACTCAAGTTAATTTCAACTTTCCCTATACAAGTTATTACTTTAACAAGATTTAAATAAATAATTAACTCTCCTTTCTGTAATTAATAAAACTCTGTACAAGGGCATGAAATTTCTTCACATACTGTAGGTAGGTCTACCCAAAGCTTTGCAGCATAAAATAACGATATGTTTATAATTGAAAATTTGAAAAAAGGGACCGTTATTTCGTCACACCCTGTGAAAAGACCTTGTGAAAAAATGTCCAATGTTTTGAACAACATCATACGTCTATTAAAAGTTGAGATTATAAAATATACACAATACGTTTCCTTACTCTGTATTCTAATTATAAAACCATAAATTTAATGCTCGTAGAAAAGAAAGGGGGTAGGATATAAAATATGTAATACTGTAAAAGAGATTTTCAAATATACACATATTATAATACAGTGTATTTACATACAGAGTGAAAAATAAGTACTGCAACCCCCGAATAATTTTATGAAGTTGATAGATAGGGACCTAATATCTTCATGAATAAGTTATTCCACCTGTTTTTCATGTAATAAGTTCATTTAAAAAACTCAATATCGTCGTAAACTTCGACGATTCCTCATATTTCATCGCAGTAAAACTTATCATTTCCTCGTAGATAAAAAAAAAACTTCTTCTTAAACTTAAAAGAAGCTCTCAATGCAATCTAACTTCTTCTTCTATAAAAAGCCCCTTTATAGAATAACTTCATTATTCGACACTACTTTTAAATACTTTTGTACACTCATTTCTCCTTAAAAAAAAAAAAAAAAAAAAAAAAAAAAAAAACATTATCTCTTATTATCTTATAAAAAAAATATATCTCAATTACTTCATAAAAAATAATTTAAACAATAAAACGTTAAATACAACAATTCATTTTATAGGCCTCTTGGGGACAAGAAAAGTGGTGGAAACAAGATGATTCTAATACGAGCTTATCCGAAATGGCGGAGTCTCAAATTTCGAATGAGTACTTAATTAAAATATTTATAAATTGTTCATCGACTCTAGACTAGTTTCTAAAATGTTAAATTTCGAAATAGGAACAGAATTTGTAAAAGTATCGTTCAATAACTGACAAAAGTTTCCATACAATCTGTCACGGTCACCAACGATTCAAGAAGATATTTTCCTCCTTATGTCATTACAACATGAAATCAGAACCTGACTTCCTTGTAACTGCGTCTCCAAACTTTCTATTGACAGGAAAGGACTTTTATCCTCACAATTCCAGCATCTCTCTTGCATCTGTTGCAAGAGCATCGCACCATCTCTTTTTTAAACGGTCTTTTGTTTATTTTTACCATCCATATTCTCATAAGGAATCCTTCTGTTGTTCATTTCAGGACATAGTCAAGCTATTTGAACCTCCAATTTGATGTAACTCCTTTCTGAAGTAGTCTTTAACGTCCTTTTTACCTCCAGGATCAGATCTTTAGCTTATAGCTCAACCTCGAACGTAGAGGATCAAGAACTTCGATTTTGGGCTTTTTTCTCCAAAAGATTTGTTGTTACCTCGATTGACTAGAACTCTTCGCCCGGTCGCATTAGAATATATAACTCGGACCAAGTGTCTTCTAGAGGTTCCTCTGTCTCGAATTATATGGACACCTTGATGCCAATATATACCATATCGTCAGAAGCCAATTTACCACTCAGGTTTCCCCAACAGAACCTCTATTCTCGCCTGGTTGCCGATGCTGTACACCGAAGTTATTGGATACAACAAAATTGGAATAGGATCCAACAGCGAGTGGGTGAGAATGGGATTGATATGATAGGGCTAAGTGCTATCTCTTTAATGATAACATAGCATATGTTCACATCAACACCTTTGAATTCCTCCTTCAAAAATTCAAAGAGTATCATAATAAAAAAGTTAAAAGAAAACACAATCATTCGGCGGACCTACTTAAGAACAAAAAAAAAAAAATAAAAATAAAAAAATAGCCTAGTTATTTAAAGCTTTGGGTAAATTACATTATAAAACCAGTAAGAAATTTCTGGAAGACTGGGAATAAACTGATAGTAGTACTGATAAGGTAAAGAATGGAGTTCGTCTTGTCAGTCCATATTAAGTACGGTATACCAAAATAAAGTTCGTACATTTATACAACTTTATTTTAAAACTACAGATTTACTTAAACTATAAATTCTTCTATATCCCACGGGAGAGTTTGAGTTAATTTGTTCCCGCTATTTTCTTCGTGTCATAATGTGGGTTTTGCTATTAAAAAAAATGTGTGTTTGGCTTCATCCCGCAAATTGTGAGGAATATTTTACACCTAAAAAAATATATAAAGGTCTAGTGCTCTTTATGAGTGAAAGAAATCCCTAGTTCAATCATCCTGGGTGCATAAACATTTACGGTGTTGACCCAACATGGTGAGATAAGTAGACACCTACAATTGGTAGCGAATTCTGTTTACAAAAGCTAGAATTATGGTGACGGGAATTCGATGCGTTATCTAACAGGCGTAGACCTACAACGGGCTGTTACATTAAGAATTAATTTGTTTTTAACAAAACGTTAAAGTAACTAGCCCATGCTGTATTAAGTCTGTATTACCATTAAAAAATTCTTCAATGGGTGTAAGAATTTTTTCCCACACTGTGTATAAATAAAGGATGCTTTTTGTTAAAGTATATATTCAAATTTTAAAGAATTTTCTAAATAAATACATTATTTAATATATAAAAGCTTTTATGATACTGTAAGTTCTAGTGGTTTAATTTAGTAGCTTGTAAAATCCTTTATGAAGGTTATACTGCTTTTTTATGATCCTTAATGGCGTGTTTGTCCAACATCTGTTGTAGTTGGACTAATTGTGAGTTAACAAACGATTCATTTACATTTTAACGGTTCGTTACTATCAACTATTTGTTCAACAAATTTATCTTTAACAAATTTATCTTTAATTTAAGCTTTTGTTAATAACATTTCGTTAAATACAGTTCGCCCGTTTTCTCACTCTGTCATTGTTTGAACTGTTTTATATAAAAAAAATTCCATATTAATCTAATCACATTGCTTATACACAAATATAATTACGGGTAAATTTAAAAGTGTACAGTATGTACAATGTATAAAGGGTGATAAGAAAGTGTGAAAACGGTTTGATAAATTGTGAATAGCTGGAAGATAAAATTTTGGAAAGTTTTTTTTTCTATGGAAAGGAATTTTGCAATCCCAAAAAATAATCTCTAAGAGTGTTTAACTCCAAATTATCATATCTGAACTTATATTTTTGTATACACAATTCCATAATTTAGATTTGAAGACTATTTTATTGTGTACGTAAAAATGTGCAATCTCTTAGGCGATACGGTAATTTTTAATTTTTGAAAATCATTGTAAAATCGCCAATTTTTAATAAAAAAAAGTAAGTTGGGCAATAAAGGTTTTTCAAAGATCTATACCTAATTATAATATTTAATCTACAGAATATTTAGAACATGGTGAATCCAGTGCATTCAAATCAGTTTCTCAGAGTGATGACAATGTAGAAATAGCTTGAATGTATTGGACACGTTCAAAAACGAATGTTTACTTGTCTTAGAACTTTGAAGCGAAAGAAAACAAATCTTTCCAACAGAAAATTCATCCACCTTTCGAAATAAAAATACGAATTTATTATGGCTAGCGATGAGGAGAAATTAAAAAAAAAAAGATTATGAAACAATTTGGCGAGAATATTTTCATTTACCCACCTTAAGCTCGATGCACGACCTGTATCATAAAGACTACGAATATAAGGTGTAAATATAATCGACCAAAGATTGAAAAAGTTTGTGATATGATCACAATCATAATTTTCTTCTAAGAATTATAATAAAGGAAGTCCATATTTAAGGATTTATCAGATCAAAATATTCTAGAAAAACGTGTAGAAGGGAAAACGCAGAATCTAATGGATCCCGGAACAAGTTAATTTGGTCAAAATTACCCAAAGAGTGTATCCTTGGAAACCGTAAAATTTGGTGTTTATACGGATTACCAGCTTCAATGATGGTCAAGAGGTACTTGAGAGGAAATGGTTGTATAACATTGGGGGGGGGGGGGGGATAATAAAAGAATTAGAGAACATTACACAAAGAAGAAGTCTGGCTAAAAGAAAATTAGCAGATCAAATTGATGAGGAAGATACGCCCTGAAAGCCAATCATTATCTTTAGGACACTACTAAAAGTATGTTTTACAATTTCTAAATAAAATGTTATTTTATTTTTAAATTGAATTTTCTCGAAATCGTATCGTTTATGATAAAACTCTTCTTTTGTTTTACCTGGAGATAGATGTTTCATAGATATTTTACACTGGGAGTATTAATATTGTAAGCAATTTTATTAAACATATTTGTTTTAACGCAGAAAGATTTGTTTTTATAAAAATATACAATGCTTGTCGTAAAAAATGCAGATAATAAAATTTATAAAAATTAAAACTCTGTCTGTATTATATTTTGAGAAAAGTCCATTTAACGTGACACTTTTAAATTAGTTATAATTCGGGTTTAGTTAAGTTAAAGTCAGATTTAACTCTTTGTTAACTCTAAGGATGTTGAATAATACGGAAATAAAATTTAAAGAATCCTTAATTAATCAACTCTGATCAAACTGGGTTTTAATCAATTTTCCACATTAATTGAATTTTTATTTTAAGTAGTCAAATTCCTATTGATGTAATTTTAATTAAGATAGAATTATCGATAGACATACCTTAACTTGGTCCTGTTCTCCTTGGTATTCAATACTTTGGAAGATGGTCCATGTGTATCTCCTTCGAACTTCCATCCTGGCTAAATACCTTCTATACCATTGTTGGATCAGGATAGCAGCTTTCATTGCTAAATCATAAATAATTAATGGTCAGTTTGATTTGAAGATAGGTACTGTAGCATTTAAAATGAATACAAGAGGTTTATTCAGAAATAAAAATATGTTAGATTTAACTTATAAGTAGAATGTATATGTGTATGTAAAGTGTATAAGCAAAAAGTTATATATATATATATATATATATATATATATATATATATATATATATATATATATCTTAGAGCTGTATTGCAGCCTTGTTGCTTATTGTATAGCTAATGAAGCAATAAAATAAAATAAAAAATTATGAAAAGAGCAATTACCAAATGAAAGAAAATAAAATTTTTACAAGCAATTTATTTTTAATAACAGAACGTTTCAATCATTAAATGATCCTCTTCAATTGTTCATCTGTACTCAAGGTTTCTTGGTCAGTCATTATAGTACAGTCATTTTAGGTAAAAGTTTGGACAAAATTACAAGAGCTGTTATTAATTTTTTTTATTGTACTTATACTTCATAGCTGGGGGTTTAAGAGTGTGCATACTTGTACAAAAATTTTAAATTGTTGAATAATTGCTTTATGGTTTTTATAAAATAAATTTGTAGGGTAGCATTGGTGGGAAAATGTTTCCTGATTAGGTTGTAGAGATTAAAACTTTACATAACCTGAAACGAAAAATAAATTTCTAAATAGTTGATGCACCATACTGAAACGATTTTGTTAAAATGACGGTATTAACAAATTTATAAACACATGGAAAGTGTTATTCTAATATTAAAAATTATATTTCAACCTGATATCTTTAACAGTTTTTTTTTTAAATTTACAAACTGATAAAACTTTGAATAATTAAAATCATTTACAAAATTGGAATAATTTTGTTGGTTCCAGTTGACCCTTACAATCGAAAGCCACTTTGAAAGGATTCCTTTAAATTAATTATTCCACTTGAATGAGCACCTCAAAAATGTCCAATGAAGTTCATAATAAAAAAATTCAATTATATTGAATAATTCAACATAATTTTGAAATATATTTTATTGTTCGTTTTGAAAAGGCAAACAATTAAAAAAAGTAACCAAATTTCGATTTTCATTCATAGAAGCAAATAAATTTAAAAAATGATGTTTGTAGCAATAAAATAATATATATTTTTGTAACGAGGGATTTTAACGCTTAAAATAACTGCACTATTATATTGCTTGTGTCTTTGTAAAAAGTTGAAGATGATGTCAACCATTGAAACGTTCAGTTAAAATAAAGAACGTGTGAGGATGTTTCAACCAACGAACTTTATATTATTATTTGTATTTTATTTTATTTATTTGTCGTACCATATGTACTTTTAAACGAAACGTTTAATTGATATTTATTTTTATTTTCGTGTTAGCTATCTTTAAATATAAATATTTATTTATTTTCAGAATGATCTACAAAAATTACTTTTTTTTAACCAAGTTTTAACTTTCAAACATTTTGTAAAAGTATGGAAACCAAAAATTGTTTAATGTATCTATATTTCTTAAAAAATGTTGTTACAACCTATCGTAAATTATACAAACATAAATGTTTATTTTTAAATGACTATTTTTTTGTTAGCTTTTATTAAATATAAATATTGGTTAATATTCAGAAAGTGAATCTACATAAATTTCATTAAAAAAACAAAACAAAACAGAAAACAGATTTCAGTTTACCTGTACTTTCAAAAAAGTAGCAAACGTATGTAAACTAAAAATTGTATAATCTACATCTTCTTGTTTTATACATTTGTGTACAATCTATCGTAAAATATACAAATCAATATGGTAACATTTAATACTCTATCATTCATGCTATTAATCAAAATTATGGATATTAATTTAAACTATTCAAACAAATTAAATTCGACATTCAAACTAATAGTACACAATAGAATATGTTTAAAAAGAAGAAAGTATAAAAACAGTTCGAAATTAATATTACCGACAAGTTTATTAAAAAAAATCAATAAATAAACCGATAAATAGATACAGGAAAACAAATCTCAGAACAAAAAATATATCGAATTATACTAATGGTTAATAAACAAACAAAACCTCAGAGATGTGTACGCTTTGGAACGAGTCGGTTTTAAGTTAGAAAATGTTATTTAGTTTTTAATACACATTTTTAATTAGTCCTCAAATATAAATATTTTTATTTATGTGATATTTAACCTTTGACGTCTGAAAGCTTAGTGGAGTTAAAATGGTTTACACTGATCGATTTGTTTCCAATTTATTCTTTGATTCTTACAAAAAACTCTTGATAGTTAAAACTGTGATGGTTTAAATTGAGATTTTATTTTAATACCTGGTGTTTCAGACCACATGGACACTATCTGTAGCGCCTAAACGAACTCAGATAAAAATTTTCTTCCAATTAGAACCCCCCCCCCCTTTCAACCCCGATGAATTCAGGAAAATTATTTTCGACGCTCCTCAATGACCAAAAAGAGAACTTTTGGGGGGCAGGGTGGTGTTTTTGGAAAATTTTCAAATAGAAATATAGGTCGTGTGATATTTCATTAAAAAATTCTCTCTATTCTGAACATTTTGGAGCAAAAACAAATTTGTTATCTTATCATTACTGTAAA
This sequence comes from Aphrophora alni, assembly GCA_963513935.1. NCBI lineage: Eukaryota > Metazoa > Arthropoda > Insecta > Hemiptera > Aphrophoridae > Aphrophora > Aphrophora alni. The sequence continues at coordinate 10,645,105 of OY740769.1, read as the reverse complement.
GGGTGCGACGAAATATATATTTTTTTATCTTGAACCATTTTTTATTTTTTTTACAATTATTCAATGGTGCAAGATAGAACCAAACTTTCAATACAAAAAATGTTTGTTTTCAAAAGGTCTCTCAAATGGTACAATTTTCAATCTGGTTGAAATTTTTTTTACTTTTTGCTCGATAAAAGTTATTAAAGTTTGAAATTTATTTAAAATTTGTAAACTACATACTATCCCATATATCCTGAATGGGTGTGTTCTTGTAAAACTAGGAAAGAAAATTGGTTGCCCTATCTTTGTTAGGGAGCTGGCAGTCACATTTCCCGCTAAAAACTAAAAAAGTAATATTTCGTCACACCCTGTACAGTAATGAAAAGATAACCAATTTTTTTTTGCTCCAAAATCTTCAGAAAAGAGAGACTTTTAAAATGAGGTATCACACGACCTATGTTTCTATTTGAAAATTTTCCAAAAACACCACCCTGCCCTCCAAAAGTGCCCTTTTGGGTCATTGAGGAGCGTTGAAAATAATTTTCCTGAATTCTTTGGAGTCGAAATTGGAAGGAAATTTTTATCTGGTTTAGTTTAGGCGCTACACAGATAGTGGTCTGAAACACCCGGTATACAGAGTGTTACAAAATTTAGTTTCCAAGCTTCAGGAGATGGTTTCACACATCAAAACTTAGAAAAAGATGATGTAAACATATGTCTTGAATTTTATAATTTCCCAGATATCCGCCATTTTTTAATTTAAAAAATAAATTGTAGCTTGAAGGATTGATTTGAAACTTAACATGGCACCTAATAAGACAGGATTATTTTGAAAAAAAATAACCAACCTAATCCAATAACAAGTTTGAAAATGGCGACTGATTAAATGTAAAACAATAAAATAACTCAAAACGGGAAATTTTAAGAACATTTAGGCATACACCATTTTGAAACTAGTTAATAGAGATTAGGTTGGTTAGTTTTTTTTTTCAAAATAGTTAATTACCCTCTATTAATTAGGGACTATGCCATATTTCACTTCAAGCAGTCAAACCGTTCTGGATATAACATTTTATTATGCATATTTTCAAAATGGAAGGAGTTTAAAATGTTTAATGTTAAATTTCACAATACATGTTATTTTTTAAACGTAGAAAATATTCTTTTAACGACAAACCAAATGGTTTAATTTTTTTTTTCCGTAGGTCAAAGAATAAACGAGTTATCGACAAAAACTAAAAATATAATTTCTTTGTAATTGTTTGCAAATTACTGCATTTTGAAAATTTACATAATAAAGTTTTGGTTCTTAGTATTCTTATTTTTTTTTCTGTAGGTCAAAGAATAAACGAGTTATCGACAAAAACTAAAAATATAATTTCTTTGTAATTGTTTGCAAATTACTGCATTTTGAAAATTTACATAATAAAGTTTTGGTTCTTAGTATACTTATTTTTTTTCTTTAGGTCAAAGAATAAACGAGTTATCGACAAAAACTAAAAATATAATTTCTTTGTAATTGTTTGCAAATTACTGCATTTTGAAAATTTACATAATAAAGTTTTGGTTCTTAGTAACTTGTACAAAATAGCACAACATATTGTGTATACCAAATTGAAACTCGAAATGTTAGTAATTTCAAAATTTATCATAATTTTTTTGAAAAAACGTAATGGGCTACAGACGGAAAACAAAATATTTCCGGGTCTATGTTTATATGAAGTTTTTTTCAAATATTTAGCTCTTTAATAATTTTCACGAAGAATGTACCTTCCCATTTGAAACACCCTGTATATGCCTGTGTGTAAGTGTTTGTATATTTTGTTTTCGTGTAGTAATAAAAGGAAATTAATTTACATAAACTATACATTTTCCAGATAATATTCATTAAATGATTGTAACTTACTTCTTTCTGCTTTGGGCATACTGAACTCTGCGTTCTTCCTGAAACCTTTGAATAGATTCCTGGGGGATATTGCAGAGAGGAATGCACCGAGTCCATTTTGTTTGACAATTTCACAGCCTGGTTCTTGACGTTTCATCTTGCCGTCTGTATATCGTTGATCTCTTGATGACTCGTAGTCTACCGAACTCTTTGAAGTATCGTCTGAAGAGTCATAACTGATATCTGATGATTTTTTATTTTTACAGCCACACCCATTTATAAAAGTGTTTATCATATTTAGTGTATAATAAAATAATCACGCGCTTTTTTGAAATTTGTAAATTGTTTTCGGGTTAATTTATACACATTTTTGAAAATGTAAACATTTTAATATTAAAATGTAAAAAAATTAAAACTGTATTTTGTTAAAATATAATTGATGCAATATCTCTTGGAATGTCCATTGTTGTTCACTGACTGTCCTTAAATGTTTTTCGTCCATAAACAGAGTTCTGAAACATAAATGAAATTGTTTTAATTTCTTTATATTATTTATGACATCAAAATGATATATTTTATTACTTTAACGCACTAAATTATTAGACCCGTCAAAAACATTAAATACAGTTTTTTTCCTCTAAAAACAATAAAGGTTTTTTGCTCTTTGAAAGTCTCTGAATAGTCTATTTTGCCTACTTCCATAATATAGCATAATTGTTTTGAGGAAATTTAATATTATTTTTAGGAACCAGATGAAAGTTGTATACCCCATGAGGTAAGGATTAGGTTAGGTTATCCCTTTCCGAGACGGTATTTTGGAAGCTAAATATTTTACCTTTTCCATATGTTTTTATTTATGAGTGTATTTTATTTGTCATAGAAATAACAATAAGTTCAGTGAATTAAGTATTTTTTATCAATATATTGTCCAGAATTACTCAAATTGTAGAGGCGAAAAATGCGCTCTAAACAGAACTTATAAAGGATTTAATTTTACTGGTGTAAAGTTCCATGACGGGATTCCTTAGGACATTAGAAAAAAAATGAATGCCTTTCAAAAGCTTTTACTGTGTAATTATTTCTTATTCTGTGACTGACTACATGGGTCTATGGTAGTAACAAATCTATTAAACATGTTTCATTAATTCTGGTTTTTATTTACTTAATGATTAAATAAAATTTTTACTCTGCCTGTAATTTAAAAATTTTGTATCGCAATTTGTTCATTATATTGACTTTAATGTAGCCTATTTGTAAATTTAATTTGTACTTTTGAGTGCTGAATATGGAACTATGTTATTTTATTTTTTTAGTTGTAAGAGGTATTAAATTAAGGTACAATTTCAAATTTTACCCAACAGGAATAGATAACAAATAAAATACAAAGAACCGTAGATTTTTTTACCATGTCGTTGTCATAAATTCATTTCAATAACCCTTCACGTTTTTCGCTTCAGCCAATTTTGAGATGACTTACTTTTAACACGATGTATAGGTTAGTTTCATTTGTTTAACGAAAATTACGAAACTGATGTTCTTAGCGCGATATAATAAATAAAGCTTTTATAGTTTTAATAATGTTACGCAACAGAATGAAAAAAAGTTTTTGTTTTTTTCTTGATGATTAAATTTTTAATTTTTTACAATCTATTAATGTTTAACACATTTCTTTCCTTTGCTATTTGAGTGGTTGTTAATATATGTTTTGTTTAAATGACCAAGATTGAAAATCGTATATAAGTGATGAAAAAACGTAAGACTTTATTATTTTTACCTTCATTACAATATTACAATATTTGTTTTTTAGGATGAACTTTAAGGATCAATACTTTCGCCTTGCAATCGCGCATCTTCTTTTTACTCCCTTCTCTGTCCTATCTTTAAAAGGAGATAAGTTGTCCCATAAATCAGAATTGTTTGGAATATTTTAATTTGAATCCATCCAAATCAATATTTTCCTCGTACCATAAGATGTCATAAGATGTAATTTTCAAGGTTAATAATAAGACCAGCACCTTTGCTCACTTCTGTAAGACTATTTACCTAGAATTTAATTTATGTTCGTGATGAGACAAGTACAATGTCATCAACGAAACACATTAAGTACTCCCCGAATGTTAAAACCGAGTATTTTTCATTGTAGTTGTTTGAAAAATGTCTTTCTTAGCTGCGTTGAAAAATAATATTGAAAGTGAGTTCCTTGTTTGACTCCTTTTTGAATTTTAAAGTAATTTCCTGGTTTGTCTAGCAGTAATCTTGCAGTATTGTTTCAATAAGTGTGAAAATTGTATTTATCTAGATTCTTCCTGCTGAAAATTTAAATAAAAAGGAATACTTAAAACACACAAAATAATCGATACTAGATAAAGTCTAATTTGATTCTTCGCACTTATCGATAAGTTGATTTATAACTTGGAGATTATCCAGAATTGAATACCCACTCCGAAAACCTGCAGATTCGATTGCTAGATTACTATTCAGTACATGTTGGATACAGTTGTTAATAAGTTTAGTGAACAATTTACCAAGACAAGTCGTTATACTTAGGGGGGGGGGGGTAGTTATTTACATAGTAGTGGCCGCCTTTTTTGGACATTAAGACGATCTCAGAGGACTTCTACTTTGAGGGTACAATTAAAAAAAAAAAATCTGATTTCATCATAGCATCTCCATAATATTTGCAGCTACAACTTTTATCATCTCATTTGTAATCTTATCACTTTCTGTCATTTTATTGTGTTTTGGGGTTTTCAGGATATTTTCACTCCTCTCTTTATATGTTATAACTTCATCTGTACTTTTTTATGGAGATTCTAAATCATAATGACATTATTACTGGGTACGAAGTATAGGTTAGGTTGTATAAAAATGTCGAACTGAGATTTTTGACTGATGTTCACATTTAATGGCCCCAGGAAACGAAAAAAAGTGATTTTTGATTTGCCATCCGTCCGTATAAGCACGATAGCGGCCACAAACATAATGATAGAAAGATGAAATTTGATAAAGTGTAGAACCATATTAAAATTCAGAAAATGTGTTGGTAAATCTCAAAATTGAGGCCATATTAAACAATTTCTGTTCATATCTTTTGTGTTATTGAACTTACAATACACTAAGTTATATACAAATGTACATATTTCAATTCTGCGTATAATGGTACCCACCCCATATTTCTGAGACGTGTTATTTTCGACATTCCGCCCGTTCATCGTCGTCGTCGTTTTCTGTACGATAGCGGTCACAAAAAAAATATAGGAAAATGAAATTTTTTTAAGTGTGTTCATATATTGAAATTCAGAATAATACAAATGAAATGTAAAAACGGCGGCCATTTTAAACAGTTTTCCGTTAATATAAGACGTTTTATTCTTAGAACATATAAATAAATATTGAGCTGGACTTGTGAGATAATATTGGATAGAATAAAACTCGAAGATCTCACAAAGAGCACGTTTACTAAATCAAACGCGTTTCAACGACAAAAGTCGCCATCCTCAGTGATACATGAACTATATTTACTTATTGTAGCTCATGTATCACTGAGCATGGCGACTTTGTCGTTGAAACTCGTTTGATTAAGTAAACGTAATTTTTGTGAGATCTTGTGTTCGAGTTTTGTTTTATTCATCTTAGAACACACTACATGAGATACAAATTTGTAGATTTAATTTATACATGTAATGGTACCAACTCCACTTTTGTACAATGACAAATAGTGAAGTTATTGTCAAATATTGTCAAATATTCCGAACCTTATCTTCCAAAAAACTTATTGATAAAGTTACAAGATCCAGTAAGATCTACTTACCGACACGAGCGTAGCGAGTGGACTTTCACGCACGAACAGCTTCAATGCTAGTTAGAACCTACTCGACGTCAGTAAATTAGTGATATACACAATTAATATACCAAGTGTCCTGCAAGTCCCACCTTTGACTACTTTATACCTTGATACTTTAAACGTGATACCTCATTTTAAAGGCCTCTTAAAAATAAGAATAATGACGTAAACTAGAGGTCTCTAAGTTCATCCTATCCAACATAGCGACCAATCGAATTGTGAATGTTAACGTACAAACTCCGGTTGTTTTTATTACATTACAAACTCCTCTATGTAGGTAAATTGATGGTAAGAGCCTTGCCTTGTTTTTTTAGCTCAGATTAAGTTCTCGAAATGGCTACCATTTACTTCTTGGCAGAAATAGATTCTGGACTCAAAAGCATGTTGTACATTTCGTAACATTTCCGGTGTAATTATTAACGTAAAATTCACAATTCGATTGGTCGTTATGGTGGGTAGGATGAACTTAGAGACCTCTAGTTTGCGCCATTATTCTTATTTTTAAAATGCCTTTAAAATGAGGTATCACTCAATAGGGATTGCTATTTAAAATTCTTGACTTACCCCCAAACTTCCCCATTTTGGGGATAAGGGTTGAAAATGTTGATACTTCAAGAAACTCCTCTTTTGGTTATCTAAACTTCCCCCAAAGCAAATCTGTCTATTTCAATTAATAAAAAAATAATAGGGAGGGGGTGGGACTTTTAGGACACTTGGGATAATAAAACCCGTGTAAAAACTACTTTAAATCATCTTACACTACTGATCTACCAATACAATTCGTACAAGGATAAAGAAACCAACTTTTGAACATTACGTTTAGAGGACCTGCTTGTATTACATTGCATGACAGAGTATGATGACGCCCATCTACTTGTTTAACTAGCAGTAAAACACCTTAAAATAAGTTTATTTCACATTCTACGAAAGTTTCATTTACTTTCTAAGACGTTACCAGTACAATTTGTGCGAAGTGTTTAAACTCGATTAATTAAAAACCTTCAAATGTTAATACCAAGGCTCCTGCAATTATCATTATACTAAAGGGAAGTAATGACTACCCTCGTTGAAAACTCGCCTGAGAGCATCCCTAACGTGTGCCTTAGTGTTGTGCTTATGTTTCTTTGTGCTAATGAGGGTTTTGTAAGTATAAAAAGACTAAACTTGTAGTTATTTTTCTAAGTCAGGGTTTGTGTAAGGATATAGGTTGAACAAAATAACTGTGCAACGAAATTCCAATAGTATACTAGATCGAAACAATGATACCTTACAAGATACCACTAAATACTGTTGAGACTATCAATGTAAAGGATATTTTGCACATATGCAAGTTTAACAGTTATTAAATTTATTCGTAAAATTGTATCCATATTTATTAACATGTGAATTTCTTAACATCGTTTTCTAGTATCAAATTCCACATGTTGCCTTGTATTGAGTTTTATTTATATACAGTTCAATTGTTTTAGATTACTCAATTTTTAAACAATATATTCTTGTTTTACCTTTACTATAGTTTAAAAGTAATTTATCAAAAAATTGTAATTACTTAATTTAATACAGTTTACTCCAGTTTCTATACATTTTCTCTGTCGTCATCTTTGCGTAAATTGTAAATATTGTGACACGTAACATTTTTGGTGTAATTGTTTTGTAACCTTCAGTTCTGGTGACAAATAACTATTTAGTCTTTTTTATAATTATAGAATATTTGTATAGGTTTTGAATTATTTTAATTGTAGAGTTGCAGGTTGTAGATTAATAAAAATTAGAGGATATTTTTATTTTCAATTATCAGTTTTAGGCAGAAATATTTTCTGCTTATTTAGGTAGATTTTCTGCTCTACAATTATATTTTGCTTAAAAAAAAATTAATTACTCTAACGTACAAAGTTCCTACAGGATGTAAAACTGTACTAATAATTCGGAAATGTTTAAATTACATACTTGAAATATTCCTATCTTGATATTTCATGAGCTGTAAAGCATGAATTATCTGTATTGAAGCTTTTCGAATCGAGTTAATATCAGACTACAGTAACTTTCCCCGATGTTTACACGCTTGATGTACTCTTGTAATGCTGATCATATAATCCTTTGTGAGTAATCCAAAGTGGAAATATGACAAGATATACTTCGTTTACCGCAATCAAACGTACACGAATGCGTAACCACTCGGAATGAGCACTTGCGGAAATATATATAAATGTTGAGCTTGACTTGTGAGATAATATCAGATAGATTAAAACTCGATCACAAGTTGTCACAAAAATTACGTTTACTTAATAAAACTCGTTTCAAAGACAAAGTTGCAATCCTCACAGATGCATGAGCTCCAATAAGAGTTATAGTTTAGTTATTGTAGGTCATGCATCACTGAGGATGTCGACTTTGTCGTTGAAATGCGTTTGATTAAGTAAACGCAATTTTTGTGAGAGCTTGTGTTCGAGTTTTATTCTATCTATCACTTGTGGAATTTCCAAATTTTCTTTTAATAGGATGCTTTTTGATGACGTATTTTCAGTTGTTACACGCTCTTCTTCCCTCGTATCTTTTGACCAAGTTTTGTTTTTCCCGATTCTGTAGACGCGTATTAAGAAAGAGTTTTGAAAATGTTCCACTCCAAGGGTGTTTTTACCCCTAAACCTTGTTATTTATAGGTAAATTTTGATCAAAATTGGTGTGTTGCTGTATTTGGGTATAATTTATTTCCATAGCATCACCATTAAAAAATGTTTCTTTATAAAACTATCTAAACTATGCCCAGTTGAAACTGGGGCCATCAGTTAGTGTTTAAATAAGGTTTAAACTTACATCAATTGTGTTTAAACATTAAACATTAATTTATGAGATAAAATCACTTTTAAATATCGATGGTCAAGGTTAGTTTTCCTTTTGTGAAATTTATCCTTAACGGTATTCATCTATTATTTGAAATTGTGAACTCTGATTTGAACGGTTTCCCTAAATTTGAATAAAATCGGAAGAGACGATTTTGAGAAATCACATCGTGTAATAACAGCGTCACGGGCAATTTTTGTTAACACCAATAATTCACAACCTGCATTTTTCGAGTCAGCTAAATATATTTGTCTAATTTCAGTCAATTTACTAGAGATATATTAACAAAATATAGCAAATATGATTGAAATCGAACCACTAGTTTAAGCTGCAGTTTACTTCACAGATTGATAAATTTTATTTTTAAAATCCCTTTTTGAATCCGAGGGCCTCAAAACGGAAACATCCATTACAAAATCAACACAGGTTTTCTGTTAAATTGCATAACTTTCTCTTTACTACTTCTATTGGAGAAAGTAAAAAGAAACCAAGACTTTCGCGTCTTACAATGTCAGCGTATTAGATTATTATTTTTAGTTTGTTATTTATTATTGAAGTGTATATTAACTAACCTAATAACAAGTACCGTTACCATCACAAAATTTATTTATATTAAATAATTATAATAGATTATTTTTTCGTACTTACTGCTCACATTCCTTTTTCTAGTTTGGATGGGTTACGTCGTTTCGCTTATTTATCAGGCATTACCAAACCTCTTTAAAATTTGTTTCTTGCATGGTTTAATGCACGTCGGTTGGTAATTGAAATTGAACTTAAACTGAACATATACACATCAGTTTTTCAACACGAAATTCACAGCACTATACAACACAACATGGACATTTAAGTACAGAAGTGTCCGCGTTTGTTTCCAAGTTGATACTGGTTTTTTCTCTTGTTAGTTATGTGGGTTGCTTATCCCGGATTGAAGGGGCTTTACCTGTAAGTATAAAATTTAGTTTGATTTTAATATTGTTTTTTCGTTGGGTACGTTTTTGTGTGTTTACATATTAGCATAACCGCTTAAATAACCTTAAATGCCCATGTTAAATGTTGTGTAATTCGTGTTGTAAAAGTATATTTCGTTTAAGTTTAATTTTAAATTTTAAATGAAGTTTGATAGCGCCTGATAAATTGGCGAAACGACGTAACCCATCCAAAATAGAAGTATTGTAAGCAGTAAGAAAAAAATAATCAAATATAATTATTTAATTAATATAACCAGTCCAGTTAGACAATCAATAATTTATTTGTAGTGTGTTTTTATAACATCAATATTGTTTAAACAACTCCTGTATACTCAACAATTTATTTGCGCATTACATAAAACCCTTCCATTACTCAATTTCTTGTACTAAAACATGAAGAATTTTATAGCTTGTATATTTTGTCGCCTCTGTTTTATTACATTTTAGATAACATTTAACCAATATGTGTCAGCAATATTTCACTCTTACGTTAAATTGTTCCAATTAAAATACAATTTGTGGATGTATCTCTTATGTTATATCAATTTCATGTCAATTATTTCTTACTTTCTTATATTTAATGGTGGGTGGGTGTTGATAAATTTATAACGTTTTAGTGTTGTTAATTGAATGTTGTTATTAATTTAAATTTAAAATGTCATATGTTTTGTTTAACACTATTATCGTTATTAAATAATAATAAAAAGTAATATATTTACATTAGGAATTGTTATATGAATTTCATTTAATTATATTTACAGTTATGTATGTCACTTAGAGCTAACTAGTCTGTTAATCTCTCTTTTGTGCTGCTACTGAATTAACCTTCCGCTAGTTAATTCATTTATAATTGTAGAAGAACCATAAGATGAGGACAAACCCATTAGTTAGATTTTATTTATTGTGCATGTGTTTTATCTTTTATAAAATTGGTTTAAATAATAAATAATTATATCTCTATAATTTTTTAGTTTAAATACAGAGAGACTATCCTAAAAAAAAAAACCAGATTTTCTTGTTTTTGTTAGTTTTTGGTGTCATTAAGTGTTCTTTGTTTTGTATTTTAAGTTCTTCAAAGTATCTGTCGACTGCGATACATAAAAAAAAACAGTTCCCCTGATTTCATTCATATTTGTGACTTTAAGATATTTTTTGATTCTAATTATCCACGTAAATTAAACGTGTTCTAAAATTTTAGAAGTGCTTCCCATTTGATCTAAAAATGATAAAACGATTTATCCAAATTGGGCGTAACGATTTGATTCTATTTCGATCAAAGGTGGTATAAACAACAAGTGTTGAAGAGATATTTATACATATACATTGAGTGTAAGCTTGCTTTGCTCGTATCATAAACTCATCCAAGAGTAATCGTTTTACCCTCTGGGACTCATTATAGTGAGTACGTGGTTAAAAGTTTCAAGGTTTTATTTCGTGTAGTCTTGGCTTAAAATCATGTTTTTCATCTTTCATATCAACACTCGCTTGTTCATTTTTTGTTCTTTTCCGATCCTGACGTTGTTAAAAAATTCAAGGGCAAGGTGGTCTTTAAACTGTTTTATTTATCGAAATTAAACCGAATTTTTCTGAATCATATGTATATTATGCAGTTACATCGTATGTTACGTAATAATAATTAGAATTTGCCCCTAACCACAATCACTAGAAACTTAATAAAACAAAATTATCTTGTTAATTGTTCTTTATTAATTATTTCCACTTAATGTCCTGATGTACATTTCGATAACATGGTTATCATCATCGGAGGGTCTTGCTTATAAACTAAATCTAACCTTACATATCTACCAATGAAATAAAATTAAACCTAAAACTATGATAACCTGAGTTAGGGGCAAATTCGAATTATTATTGTGAATTTCACCACAGTGCTCAACAAGATTGTATCTCTACCTTACTGGTCAACTGATCTGTGGAGTGGGAGGGATTTTAGCTTGCACTCAGGTTTTCATAGTTTTAGGTTTAATATAATTTCATTAGTAGATATGTAAGGTTAGATTTAGTTTATAAGCAAGACCCTCCGATGATGATAACCATGTTATCGAAATGTACATCAGGGCATTAAGTGGAAATAATTAATAAAGAACAATTAACCAGATAATTGTGTTTTATTAAGTTTCTAGTGATTGTGGTTAGGGGCAAATTCTAATTATTATTGTGAATTTCACCACAGTGCTCAACAAGATTGTATGTATGTTACGTAAATTATTATTTTTTAATCTTAAATTATTTACCTATTGCGTTTCGGTTATACGACCATCCTCAGGGTACAGAAAGTTTACAAACACAAATGCAGTCACAACACAAAACATATTTCACTCTACGCGGATATTGTGAAAAAAATATAAAGCACTGTTAAACGCGTTTTTATTAATGTGTACACCGAACCAGTGAGTCGATTTTATACACTTTTGTTATACTAATTGATAAAAAGTGTCCCACAAAAACGCAACTATTTTTGAATTGACATGTCAGACATATGGGATATAGGACATTCTACAAACTTGACACTACTTAAATTTGTAAACATTCGAGTTTCATTTTTTTTTATTGTCAGTCAAAACAAAATGGCGGAATAACAAAATAATGGTAAATTTTCGTCAAAATGATTTTATTTGCATATCCATTACAACATATGCAGATAACACGTAAGTGTGTAAAACGCAATAAAGAAAATTAATGAAAATAAGAGTAGTAAATTATTAATTATCCAAATTTGACCTTTATTAGAATTGATGTTCATCAATACCTATGCAGTGATAGCAACAAAACCGAAAAGATTCATTAGCTTTATTGAAAAATTGCCGGGGTATCAACAGTAAGTCTTCTTCAATCAGCTTCATTAATTCATAATCTATTGCTATAGGGTGAGAATTAACTTTTCTATAAAAAAAAATACGACGAAATCACAAACAGTCAAGTCTGGGGATCTTGCAGGTTAGATGAAATTGTTACACGACGTGTAATAATTACATGTGAGTAAAATGTAGCTTCATCTGAGTACACAATTCCTTTATATTATTCGGCATCTTCGTCCAGCTTTTCAATTACCTTCAAACAAAATTCCACTCGTCTATGTGGGTCATCTTCCAGCAGTCCGTGAGCTAAATGTGTTTTATAAAAATTTATTTTCTTTTCTTAGAGTACTTATTAACTGACGACTTTGGTGTCGTCATCCTAATGGTCATCTTCAGATCCTTAAAATGTATTCATTCCCATGAACTTTAACATTTAAAACATTCATAAATTTTGACATATCCGTACGGTCAGAAGACATGTCCCAAAGGAACCGAAAAAAATAAAGGTACGCAATCTAATAATCATTGGATACATTTGATCATCAAGTTTATTTTCCATCGTTGATAGTTTCCTAACATTTGTATATTTAAATTTAACTTGTAAAACAAATATATTATGTTTGACAGACCTTCAGGAAACTTTATCAAAGACGCTATGCCAATGTATGTATTGGCAACCATTCAAATCATTGGTTTTGTGTATTTATTCACTTTTACTAAAACAATAATTAGAGGTAGATTCAACGGGTCAGTTTTAGTTTTGATATTTAGTGGATTTATAATAATCGATATATTGCCATCTCCTTCAGATACCATGAAAAGTGAATCGATCCTGCCTGATGGAGTAATGTGGCGACATAATAAATTACATCACGTTTAACCAGGTTATTAATAAACATAATTTAATTATAATGCAATTAAATTAATATAGATAAACACGATTATCGTCAATCTTCGTGAGAAGGCTTCTGTAAGCATGCGCTTTTAATTTAGGTTAGGTTAGGTTTAAAGAGGAGAGCGAGGAGTTGGTACATTATAATTTTAAAGGCCTTGCCTTTAACGAGACAACAAAAATTACACGAAGGAATTTTGTTTAGACTACCTACCGTACCTCAAATAGAGAGGTATAAAGAAATGAAATTTTACAGATATTTCACAATCACAACAAAATAATTGCTAGGCAATACCAAGGTACCCTAGTTGGATCTACAGCTGTCTTCAGGTTAGATCCCTCTCTGCAATTTTTACTATCAGGTCTCTTTCGATCACCTTTTATAAATTTTCCATGACTGACGCTATTTGAGTATTCAAGGGCTATGGAATTTTTACAGCTATATATTCTTTTGTTTATAAGGCAATGATAACCGAGAGGTTTTTTCCTTTTAATAACAAGGAAATTTAACCTGCAATTTATCCTTAATTATAGGTGTTTTATTTATTTTTAAATTTTTATTTCAACATGTTAGCCCACGGATTGGAGAATGTTAACAATTAAATAACTAGGTACAATACAGAATACATGATTATGTCTTTATTCGAATCCAGTAATTTACTGGGTGATTACAGGGTTTCGGGTAGCCTATATACCCATCTTCAGATCACAGAAATATGTTGTCAAAAACACAAAAGCTTGGGCTCACAAAACAATCAACACAACAAACAGCAAAATGACAAGCTAAAAACTTTAAAATACATTAAAAACCTTTAAGATCTTAAAAACTTTAGCCAGGGTTAGACTTCTTAGATTTTTCTTCTACGCTAAAAAATAGAGAAGGGGTGACCTACGTCAGTGTAATACAAGTTTTACTGTGACCGGTCAGTGTAACATAGCTACTAAACCTGACTAACGTTTGTAAGATCTTAAAGTTTTTTAATGTATTTTAAAGTTTTTAGCGTCATTTTGTGTTGATTGTTTTCTGAGACAAATCTTATATTAATATGAATTTGACGACATATCATCTGTGATATGAAGATGGGCTAATCAAAATCGCGTTAATCAGTGATTTACTCAATTGGAATAAAGACATAATCAAGTATTGTACGTAGTTAATTACTCATTAAGGTATTATTGTAAGTAATACTTGACTCGGACTGAAAACAATTAGAATTTTCGGTTAAAGACTTTCGTTACTGTACAGCTGGATTAAGTTTCATTGCTCTTTCCTAAACTTGAGTTTTTTCACTGCATGCGTGGGGTCAAAGTGTTTCTGCTAGCAGATTTCTTTATTAATCTCAGCAGTAAACTCAATGTTTCGTTGGATTATAGGCTGTACAGCTCAGTACTGTCTTAAAAAAAAAAAAACATTATGAGAACTGTAATATACGGTTGAAAAATATTACAAGTTCTTCCAACCATATTCGCATGAACCAATACTAATAAAAACAAGTTTATGGGAGGCACTATGATACTTACCCAGCTCTGTCGAATAATGTGATATAAAGTTGTAATATACTGTAATAATTAATTAAAAGTTGGTCTCTTGGGCTTTGTATACAATGTATAGTTTTAAACTTTGGCAGGCACCTTAGATCTAACATCTTGAAATTAGGTTAAATATATTTAATACGAATAGGGTCATGTGACACAAGTTTTTTGTTTTCTATTTTGAATACAATGGTGGAATCTGATTTTTATATCTCATTTCCAGAAAAGAGTTATCACCTAATGCAACATTTAAAACCATAATTTACACGTGAACACCGGAAAAGGTAATAAACTTCAATTAATAATTATAAATTTATATAACGATTTTCCTGGTTAGAAACTTTTTCTAATTGTTTGTAATAACGAGCATCAATTCCAAATTTAATAAAAATCGAACCTACTAATAAAAGTGTTTACAAAAACTGTTTTTTAAAAATCTTGCTGCCATTTTGAAATTTATATAATAAATTTTCATGTTAGGAAGTTTGTAAATCTGAGCCTAAATATTTAATAAATTGAAAAATTATTAATTTTTTTGGAAATAGGTAGCAATTTAAAAATTTATATAAAGATTTTTTGTTAGAAAGTTTATACAATTGTTTGTAAAAAAAAGACAAACGTTGACAAGCGGAATGGAGCTGAGTCAATGTTTTCATCAGCAGTAGTGGTTATGACATCACTTCTCCGCTCGTCTACAACTCCCCTAACGCGCTTAAGAAAGGCTACATATTACAGACTGTACATGCATGTCATATTAGATATATATATATATATATATATATATATATATATATATATATATATATATATATATATAGACACAGAAAAATATCTCAATGCTGTGTTCTTGATAAAAACTGTATTATATGAACTACTCTGGCTTCATTCTATTTATTTCTATCGGTTATTAAAGATGTCATATGTTATTAAATCTGGTCCAGCTACAATATCTTTGATCTAGATTCGATTTATATTTCCTTTCTCATTTTTGATTTACAGTACTTCAATCCTTCAGAAGGATGAAACCAGATCAATGCACTATTGACTAGCACGACAACCAATAATATAATTGTAAAATATATATGATATCACAAAAGGAAATAACAGAAAATAAATAATGGATAATAAATGTGAATAAAAATCCTTTTTTTTATTTATTTTGAAAATAAAGAAAGTTTGTTTAATTATAAATGGTTATATTTTGGTGAAATAGTATATACTGAAACAGTTTTGCAAATTAGTTTTTTAATAGATACAGGGTAAAAATAAGTCCCGCCCCTGATCAATTTGTTAGATATTTCAGATTTTTTCTTTCTGATTTATATTAGATTCCTAAAAATACGTCTTGAGGGGTTACAAAGCGCCCATAAAACAATTTTCATATGTTGAACACTGAACGAACGTCAGTATTCATTCATAAAAAACTAACGCATTCTCATCTTCATTTTTAATTTCAATATAGAACTTTTTAAACAGACCAAAATATACTTTACATGCTTTATAACTATCTATATAAATTGGACTCGCAACCATACATCAGCTGTGCCAAGGGCGTGGTTCCAAACAGCTATTAGTCTTGATCAGCTGCAAACAAGTAATGTCATAAAGCACAGATCAGACCATTTGTTGATTACCAACTTGTATATTAATCTTTAGTTCTTGAAGCTAAACCGTGTCTTGTAAACATATTTTAGTTTTTTAAACTTTTAGTTTCTGTTTATAATAAATAAACTTTCTCACATAACATTCACAAAACCAAATAACAGTCGAATTTAGGAAGGAAGCAGCCTTAAAATTTTAATTTTATTGATGGGTGGTATTAATTATTTCGTAATTTTAAATTGCAAGGGACAGTAATTTTCTTTGCACTGTTTGGGATATTTTTTGTTGTTTAAAAGTTGATATTAAAACAAATATTTGAAGTGGTTTTACGTTGATTCAAGTTATTACAACGCGTTAAAAAAAATTAAAGATACATCTATTTATTTTTAAAATTGGTGAATAATTTTTCTTCGTGTCTATAGAGGATACATTTTAAACTAATTTTATTAGAATCATTCGATACAATTTAAGAAAATTGGAATTTGTAGCTTCTAAAGACCCGAGTAAAACGTACTGGTAGCTATTTCTCATAATTATCTTTTAGTTGTAATTAATTAAAAAATGAAAAATAGACCGTGTGTTGTTTAGTAAAAATTCGAACCATTAAACATTTTAGTACAGTGAAATTAGTCCAAAAAGTTGGTGAGAAGAGATGTAATTGGGAACTTGAATCTTTTATGTTTTTTTCTTTTTATAGATGTAACTGAGTGGGAAACCGAAAAAAAATAGCAAAATCGGACTGGAGCTTCGCTAGAAAAATGCATAAAAGTGTATTTCTTTAATATCTCCGTGTTGTAGAAAAATAAGAATAAAATAAAATGAAAATAATCGGAAATCAAGGAACTATCGACATGCTAGGGTTTAGTAACATTAAAAGTACAGTAGTTACTTCCTAACCTCAAAAAAGAAGAATTTCTGGATTTAAGATTTTTTTAACTAAGCCTAATGAATCAAATGGGGTAGAAATCTTCAGAACTTCACGAAAATTGGACAAATTATGTACCTTTACACTAGAAATCGGTGGTCAAATTTGCCAAAAATTTTTTAAATTACCACATTTGGCCATTTTCTAAAAAAAAAAAATGAAAGCATTGTAATTTGTTGACAAGTGGACGTAGAGTAATTTAAAATTTATTTTTATTTTTTGTCTACTTTCTAGTGAACAATGCAAGAATTTATTTATGAATGTTTAAATTAAAATGTAAAGTGCCCTTTTTCTAACAAACAAAATTTGTCTTTTTACTTTTTTTGTTCCAGTAATCGGAGCCGAATCTAAACAACGATGTCACCCGTTTATGAATTTTCAACATTTAGTTGAAAATTTGTTTATAAAAAATTGTTTATTTGATTGAGTCACAAACAAATTTCTCTTTTAGACGTATCATGGTTAATCCATTTTCCTTGTCGATTTAATATAAACAAGGAAATCTATTTTAGCTAGGGTGAACCTTTTGAGGTCGGGTCCGTCATTGTGTTCTACTCATAAAGGCCTTTAATTCGAAGTACAACCTATGATCTTATTTAAGATTTCTTACTTTTTGTGGGTCGTCCCTCTGGAAAGGTAGTGGTCCACTGAATACGTAATAAAATAGGTTTCTGTATCTATTAACAATGTGCAGAGCTATTTGTAATGGTTAAAATAATATTAACCGTTTTTATGTTTACGGGTATGGGAAATCTGTTGGTGTGGGTACAACGTATGGTCGTTATTTGGAAACAGTTATACTATAGGTAACCTAAGTTATATAATTTGTTTTAAGGTTAAACATCATTGATATTATAATTTTCCTTTGATAACATTCCCTTTTTCCTTCGTTCATGAGAAAAACTACAAAAGGACTAAAGAAAACTAAATATATATGTACTCCATTATGGTGTGTAGTGTAGCAATTTCGGGATAAGAAATAAATATAACTCAAAGTGTAAACTGGTTGTTTTTATGTGAATGTATTACAGTTTCTATAATGTAAAAACTAAACCATCCATTCTGACCTTGAGGCACCTTGAATGAATATAATTGTTAAAACCTCAAAATCAATAAATCACAATGTGTTCTGTGTTTGAAGTTATTTGTTAATGATAGAAGTTCAATTTTATTATTATACATTTTTCGGACATTTGCCATCATTTGTGTGTTAAAAATCAAAACACGACGTTTCGGGAATAAGAATCAATTCCCGTTATCAAGTGACTAAAACCTAAAGAAACATGTAACTAGAAACTAAGCCTATGTAATGTAAAAAGTAAAATTAAAATACGACCTTAACATATCTTGAGAGATATGTTCACAGAACTTCCGATCAGGAGATAATGATTAAAAAGGAAAAGGGATCATGGATGTAATCCTTGCAATTTTACATGTTAATGTGTTTTATAATTAATTAAATTTTACCACAATTTAATCGGAATCACAAGTGGGAATTTGTTAACATTTTACTTATTGACTTACCCTGATATAATTATAAATATCAGTATAATATTTAATAGTTAATAAGAAACGTTATTATAAGTTGTAAAATATTTCCAAGTTTTACTTACAAAATAATAATATTTTAAGAAGTAAAAGCAAGAAATAAGGACAAAAACATTTACACAATCTGCGTTCTACAGTACAATGAACAAGATGTACGAGACAGTAATCTGGCTTCATTGTTCTCGCTGGCATTGTAAAAACAATCGCAGTATTTTCCTTATCTTGCGATACACGTAAAAGTATTTTATTCGTAGTGTCGCTTCCGCTCTCTACCAACTTAACAAATTCCAACTCCCTTGTAAGTAACGATTCGTTAAATATTGTTCCTGCGTTACAGTTAACGATGAGTTATATTCAACGTTAATCAACAAGAAATTCCAATCGTTCATAATTTAATTAATCGTTTGTGGCTTAGAATTTCGGATATCGAGAAAGTCTGAATATATGACAGGTCAAATATTAAGTTGGAATATTTAACTACTTATAAATAAATACAGATTTTTTCAACAGTGTTACCAATATAAAATAATACTAAATCCATTAGTTTTAAATAGTTTGGAATTTTACATCTTCCCCTAAAGGAGGAATTTCATGGTACTCAAAATTTTCAAATGGAAATCTGCATCTTTTGATATGTCAAAGTAAAGGACATAAAAAGACAAAATTTATTACTCTCATTAAATACTTTTTGGATGATTCTAACTACAATACCGTCAAAAAATGTATTTGCTAATTTTTAATTAAAAAATCGACAAATATGTGAAATAAGAACAATAAGCAGTTTTAAAAATGTTTGCTAGATTAACTGAAGACGCATTCAACGTTGAACTGAACTCCTCCAAAAATGTGATACTTTTAAGCACATTGAAAATACAAAACACACAAAAAAGAACCACATCTTGTGAAATATAAAATTAAATTGCTCTTTAAGGCAAAACTAATGGTTTAAGAAAAAATTGGCCTTTTAATTTATTAAAAATGTTATTTCATAATGTGTATGACATTTTCAAATAATTGTAACTAATTAGTTACATTTCGTTTGACCACTTAATATAAATAATTACAACAAACCAACTATGAATATAAAATTAGTATGCAACTATCATACTAACTATAGAAATACAATACAACTATTTGAAAGTGTTATCCACATAGAAAATAAAGTTAAAAGAGAAATTCGTCATTAATTCTTCCTAAAAAGGAATTTAATTTGATATCTCACAGGACTTGTTTTTTTTGTATTTTTTTTTTGTATTTTGAATGTGCCTAAAAGTATCACACTTTTGAAGGACTTCAGTTCACAACGTTGAATAGTTCTCTCAGATTAGTTTATTGAACATTAAACACCGTTTAGTTTTCTTATTTCACATATTTAATGATTTTATAATTAAACATTTTAAAATACATTTTGTGACGAATTTTGGTTAAGGTCGTTCAAAAAATATTTCGTGAGTGTCATTAATTTTGAATTTTTATGTCCTTTAATTTCATATGTCACAAGATGGGGGTTCCTATTTAAAAATTTAGAGTACGCTAAAATTCTTCCCTTAGGAAGGTGGAAAATTTCAAACTATAAGAGAAACTTTAGGTGAACTTGATAACTGTTTCAAAAGGTTTTGGCTCTATTTATGTTAGTACAAACGTTAACGTAGGGGGAGGGACTTTACACACGCGGACATATATACATTCCATTTTTATTAGAATCGTCTGCATACATGAATATAAAATTAATATAACGGTTATACGGTTTGTTTGAACGTAAATAATTTTTATAAAATAAATGTTCTACTTACATCATTTTCGTTTAAATCCAATTAAAGTTTTTCAACATGTTTTTCTTCTCTCATACGTCCAGTAATTTATCACCTGTTGAAAGAAACATAATAATTAAATTATGTTACTAGTTTAATATAACATGTAGTAAAACTTACGAACACTTCCATTTCATACGAACACTTCCATGAGACTCTTGTTATATCCCAAACTAAACACAAATTATCACTGCTAGGTTTTAAATAAACAATTAGTTCCAACTTCATTTGCAGGCAACATTTATGTGATGGCGTGTTGGGATTAGTAAGGGAGTGTCCAACTCCAGTGTCCCTAAGGAAAGCAAACCATTAACTTTATTAATTTGAAGGATTTTTAACATTATGTATGAGGTATTATTTTGTGTTTCTTGTAATGTCACATTTTAAAACCTGCTTTGACTAATGGCGTTGAAGGACAAAGTGTTTTATAATTCATGTGCTCTTCGTTAATGACTGTTGGTTAAAGCACAAGTATTTTAAGGCTGAAAGGCTAAACCAACAATTAGGACTGCATCTGAATTTATTACATATTATAATTCAGCATAGATTAAAGAACTCCTCTGCACCAACTCAACCTACAGAGCTGGGGATGGTCTCATTGGAAAGCTCAGGGTCTGAGGATCAATATTTTTTAGAACACCACCGTGTGACATAACCGACGGTCACAAGGTGACGTTTTTAAAGTGTTTTTGGGGAGATCCAATCTAAAAAAATAAATAATACGAAATGCAAAAATTAGGCAACAGTCAGAAGGGGGTCTAAGTCCTTTGGACTAGGACAATTATTTTTTAACTCATCCTAGGAAAGACGACCTACGAAGGCTTTTTTATTTAGTACAAAATAAATTGCCACAAGTGAGCCAGTTTTAAATGATAGGTGACCATATATTAAACGATATAAAGAACATGTAATACAACTCAAAGTTAGTAAAATCCAACCTACATTAATATTTAAATTTTGACACAAGTTTGAAAATATTAAATAGGTATGCAAAAGACAGGCTTGAAGAACGTGTAAAATTTATAAATCTTTATAAAAAGAAAATTAGCGATCTTTATTTTGTATTGTTTTTTTTTTTTTTTTTATAAGACAATAAATAAATAAGGTAAAAATTGCGTAGAATATTTCGTCAAAAATAAATACTTACTGTGTCAAAAGTGACACAATTAAGTTAAGGCAAAACAAACAGATAAAATGAATAACAAAAACATTAAAGTATACACCGAGGTATGTTAACACAGCCTCATGAATTTGATTACTGCTTTTAGCAAACTTGATTAAGTGAAGCCATTGGGAGACTCACAAATTGTTGAAAACTCAATGTTGACATACGAGTGTTGTGCTGGTTTTCATATTAGTTCTGACTGAAATAAAATAATTTACAAAAATACAATATTTGTATTTATTAAAGTCTCATACAAATTTTAAATTTATAAATAAATCAAAGTAATAATACTTAAAAAATGTATTAGTTAATATTTAACGTTATATTTTAATATACGTATTATTTCTTTGTTAATATTCATAATATGAGAATGTTTATATTTGTGGATGCATACATTTAGATGGTTCTTAAGTCTAGAAAAGTGATTTTTGGTCTCTCCGCCGATGTATCTGTTGTTCGCATTTTGTACTATATATATGAGTATATTTTTAGCATTTTTTGTAATATTCATATTTTATGGTAGCTGTAGTAATGACAAGCGATAAATTAGAAATCATCACAATACTCAATATTATAGGTAGTTGCCGTAAGAACAAAACACAAAATTTGCACTAAACATTTTTCAAAATTTGCTCAATTCATATTTGATCCAATATTTATTTAAAAATGGTCTAAGGATAATAAAGTATTGGTCGATATGAGTATTGGTCGATATGACCCTAAGAATGCGAATTGTAAAATTAACTATTAAAAAGAAGAAAAAGGTAATGGGAAAGGTTTTAAAACTATTAAAACATCAAAATATGCACAACATATTTCAATAAAACTTTAGTAAAATTTGATGATTTATAAACCAATGCGTTCAAAAAATTTATCAAAATCTATTGAGCAGATTTTGAGAAATGTTTATTTTTAAATTTTGTGTTTTGTTCTTACGGCAGCTACTACCTATAATATTGAGTATTGTGGCGATTTCTAATTACTCGTAAATTATTTTGTGAAATGCCTAATCCCAAAGGCCTGTTTTTCGGATAAGCAGAGCCCATTCCAGATTAACTGTGCGGTCACAGTGTGTTGCTAGATAAGAGTTGGGTTTTTTTAGTGTTTTGTGTTTTTACGTTTTCCCTGTTTCCTAAAAATCAGATGGGTCTAGTGACCCTGAGGTGATTTCATTAATTAATGCACACATAAATTAGTCGAAATAATTACTTATGTGTGTAGGCCAAAGCATGGCTTCCTAGCCACGTAACGTAAATGACCTCCATTTGCTCCTAAATTATTAAGCAAATGTGGAAAGGTGTAATTTGTATTTTGTATCAAAGCCGGCTAGTGTTATTATTTAGGTTGCTGTTGAGAAAATAGCTTAGAGTGACTATTTAAGTGTACGATTCGACATCTGGGTTATGCATGTACACGCTTCCAAATTATGTTAAGTCTCTGATTAATGAATTAGCAATATAATTAAGTTTGTACACTCCAGTGCTACATTTTGTTCTATCTTTAAAAATGAAATACAAAAGAAATCTGCAAATATGACAAAAATATATCCACATTTTAAATTGCATAAATTAAATTGCATTCTATATTAAAGATGACAACTCAAGCTATCCAAAAACTCTTTTCGATAAGGAATCTCAAAAGAAAAACTTTCGCCAAAAATCGACATAGATTTCGTTTTAAAATAAAAATGATAATATATATATATATATATATATATATATATATATATATATTATATATAGGCTATTTGTATTATATTACTCGATAACATACTATTAAATTTTATTCCGTTTTATTATGTATACACACAATTGTTTTACATAACTTTTAAAGTGTATTCCATCAAAATTAACCTGAACAAAGTCTGATATGTAAAATAATCTTAATTTTCATTCAACACACGTATTGCTTGCTTGATAAACTTGATATCCACTCAAGCGAGATACAACGCTGAAACTAATAGAATTTATTTATGTCAGGACAGGACAGGGAATAGCTTTTCTCTACTTGTTAAATTAAACATCAAGAATGGTGTAAACTAGTCTCTGTTGCAATGCTATTACAAAACATAAATTAAATTTTAGCTGGCACAGTCATTCTTTACGACAAAGCGTAGGAATTTCTTATAATGTTTAAATAAACTAGTTACTTTAAAATATTTATCAATGTACACTTGTCGTTGAAATTACAGAGTAAATATATGTTCTTCAATTGATTTTACATATAACTTGAAGGTATACAATAAGACAGTCATTATACTCTTGTTCAAATAAAACATGTACAGTAATTAAGGTGTTGAGACTTTAAGTAGAGGTACAGATACTAAAACAATTTTATTATTGTTTTATGTGAGAGGTTTTATGTATTCATATTAATCTACCAAACACAAACTGGAAACTGTACTCTATTGTGTAACAAATATAGAATAGTTTCATAAGAACATATACATAGTCTAAATAGTAACTTCTTTTAAATATGGGCCTACTATATCATGTTTTAAATGTTTTAAATGTTTAAAGAACTTGTGTGTTTGTTATGTGTCGTGTGTTCGTAATTTCTGATTTTAAACTAAGACAACGGTAATACCCGCATAACACTTGAAAATGGCTGAATAGCCGAAACGGCCGTAGTGATATAACTACAGACAAACATAGACTATTGTGACGGTAAGTCTTATAATATATTTAATTATTAATCAGTAGTCGGAATGGCGAAAACAAATATGTATGAGGTAGCATTAACTCTGTAAACAAAGTGATAAATTAAGTTGATAGCGTTATCAAATCGTCAAAAAAATGCTCTGGGCAAGATTAAATATATATAGACTTCAAAATTATCCTATGGTCGACGGGGGCCGGGACTGGGAGAATAGAAGTTCTGTCTGTCTGTTGTAGTTCATTTAAATATAGTACTAGTTTATAAACTTGTATTAAAACTTATTTATTTTTTTAAAAATAATTTTTTTTTTATAAATCTATATATTTACATATATAACATTTTGAATAGACTATAACAGACAGACATAACTAGAGGAATTTTGAACTTTACTTATAGGAATATGTGAGAATTTATTAAAAAGGTCAAGTGTGTATTAAAACCACACGACATAGGGTCCGAAGGAATATAAGGATAATTATATATATATATATATAATCTTCGTAATCAGAATAACTTCTAGTTTTATACGATACCCAACACATAATATTTCCAAAAATAAAAATTTGCAACTCGATAGTTTTTCTCCTTAAGTATCCCACGGTCTTGTTGTGTTACCTCTATATTTTTTTCTACATGTAGGACAACCAATACAAATAATATAAATGCATAGTTTGAAATATATAGGATCTATCATCTTATCTGTGCAGACGGGTTGCGACTTACAGATTGACACGAGGGCGAAATCATAAGAGTCGTTGGTTTTACCTACAGGACCTAATAAAGATAAATCAATGAAAATGAATCCATCTTTTAAATGACTATTGAATTGTGTGTCTCACATCTCACAAAAATTTCTAAAATTTATACGCTATGCATTTTTCATTGCGTGGTAAAGTAAGTTGTATCGTCAAAAAGTCACTCTAAATTAATTTCAAATCCAAATAATTTTTTTTTATTATTTTTTTTTTAATTATTATTTTTTTTTAGTTTATAGGTCACGCAGTGTTCAAGTAAGAGGTGGATATGGTATCTGACACTTTAATTTTGATCTAGCTCCATCATATTATTATATTTTTTTTCAAATATACTTTGTAACCATAATAGTGTTTATTTGATACCCCAACCATAATATTTCGAAATATAAAAATTTCTAACTCGATAGTTTTGCTCCTTAACTACCCCAAGGTCTTTTTTGTTACCCCAATAACCTTCCTATGTGTGAGACAATACAAAGAATATAAATACAAAGTTTGAAAATATATAGGATTTATCGTTTGTTCTATGTAGACAGTTTGCAACTTACAGACAGACACGCGTGTGAAATGATAAGGGTCTTTAGTTTTACCTACTGGCCATAAAATGAACATTTGATAAACTTATTAACACAGAAATATGATTTTAATTAAACAGTCTACAACTATTGATTCGGTGATCATTTTTCTTTATGTTTTTAGATTTATTTATTTATGAATTTGACAGTTTGATTAGGCTACGAGTAAATACAAATATTGTGTTATTTGTAAATTATGTTGTAAAATTATTTAGACTTCTGTTTTTGTTTTTTCCCCTTCATGCTCTTATTTCGTCGTTGTCGTTCGTACTTAAGTTCGTCAGAGCCACAAAAATTAAGATAGGCAGATGAAATCCGTATTTGCATTGAAAATGTCAAAATGGCGCCAATTTAGAACAGTGTTTTGTTCATTTCTCGTATGTAAGTAAATTTATTATGTACTAAATAAACTTGTTTATGAATATGAAAGTTTTATAATGCTTTAAGTACAATATTGTTCCCAAAAACAGTATAAAAAAATATAATAATAAAAATTGTATCTACTATTGATATTTTTTAAAATTAAAATGTTTTTTTTTAAATTTTCCATTCCTTTTATTACATTTAAATAAACAAAACCTGATTTAGATTTAGAAAAAGACATTAAGATAAAAAATAAAGCTTTCCTTAACAACAAAAGAAATAATATGACATATGACATTATAATACATTACTTTAAATTAAAATACACAACAGGAAAGAAAAACCAAAACAATATTACTTCTGAATCCTAAATTTAAACAAAGATAAACAAAAAAATACTGTATGGAATAAAGCAGCCTCCATGGGTCTACCCGTAAAATATTCTAGTTAATATGTTAACATAATAAGTTTTGTGATGAATATATTGTAGATATTAAAACATCTTAGTAGAGGATTGGGCTTTCCCCGCTCCAGGACTCCAGGTAACAGCACAGGGGTATGAACTGTCAACCCTATTTTTGATAGATCAATGCACCGGAGGAGTGGGGTAGAGAAACTGGTCACTTTAGTTGTAAATAGTTTTAATTTAGTCTTTGTTAAGATTCCCTCTGAAGATGACAACTTTGTTGTTGTAATAGCTAGGTCTAATATGAATAAACATTCTACTTTTGACAAAAAGTTTGTTTTTTGTTATTTTGTTTATTCCCAAGTGATAAGGGACTTTTGAAACTGTATACAATATTGTATTATTTGACAATTATATTGTTAAAATATTTAACTGTAAACATCTGTATAATATAATTTTAGTGCGGATAATATGACAACACTCGTATGTCAACATAGAGATCTTCGTACAATCTCTTTCAGTTAATCAAGTTTGCTAAAGTAATAAACAAATTCATTAGGCAGTGTTCAGTGTTAACACTCCTTGTAGTAAATTTGTTTTTTCATTCATCAGTCTATCTTTTTTTGGCCCTAAAATCAACGTATCAAGTTTGACGCAGTAAACTTGTATTTTACGACAAAACACTTTGAGATAAATTAGGGTGCTGACAGTATTTTATATAAAGAAGTAAACTGGAGAAAAAACAATCTTATTGAAGGTGATACTGATTGTTTTTCACTATCAAGTGTTTTGTGTCCTTTGTTTTAGATTTCCCCTCTGGAGAAGAAAATAAATGAACTCATTGATCAGGGTTGGATTGTTACCCTCTCCCCCCTATTTTACTAACGTAATGCACAACTGATATGAGACAATGTTCGGAAGTCGTATTACGGGATAGTAAACGCATATCTAGCCTTCAACCACCGCATGGTAAATCATATGTTCTGAAGAAGCGAATATTCTTGTCTTGACGAAACTGCAAACTTCAAAGTAGCAAGTACAAGCTTTTCATTTTCTGTGTTAGAAAATCTATGATATATCTTTAAAACTGATCCAGTTTCAAGTAGCATAGTTTTTCATTTAGTAATTGATTTTCTTCATGGAGGAATCACATTTTGGTAGCTTCTTTGAAAACACCTTATCGCTTGCCATTAAAAAACAATAGTCGAAGAACAACACTTCACTTTGTGTTCAATTGAAACATTAATTATTTCGAGGTTAGATATCACATATAAACTGATTGAACACAATTACCAAATTGTTTTATTGTTGTGTGTTAAGAAAACAACAGCTGATCGAGATTCCACAGATGGCAATTAGCATTTTAATTACATTGGATTGTGGGAGGAAAGGGTTTTATCCAAAGATTATTGTTTATTTTGTTATTCCGCCTGTTTTGATTGTAAAAATGGTACTCGAGGTTACTTGATATAGCTATGTAACATAACTGTAAAGTGTCAAGTTTGTAGAGGGTTTCATATGTCCGACATATTAGTTAAAAAATAGCGACCTCTTCATGGCACACTCTGTATATTAAAAACACAATACTTAGTTTAATCAACAGATAAACATTGTCGTATAAAATATTTGTGTTTGGTTAACACTTCATTTCTTAAATCTCGAACTTGACTGGAGTTTGTTACATGAAACACCCGCAACACAGAAAGTATGGGACAGTACATTTGGAAAAACTTAAAGTAAAATAGATTTTGGAAATTCTGGTTAATTGCAAAGTGGATGTTATTAGAAGATTTATTTTTTAAACCGAATGCAATTATTATCATAATCTTCTGTCAAATTTTCGAAATACAGAGTTCTTTAGGCTTCATTTAATACCTCCGTCTATATTCAATTTTTGTTGTTTAAAAACAAAAAACCTTTCGGTCATTATCGTCTTAAAGAAAAGAACACGAAGATTCTTCGATACTCTATAGCGTCAGTGTCGGAAGGAAACAAGAGTTGGTCAAGAGAGACCTGATAGGTACGATGAAAGTGAGGGATATAAATCAAGCCTACATGAAAAAAAGTGTAGACCCAGCTAGGCCACTCAGGGTTTGCCACACTATAAGTGAGACCTTGAGGGGAACCTCCATTGAGGGAACTCTGCTCTAGTTTTAACATCCGTTATAAGATGATGATTTATACAACCCTCAATGTTTAATTTAATATTAGCAAACTCTATTCCCCGTTCAGTCTTGTCATAAATAAATTCCGTTAGTTTCTAAGTAACATTTCGCTTGGGAGGATGCACAGTTTATCTAACGTGCAATACGTGTGTTGAAAATAAAACGTAAATGTCAGACTTTGTTAAGGTTTCTTTTTATCTAATATATTTTAAAAGTTATGTTAGACACTTCTTGTGTATGCACATTTCACAGAATTAGATTTCATTGTTCTCTAGTGATCTTTTAAGACATAAAACTAATTCAGGTTTTAAAGTTATTTGATAATGATTGATTGTTCATGTTGATATGATTTAATCGGATGTTTGTCATCATTTGTGTATAAAACTATACGATGTTTCGAGAGTATAAATCAACTTTCTTTATCAAGTGCAATACTTAGGTCATAAAAGAGATAAACACAGCATGTTGGAAGATAAAACTAAATGTTACTTTTACACTTGATATCGAGAGTTGATTTATGCTCTCGGAACGTTGAGTATTAGTTTTTTTATACACATAGGATGGTAAATGTTTTATTAAACTATTTTAATCATTTTACTTTTCTTACATGTCCGTAGTATAGAGAATGTCATGTGTTTGGTCAAAAGTAATGTTGTTTTTTTCAGATAAAAACTTTTTTGAGTTTTTCTTAGTCCAAGAAAGTTGTTTTTGGAATGTCTGTCTGTCTGCCATTTGTTATATGTCATTTGTCATATGTCCTCAACAGCTGAAACGTGTGCACCGATTTTAATCAATTTTGATATCTTGTCAAAAAGGGTGTATTTTGGTCATATTTTGGGACATTTTCTTAATTATTTTACAACTAAAATTTTTGGGGTGGTTCTAACGATTTCGATCAAACTTTGGTCAAATGTAACCGCTAAGGACACATTAAAGTATTGGTCGCCATTTCTCTAAAAATGTAGTTTCGGCGATTTATCGGGGAAAAAACAATCGGCTGTGATAAAATAAGTAATTTTGTGAAATTTGTACCGATTTTGTTTAAATTTAGGTAAGGAAATTAATGAACCAAACTCGTGTGCAAAATCGCAACTTAAAAACAATTATTGTTTTAAAAATAGAAAAATATATTCAATAGCTTTATTTGAATATAAAACTTATTATTATTCTTATTAATTATGTTATTTGTTTTGATTTCTCTTTTGTTTTGTTTCTTTTGTGTGTGTGTTTTTTGTAATTTGTGTTTATGTTTATATTGATATGTATGGGTGTGTATTTTTTGTAGCTATGCTTATTTCTATGTTAGTTTAAATATTATATATATAATATTATGCTTGTGTGTGTTTTTTGTTGTTTTATTAGGAGGGAGGGGGTTCCAGTTCAATTTTTGGTTTTTAGTTTTCGATTGGGTTATATTAAATTTTTTATATCTGATTATTGCGTTGCATTTGTTACGTTATGTTTATTTTTGGGATTGTATCGTAGAATATATCGTGATAGCATTGGATTTGGGGGCGTGGTCAAGTTGTTTCTTCTTGTTAGAAGGTTGAGGGTTTGACTTTTCCAGGCGCAATCAACTGTCAGGTTTGTGAGCATGTAGCAGTCGAGGATGATGACTTAGTCATTGAAACGTCGTCTTGTATTTGTGTTGAATAAAGTGATTTTTTTGTGGAAAATTTTGTTTAAATTTATTTGTTTATAAAACTATGCACCCTGATGACGTGTTTATGTACAATCAAGTTTAGACCCTTACTTACTTCGGCGTCCATGGTTCAAATCCAGTTTTGACTTATAACTACATAGCTGACATTTTTAGTTTGTCTTTCTTTGGTTTTAGAAGATGAGAAAGTTAATGCTATATTTTTACACAATTTATTAGAGTTTTTAAAACAAATTTAAACTGAGAAATGCCGTAGTAAATAAATCTTCTTTATTTCTAATAACTTTTTAGGGATGCAAAACATCGATGAAAGAAAGATTTATAATAATTACTTTACTAAGAAGTTAAAAACGTACAATATAAATATTTTTCTAATTAAAAATTAAGAGGTAAAACAAACAAAGTCGTCAAAAGTTGTGAAAGTGATTTTAACGCCCCTATCAAAGAGTTAAGTGAAGTATCACTTCAAACCCAAGAGAGGATTTCACAGCCTGGATTATCTGTAACGGGGAGCCAGTCTTTGTGGGGGATCATTAAAATGTCTTTAACGAAAACCCCTTAAATTACAGCCATTTTATAATAAAGTAACCTTGTGTAGATTTGCAGTTTAGACTTTAGATAGTTTGTCTCTCATTAAAATTTTAATTTCCGTATCGTTGATTTTCATAGAACTAAAAAAACTTAATTTCAATTCTGATTACTGCATTGTAAAATAGATTGAATAAACTGTACAGACAATCCACAAATTTTGCCATGCACCAATCCACAAAACGAAATAAAAATGAAACAATAATGTTAGTCAATCATTTCACTAGGTCTAACGGTTTCCTTCTTTTGTCTTCTTACAACAACACTGCTTTTGATCATCTCCAACACCTCTGCTTTGACATGATTTTGTAATCACATCTTGTCTCTTAATGCAGTAAATATTATTGCTTCACAGTTAACAAAACAAGATCTTGTGAATATTGTTATTCAGAATGTACCACGTATGTCGATAACTGCCCGAAGTTTTTTGTTCTGGAACGTTGTTGTATTAATATTTGACTTGTAAAGATAAAAGAACGTTGTCAAAAGTTGTAAAAGTTATTGTGACCCCACTATCAAAGAGGTAACTTATCACATCAAACCCAAGAGAGGGTTTCGCAACTTGGATTATCCGTAACGGAGAGACTGTCCTTGAGGCGGATAATTAAGGAAAACCCATTAAATTCCGGCCATTTTATTATAAAAGTTATATTGTAAAACCTCAAGCGTGGATATGTCAGTTTAAGTTTTAGGTAGTTTTAGTTGATTAGGTTTGTTCTACCATTATCTTTTAACAAAATCTTAAAGTTCATCTTTCCGCAAAGTTGAACTAAAAAAACTCCGTTTTAATTCTGATTACTGCATTTTAAAATACATGGAATAAATGATAAAATACACTGCACAAACTTTCTCACTCATTCATCCTCAAAACGAAATAAAAATGAATCAAAAATATTAGTTCAGTTGTCAGTCAAAAAGATAAAATAAACCATAAACACCTTATTTAAAAATAAATCATGTATTTAAATAGACAATCGTTCTTGTTCCATAAACACGACCTCAGCATAAGTTGTATTTGATTAGGCCTATAGTTGAGCTTTTAATAACAGTAGTTATTAAAGTTAGGTTAGGTTATATTAGATTGGCGTTATGAACTTCGGTTAGGTTAGGTTATCTTAGGTTAGGTTTTTGCCAATTATTTCTTCTATTGCCCCATATTCAAGAACTATAATATTTTCGTACTTGCGATTTTATACAATTTACTAAAATTTGAACAATATCGGTAAACCCATTTTAAAGAATTTATGTAATTTATAAAAACCACATGCCCGATCTAATAAGTTTGCTTGGATTCTTAAAGGATACACTTAAGAAAAATTTAATCAACATCGTTAGAGGCGTAATTTTCCGTATTTTTCTCATGACAGAAACTACTCAAAGTTTTACGTTATCAAAAAAATAAAATAAACGTCTATAGGTATGACAACACATGATCTCATAAGTAATTGTTTTAAAATCGGTAAACTAGTTTGAATAGAGAAGACAGTACAGACAGACAGACATCAATAAACATCGATTTTTTTTCAACCATCACATAACTTACTCTACACTGTGTATATGTAAGAAAATAAGTATTGGGCCTCCAGAAAATGGAAATCAAAACGTTCAAGTGTAAATCTATATTTTAATTTATGGACTTAATTACAAAAAAAAAAATCAATTTTCATTACATTATTAAAAATATTTAATAAATATTATGAACGTTATTTATTTAATAAATAAATGTTAAATTTTTGTAGTTGTGTTTATCAGTAGTGTTGTGTTTATAGCTTAATTTTAATATTCAACCCTTTCTAATTCTGTAAAAAAAGCAATGCTTACCTACTCGGGAGTTAGTTTTAACGTTTATTTTCTATTGTAACATGCTTTCAAACGTTATTGAAAATTTTAGGGTCGGATTAAAGGAACAAAATATTCATTTTACGAATATATAGCAGTTTAATTATGTAAGTATACGCATCAAGGTCGAGGTCTTTAAACGAGCTTCTTCTTCTTAAAAAAAAAAAAATTAATAAATTGAAACGCCCCCATGAAAGGGACAACCGTAAAAAAGGTACACCTTTGGTATTTATTAATTTGTTACAGAAATGTATTATCAATTTAGATTCAATTGTTCATTATGACTACTAAATAATTTAACAGTACTTTCAGAAAGCCATAATGGATATTAGTTATTTTATAAAAACGCAACAGCCTGCGTGTTACCATATTAATAACTTAAATGACTCCACGTTATACCGCTTATTATCGTCACACCCTGGATAATGTGTGTAATTATTTAGTTATTTATTTAACCCCATTAAGGTTTGCATAGTTTTCTTCTACATAAATCTTGTTTATATATTTTAAGTTACAATAAAATAAAATATAAAACATGAATAAAAAAAAAAAAAATAAAAAAAATAAAAAAATCTGTCATCTTTATTAAATAATGCGTTACACTTTTTGAAAAATATGGCAAAATATTACAAAATATGTTGCGTCTGTCTAATTTGTTGATTAAGTGCAAAGTTCTATTTAGTATTAATTTGAATGAAGACCTGTTACTGCATTTTGTATTCAAAATAATGAAAAGCGTCTCTGTCTATGTCAGGGTGCACAAAATATATTTGTTAGGATATTTGAAATGTTGAATAAATTAAAATTTTGGATAAAATACCAATAACGACAACTCGTACCTTGTTTTGTATTAAATATGGGCCCTAGAAAATCTGTAGAAAAATCAAGAGGACAAAAAGTATTTAATAACTTACGGTACAAGAAGCGAAATAAAGTATTTTGTGAAATTTTAATCATGTTTACATTTATTTGTTGATATGAGGAACAAATTATTATGTCATATTCTATATTTGAACGTTCATTATATTTAAAATATCAAAATCTGGTAAAAACTTTGAATTTTTATTAACAATATCCAACGGTTTGTTAGCTGTGATTTTATTTTAAACTAACAATCTCTGTTATTTTAAAAGAAGGAAAGAAATATGCAGAATCTGTTTCAGGGCAGTTATTCACCTTAAGAAGAACCTTGGAAGTCCAATTTACAAAATTAAAAACCCCTCCCCTTAACACCACCCTCATCTCAAATATGTATGGCTTGTGATACCTCAAATTAACCCTTTAAAACCATGAATTTCTATGGTAAAAAAAAAAAAAAAATCGGCCAATGCAAAGTTCAAACATTCTTGTAAGTTATTTTCTAGAATTGTATAAAAATTGTTTCTTGCGCTACGAAAATAGTACTTTATGAAAATAGCTTAGTTGACGCACTAAGAAAAACTGACCTTTTATTTTTTCCATTATCGAACTACTATGTTTAATTATTTAATTTGTAAACACACTTTTTTTGTTACTACAGCTGTTTCACCTCAACATGAGGCATTTTCAGGTATGGTTTGAACACTTTATATACACATTATAATTATAACATTTATTGTTGTACTAAAAATGGTCAAAGTTTATTACGTTATTTTGCTTATGGGTTAAGGTCATATCATCCTCAATGTATATGAATGTACCATTTTACTACAACAATAAATGTTGTAATTGTAATGTGTGTAAAGTGTTGTGTGTGTATATAAAGTGTTCAAATTTTTTGATTTTTGTTAAATATGATTTAAGCAAATGACGAGTTATGGCAAAATCGAAGTAGGTTTAGGCCCTATTTAAGTAGATCTTTGAGTTATTTCCACTCTTTGACCGACAACTATTGAAATAAAATTTTGGTTAACTAATAGTTTTTATTGAGTTTTCAGGATATATGTCTGATAAAGTTTGTGTAATATTTACATGTTTATTTTAGTATGATCTGTGTATCTTAATTAACACCCTTTTATCAATTACTATGTTACAATAATTTTGGGTTTTTTTACTGTTTTTCGTACAAAAGTAAAAAAAATAAAACACTCTATATTTTATAAATATTCTGTATATGTGTATATTCAATCTGTTCAATCATTTAAACAGAGAAAACATTTTAAATAGAAAGTTATTAAGATAAAATTATTAGAAGGAATAAAATTTACGAATTCCATGGTGTTATACGTGACTAACTCTTTAAAGCGGTATGAAAAATGACGGGATGAAAAATTTAAGCTCAAGATGTCAGCTGCGATAAGACGTTGCACGCATTGTAGAGGAAGGGAATCAGGAAGCGGAAACTGTGCTTTGCGCCAGGAACATTTTAATTTAAAGTTATTAAAAAGGAAATGGATTGGGAATGATAAGTAACTGACAGGGAGTTTAACAAATATATACCTGCGCTGGAATTCTGTAGAGTTAAAATAGAGTCTTGCATAACTTAACTTGAAATTGATTTGATGTGTCAACAATTATATACATAATAACTGGCAATTTTATATTTAATCTAACCTAACCTAAATTGAAATTAGTTAATGTATCAAAAATTATATACATAATAACTGGGAATTTTATATTTATTGATTACAATACCTTGCCACTCAATCAATAAAATTATTATTTAATCAAACACTTTATTGCAAACGAAAATTGAAAAAATGAATTTTGATTTTACAGAATGTACCAAGGCTACGTTGGTATAATTGAAACTCAAATTTGAATTCAACAGTGATAAATACATTGATCAACAAAATTGCGAAACAATTGAACATTTAAAAAAATGTTTGAGCTATTTTAAACATGTTCTAAGTCGGATAATATAATTAAGAGATAGAAGAGCCAATCAACCGTGTTAAATAAGTGACTATTTTTAATTGTTTTGGTAACTCAGTGGTTTAATGTAGCTCGGATGTCTTTCTCGGCTCCTAAAGTCTGAAACAACCTTAGAAAAATAATTTCACGAAGCATTTAATTACTCAGCCGTAGTAACGTCGAAGGTGGGCCTACTTTGAATAAACAGTAGTTAGTATGAGTTGAAGTTGATATGGTTGGTTAAAATTTATATACATAGAAAATATATTAAATATTTAAATATATATATATATTATATATTATATTATATAGTAAAAATTATTATTAGTACTCCTAATAATTTTATATATATTTAAATATGCACTAACATTCTTATATATATATATATATATATATATATATATATATATATATTCCTTTTAAGAAAATTCTTTATCATGATAATATGTAAAATATCAAAAGGTATCATCCAATCTCACTTACATATTTTATATTATTTATTAATATCTGGTAAAAACAATGTAATTTAATTAAATTTGTTTTTTTTTCGGTTGATTATATGTGAAAACCTCTTGGTCATCATGGGCTTAAAAAAGAATAAAGGAACATAATGTTAAGACCCCCCCTCAACCCTTTAATATTCAAATTTAGAGGTCAGGATTCAAATTTATTCAAGGTCAAAAAGAATTTAGTTCCTATCAATAGTTGGCGAAGAAAAACCTAATATGAAAGATGAAAGAGAAAGATGTAACCCAAGACTACGTGAAAAAGACGTAGATCGTACTAGACTTCTTGGGATTGTCATGACGATAGCAGTGCTATTGAAATGTACATAAGTCAGAATAAACATAACTATACAGTCATTGTGTTGTTAGTGTTTTATTTTGGTTTTGGGGAATTTTCTTTCATTATATATTCACCAGAGTGATTCATATGATCAATAACGTGGCTGAAAATCTATGTTAGTCAATCCCAAACCGTTTACAGCAACTAGCCATCTCTAAAACTAGCCAAAATCGCATTTTGATAAGGATTTTGGTGTACATGTTTACAAAGCCCAGCTGACTCATCAATCTCAGCCACGAGACCAAAAGCCACGTCGTGCGTTTGTTGATTGGGCGTTGGGATTGCAGGCAAATAATTCCAATTTTGGTAAGCAACAAATTTTTTTAATCTTTAGTAATGAAAGCAATTTGTCCAATGAAAGGTTTCATGAATAAACAAAACTTCACTTGGGAATTTCCTTTCGTTTGGGGCTTTGCGAAGCAAAGCAAATATTCTACAAACAGTCAAGTGCTTAAAGAGAATATTGAAGCTGTTGTCTAATAACTCTGCAATTATGTGAAAACGTGATGCAGAACTTCCTTCATAGGATTAACGTTTGAAACAGGAACAGAGGCTGCTATTTACCAGATATGCGTTTGATTGTAAATTTTCTACTTTAAATTCAAATAGAAACTATTTAAAAAAATTGTTTTTATTGAAATAAAATTATATCTCTTAATTGTCTATATTTTACAATTACACACCATTACAAATATTGTGATTTTGTAAATTTGTTATACCTTGTTTCATATGATTCTCGATATTTTATCTCTCTCGGAGTACATTTTCCAAGTCATCTCCGCCTGTGGAATTTTGTGACACAGCTTCCAACAAAAGCTGATTCAATTGACTCGAAATTGTATCGTTTGGCGAGAGGGGTGGGTATTGAATTGAATGATTCAATTTTGAATTTATTCGTGTTTCGATGGGGGGGGAGGGTGAAAATAAAGGAAAGGTGAAAAGTAAATGTTAGGCGTTATCTCAGGAACGGGTATTCTCAGGTTTGTTAACTTTAAACGCAGAGTTGTTAAATTAAATTTTTAGGTTTTGGATCAAATCGTTGGAATAAAAATATCAGTAGTTATATTATTATATTTATAAGAATTACGTATTTTAACAATAATTCTTCAGAATCTTGAATTACATATTAACTACAGCGCTGTTTCGCCGAATACTGTCGGCTTCTTCAGGTATACGCTTAATACAACAAAATATTTCTATGGACAAGAGTTCGGTAAAGCAGTGCTGTAGTGTAAATTCAAAAAAAGGAATTAGGTTTCTGACTGAATTACCTTAGGAATACAAAATTTTTATTGTTTACCCAACATCTTGAGGTTGCTACACCTGTTAGGGAGCTACGAATTCTTTTTTCTAACGTTTGAATTATGACATCAAATGTCTTGACTATAATGCCTTGTCTAGCCAATTCGTGAGGGTGTAACAACGATGAAATTAAATAATTCTTCCTATTGAAGACAAAATATTTCATAAAATATACGTATTTGGAAAATCAGAATAACGTGTGATTATTATTACTTTATAATAATTGATAAATTATTTACGCAAAATTATTTATTTTTCAGATAAATAAAAATGTAAGAATTCATTCATTCGTTCTTGACATAATGAGTAAGTTTTGGTTTCTACTCTCACCCTAATTTCACTCTCAATTATAATTTGTTTAGAAAATTTAACCATTTCCTAGAAAACTCATCGTAAATCAAAATTCCTTATTTTCAATCAGCGGGAGCACTCATTTGTGACACAAAATACAGACAAAGAACGGCATTATTTTGAGATTGTCTTTCTACGGACGGGAAACGGCAAACCAATAAAGCCAATTACCTAATTAGAAGCTAAAAATCTGCAAATTTATAAACTTCTTTGTTAAAAATTAACAGATAAAACAAACAGGTTGTCAAAAGTTGTGAAACTTATTTTGACTCCCCTATCAAAAAGTTAACTAATGTTTCACTTTAAAGCCGAGAAAGAGTTCCATTGCCTGGATTATCTATAACGGGGAGACTGTCTTTGAGGAGAATCATTAAAATGTCTTTAACGAAAACTTAAGTTTCGTCAATTTTATAAAGTTACATTGTAAAAACTTGAACTTAGCGATGGCAGTTTACACTTTAGGTGGTTCGATAAAATAAGTTAAACTTATATTTTTTATGAAATCTAATTCTGAGGAAAGTTCATATTTCTTTAAGATGTAGTGTCAACGAGGTCGTTGAATTGCTATGTTTATGACTAGTTACTCGAGCAACGATTTATTATACAGTATACATTTATTTATATATTTATATATTTATTTATTTATTTATTTATACATACAATAATGAGGATGTAGTTTATAGTCATGTACTTAAGTTTTAGTAGAGTATATATTAGAAAGCTCGCATCTGGTCAATTAGGGTTAGATATTATGTTTACCCAGACGTAGACTCGTAGTGTTTGTTTAATACAGAGTAGTGATATTTGGTAAAATACAAGTGATAGTAAAGTTAATTGTAAATGTTGTTGCTAATTATAATAAAATGAATCGTCACTAGTAATCAATATTATACTATTTTAAGCTGAATCTGCATAATGTTTTGTGTAGTCTTGAGTAGATTATCTTTCCTATCAGGTCTCTTTTGACCAACTCTTGTGATCTCCTGACTCCGATGCTATAGAATATAATATAATGTAATCCAGTTCCCTCTTCCACTCAACTCCAAAATACATAGATAATAAATTGCTAATTTTAGACAACATATAAAACAAACCTGAATACAAATTAAACAAAACATAAAGTACAATTCCAAGTAAAAACAACGTCAAATAAAAATACACAATAAAATAGAAAAAAAAATATCTTAAGATCACTCTAAACGATTTTTAGCCTTTAAGAAATTTTTTAAATGAAATTAATGATTATAAATAATATTATAGCTAGTATAAATAATAAATTACAAATTTTATACTAAATATAATACCAAATAAAACAAACCTGAAAATACTTTAAAAAAACATAAAATTAAAAATAAAATAAAATAGAATTCCAAGTAAAAATCACGTCAACCATAAAACACACAATATAAAAATAAAAAATAATTTAGAAAATAAACCATAATAAAAACATTTATCTAAACCATTTTTAGTAAAAAAAAAAAAAATAAATAAATGACATTAATTATTATAAATAATATTATAACTAATACAAATAATAAATTGCTTATTTTAGATTAAATATAATACAAAACAAATACACTCGAACACAATTTAAATAAAAACATAAAAAAAAAAAAAATAAGATAAAATACAATTCTAAATAAAAGCAACGTCAAAAAAAATCACAAATTAAAAAAATCTTAATAAGAACTTTTTAAATTAAACAATTTTTAGAAGTTAAGAATAAATTATAAATGATATAAATTGCATATTTTAGACTAAATAATAAAAAATAAATCAATCTGAAGACAATTCATACAAAAACGACAAACAAAAAACATAAAATACAAAATATTATTACATACTATTTGTGCATTAGCGGGATAGAGGTTTTTTAAAATTTTCATCTTTTTATTTTTTCATATAAGGCGTAAGTGACAGAATAGTTTTCACCTTTAAACAATAAGGGAATAAACAAATTATATTTCGTAATGGTTATAATATTTCTTTCAACAGTAGCTCACATTCATTAGGTTTTAAAATTCAAAAGTCGCCACTGCAAAACAGATATAACATGGTGAGTGAGAGGGAGAGGGAGAGAGAGAGAAAGAGGAAGAGAGAGAGAATTGTTATAAAATTTACTTGTTAAGGTATATTTTTGATTTATCTAGCCTATCTAAGTTTCTGAATAGTATGCATATGTCAGAAAAATAGACTTATGATTAAGGTAATCTGCTTTGGCTGAAGAACGAAATTCTACACGTAGACATCCCCTTTTCTCTGAGATAAATTATTTTCGTCTTTACCATTTCCATATCTATTTGTCTTTACCCCCCCCCCATCTAATACGTGCTCTTGTCATTCATTAATAGAGACAGATGACTCTGCCAGGAACATGTTACAATAGCTGAAACTTTTACTAAGCATTTTGTTTGACGTTACAATGCCACCTGAATATCTTGAGGATTAGCTATTGTTTGGTAAATTTTTACCATAGAATATCTAGCTTTTACCTCTTGATAACGGACACTATGAAATGTTCACCGATCCAACCCATTAAATTAGGTACCAATTTTGGGTCATTGTATATATAGGGTGTAGAAAAAGTTTCGGGACGGTTAAATTACTTTTACAATAAAATGTAGAATGCTAAAATTTTAGAAATGTTTTTAGTGTAAGAAACTATTTTGTAAAATTATAATTTACTCCTACCTTAAAGTGGTATTTTTTGGAGGTCAACTTATAATTAATTGTAAAATTTTAACAAGTAATACCACTTTTAAAAGGCTTTTTGATTAAAAATAAATGCGTAAACTAGTCGTTGCTATCATACTTAAAATGACGGCTCTGTCAGAAATAAAAAAAAAAATACAATTTACCTCAAAATCTACTCTAAGGAAAAATATGGAGACCGAATTGTTACAGAAAAACTTGACTGTTATTTTATTCAATTTTGAGCAGGCAGTTAAATTACTCTAAATTTTAATTCTAACCTATTTATTTTTCATAGTTAACAAAGCCTCATCGGGTAATAAAACATGTTAAAGTCTCTTTTGATACAAAATAAATGCGTAAACTAAACGTTGCTATTCTACTTCGATTCAAAATTCCGGTCGGTAAAAAATTTACATGAAATAATAATAATGAGACAAAATTGTTTTAAAAAAACACTTTGCTGTTAATTTATTGCAGTTTGAACAGGAAGTTAAGTTAACCTAAAATTTTAATTTTAAAATAAAATTTTTTCAGAATAAAAATTTAAAGCACTCTTAATACGAGTAGGGGTAAAGTTTGATAAGCACCCTACTGTCATACAAATATTACTGTTTAATAATTAAATGTCTAAACGTAGTAGGTTGTATGCTGGATAACCTTTTAAGAAATTAATTTATAGATGTAAAGTACTCAAAGTTTAGCAAAATAACAGTACCGTTTTTCCTGTGATAATTTAGTAACTTTATTATTTTTCTTAGATTATATTCTGAAATAAATTGGACTTTTTGAATACTTGACAGACCGCCAATTGTGACTGGAGTATAATAGAGACCTCTAGATTTTTTAAATTAAATTAAACTTTTAAAATAAACTTGATGATACTGTGTATTTGAAAATATTAAGTTGCCCCCAAAATATATTGGGTTGGGGTTAAAATTACGTTGTAATCCCAAAAAGAGTTTTTTTTTTTACATAAAAAACATTTATAAAGTTTCAGCTTTCAACCTTTAAATATTTCAAAGTTATTGAATTGTTCTGAATCTTTTTACAACCAATATGTGTCTGTTAGTAAATGCTCTAAACTCGGTTTTACAAATTTCTGTACAAGTTAGTTAACCAAAAGAAGAAAATATTTAAATTAATTATAAAATGGTAGCAGATTTATATATTCTAAAATATTTTTTCAATATTAAGTGTTATTACGAATTATGACGTCCTTCAAAATATAAATATAAAGATTGTCAAAAACAAAATCAATTATAAAAGTCAGTTTTTAAATTTAGATTTTAATTTACGAGTAACCCCAAGTGTGTTGCCTATGGTAAATTTAGGATGAACCACTATCACCATCTAATCCTTCAAAATATGATAATATAAAATCTTTCTTTGACGCCAGTTTAAAATTCCAAAAATTGAATATTCTTACCACCCGTTCCGTTACTAAAACTTTTAACTTCTTATAATTTGTTCTTTAGTCTAATCATTTTGTAGGTCATCGAATCTAAACTAAGACTTCCTTATACTAATCATTCAAATCACCCAGTCTAGAAACAACGTATGACAAAATCATCAAAAATAAACTGAATGAGAGACCCATTAGCATTAGAGTCATAGTAAGTTCTAAAAACAGAAATAAATGAGGTTGATGGTGATGAGTCTCTTGTAGGAATTTACATAAGAGAGTTGCAAACGCACAAGAACTTTGATATCTTCAATGTCATTTTTCACTCCGTTAATAGAAGTATAAATTAATAAGGGATGAGATAAAAATATCCAAACGGATTTGGACACGTATTATTTTTTCCACCTGACCTTCAGTTGGTTTAATTTTCGTATACTTTTTATGAAGTTCAAAACTGAAACGTCTGGTGTTGAGGAATGGGAAGACTCCTGAGGTGATTTCGTAAAATGTTTAATAGACACCGTTCGAAGGGATTTAGTGGGAATCTCTGCTTTTCCATTTATAGAATTAATCTTATTAATAAAAGGCTCAGATTTTGAAACCAATTGTTTCCATTTTGGTTTCGTTGTGGGAGAGAAGTAACAGACTTGTTTAATGGAACTGTTCACCTTTGTCACAGTTGTGACTTTATGGGTAATATAGAACTAAAACCAGGAAAAGATGGAGTTACCTTTTGAGGAGGAGTGGTATTTTGGAAAGACCGGTAGTACTCGGATTAAATTGGTAGAAAACGATCAATGATTGAGCCACCTCCTCTGATAGTAGATTAGCCGTCCTAGTCAACTCTTCATAGTCTTCAGAAAGTGCTTTTTGTTTGTTTAAAGTTGCAGCAGCTAAATATTTTAATTCAAATGTAGGTTTGCTACCTCTATAAAACAGTTTTCTAGCATTGGATAAAGATATTTCGACATTATTAGAGATCTCCACTGCCTTCAGGATACCGCGGTCTTTTGAAACCGGTTGCTGAGCCCAACCAATACCGCAATCAAAGATTAGAAGAATTTTGTCTTCCTAGAGTCTGAAAACGTCTATATAAAACTTTC
The DNA here is from genome assembly GCA_963513935.1 of Aphrophora alni. Classification (NCBI taxonomy): domain Eukaryota; kingdom Metazoa; phylum Arthropoda; class Insecta; order Hemiptera; family Aphrophoridae; genus Aphrophora; species Aphrophora alni. The sequence continues at coordinate 10,601,751 of OY740769.1, read as the reverse complement.
TTAACAATTCATTACATTTCTTACTTTGAAATTTAAAAGAGGCTGCAATTTAATTATTGTCTTAATTAAAAATTAAAAGATAAAAGGAACAAGACTTTCGAAAGTTGTGAAAGTTATTCTGACTCTACCATTAAAGAATTAAGTAAATTATCGCTTCAAACCCAAGGGAAAGTTTCACTGCCTGTAACGGAGAGACTCTCTTTGAGGTGGATCATTAAAATGCCTTTAACGAAAACTTATTAAGTTCCGTAAATTTTATAAAGCTATTTTTCCAAACCTTGTTCGTGGATATGATTTTAGGGTGTTCAAGAAAATTAGGTTAGTTTAAAATTTATGCATTGTTAAAATATTTTCCTGCTTGAAGTAGTTATTGTGTACATCTTTGAAATGCGTTCTCGCTGAATTTCTACACTATATCCGTAAGACAGAGTGAAGAATATTTACGATATTGAAGATGATGTTTTTCGTCATTGTCTAAATTCCCAGTAAAGTAGGAACATGTCCATGTTGAAGCGTTAAAACATTAGCCTAGTAGGGATGGAGAGAGAGAGAAAGAGAGAGAGAGAGAGAGAGAGAGAGAGAGAGAGAGAGAGAGAGAGAGAGAGAGAGAGAGAGAGAGAGAGAGAGAGAGAGAGAGAGAGAGAGAGAGAGAGAGAGAGAGAGAGAGAGAGAGAGAGAGAGAGAGAGAGAGAGAGAGAGAGAGAGAGAGAGAGAGAGAGAGAGAGAGAGAGAGAGAGAGAGAGAGAGAGAGAGAGAGAGAGAGAGAGAGAGAGAGAGAGAGAGAGAGAGAGAGAGAGAGAGAGAGAGAGAGAGAGAGAGAGAGAGAGAGAGAGAGAGAGAGAGAGAGAGAGAGAGAGAGAGAGAGAGAGAGAGAGAGAGAACGAGAGGGAGGGAGATGTATTTCCAATCACTTAAAATAAACTTTATTTAATTCACTTTACTTAATTTAGTTTTAAGGTAAACTTTATGATTGGTCCGTCAGGACGAAATGTTTTCTATACTCTGCATACATCGCCACGTCGGGAGAAAAAAATAAGAATGACGATGCTGGTAATTTGGTTTTGCTGAAATACAAACTTCTACAGTGTTGACGTCTATTTTTCTCTGAGATAAATTATTTCACATGTACCATTTCCATATCTATTAATCTTTACTCCTCTCCCATCTAATACGTGCTCTTGTCATTCATTCTTAAAGACAGATGAATCTGCCAGGAAGATGTTACAATACTTACAAAGTCAATAGATTCTCTTTGATGTTACAATGCCACCTGAATATCTTGAGGATTCGTTATTTATTCATATTGTGTAGGCAGCTGAACAGTGAAAAGATAGGACGCTAATTTCTTTTGACTTTTATTACTTTCCGCTTGTTTGTACGCTTTGATTTGTCCATAATAAAATTATTTCCTATTTTCTTCGTTTAAATCAATTTACTCTCTTTGTAAATATAATAATAAATTCAAAATATTTAAATATAGAGAAACCTATTGCCTAATCAGATAAACAAATTGACATCAAGGCACTTACTGAGCCTTAACACTCAATGTAATACGATCAGATCCAAATGTAATGAACAAAAGTTAGTTTCTTGGACCTTACTGGAAATGTTAAATTGTATTTGTAGATCAAGGGGTCTTACCCAGCAGGGTAAGTTTATATAAAACAGTTGTTACACAAGCAATTGTGTATGTCACTACTTTTTTGACGTCGCTAAAACGGTCCTAATAGATATGTATATATTAAACAAAAGCGACTTACTTAGCTCTGTCAGGGTAAGTACTGTTAGCTTACTTACTTACTTAGGGTAAGCGACTTACTTAGCTCTGTCAGGGTAAGCTACCGTCAGATTACTTACTTACTTAGGGTAAGTGACTTACTTAGCTCTGTCAGGGTAAGCTACTGTCAGCTTACTTACTTACTTACTTAGGGTAAGCGACTTACTTAGCTCTGTCAGGGTAAGCTACTGTCAGCTTACTTACTTACTTACTTAGGGTAAGCGACTTACTTAGCTCTGTCAGGGGAAGCTACCGTCAGATTACTTACTTACTTAGGGTAAGCGACTTACTTAGCTCTGTCAGGGTAAGTTACTGTCAGCTTACTTACTTAATAACTTACTTAGGGTAAGCGCCTTACTTTGCTCTGTTAGGGTAAGTTATTGTCAGCTTTCTTACTTACTTACTTCCTTAGGGTAAGCGACTTACTTAGCTCCGTCAGGGTAAGTTAATGTCAGCCTACTTACTTACTTACTTACTTAGGGTAAGCGACTTACTTCGCTCTGTCAGGGGAAGCTACTGTCAGCTTACTTACTTAGGGTAAGCAACCTACTTAGCTCTGTCAGGGTAAGTTACTGTCAGCTTACTTACTTCCTTAGGGTAAGCAACTTACTTAGCTCTGTCAGGAGAAGCTACTTTCAGCTTACTTACTTAGGGTAAGTTACTGTCAACTTACTTACTTACTTACTTCCTTAGGGTAAGCGACTGACTTAGCTCTGTCAGGGTAAGCTACTGTCATCTTACTTACTTACTTACTTAAGGTCCGCGACATACTTAGCTCTGTCAGGGTAAGTTACTGTCAGCTTACTTACTTACTTACTTACTTAGGGTAAGCGACTTACTTAGCTCTGTCAGGGTAAGTTACTGTCAGCCTACTTATTTACTTACTTACTTAGGGTAAGCGACTTACTTAGCTCTGTCAGGTTAAGTTACTGTCAGGGTAAGCTCTGTCAGTACGTGAAGAAACCTTCACTCACTACGCTGGTCTGGTAATCGGCCCTGCCGGATCTAACAACAACGATATATTTTCTTGGAAGGTCAGGATTAGAAATTAAATAACTTCGCTATTTGTCATAGCAGAGCTGGTCGATTACATGCAGAATCGAAATCAGCAAATTTTTATTTAATTTAACCCACGAGATATGAACAAAAAACTGATTGAAATGATCTCCATGTTTACATTAACAATTTTTTTTTCGATAAGGTTCTACCAAATAATAATCAAACCAAATTAACAGGCAGGAAAAATAGAATAGGCGCAATAAGAAACAGATTTGGCAGAACTATCCCCATGCCTAACTTGTCACATTTAAAAAAGTTTTATATATTTCTGGCACCAAAATTTTTTAACTGTCTGCCTTTAAACATAAAAACTTCTTGTAACAGAGTTCAATTTGCTAAGAGTTTGTGGGAGTACTTACTCGAGATAGAAAATGTTGATTATTTTTTCAATACTATTAATTAGAAATGTTAGTAATATGTTGTATAGTAAGTAAAGTGAATGAAGTGTAATTCAGAAGAGTTAATCATCTGTTTTAGTGCATTGTTATTTTGTTTTGTGTGTTTATTCTATTATCATTTGGCTGGTTCGCTGCCTTCTAATACTCATTGAAAATATAGTGATCCTTAAGAATATTAAATCCACCTCCACAGGTAAATAACCTAGGTGGTTATTATTTTTATCTACGCATATGTAAAATGTGGTGTTGTATTTTATAATGGAAGAAATAATAAAGATTTCTCATTTAAAAAAAAATAAAAATTCATGTCCCATTTAATTTTTGTGATCGCAATCTTGCTTACGTACAGACGACAGCGAAAATAGTTTTTCTTTCCATTTTCCTAAGGCCATTGTTAAAATCAATCAAGAAATGGAAGTTGAAGAAGTGTAGCAAAGGTATGCAGTGTTTGTTATAGTACATTGTGACGAAGGTTGGCAAAGCGACAATCTGTGATGCGTCTAGGTTAGATTTGGCAAACATCGTCTTGCCAAAACGTCTATTGGAATCACTTCTACTTCGCCCAATGAACAGTGTATACTTTATTTAAAATATTTTATTTGGAGCAACGTGCTGGCACCAAAACTTGGCACAGTGGCCACACAACAATGGAATTTATTATGCGTCGTGATAAAATTTAATTAACAATAATGAGTAATTGTTATTTTTTATTGTTGAGACTATAAATAAACAAGGGAAATAGTATCAGCTGTCGTTGAGACAATTCCTTGGGCGGTTTGTTGCTTATCAGCACGTTTATAGAATTTGAAAAAAAAATAGTCTTCAATCGCGTCATGATTCCGCTTTTTGGAATAACCGATAAAATGTCAGTCTTAGAAGAAAAGTTTTATTTATGATTCTTAATTAGGTTTTTACTAACGGAATTCTTTAAATAAGGCTGAACTTTTCGAGCTTATTCCAAAAATGTACTATTAAGCCTAATATGTATAAACTTTGAGGTTATGTTTTTAATGGTTTTGTTTTATAGTAGAAAATATCCTATTTATTATTGTGGAAAACACGTTTGGGCATTATTGATTGCAGTTTTAAAAACTGCAAATAATGAGTGGTTATGGAATGTTATTTAATATACGGGTGAAAAGGTATTGTCAAAAATTTTATATTTTAAAGTTAACTCGATAGGTTGCGAATTTATTGTTGGTTTATAGTAATCTACACGTTTTCTGGCTTTGATTTTGACATTTTTTTTAGATTAATAGAGGACCTATTTTATTTTTTTAATAAATACGACTCTTATTTTGTAAATATTACATGCTAATAGAAGACCTATTTTGTTTCATAGTAATTAATTCATTCCCTGACTTAGATTTTGGATTTATTACAGGATAATAGAGAACCTATTTTGTTCTATGGAAATTTATTCACTCTCTGACTTAGAGTGGGAGTTATTATAGGCTAATGGAGGGCACATTTTGTTTTATAGTAATTTACTCATTATCTGACTTTGATTTTGGGGTTATTACAGGCAAATGGAGAACATCTTTTGTTTCAGTAATTAATTATTAATTCTCTAACTTTCATTTTGGCGTTATGTTAGGCTAATTGGGAACTAGGTGAAAAGAAACTACAACAAAACTGTTTCAATCTTCCGCCATAATTCAAAAATCTATATTTTATGGTTTATGATACGTAACATTGAACAAAAAGATAACAAAATTTGTAATTATTGTTTCCAATATATTTTTTAAATTTTAAATTTCCCCATTTTTTAACAAAACTTATTTTGTATTGTATTAGAAACACATTAGGAGTTTTTTGGATACAGATTACAAAGCTCTTATATGATACGCTCTTATTGGATGCTGTACAAGATTCGGGTGAAAAATAATATCAAAAATCATTACAAAAAACTGAACCTTGTCATTTTGAAAGGTATAGACCAATTTTTAGGTTAACCAATTTGTCAAATGGTCTGTAAAACAAAACCAAATTCCTTATCCTAAATTAATACCTTTAAAACATTTCGATATGAACTAGTGAGATTAGATATGAAATCACAATTTGTCTCAAGTATAACGCTCGTAAACATTCAAAGAAAGTAGCTTTGAATAGACGCTTTAATGTAACTTCTCAAATCGATTTGACCTTTCACGACTGTATGGGAATGTTTGCAAAGAACCTTTTAGTAATTCTGTTATATTTGAGTATTAAATAACACCTATCAACATTTAATACGCCTTTCTATACTTAAAGGTTACGTTATTCATACCTCATATTAACTGAATAACAGCTTTATTTGTAAGATATTAACGATAAGTAATTAGCGTTTTATTTTTTCGTGGTCTTTAAAATCTCATTGAATTTTATAAATCTATTTCCATAACGTAACTGGTGTATAAATTGTCGAACCATTTTACGTTTAGTCGTCATTTGGTACCAATTTGTCTCAGTAATATATTTTGAGAAGGGGAAACTCAATGTAATATTTAGAGTTTGAACCAAGGATCCTTATAATTTCACGCGCGTATTTGTTCGTCTACCTGTCTGTGTCGCAACCATTCTACACAGACAAGACTATAAATCCTATATATTTTAACTTTATTTATATTCTTTGTACCGTCGCACGTACAGAAATTATATAGTGGTAACAAACAAATAAATTTGGGGTAGTTAAGCGGGAAAATCTGTTGAGATGAAAAATTATTTTATGACATATTTACGAACATGTATGTTTATTTTACGAAACAATTAATATGTTGACGCTAGACCAAATTTAAAGTGTTAGATATATCCTCCCCCTTTAAATTAAAAAAAAGGCGTGATTTACAAAAATCTGAAATAAAAATGATTTGGATTTGAAATTAAATTGCAGTGAAAAATAATATACTATAGTACTGTAAATCCGTACAAACAAAATAACCAATTCATAAGTTAACCTAACAATAATTTAAAACAGCTGTTATAAATTTTCAATCAAAACAACGAAATAAAAGGAATTCGAGAAATTAGAACAGGTGTTTCAAATGAGCTTTGTTGTGAAGCATGTTAATTACCCATAACAGGCATGTTATATGATAAATTTAAGTTAACCTAAAAATAATATAAAACAGCAGTCATAAATTCTCAAACAAAACAACGAAATAAAAGGAATTGGAAAAAATATATCAGCTATTTCAAATGATTTTTGTAGTGAAACGTTATTTACCCATAACGGGGATGCTATTTAAATGATAAAGCTAAGTTAACCTAAAAATAATTTAAATATGTTATAAATTTTCTAACAAAACAACGAAATAAAAGGAATTTGAGAGATTATAACAGCTATTTCAAATAATTTTGTTGTGAAACATGTTATTTACCTATATCAATCATGTTATTTAAATGATAAAGTTAAGTTAACTTAAAAATAATTTAAAACAGCTGTTATAAATTCTCAAACAAAATAAAAAATAAAACGAATTTGAGGATTTATAACAGCTGTTTTAAAATTAAGATGGGGGTTAAAACATTATTTAGATAAATGTTTTAGAAAAAAAACAAGATTTTATAGATTTATTTATTTTTTAAGTAAGTAGAGCTTCAAATATCCTTGAAAACAAAGAGCAAAGAAAGGATTAGTATGTTATTTTATTTTCCTGTGTAACTTTAGTAAACATTTCAAAATTTGCCATTTTAAAGTATTCCCTTGTTTTAATAAAAATTGACCCTCCCTGTAAGCGTTAAATAATATTCTATAGGATGATATTTTGGTCCAATTTAGCTTAACCTTGAAATATAGGCTCCTGTTATTCATTCGTTTCTTCTTATCCAGATCTAATAGGTTCATTTGGTAAAACTACCGATTCACATAATTATAATATATATAAACGAGACCTAAACTGACTAATACAATACCAAAGTAGGTATTGAAGATGGAGCAACTCCGACTCGCGTCGACAATTTAAATAATTAGAGAATGCTAGGATCGGCAAAAGTTTCTGTTCAAAGAAATATCTTGGTAAGAGTATTGAACTTAAATTTGGAGAACTTAATATGTTCTCTTAAAAAGAGATTAATTTCTATAGAAGCGGATTATTTATGATAAACTGCTAGATTGTCTGAAATTTAAAGAGTCATTAATAATGAAATAAAATTCAGAATCTAACACATGGAAATATTTAGAAGAGAAATCTAAAAATATGTTAAATTGGTTCGGTCGTTTACAAGAATGTCGGAGGAAAGATTTTACCAAAGATTGTGTGACATGAAACTCTGAGACAGAAGAAAAAAGAACATACATAGATGGAATAATGGAAAATGTAGCTTACAACATAGGATTCAGCACTGACAGAATAGGAGGATTTGAGAATTTGTGGTCATAGATATAAAATAAAATAATAACATTAATATTTATACGAAATGAGAAACGTAAATCAGGTTAGTTAACATTCAAGTCGTAACCTTTCCTGGACACGTGCTTTTATAATTAAATTGCATTGTTATAAATTACAATTTCAATCTAAAACACAAAATAAATAATATATTGTAGATTATATAATCAGGAAAGAGCATGTGTGACATTTAAATTTTACAATTTGAAGGGCTTAACAAGTTATTTAAAAAATCGCTTGAGATAAAAAATGTTGATCCCACTTAATTACAGTAACTAATCCTTAATAAAAATTTATTAAATCTGAAATAATTTGTGCCAATTCACCCGGTGTCGTATATTCATCAGATTTGTTGATCAGCTGAGTTTGGTTTTGCTTTCTTAGGACAGCTAGAAGTATCGGTCTTCCCCCCTCCCCAATAACCAGCTGTTTCTCTGTCTATAGTTGAATCTACACGTTCTAGTTATTAAAAAAAAGTATTTGCAATTAAATTTTAAGAAAATGGAGCAAATATTCCGATATGCGAATCTAGGAATTATGTAGTGCTTTCAGATATTAGGTACCGGTTTGGCAACTCCGAGGTACCTAGCTGGATGTACACCTTGCTTTGTCTTGTCTTTGGGTAAGATCCCTCTTGTTATGTACCTCTTGACCAACTCTTATTCTCTTCCAACCCTGACGCGAATAATCGAGAGTTCCTTTCATAAACCTTATATTCCGTATTTTAAACGATGATGACAGGGATTGTCGCTGGTCCTTATTCCTTAGACGGATATCTTTTCTTACATATGCTTCAAAATATTTGATTTATGGTGTTTAATATAAGGACGAAACTGATCCTTGTATTTAGTTGTCTGTAATCTTACAAATTTATTATCAAAGTGATCCTCAGAGACTCAATAAACGTGAGTACAAGCGTACAATCGCGAGATGCCCTAACTGGAAATACAGTTTTAATGTAGTCTAGGGTTTAGATCCATTTTCATCTTTCCTCTTGTCCAACAATTGTTTCCTACGACCCTCACGCTATACGAGTATCAAGGACCAAGTGTATTTGTTTTATCTTCCTTTCTTCTTTTATTTATAAGGTGATTAGGACCGAGAAGTTTTTGCCTTTAAAAAAGCAGGAGGGGTGGGAGTATAATTTAAGTTTAAAATAAACTGATGTAATCGTCAATATGGTGAAGATTTTCCCATAAAAAATCCAAATTATCGTTTTTAGAAAACGGAAAGTTATGATTGTTAGTATTACCTACATATTACAAAAGAGAAAACGCTATGGCTGAAGTCATTTTATACATTTTCGCACGTCTATTAGAATTTATTTTTATACTCCGAACAGATTCCTGAAAAAAAAAAAATTGTTTGTTTAGTAATAAATCATCCTCTGTTTATTATTGCAAGCGGAACGTTGCCGAGTTCCTAGACTTAAGTTCACACTTAGTATTAAAGTGCAAGTCCATACAAAGTAATAAAACTGTAGTTTGTTTACATTGCCATTAACACGTGTTTAAAGGGAATACTTGAAACTTTGCCAGAGATAAGTTTAACTACAACAATCAATCTATTTCTGTGATTAGTGACAGTTCAGTACCTCATAACCTCTGGCCTTGAACTATTTACGTTGACAGTTGTTTAAATGTCAAACACGTGACGAAAACCATGGTTTCTGATTGGAAAAATCCAAACACACATTTGTTTTATATTAATTATTCAGAAAATTTTAATTAATTAATATTTTGTTTTGTGATTTTTATTTTTAGTCATAATAAAATGTACTCTAATACTGCAAAAACTTTATCAAACTAATAAAATTCAACACAAGTTCTCACAAAATCGTACATAATAAAACGTGTTTTAACGACAAAGTCGCCATCCTCAGTGGTACATGAGCTACAATAACTAAACTATAACTAACCTAGAGCTGTGACTAACCCTGTATTTATAAAACTAAAGGGGCGTGGCCTAAACCTATTTTCTAATATTAAGGTGTTAACAAGTGCCTTGCGTCATTCTAAATAACTTAAGATTTAACATCTAACTAATACAATATTCTGAACTAATCTTATATCTAACAATACATTTTATATTTTACATTATTATAGAACTTTGTATTGTATAGGCCCTAATTTGTTATTTACAGTTATATTACGGTATTTGTTAATATAAAAAGATCCCTTGGAACTATTGTTTTTAATTTAGTAACATTATTCAACAACACAGAGTTTTCCATTTTGAAATAATGTTTTCCCTCTAAGCAATGTTTAGCTATAGCTGATGACTATAATAACATAAAAAAAACAAACAATGAAACACAAAAATCAACGCGGAAACTTACCCTAAAAATTCTGATTTTTTTTGTAGTCTCTAAGCAAAACGTATTAACTAAAGTTATGTTATTATCATAAATTAATTACCTTATTTTCTTCGTCTAAACCTAAACAATCCTTATTACTGTATTTGCATATTACCGTTTTGGTGAGAATAAATCATCAGATCATAATAAAAATGAGTTTTAATATTTTTTCACATTCCAAGCATAAAAATATTTTACTTGTCAAGACATAAAACAACAAACACAGTATACATTATTAAAACTTTACACTTCACACACACGGGCACATGTAAAACGTTCAAACACATAAATTAAAATATCGATTTATTTTTATTTATTTTTTTATTTTATTTTTTTACAACGACAGATTTAACGTTACATGCATCTTCATATCACACTTTTTCTCAAAAACTTGTAGCATACAATAGTTTAATCACTCGCCTTTTAAAACTATCTTTAAACCCTTTTAATAAAATTATAAAAAGGAACTTGACACAATAAAATATATCGCCACTTCCAATACGAGTGTTCCAAATGCAAATATTTGATTATTATAATTTTTAAAATGGATGCCCTTTAATCTTTTAACTTCAAATGTCTCCGAAACCGTAAACTGAATTTAACGGTCGCCATTTTGAAAATTATGAAAAAAAGTCTAGACAGTTAATGAATTTGACTACATATTTATTTCTGTTCTTTTGTTCGTTTTGATGTACGTAATCTAAAAGTTCATCTTTTTCGGGACACTCTGTAAACCACCAAACATTTTTTGAAATTGTTTCCTATTTTTAACATTTTTAAGATGGTGAAAATAGTAAAAATCAAATTTGACACACAAAAAATGAAATTTTGAGTTTTAGTCTTGACAGCTACTGTCACATTTTGTGTTATCGAAAACATGGTAAACGCTTCGATATTTGACCAAAATATATCCACACACTAATTTTGAGCAAAATCGGTCTACCTGTTGTATTAGACATGACAAAAAAAATTTACTTATGTAACCAGATAGATTTTCCTCTATCTGGCAACATAAGAACTTTATGACACCAGAGCTTTATGTTTGGAAAGTGTGTATTTAGTTGCTGACTATGTATTTGACGTGAAATTGTCAACTTAGTGTTTGCAAACAGAGTGAGAGGGAAAGCTACTAAGCCTGTTATATTAGAAAGAGTAAGGCAAGACTAATACCTACTTGTAGGACTTCTTGGGAAGGAACTTGAGGTTCTTCTATTCGTCAATGTCTAAACATGCTTATCGGTTATGAAAGATTTTTTACTTAATAAGTTGTATGGGTCATTTATTTCCAATTAAGATTATGTAGAATTAAATTATTGAAATTTATGTAATCAAACTTATATTAAATGTTGAGCTTGACTTATGAGAAAAATTATACAGTATAGTCTACCAAACACACAAAACACAATTCTCACAAAAAAATACGCCTAAGTATCAGACGCGTTTCAACGACAAGGTCGTCCTCTTCAGTGATACACGAGCTACACCAATCAAACTATAACTCAAAAAAGTTATTGGTGTAGCTCGTGTATCACTGAAGAGGACGACTTTGTCGTTGAAACGCATCTGATACTTAGGCGTATTTTTGTGAGAATTGTGTTCTGTGTGTTTGTTATACTGTATAATCAAACTTGTACATTAAATAAAATAAATACATATTTATCCGTTGGTGGAGCCACTGTTGATTTTCTTCCATTGCTTCAGCGATTTTCGCTTCTTGTTCCCAAAGATCATTCTCTTTCTCATGACACGGTTCAATCAGACTTCCAGACCCGATTTAGTTGATTTCGGATTACCAGAGAAAAGGTTTTTAATATTATCGCCATCGTAAGCCGGTCAGTATTTATTAAAATAGCATGGGTGTTGCTTCTTCAAATTATTTAGCTTTTAAATAGCTAGCTGATAAACTTTCTCTAAACCATTTTGTTATCGAGGTCTTTTCCTATTTGAAGAGATGAGGTGCTAGTGCTGGACTGCTGAATACTAATAAATTGTTGGGTGTAGCACTAGTTAGGCAGTCCTTTTCTGTCAATAATTCTTAAGATTATCATCAGCAAGGTGTTCTTCTTCTCCTTGCGAGGATGGTAGTTCGTGTAAATGTGGAACGCGTAGCCGATAACTTCACAGTCCACGCACCGGAGAGTATACTTAAGCCATGTCAACGGAAGAGTGGTTTGAAATGGGATTTTTCGACGAAATTCTCCCCGACGACTTCTAAAGTACATCGACGAGTTAGAGAGAGAATACTTTTGCCACGTCGATAGGCAGGAATTCTTTTCAAACAGTTCAATATCGAAGTTTCTTCCGTTGTGAAGAGATGAGGTGCAAGCGTTGGAGTGGTGGATACTGTCAAAGTGTTGGGTGTAGCTCCAGCTAGGCAGTCTTTTTCTGTCGATAATTCTTAAGTTTATAATAAGCAAAGTCTTCTTCTTCTTCTTCTTCTGGTGAGGATGGTAGTTCGTATAAATGTGGAAAGGGTTGACAACAACTTCACAGTCCACGCACCGGAGATTATACTTAAGCCACGCCAACGAAAGAGTGGTTCGAAATGCGATTCTGTGTCGCAATCCTCCCCGAAGACTACTAAAGCACATCGACGTGTTACAGAGAGAACCATTTTTATGCCACGTCGATAGGCAGAAATTCTTGTGTAAGGGTATCAAGAGTGGTCCCATCATGATGGTCGCTGAGATGGTCTTGGCTCTAAAAACAGGACACTTTGTTCGTCAGTCTTTGTCTATAATCGTCCTGTGTAACTAAAGCTAAATAATTTTTATTTTATAAATAAGCAACATTACAATATAGAAGAAAACACAACGATCTACAACAAGCAATTTATTTGAAACAGAAATATGTTCTAATAACTAGGTCTTTACTTGTCTTACTGAACCAAAACTGGAATTATTTCGGACAACTGAAGATGAAAACCTAATTATTGAAACGTAATCTTATTTAAAACAATTTGTTTGCAATGAAACTTTATTTTATTTTTCGTCTCCACTAGTTGGTCTTTTTGTATTACATTACATATTAGATGTTTTATTATGTTATGATAACGAAATATGGTGCAATATTTGAGTATCTCTTGAGGAAATCTGTCGAAAGGTTTTTAAGAATATTTTGATCATCGTTCACAAAATTTTAAAAGTCAGAATATACGATTGCAGCTTTACATCACTTGGCAGTTTATGATTACAATTCATGAAGGACATTTGAACTCTTGTAAATCTTTGTTCTGTGCTAGATACCTCTAACCTATGTAAAAGGAAGTGACAACTTGATAATCAGATTTCTTTCTTTGCGACACTTATTTTATTTATCATAATAAAATAATTTTAAGAATTTTAAGAAAATAAATGATATATCTGAATCAAATAGTAAATTATTTCTGAAATATATTACAATAAATAACCAAACTAATACAACAATGAAGCTTCAATAAAGGAATAATATCTATAGTAACGTGTATTATTAGATTTGGATTTTAGTTGTGAATAAGCCTCTAAGGAGTCAACATTGTCTTAGTGTCTGTCCGTCTGTATATGCCTTCAGACCTCCATCTGTAGCCGGATTGGAGGTGACTAGGAGTGAATTAGTAACGCATTGAATACACATAAGTTTTTCTTTTTACAATTTGTCTACCGCTATTTGTAAACTGATTCCTTGTGTTGAGCATTGACTTCTACACTGTTGAATATCCTTCAATCAGGTTACAGTTGGAGGCTACAGGATATAAAATGTTTTATAGTATATTCTTTAACAAAAATATTTGAATGCGATTTTTTTCTGCAATAACGAGAATAAATCTTATATTTAATTGTAATTCTGTTTATTAATGAAAATTAAACGAGCGATAAACTTGCAACAGTTAACAGACTAATGACTGGAGATTTCTTCAAAATTAATTTATATTTGTGACAATTAAGTAGCGTGTTTTAAGTTATAAGTAGCTATACGTTTATGTGTAAGAAAATCCTGAAGGTGTTTGTGAAGACGTCCCATTACAGCGCGATAATTATTCTCACTGTAATATTGCTTGCTTTGCACTGCATGCTATTTTAGATACTTCCAGCCCCGGCTACAATTAAAACTTGTATGTTGTATGTGTGTATCTTTACTCAGATATGGTGTTCGTAGTTTGGAAAATGGTTTTGTATTGTAGAGACTAATTTACAATTTAAAACATCGGTAATCTTGAAAAAAATCTTAAATTTTATAATTTTTTGTATTCTAAATGACAAACTAAAAAAAAAAAAATAGTTATATGGGTGTCAATAAGTACAATCATGGCTTATTTATTGAGACGGTAAATGTTTCCACAGATAAAAATTGTCCAATAGTGGACTTTGGTCTCAAATTGTACAAGTTATCGGATAATTTTGTAAAAAAATTATTTTTGTTACATGCAGTAGTTTGTTTCCTGAAAAGAAAATCACATTGACGTGTGCACTCATTTACAGCGCACTTTTATCACAATGAGCGCAACAAGTTTTTTTGGTAGCAGTGCGTGGTTTTTGTGCCGTTTATTTTCATTGTCTATGAGTTTTATCCAACTCGATGAATGATAAAATGAAAGAGCACTGAAAAACAACGTAATATATTTATTCCTTTAATATTTAAAATTAGTTTCAAGAAGCCGCTAAAAACGAAAATCTTCTGTGCCGTAACATATGTGATATATTGATTACGATGTTTTACATTTGAAATCAATCTTGAAATTGTAGAAGTGAGATTTATGGTTTAGATATGTTAAAAGAAGTAAAAAACAGTACAAAAACTCAAACTCAAAATATGATTAAATTCTTTGTTAAGCTTAAAGTGTCGCAAAGAAAGAAATCTGATTATCTAGTTGTCATTTCCTTTTACATAGGTCAGAGGTATCTAGCACAGAACATAGATTTACAAGAGTTCAAGTATCGTTCATGAATTTTAATCCTTAACTGTCAAGTGATGTAAAGCTGCAATCGTATATTCTGACTTTTAAAATTTTGTGAACGATGATCAAAATATTCTTAAAAACCTAAATTGTCATTTTAAATACCTAAATACCTCACTCTGAAATCCACAAGCGTTGGTCACATTTATTAAACCTTTTTTCTTTTCTTTTTTTTTTCTTTTCTTTTTTTTTTCCTTTTTTTTCCATGTACAGTCCAATTTTGCACGTAAAAAACCCTGCTTACTCCACGAAGATGTAGATTGCAATTACTAAATAAAAAAAATATTTATTTATTACAAGATTCACGTAAAAATCATTTTTTAAGACGATTTTATTCGTGCATATTTATTTCCATGGTTTTTTAAAAAATATGCAACTCTTTGAAACGTTAAAATTATTTTCCATGAACGAAAACTATGCTATCAACATTATTAAGTTAATAGAAACATGAGATATTTCCAACCAATCTGTTTAGAAATATGTAAAATTATAATTCGTTTGTAAAGAATACTGAACCTCCAAAAAAAAAAAAAAAATTATATGTATATTTTAACTGTAATAATTCAATTTATCCAATGGGTTAATGACATTTTTATTATTTGTTTTGTTTGGAATGTTAGTTTTAGGTCTAGGATGTAAAAGGTTAAAATTGAACCAAATTTTGAGAACCACTATCTTCTAACGGTTGCGTATTAAAAAAACAACAAAATTATGTTAAAATGTATTTTATGAAATAATGTGATACAAAATATAGACTACATTTGAAAACTTTGGAAGGCTGCTTTTTTGAACTTGTAATATAGGACTATGTATGAAAATGTTAATTCAATTTGACCAATATATGAAGATATTTTTACTTTTTTCTGCAGTTATTGTTTCTTAAATTATCAAAACGTTTACTTACTTCGATGGCATAATCAATATTGACAATGAAATAAATAGGTTACTGTTGAAATTTTAAAGTATAATCCCAGATGACAGATAATAGACAGGTGTCGTATGTTTTACAAATATTAATTAATCAATCTTGATGACTTTTCAGAAATTTTTTGTATATTACTAATTTAATAGTTCGTTCTAATAGTTTACAATCTTGATACATATTCTGTAGAATCTTAATTCTAAACAAGAATATGTAAATTAAAAATTAGCGTAACAAAAATACGTTCTGATCTGTAAAGTTGGGTCTTGCCTTTTCATTGTGTTGGTATGTATAGGTTTATTGAACAGAATACAAACAAACCATAATTATTATCTTTTAAGGATAAAATAAAGCAAAAGCTTAAAGTTTCAAAATATGTTAGTAATATAAATGAGCTACAATTGCAACATCATCGGACCTATTATCTAACTATTAAAAACTATTATCTTTTAGTTTTACGAACATTTGGGTTGTTGCACTTATTGATTTATTTTTAGTCTGCTTACTCTGTTCATAATAAAAATTAACGGTGATTCATGCGCCATTTTCCACTGTATTTAATTTCTTTATGTAAATAGAGCTGCGTAAGATGTATTTCGATTATTTCTAAGAAACATGGAAATATATACTAACTGGAAACGGTTTTTGTATAATGTGTGTCTCAACAGTGGAAATGTAAATAACATTAGAAGAAAATTTCTCCTGTTTGAAATTGTAACATAATATTTTAAATTTCATTTATGTGTAAATTTCACGTAATGAAATTTGAAAATTTATTATGAGTAGCATAATGAGTAGAGGCGATTATACTACGCTTTTGAAAAATTTGACCAAAAACCTTACAGCAGATTTTGAGAAAATCGTAATTTTAATTACCCTAATTTTGAGTTATGAAAAAGAGGTAAAAATGTTTTGAGATAAGACCAAAATAAGCCCACATATCAAATTTGATTAAAATCGCTTCATCTGTTTTTGCTATAAAGAACTGTTCAATTGACATACGACAGACAGACTCAATTCCAAAAAACCACATTTTTTCTTACGATCACATAACTTTCTCTATAATAAAGTATATGTAAGAAAATAAATCAGGAAAGAAAATTCGCATCTTTATTGGTCATATTATCAGCTGATATTCGAATATTTTATAACGCACAAGAAATATTTAGGTTTACTTTCAGAATCATAAAGATTGGAAAATATTTGTTAAACGATTAACGTGCATCAGATCGTAGGGAACAACAATTTGGAGCCGAGCCAGGCGCCTGTAAAGCATTGTGAAAATAGAAAGCTTGTTGTCGTGAAATGTGTCGTCAGAAATATAAAGCTTTTTCTGTTTCCTTATAAGAACAGTCCATTATTAAAGCATTAATAAATGTTTTTGTCATTTTATTTTTATTATTCAGTGTTAACAACACTGAACAATAAAAAAATGTTTTGAATTCAAATCTGGTCACGTGTCACATTAAATAAATACTCGTAAAATACCTCACACGTAAGTAGCATATAGACAGTTCTGTAATACGAAAATCAATTGATTTAGAGATCGATGTAATTTGAAATTTTGTGGTTCCCTAACTAGAAAAAAAATGTGTTTTTTCTATCGTAAATCTGTAAGTTAACGATTAAAAATGGTTTTGTGATATAATATTTCACATAAAAGGTGGCTGAAAAAAAAAAAATTAAGTTTTTAATCGTGGAGGGTGTTGAAATTTCAAATAGCACGTATAGGCATGTGATACCTCATTTTTAACATTTCTGTGAAGCAAGAAAGATGGAACAATGAAAATTAAATTTTGACCATCCAAAACAAAATGGCCGCCGAAAGAGTTATTTTATTTACTAAACTAGATTGGTACGGAACGATCGATTCAGAAGGCAATGCAATCGATTTTCTAAATGTTTATTCACAGCTTCAAATACAAAAGTTAAGATGTAAAGTTTTTATTTTCACTTGCATGTTTTAAAATATTGATTACTGTGCACTGAAATGTATATTCTTCTAATGAAATATCTTTAAAAAAAATTCAATATGTATCTTAAATTCTGACAAGACAAGCTTTCAAACGGCTGCCATTTTTAAAATTTGTTTATATATTTTCAATAAATAGTAAACCAATATTCAAACAAGTAAACTTGTTTCCTTGTTAATTCAACTGAAATGCCGACTACTAAAATTGATTTTTTGTTATTTTGAGGTTATGTTAACAAATTCAGTTTAAGATAAGAAATATCTTATTTTTCATCGCAGAAAACACGATTCAATAAATTTAATTTGTAAGGTTATGATTTTTAAAAGGAAAAAAATGAGTTATTGAGGGGCGTTTAGATGAATGAAACGTATCTAAAAAGACGTTTTGGAAATTTAAAAATTTGCAGTCATTTTAAAATCAATTTACAATTTTTAGAATAAATGATTTCTATAATCAAGACTACTTACCACATTTGAACAAAATCATTCCAGAGCTTACTAACAACAATGGTGGTATATTATTATTATGGGTGGTTCATTGTTTCGGGTGTCGGGGTTTCTAGGAGGATCGCTACAACTGGGTATTATATTTTTTAAATTCGTTAACAGCTAGCGTATCTCGTTAATAAAACAAATTTGAGGCTGAATGAACGATTTGATTAATTTTATTTCCAGAGTTCAAAGATCTACAGATAAATTTCTAATTCAGACAGAGGGAGTTTCTCAAAGGAAAGTCGGATTGATATCATTTTACAAGTCCTTTCATTCAAAAGTTGTCATTCTTTTATACTCTAGCACTGAAACCATTCATAAACAACTTTACAAAGTACAAATAAGTTGTCAAGATATTTTAAACAGAAACAAATTACTATAAATCCTTGATTTATTCCTCCCGTTTAAGTTCTTTTCTAATATCTTTCACTTTTATGCTATTTTCCACATCAACAAACTCCCTAACTTAATGGAATTAAAGATAAATCAGTCTTTAAACAAAGTCAAAAGTTATTACTTTCTGGATTCTTTTATTCGGAGGAGGAGTTTTTTATTTATCACAGCCTGTAGGAATCCAAGTAGCTAAACTTCCTTAACCTAACATAATCTACCTAACTTAACCTAATCTACATACCCTAACCTACCTAACCTATCTAACCTAACCTACCTAACCTAACCCACCTAACCTAACCTAATCTTAGTTAACCTATATTTACATAGCCTAAATAAATATAAACCAGAGAAACATAGATTTATATAAGCAGAAAACTACTCATCTTTATTCATTATCTCATTTTTTTACAAATAAAAATTAAATTTTTCGAATAAAAACTTCTTGACATAGTGAGGTCGCCAGAAATATGATTTAAGTAATTTTATTTTAAATAAAAGAAGGCGTTCACATTAGTATTTTAATTCTAACAATAAATCTTCATTAAACAAACCTTATGGTTATATTTTATTAGAAATCAAAGTTATACTTTAACAATTATTGTAACCAGTCTCAATGTTGTACCCCACGTGCTGTTAGTTTATTCACTAGAGAAATATAAATGCAAATCGTATGTAAATTGCTTTCCATCAGTCCAAGCAAAGAAACTACTGAGCGTAAACATAAAATGTATTCAATTTATTTGTATTGATTATTGACTTTGATAGAGCTGTTCTCTTGACCCAACCCAAATATAATCACTGGATAAAAAATTAATCAATTTTTTTTTTTAATCTCACAATTTTATATTCAATTATTCATTCTCGAAGTTATTTTTAAAATGAGATTACATTGTATGCAAGTGTAATACCAGCTTCGAAATAACAATTAAAAAAGCAAATTATTAAAATATTTGGGATACATTTCATTTAGTGTCGTAATGTACTTCTTTTTTTATTTTCGAAATTCCCTTAGTAGTAATTGTATACTGCAAGTATTTGTTTGTTTTTAAGTATTTTGTGTAAATTAATTGTGATTTCGTTAAGTACTTGTTACAAATAACTAAGTGTTTAACAATTTATGGTAAATAGGTAAAACTAGAAAGACAGAGGACAGCGGTAGGGTTAGTGTGTTGTTTTCTTTCAATTTACTTCCAAACCGTGATTTTTTATTTAATCGTTTGACCTAAAATTTCCACAATAAAGCAAAATTCTATTAAAAAATATTTCGAAATAGTAGATTTTTCAAGACGCCATTCTGTGTTTTGATTTAATATTTAGACTGTAAATTTGTGATAAAGCATTATGGTTCCATTGAATATCAGAACTCTTTATTTGTTATTTCGACCAATAAATCTCTAATATTAATTTTGAAGAATTGTTTTCTTGTTTAAAAAAAGGTTTTTTTGTCTTAAAGGAACAAGTCTAAGTATAATTGCATGTTGATTATAAAGTTATATATACAAGGTGATTCAATAGAACGCCGGTTTGAAAGTACTCAAATGAAATGTAACATATTTCAATATCAATACATTAAAATATATATTAAAACATTACATATGAAACATTACGGCTGGCATATGTCCTTGAGTGCTCTGCGTGTAGTAACTCCTTAAATTAAATTTGTTATAATCTTCAAACAGGTGTTCTCATTGAGTTGGGAGATAACTTTGCGTATCTCTTCCTTTAGTTGTGGTATTGTTTGGGGATTATTTTGATAAACTTGTGATTTTAATTGCCCCCAAAGAAAGAAGTCACAGGGTGTAAGGTCACGTGACCTTCTGATCGCTGATCCGAAAGGACGCGAGTCGGAAATTTATTCTTCAACAAGGCTATGATATCTTTTGCGGTAAAGCAGGTAGCGCCATCCTGTTAGAACCATAATTTGTCAATATTCAAATTATTAGGGTAAAGCCATAAAAATGTTTCAATCATAGTCTTGTAGTGTTTTTCATTCGCTGTCATGGCATATCTAGTCTCATCTTCAAAAAAGTAAGGCCCGATAATCCAAACACGTTCCTGAACGGAGAAGATGAATTTTGATCTTTGCAAAATTGTCGTCTGCATATTGTCTCCAAAATTCATACAACAAACTGTCTCCGTTGGTTTCAGTTGTTGGGTTAACTGAATTTTGTAGGCCTGCGTATAGAGATCTTTTATGAGAATTCGCTGAAGGGGGCTCAACTGTTGTAAACGACGGCGAATTGACTTCTGTGGACTCACGGCAACACTGTGGAACACAATTACAATGTTCTGATCAAACCAGCAAGAACGAGAGCGCATTGGTGTTTTCATGTTTGGAATCAAACCTGTTGTCTCAATTTTTTTCATTAGCCTACGAATTATTGACTCATTAGGTGCATTATGACGAACATTTCAGCGTAATACTCACCATATTTGTAATGTGTTTTTACAACAAATATTCGTTCTTCCATGATAACTAACCTCAAAAATACAAATAAAATGTTGCTACGGCAACAATTCAACAATAGCTTGCAATTTAAAACAGGTGTTCTTATTGATTACTACCCTACCCTACATAAAATGTACGAGTGAAAAAGTATCCTTAGAAAACATCAGCTGCCATTTTGAAATACGTTTACCGGTTTTTGAGTTAACAAACTTCCTCAATTGTTTTAAAAACCTACCCTAAGTACTAAAATTGAGTAAAATTTCAACCTTTACTAACAAAAAAAGGTGGCAAATTATTAATTTAGCTGGGATCGGTAGACGTTTCATGGTGGAAGATTGCAATAAACTAGAATTTCTATAATAAGAAAATAGCTAATTATGAACTCATATCGTAAATGAAATAAACACGAGGGAGAATTAACTGTTTGTTTAATTTGTTTTCCGAGTTCAAAGACCTGAAGATGGAAATAATTTAGTCCAGAGAGGGAATGTTTTTCAAATGCAAACAGTCCTTTCATTCACAAGTTGTCATTTACTTCAACAATGAAACTATTCATAAGCAAGTTATCAAAAAATTTCTCAAAAAATTC
This sequence comes from Aphrophora alni, assembly GCA_963513935.1. NCBI lineage: Eukaryota > Metazoa > Arthropoda > Insecta > Hemiptera > Aphrophoridae > Aphrophora > Aphrophora alni. The sequence continues at coordinate 10,580,041 of OY740769.1, read as the reverse complement.
CTATAAATTCTAAAATTATACTATTATTTTAATTGCTTTTCTTACTCTTACTATAATGTTACACTGCCAAACCAAGCTGTTGTTTTCTTTATAAACAAACTTCCTAACAAATTACATTGAATTCATTATAAATACGCCTTTAAATAAAGACAGAAAGTGATAACTTTCTGAATCCTTGGACACAGCTGTTAGGAATGGTAGGAATGTAAAATATATTAAATTTGTTTCGTATAATTGTATTATTTATTACTAAAAAGGATAGCAATAATCTCTTGTAAGAAAATATCTAATTACAAGCACATTTTGTTAATGAAATAAATATGTGGGAGAATGAACTGTTTATTTAATTTGTTTCCGGACTTGAAAGCTCTGAAGGTAAAAAGAACTTACTCCAGAAAAGAAATATCTTTAAAATTAATACCGGATACATTACCTTTTACAAATCCTTTCATTCACAAGTTGTCAATCTTTACGCTTCATTGAACACAACAGCACTGAAACCATTCATACATAAATTATCAACATATTTCTACCAAATAAAATTTGATATAAATGCTAAAAATATTCCTTCAATTTAAGTGCTTTTCTCATCTTACATTTCTTTTCAAATAATTTTCATTAGCAGACCAAGCTGATGTTTTCCACATGAACAATCTCCCTACTATATTAAACCAAATTCAGGATCAACTTGCCTTTAAACAATGTCAGAAAATTATGAAACCCAACATTTTACTGTTTGGAATGGTTATATCAAATTTGCTTTGTACAATTAAATTAATGTTAAATAATTAAATTTGCTTTGAATGTTGTAACTAATTATTTCTTTAGAGATTCATTTATATTGTTACACACGTTAACGTAAATTTATGATGATTGTTGAGTATTAAAGTTTGGACGAAACATTTGACTATTCATTTATTTATGTTATGTTTACTTGTAGTATATTTTACTGTATTTATTTAACATTAATATGTAAGAATTGGAAGTTTTAGGCTTTACAATTTAAAATATGTAAAATAGTTTCAGTAATAAAACCATTCTTCATTGATTTGGACGAATGTTTTTCAAAAAGTTTTATTTAAAGTGTAGCCTGCGGAGTGAATATGGTACTTCTGTAATTTTACCACTAATAGAAGTTATTATTTGTTATTAAAATGAAAAGATACATTGAAGTAATATGGAAGAATTTATTCATAAATTTCCAAACTATCGTTCGTAAACAAATTTAAAATTAACAATATTACCTAATGAATAGAAGGAAAAATACGACTTTAAGAGGGAATTGGAGTCAACAAAAATATCGCTGTTTCACAGCGCCTTCAAATGCAAGAATGCGGTACCGCAACTATCGCCGCGGCCACTAGTAGGGCTAGAAACCCTCTAGCTAATAGGAGAACTCTAATTGCAGAGGTATTTTTAAACGACAAAATTAAATACTTCTAGTGAATATAACTGAAATATTAGACGGCAATTTTAACGTCACAATACTTAAGTTGATGTATGTTTAAGTTTAAAACATACTTATTTTAAGATCGAATTTTTACAACGGAATTAGTTTTGCTAGAAAAAAATTGAAGTCTTATGGAGAAATAGATGTTGAATTTCTTAAAATAAAAATAGAAAACAAACCTTTTCGTAAACAAATTTATATAGGCTGATACGTATGCTAGTAACAAATTATTTGGCAGTTACGATTTTTTACTGAACGTGCTGGTTCTCGGTGAGGAAAACATAAACTATACCCGCCCCATGTTAAACTGGGGATCAGAACCGTGAGCGGTTGGGTTGACTCCGGCCGCCTCTTAAACAGAAGTAGTTAAAAGCAAAATGACCATTCTAATAATTATGGGATTTCTACGAATTATATTGTAGATTTGTTTTATGAAATTATTGTTGTGTATATAAGATCACGTAAATGTTTTTAAATAAGCCACAATTTGAATACTAATATTGTATAAAGCCGAGACATAAACTGACGCAGACATTTTATACGTAACTGTGACTAGGTCTAACAATAACTTAAAAGTATTCAAAACTGTTGTCTAAAATGATACTATGTTTTTCTCTATGAATACATCAACAGATCCTATTTACAGAATTCCGAATTTCAAACTTATTAGAACTAATCTAGCAAGTCTTAAAACACTGTTTATTAATATTATTGTACATTAAATTGTTGAATTTAGGCAATTTAAGAACCAAGATATATGTTTTAGAGTTCCAACCTACCATAATATTAGGAAGGATGCTTGAGGAGGCTTGCTCAGAGGAACGTGAATCACCGATTTAATTTACCAAATCCTTTTTATGTGTCTCACCAGACTAAGCCTTATTTTTATTTAATCTAATTATACGCTAAACGTAATATTAATTTAATGTAACTTATATTGACATTGCACCAGCCCAAATGTCTTTCGGCCTAATCAATCATATCTCTTAATTTTGGATGAGGATATTAATTAATACATCGGATAATTAATCGGGAATGCACGCCGGTTCAAACTCCTTAGGGATTAAAACCCATTATTCGGACTTAAGTGTCCATATTGAGTTTAGCAACCTATGGGTTAATAATAGATATCAAACGGGTTAAACACAACCGTATTTTCTTCTTGAAGGTCGCACGCACTCTGGCCTGAAGGTATGTTCCTGCCCTTCGAGTGGAAGGAACGGTTTCTTCCCCACTGTTTAATATCTCTTGTTTTGTTATCAAAACGCCTTGCGCCTTCTAACTTTGCGGTAGGCAACTTAGGTTACCCACATGTGTTACAATATAGATCAAAATCGTTGAACAGATTGTGAGAAAATTGAAATTTTGGGTTTTGTCTTATGGCAGCTAATTCAGTTTGACTACACCAAATACATATTTCAAATATATTAATCTAAATTTGATCAAAATCAGTCTTCTTATTTGAGTTGCGAAAACCTACAGAGACAACAGCAGACAATAAATATATACAGAAACAGATATCATTTAACAATCTGAGGTTTACAAAACAGAAATTTCTCCAAAAACTCTAAACGACATTTTGACCCATGCGATAAGTTTCTCTAGGCTATAAATGCAAGACAGCTTTTGATTATATTTCACTAAAAGTCAAAGTTATACTTCATAATTATTCTAACCCGTCTCGATGTTTCGTTGCAGGAATTCTAAAGCTTATTCACCAGAGACATCTAAATGCAAATCGTATGTAAATTGCTTTCAATCTGTCCAAACAAAGCGACAACTGAGCGTAAACACAAAATTTATTTAATTTATTTGTATTGATTCCTTCGATATAGTTAACCTCATTACAGTAATAACCTCCCCCCCCCACGTATAGTTTCACTGGGGAAATTTAAATACTGTTTTATTATGTTTTTAATTTTCCCTCCTTTAGTATGATACACGAAGTTATTTTTAAAATAATTAAATAGAACACAACCAGTGTAAAATAACATTAAATAGCATAAAAATAAATTATTGACTTTTTTAAATAAATATTTAATTTTGTATCATATATACATTGTGTTTTAAAATATCTCTGGAGTAAATGTACGCCATATCACAAAATATTCGTTTATTAAACATTTTGTTTAGATAAATTAAAAACGAAAATTGAAGTTAATTTATTTCATTTAGTTATGAAGTGTTTGTTATAGTGAATACCGGGGTGGCAATCCCGAGGGATATTTGCTGGATCTACACCTTTTGTCATGTAATTTTGCGTTAATCTTGAGTGATTCTTGTTCTTTTCCGACATTGACGCTATTGGATTATTCGACAGGTTAGTGCTTTTTTTGTTATCTTACTTTTTTTTTTTTTTTATAGTGATGTAGACCACTGAATAAAGGTGCTTACTAGACGGGGTTACTTCAATGGGGAAAAAACCGAACACACCAGCTCACTGCTGGGCCTCCCTAAAGGTGTTAAAAGGTGGGGCAAAACAGTTTTTTCCGTAAATATCTCAAACACCTAAGCACGATTACAAAAACGTTTGATACGACATTTGTAGCTGATTAAATTTCTCATCAAAATGTTTCTAAGTAATGTTCGTCAGACGCACTGGGACAGACACTATGAGCGCTCAAAGTTGAGAATTTTTGCAGTTGTTCGTAAAAGGCATTTTCAGGAAAGAAAAAAACTTTAATTTTTTGTGTTTAAGCCGATTTTCTATAGTAAAAAGCGCTAAATATCCATCCTTATTAAATATAAATTTATTTTTTAAATGAAAAATATAGAAGGCCAACTTGCAGGAAGGTTGCTTTTTATGTTTTGTTTTTGCCAGACTAGTGTCACAGCCCGAGGGGAGGACCCTCTGCCTTCGCGATAACGTAATATTTATGGTGAGTACGAGAATGAAATTCCCGAGTAGGTGAAGCTAAATCAACACCTTTTTTCTTATAGTTATTGGTTAGACACAACCCTTTCATCTTTCCTATCATATCTCTATTGACCAAGTCTTGTTATCTTTCGACCCTCAATATTGAATATACGATTGTTGAGGACTTTATTTTATGTTCTCTTTTACTTTTTTTATGAGGAAATGAAGACTGAGAGGTTATTCGCTTTTAATCAACAATTAAAAATATGAAAACGGACCTTTGTTTTTAGGGTGTTTAAATACAAACCAAATACAGATGGCGACATCACAGTCCGAATGTCAAAAATAATGTTATACAATTTGTTAAGTCATGAAAGGTGAAGATCAGTCAAATATCACAGGTCAGCTTGTTTTGTGATTACCACACTCACGCTATGATAAGTCGCTGATAAAGTGACAAATGTGGTTCAACTTTTGTATCAGTCAAATATCACAGGTCAGCTTGTTTTGTGATTACCACACTCACGCTATGATAAGTCGCTGATAAAGTGACAAATGTGGTTCAACTTTTGTATCACTCAAATATCACAGGTCAGCTTGTTTTGTGATTACACACTCACGCTATGATAAGTCCAAGATAAAGTGACAAATGTAGTTCAACTTTTGTATCACTCAAATATCACAGGTCAGCTTGTTTTGTGATTACACACTCACGCTATGATAAGTCCAAGATAAAGTGACAAATGTAGTTCAACTTTTGTATCAGTCAAATATCACAGGTCAGCTTGTTTTGTGATTACACACTCACGCTATGATAAGTCCAAGATAAAGTGACAAAAGTGGTTCAACTTTTGTATCAGTCAAATATCACAGGTCAGCTTGTTTTGTGATTACACACTCACGCTATGATAAGTCCAAGATAAAGTGACAAATGTAGTTCAACTTTTGTATCACTCAAATATCACAGGTCAGCTTGTTTTGTGATTACCACACTCACGCTATGATAAGTCGCTGATAAAGTGACAAATGTGGTTCAACTTTTGTATCACTCAAATATCACAGGTCAGCTTGTTTTGTGATACACACTCACGCTATGATAAGTCCAAGATAAAGTGACAAATGTAGTTCAACTTTTGTATCACTCAAATATCACAGGTCAGCTTGTTTTGTGATTACACACTCACGCTATGATAAGTCCAAGATAAAGTGACAAATGTAGTTCAACTTTTGTATCAGTCAAATATCACAGGTCAGCTTGTTTTGTGATTACACACTCACGCTATGATAAGTCCAAGATAAAGTGACAAAAGTGGTTCAACTTTTGTATCAGTCAAATATCACAGGTCAGCTTGTTTTCTGATTAACACAGTCACGCTATGATAAGTCGCTGATAAAGTGACAAAAGTGGTTCAACTTTTGTATCACTCAAATATCACAGGTCAGCTTGTTTTGTGATTACCACACTCACGCTATGATAAGTCCAAGATAAAGTGACAAATGTAGTTCAACTTTTGTATCACTCAAATATCACAGGTCAGCTTGTTTTGTGATTACCACACTCACGCTATGATAAGTCGCTGATAAAGTGACAAATGTAGTTCAACTTTTGTATCACTCAAATATCACAGGTCAGCTTGTTTTGTGATTACCACACTCACGCTATGATAAGTCGCTGATAAAGTGACAAAAGTGGTTCAACTTTTGTATCAGTCAAATATCACAGGTCAGCTTGTTTTGTGATTACACACTCACGCTATGATAAGTCGCTGATAAAGTGACAAATGTAGTTCAACTTTTGTATCAGTCAAATATCACAGGTCAGCTTGTTTTGTGATTACACACTCACGCTATGATAAGTCCAAGATAAAGTGACAAAAGTGGTTCAACTTTTGTATCAGTCAAATATCACAGGTCAGCTTGTTTTGTGATTACCACACTCACGCTATGATAAGTATAAGATAAAGTGACAAATGTAGTTCAACTTTTGTATCAGTCAAATATCACAGGTCAGCTTGTTTTGTGATTACCACACTCACGCTATGATAAGTCGCTGATAAAGTGACAAAAGTGGTTCAACTTTTGTATCACTCAAATATCACAGGTCAGCTTGTTTTGTGATTACCACACTCACGCTATGATAAGTCCAAGATAAAGTGACAAATGTAGTTCAACTTTTGTATCACTCAAATATCACAGGTCAGCTTGTTTTGTGATTACCACACTCACGCTATGATAAGTCCAAGATAAAGTGACAAATGTAGTTCAACTTTTGTATCACTCAAATATCACAGGTCAGCTTGTTTTGTGATTACCACACTCACGCTATGATAAGTCGCTGATAAAGTGACAAAAGTGGTTCAACTTTTGTATCAGTCAAATATCACAGGTCAGCTTGTTTTGTGATTACACACTCACGCTATGATAAGTCGCTGATAAAGTGACAAATGTAGTTCAACTTTTGTATCAGTCAAATATCACAGGTCAGCTTGTTTTGTGATTACACACTCACGCTATGATAAGTCCAAGATAAAGTGACAAATGTAGTTCAACTTTTGTATCAGTCAAATATCACAGGTCAGCTTGTTTTGTGATTACCACACTCACGCTATGATAAGTCGCTGATAAAGTGACAAATGTAGTTCAACTTTTGTATCACTCAAATATCACAGGTCAGCTTGTTTTGTGATTACCACACTCACGCTATGATAAGTCCAAGATAAAGTGACAAATGTAGTTCAACTTTTGTATCACTCAAATATCACAGGTCAGCTTGTTTTGTGATTACCACACTCACGCTATGATAAGTCCAAGATAAAGTGACAAATGTAGTTCAACTTTTGTATCACTCAAATATCACAGGTCAGCTTGTTTTGTGATTACCACACTCACGCTATGATAAGTCGCTGATAAAGTGACAAAAGTGGTTCAACTTTTGTATCAGTCAAATATCACAGGTCAGCTTGTTTTGTGATTACACACTCACGCTATGATAAGTCGCTGATAAAGTGACAAATGTAGTTCAACTTTTGTATCAGTCAAATATCACAGGTCAGCTTGTTTTGTGATTACACACTCACGCTATGATAAGTCCAAGATAAAGTGACAAATGTAGTTCAACTTTTGTATCAGTCAAATATCACAGGTCAGCTTGTTTTGTGATTACACACTCACGCTATGATAAGTCCAAGATAAAGTGACAAATGTGGTTCAACTTTTGTATCACTCAAATATCACAGGTCAGCTTGTTTTGTGATTACACACTCACGCTATGATAAGTCGCTGATAAAGTGACAAAAGTGGTTCAACTTTTGTATCAGTCAAATATCACAGGTCAGCTTGTTTTGTGATTACACACTCACGCTATGATAAGTCCAAGATAAAGTGACAAATGTGGTTCAACTTTTGTATCACTCAAATATCACAGGTCAGCTTGTTTTGTGATTACACACTCACGCTATGATAAGTCGCTGATAAAGTGACAAAAGTGGTTCAACTTTTGTATCAGTCAAATATCACAGGTCAGCTTGTTTTGTGATTACCACACTCACGCTATGATAAGTCCAAGATAAAGTGACAAATGTGGTTCAACTTTTGTATCAGTTTTAATATCACAGGTCAGCTTGTTTTGTGATTACACACTCACGCTATGATAAGTCCAAGATAAAGTGACAAATGTAGTTCAACTTTTGTATCAGTCAAATATCACAGGTCAGCTTGTTTTGTGATTACACACTCACGCTATGATAAGTCCAAGATAAAGTGACAAATGTGGTTCAACTTTTGTATCACTCAAATATCACAGGTCAGCTTGTTTTGTGATTACACACTCACGCTATGATAAGTCGCTGATAAAGTGACAAAAGTGGTTCAACTTTTGTATCAGTCAAATATCACAGGTCAGCTTGTTTTGTGATTACACACTCACGCTATGATAAGTCCAAGATAAAGTGACAAATGTGGTTCAACTTTTGTATCACTCAAATATCACAGGTCAGCTTGTTTTGTGATTACACACTCACGCTATGATAAGTCGCTGATAAAGTGACAAAAGTGGTTCAACTTTTGTATCAGTCAAATATCACAGGTCAGCTTGTTTTGTGATTACCACACTCACGCTATGATAAGTCGCTGATAAAGTGACAAAAGTGGTTCAACTTTTGTATCAGTCAAATATCACAGGTCAGCTTGTTTTGTGATTACCACACTCACGCTATGATAAGTCCAAGATAAAGTGACAAATGTGGTTCAACTCTTGTATCAGTTTTAATATCACAGGTCAGCTTGTTTTGTGATTACCACACTCACGCTATGATAAGTCCAAGATAAAGTGACAAATGTGGTTCAACTCTTGTATCAGTTTTAATATCACAGGTCAGCTTGTTTTGTGATTACCACACTCACGCTATGATAAGTCGCTGATAAAGTGACAAATGTGGTTCAAATTTTGTAGAGTTCTTTATTTCCAGATAGATAACAGGTAATCAGCTAGACGTTGTTAAACTAAAAAAAAAAAAAAAACTTTTTTGAGCTTAGGGTAGTTTTAAAATGACATTAGCACTCATATATATATATATATATATATATATACATATATATATATATATATATACATATATATATATATATATATATGTGTGTGTGTTTAAATTTCACGTATAAGTAGTACAATAGAGAAATAAAGCAGTGGATAGCATCAATTTTGATTTATTACTGTAATATCAGTTTTGTAATATTGACATCTGTGATTTGTTGTCTGTACAATACTCCACAGCTCAAATTTTTTGATAAATGCGAGATTTTTAGTAATTACTTGGAGTGTTTCTTTAATATTCGAGTAGCAAACAAAATAATTTGTAGGGTTCGTGTAAAACATAACAAAAGTAAAAGACATAATATCCTTCCTTAGTAAAGCACTCTGTGAAAACACATTATTTATCTGTATTAGTCTTTAAAATGGTATATGTAAAGTGAAATATAATTTTCTCTGTGTCTCTCACTCTTATCTCAGAGCCACACTTCAAGAATTCCAGGTTCTAATTCTAACCGAAGCAAGCAATAAGACTTATAATAAAGTACACGTAAATATTACAAGGTACAATTTATTCACTGAAGTAATAATATTAAAATGTGACCGTGTTATTTAAAAAAAATATTGTAAGTTCAGTTGTGAATATTTCTTTTATTTATAAAATACAACTCTTTGTCTAGAACAAAATATGGAGTCTTATTCTAATCCCTCGTTAGGTCTAATTATACTGGTTCCAAGAATATATCTAGAATAGAAAATTAAAACAAAAAAGGGGTTCAACTCTACCATCGAGCATCATCAAAGTAACTAAACCATATAATAAACCATTCAAATTATGTTAGGATTAAAACAAAAGAGCATTTATTCAGAATAAATTTAGATATGTATACACATTACTTTTAAAATGATTTTTGATAAGTGTGAATTAATTTTTAAAATTTTTAAAACAATAAATGGGTTGAAAAGCAAGCTAAATATTGGGATCCCAGACCCAATGTGACTAACTTAAAAATCATTAATAATTTGAAAAAAAAAATATATTTTTTTTGTAGTCTAATATATATATTTTCTGCAATGGCCAAATTAAATTAGTTTAAATTTAAAGTACACATATATACAGGGTGGAGTGAAAGGTGGACTGGCTATTCATTTTCGGATTATATACATTGAAACCAATAAAAAATGACAAAGAACATATAGTAGAGTTCCTCTTCATTTTCCGTCTATCCGCCATTTTGTTTTTTCAAAAAAACATTATAACTGCAAAAATAGTAAAGATATTCAATTCATATTAGTTTAAGTATTTTGTATGTTAGGTTTTACAAGTGTACCAAACACCAAGACTTTATTATAATAATTTTCGAAATGGCGGCCATTTAAAGTCTTTAACGAGAAATATCTCAAAAACTGTTAACTTACAAAAAACTTAAAAGAGAAAAAATATTTTTTCCTAACGACAAACAGAATGTTATTTTTTCTGTAGGTCAAAGGATAACCGAGGCAAAAAATAAAAATAAATTTCTTGGCGATTGTCTACAACAATCAAAACTAGTCTAACAACAATATATTCTTGAATTATGTTAATTTGTATCCATGGAAACTTAGAAATTTAAATTAAATATTGTAATAATGATGATTTCCTGAGTTACTTTTTTTATTTTATAATTATTGCTATGTAGCTGTCCTCAGACCCAACTGTGATTTGTGCCACAGTGTGCGTTATTTGTCATATTTCCGTTATTATTAATGATAAAATAAAAAGTAAACTTGTCAATTAATTGGTTTGTTTATTAAATAATAATAGTATATTTTGTGGTTTCCATGGATAAAAATGAACATAAATCGTAAATGTATTGGTGTTAGACTAGTTTTTATTGTTGTAGATAATCGCCAAAAAATTGTATTTTCGTCCATAAATTGGTTATCTTTGGACCTAAATAAAAAGTAAAAAAAATCGACTGTGTTTGTCGTTAGGAAAAATTTTGCTATCTCTTGTACATTTTTTGTAATGGTTTTTGAGATATCTTTCGTTAAAGATTTTAAATGACCGCCATTTTGAAAATTATTAAAATAAAGTCATGGTGTTTGGCACACTTGTAAAACGTAACATACCAAATAATCATATTAAATTTGAACTCAATGGCTCTACTATTTCTGCAGTTATAATGTTATTTTTGAAAAAAAAACAAAATCGCGAATAGAAAGAAAATAAAGAAGAATTCGACTAAATGTAATTTGATATTTTTTATTGTTTTTGATGTATATAATACGAAAATGAATAGCCAGTACACCTTTTTCGTTACACCTTGTATATCAGAATAAATAAACAAAAACAAACATAAAAATAATAATAAACTAAGATATACTGTAATATAAAGTAAATTTTACCACTAAAATTGTTAAATACATTTTAACGAATTAAATGAAGTAATTTTTGCCTAGGCATTTTGTAAAAGGCCTACAGTTCTCCACGCAAAGTATTAAATGAACAGATTTGTTCATAATATTATTTATTTACAAAATAAAAAATAAAAAAAGTGTAAAATAAGCTGTGTGTACTAAATATGTATTGATGTAAATTAACCCAACAGCCTTAGAAATTAACTATTTAGCCTTGGAAAATTAGTAATTCAAACTCTGGCTAAAGTACATGGGACATTCTATAGAATGCATAGACAAAGTATGAAATATGCTTTGTATAACTGTAGTGAATTTATACAATGCCAAACATAACACATTGCTGGTAATATCTGTGTGGAAAAGTAATAATCACATAAGAGACTCTACTGTCATTTTAACAAATTGAAGTGGTTGACTGATCGATATAAAGTGAAGTAAAGCACGCCTTCTGTCAGCCGATGACAATGAGTGCAGATTACTGCAAGTAATAATTTCATTATCTACTCTTATCATATTTTACCAAAACAATGTAAACAAGTAGTCCTATGCTACCGTAATCCATACAACAGGTGGGCAAATTGTACGACCTTGTAAATCACCACTGAAGAGTGCGCGTTATTATTGAATTCGCAATTCTCTCACGAAAACACCGACACCCAAAAGTTATTGGTCATTATCGCCTTGTTAGAAAAAGTAAGAAAAGGACATAAAGTAAAGGACATCCCCTAACTCTCGAATACTACAATAGCGTTAGGGCTGGAAAAGAACAAAACTGGGTTAAGGGATACCTGATAGGAAAAGTCAACGAGAGGTATCTAACCTAATATTAAATGAAAAAAAAGGCTTAGAGGCAGCAAGGTTCCCTCAGGATAACCCAGCCCTTAATTCTGCAATATCCATCGATCTTTATGGTTGTAGTAATTTGTTCATTTTTTCTAATCAAATTTATATATACGGTGTAGCGAAAAAGGTTAACTGGCTATTCGTTTTCTGATTATATACATCAAAAGCAATAAAAAATGACAAATAACATGTACTGTAGTCGAATTCCTCTTCATTTGCCGTCTATCTGCGATTTTGTTTTTCAAAAATCATAACTGCAGAAATAGTAAAGATATTGTGTTCAAATTTAGTATAAGTATTTTTTATGTTACGTTTTACAAGTGTACCAAACACCAAGACTTTATATTAATAGTTTTAAACTGGCTGGCATTTAAAATCTTTAACTAAAGTAATCCCCAAAACCGTTACTTAACAAAAAACTTACAAGAGACAAAATACTTTTCTTTCATAACGACAAACAAAATCATTTTTCACTTTTCCTGTAGGTCAAAGGATAACCAAGTTATCGACAAAAAACTAAAAATACAATTTCTTGGCGATTGTCTACAACAATCAAAACTAGTCTAACAGCAACAAATATTTGAATTACGTTTATTTGTATCCATGGAAACCAAGAAAATATAAATTAAATGTTGTAGTAATGTTGGTTTGCTGAATTAGTAGTACATCTTTTTATTTTATAATTGTTATGTTCAGTTTAAGTAGCTGTGCCTCAGAACCAATAGTGATATGTGTCACAGTGTGTTATTTGTCAAATTTCCATTATTATTAATGCTAAAATAAAAAGTAAACTTGTAAATTGATTTGTTTATTAAAAAAATAATAATAGTATATTTTCTTGGTTTCCATGGATACAAATGATCATAATTGAAAAATGTGTTGGTGTTAGACTAGTTTGATTGTTGTAAGACAATGGCCAATACATTGTATTTTTATTTTTTGTCGATAAATTGGTTATCCTTTGATATACAGAAAAATTTTAAAAAATAATAAAATTTTATTTGGAAAGAAAAATATATTGTCTCTTGTAAGTTAACGGTTTTTGAGATATATTTCACTAAATATTTTAAATGGCCGCCATTTTAAAAATTATTAAAATGAAGTCTTCGTGTTTGGTACACATGAAAAACGTAACATACAAAATACTTATACTAAATTTGAAATCAATATCTTTACTATCTCTGCAGTTATGTGTTTTGTTTTTACAGAAAACTAGTGGATATATATATATATATATATATATATATATATATATATATATATATATAACTGAAACTATAAACACTTAAAGAAAATATTCGTTCTTTCATGTCAGCGTTTTAGCTGAATGATGAATCTATCAAAATTATTTTATGTAGCTTAACTAAAACAGCTTACGGACTACGGACTATTAATGTGCAATGTGCTAAATAATGAAGGCACGTAGTCCCGGTTACTTTGATCGTTGTGTTGAAGTTGATTAAATGTACTTGTCCTCTACAATCTATTACTTCTCTACTGGGTACCACGTGACCTTTAATAAAAAGAATGTTTCTAGATTAATGTCAGAGGAAGTGGTTCAGTTAAGTCTCAAGTGATCAAGTTATTGGATAAATCAATTGTCTACTTACTTTGATGTTTGACATATCTCTCGATAGAAACCACCTGCTTTGACAGATTTATAACTTTATTTTTTGATAAATTAGGTTTTATAAAAACATAGTTGAAAAATATTTCTTGTTATAAATTCTTATATCATAGATAACTGAATTTGTGTGTTTAAAGTAGTGTTTAGCTAGAAGTCCGACTTAATGAGAAATTTAGTGTGTAAAATGCAATATCGAGATTGGGGCTCAAAACGTTACGATGTTGACCCGTTATAATTACAAAATTGGGAAGCTACGATTGATAGTGAATTCTGTTCGCTAAGGCACAATCACGGCGACTGAAAGTCGATCACCTGACTACATATTGGCCAATTGAAGAGGATCTACATTCTACCTAAATAAAACATTTCGATGGGCGCCATCGTGGTACTTTTCCAGTCCACCATACATTAACGGAAGCACATCCTTTACATTTACTGCTAAAAAGTAAGTTTCTTGCGCCATATTGGAAGATCAAGTGGTCTTACCCCTTAAGGTCGGTTTGTTTAAAACAGTTTTGTTACACAGGTTTTCTAAACATCATAATCATAATTAGGCGTATCACTACTTTCTTGTCTTAGGTTAAGCTTTAATGAGCCGCGTAGATTGAGTGAATTCAAAAAGCTGGTGTCTCAGCCCTGCCGGGCCTCGAAGTCATTACAAAGGTTTTCTGAGTATTCGCTACGCTCGTGTCAAGGTTAAATTTAGTATTTATTGTAAACCACTTATTATTTGTGTGTATAACTTATAAGTGAAAACAACGAATAAACAAATAATATAATTGACAAGAATCAAAAATATTAAAAGAATATTAAATATAAATCAAAAGAATTTGAAAGGGAACGATATATGGGTTTGTATATATTTTACAACGAAAGAAACTAATAAAAAAGAAATACAAATAATATAACGTATTGGCAAGAATATTTGAAAATAATATTGATAATAGAAGTACACATAATGATAGAGAGTATACAATTGAAAGGTAAAGTAAAGCTAATATTATATTAATAAACGAGTTGTAAAATTAAAAATTTTACTAAAACAATTTTTTTATATGGAAGTATTTCAATAGCAGAAGAACGAGAACCTGTTGAAATGCAAAAAATACAAGAAATTCATACCTCGTTTTAACAAAGGTAAAAGAATAAATATATTGGAAAATCAAATATGTAAAGAAGAAATTTTAAATAATCAAATAAAAAATAATAATAAAGAGATAGGTATTTTATTTTTAAATCTTAAACTTACAACATAAGGATACACGAACAATATATATACAACATTATATACAAAATAAAGATATACACGAAACTGTAAACAACAAATTAGCACGAAGACACTAAACTCTAGGACTAAATAGGTAAACAAGTTAACAACAGAGAAAAGTGAACATAACAATATAATATAAAGAAAAAGTCCTATAAGTATACGGTTATGATTCTATGGATGGCATCTACAAAACAGCTTGAGATGAAGAAGGAAGGAAAAGTAGATAAATAAATCATACTCGTATAGTTCCAGAATCATCTATTTTCTGTTGGAATACAATATTCAAACATTTTGAATATTGGTTTAGATTGAGACTATACTTTTAGATACAACAGTTTAAGCTTAGGGTCAACTCAAATGACTCAAACTATTGCACAAACTTTCTCACTCATCCATCTCCAAAACCATCAAAAACTACAAAAACTAATTGACAAGAAATATTTTTTCTATAGGTGTCAATCAAAAAGTGAAAATGAAACAGTTTAGCAATCTTAAAACATATTTAAATAAGAACCTAAACTTGTTTTCTTTGTGCTGTTAACATGTCTTCAGTAAAAGTGGTGTTTTTGTGTGTAAATTATTTCAAAACCGTGGTATTAGTTTTAATTTTGTGCTGCACACGAATTTGGGTGATTATTAAAATTCACTAACTTTTATCAATATCGGTAGAGTGATTTTGAGATATTAAATATTTTATAACAGTCCTATAGGCGATTTCGTAGTTGCTTTTTAATCGATAACTCACAGACCGATATTTTTTGGAGAGATGACAAATAATACGTTTTGATTAGGTTAAAAAATATTTTTTTAAATTGTAATTTGGTGTTTTCCTACCCTCTAATTTTAAGTAATCAGAAAAATAACATCCTGAGATATGACAAAAATATGCCTATATTCCAAATTTAATTAAAAACGGTGCACGCGCTTGGGCTGACGAGTACTCATAAATTGCAGACACAGAAATTATACAAAATCACTTTCTTAAACTCGGGGGGGGGGAGGGGGGGTTGAAAACTAATATACCACAAAACTCGAAATCGATTTTGACCCATAAATAACTTTCTCTATACCCCCTCTATATACGGGGGGGGGGAATGAAAAAAAAATCAATTGTCTTCGTCCCTTTTGTCTTTGTCGTTTTCGTCTTAATTTTTCAAAAATTTCTTCTTCTTGATTTTTCCCAAATCTAAATTTTTTCAAAAGTTTTCATTTTAGAAACTTTTGTCTTTAATTTATCAATTTTTTCTTCCTAATCATCATCTTCTTCTTCTTCATAATTTACAGCCAATTCTATCGTCAGATAATTGTAATTTCTTTTTAAGTTTTGTTAACTTCTATTACTATTTACCACATCAAATCAAAACCTATTAACGACAGCACTTGTTGTTGCAACACGCTCGTGGCTACATCAGCTGATTTAAAATTCCGCTTATTTGCGTTCAGAAAGTTTAGTCATTAATGAAGCAATAAACACAATTGTTTGTTCCAGTTTACTTTGTTCTGGTTTAAATTGAGGTTAAGGATTTAATAACTGAAGTTGACAGTTTTGTCGTTTAAAAGTTATTTAATTTGCTGAGAACTACTTGCTACAAGTAAATACTTTGTACAAAGAATACTTAATCACAAAAACGTAGTGTATAGAAAGACAGAGTTTCTTGCGAGTATAACAGTTTTGAGGTCTCCTCAAGGTGTTTTTTTTGGAACGTCTTACATGTCGTGCGTTGTACTGAAGTGGTCTGAAGCCCAAATCTGTCAACTTATTTTAATCAAATCTAGAAACGAGTATATTTTGAATACATCTCAGTGTGAATTTATTGTTTTTTTTTTTTTTTTTTTTTTTTTTTTTTTTTTTTTTTTTTTTTTTTTTTTTTTTTTTTTTTCAATAACTTGAGTTTTGGGGGTAACTAAGAAAACACAAAATTATGCTTTTTATCAAAATCAGGTCTAACGATCTCTATCTCTATAAACTCAAAAAAAGTATAAAAAGTACAAAAATACTATTTTATCAAAATCGGCTGTATTGATTTCGATCAAATTTTGCTCAAGAACCCATAAAAAACGTATTGGTCACCAGCCGGATGTAGATTTATTGTAAACATCGTATTGTTTTTCCTTGTTGTTTAAAGGTAAAAAACCACTCTCTAAAGAAAAGCAGATAAAATAAAGACCCCTAGCCCTTGAATACGTTTTTAGCACCAGAGTCGGAAGAGAGTAAGAGTTGGTCAGGAAAAATCAAAGAGAGGTAGATAACTTAAGACTACGTGGAAACCAGCTAGGTCCCCTTGGGATTGCCAATCCTGTACTCACTAAAGTGAGCCCCAGAGGGTTGTCCATCATTAAAAGATCGATTTTAATCAAGTACTATTTACGCTGAGGTTGTATTTACGGCACAAGTGAAACATATATAAATAAATAAAATACAAAACAATACTTACTGAATTCTACAATTTATTTAGTCATGGTTTCATCAGTTACGGTATTACGAGGCAGTTTAACACAACTAATCAAAGGCTTTTTTGTAATAAATGCAAATTTTTTCAACAAATTGTTTTCATGGTAGATTTTTACTTTTGAAAAACAACTACCGAATTGTCATTTTTGGTGAAGATTAGATTAGATTCGTTTTTTACTTAATTTTGGTGAGTAGTTTGTGGAATATTTTAGCACTGATAATTTGGTGTATTTATATTATTATAAACGGTTTTGAGTAAAGGAAGTAGTTTGCTGAAAATGCATCAAAATTTAAACTTTTGAAAGTTTAAGTCCCTTTAACTTTTAAACGAGTAGGTTTATCACAACATACTTAAAAATAAAAATGTTTTAAAATTACGTTTCAAATTCGAAAACATCATACAAAATAGGGGTTTCCTTTCGGAATTTTAAACTTAGCTGCCATATTGGAAAATAAAACCATATTGAAAGTTTGAAAAACGGATTTTTAAATTACATGAATTATAAACGAAGGAAGGCTACACGTATTTAAAACTGAACATATACAGGGTGTTTCACGAAGAAAGGCAAATAATTTCATTACGAGTTCTACTGTTGAAAATAATGAAAAAAAGTTCATTGAAAATGGGTCCAGAAAAGTTTCGTTTTCGATCTGTAGGCCATTTTGTGTTTATTAAAAAAATTAATGATAATTTTTGAAATTAGTAAGATTGAGTTTAATTAGATATACGAATTGTTTGTACTATTTTTGTCAGTATAACAAGATCCAAAACGTTACTATGTAAATAAATAACTGTTTAAAATGTCGTGTGAAATTTCCAAAACGATTTATCTTAATCTCAACAGCACACTTTCATATTTCTATATTTATTCATGTAGACGCTATCGTGTTTACGCAGAGACAACAACAACAACGATGGACAGACATGTTGAAAACAACTTATTCAGTTTCCTAAGATCACAAAACGTGAAGATCAGTCAAAAAATGGAAGTGTAAATTTTCGACGAATATTTCACTTAAACTCTGTTACAGTGTTTAAGTAAAAAGAATTTTAAAATGGTACATTAGAGTCGTCTTTTAACACACAAAATAAAGCAATTTCGTTGAATATTGTTGATAATGGAATTGCCATTAAGAAGAAGCTTTACTTTCACTTAGAAGTCTTTCAGAGTAGACTTTGGAATACCCAGTAAAATGTAATTGCTCTATAATGTTTAATTGTTTAGAACAAAGTACACACAAAATGACTAGAAACCCAACCAAGTCATTTCGTTTTATGATGACTCCATCAAACATGTTCCGTGAATAAAAAATTTCGTTGTATATCTTCTAAAATAATAAATATAATACTCGTTTTAATATATTAACGTTTATATTATACAGGTTTCAATGACTATATCGCCATCTTCAGTGATGCATTAGATACAACAGATTTTTAATACAGGCAATCCCGAGGGTCTTAGCTGTATCTACGTTTTTTCCCACATATTTTTAGGTTATGTCTCTCGCTGTCTTTATTTTGTCAAGTCACTCTTGACCAGTGTGTGTTCGGTTCCGACTCTGAAGCTATTAGACTATTTTGAGGGCTATTATATTTTATTTTATCTCCTTTTTTTAAAGGCCTATCGTGACAGAGTGGTTTAAACGTTAATTAAATACAATAATATAAATTATCACTACATAACGTCTAATTATCAACAAGTTTCAACCGCAATGTCGCCATCTTCAGTGATGCATTAGACACAACAGATTTGTAATAGTTGTATTTTGTTTGTTTGCCCCTCCGGGACTTACATTGTTGAGTACAGAAGTGGTAATCCCGAGGGTCATAGCTTGATCCTACAAATTTTTTCATACATTCGTAACTTATATGTCTTTACTTTTTACTGTAATTACCTTATATAGGTTGTATTCAGTCCGTATTTTTTATAGCTACAGCGCTGTTTCGCCGATCACTGTTGGCTTCGTCAGGCTTAGTATCAACACTTCACAAGATCCGTGTGACATTTTAAGTGCTTTCCTACTCTGCGACAGGTGGAGGTAATTATAGTATTATACTTAACAGTTTCTAGGCAATACAATAAAACTTTTCTTTTTTTTATTCGGTCTTTCTTGACCAGTTTTTGTTCTTTTCCGAGTCTGACGCTATATTCTAAGACTAGGATATATTATTTTATTTTACCAGTTCATTTTTTAAACCAGTTTGAAACCAAGATTCTAGTGTCTAACTATTGATATCAACAGAACAAAATAGACGCTAATTGAGCAAGATCTTAAAATACAACTTTTGTAAAGTAAACTATTCCAAATCGAGCATTAAATGACAATAGTTAGTTTTTAAAACTGATCTGTGGGTTATTTAAAAAATTCTATTGCAAAGATTTATTAAAATTTAGGATTGGGTCAATGAAATTATGTGTTCTTTTGTTCTTTTCCCACCTATCAATACATTTAAAAAGATGTGACAGACGACCTTTAAAATTTAAAAAATGTAGTTGACGCCTTTTAAATTCCCTCCTCCTTAAGTGGTTTTAAGTATAAAAGTTACTGTTCTTAAAGGTAGAACTTATACCTAAATTAATTATCATTCCCAAAGATTGGATTTATTATTTCAATTATTGTTATAAATAGGTATGAGGAAGGGAAGGGGGCTTTATGATGATTGGAATGAAGAATGCGAACAGAATTAATGTAGAATTGTAACAACTATTAATCAATAATCAATATTATTCTCATTACTTTTTCTGCAAACCAATGGTTGTGCATACCCATAATACTTACAATAGGAATATGAAATAACACAATTCACATTACATTAAACATTTAACAATCCCGTTTTTATGGTGTCAAAAACAGTACCATGAACTTATACTGGCATGCAATGGAATTCAAGTGGAAATGATTTTCACTTATTTTATATGTGATCTGTCAAAATCAGCTGTTGTATAACTCTCGTACAGGGATGCCAAACCTTTCCCACCAATAATAATTATACGAGAGGTGTGTTATATAATTTGCTTTGAGATATATTTTACTGTTTAAAATATAATTTCTTGGATTTATAAGAATTTAATATATATATATATATATACAGGGTGTCTTGCAACCACATGAACAAACTTTGTCACGGTATTCAGCATGTCAAAAGAAACAAAAAATGTAATATAACATGTTTCCTATCTCATTCCGTTTTCGGTCTATCTGTCTGTATGTGTTTTTTTTTAAAATCTTAATATCTTCGAAACTATTTGAGGGAAAATCATGATACTTGGTACGATTGTTACTGTAGGTAGTTTATAAATGCCAATAAAATTTCGACCGAAAACGGAATGAGATAGGACACATGTTATATTACATTTTTTGTTTCTTTTGACATGCTGAATAACGTGACAAAGTTTGTTTATATAGTTGCAAGACACCCTGTATATAAGATTTAAAGTATAATAAACAGTTTATTATTTCGATCAATCTTGAACAGAAAAATAAACAACACAAAAAATAATAAGAAACGTCAAGAAGATGCAGTGGTTGTTGGGGTAACTCAACATTAAATTCAGAAAGATCCAGTAGTTGTTGTTAGAACTCAACATTAAATTCAGAAAGATCCAGTAGTTGTTGTTAGAACTCAACATTAAATTCAGAAAGATCCAGTAGTTGTTGTTAGAACTCAACATTAAATTCAGAAAGATCCAGTAGTTGTTGTTAGAACTCAACATTAAATTCAGAAAGATCCAGTAGTTGTTGTTAGAACTCAACATTAGATTCAGAAAGATCCAGTAGTTGTTGTTAGAACTCAACATTAAATTCAGAAAGATCCAGTAGTTGTTGTTAGAACTCAACATTAAATTCAGAAAGATCCAGTAGTTGTTGTTAGAACTCAACATTAAATTCAGAAAGATCCAGTAGTTGTTGTTAGAACTCAACATTAAATTCAGAAAGATCCAGTAGTTGTTGTTAGAACTCAACATTAAATTCAGAAAGATCCAGTAGTTGTTGTTAGAACTCAACATTAAATTCAGAAAGATCCAGTAGTTGTTGTTAGAACTCAACATTAAATTCAGAAAGATCCAGTAGTTGTTGTTAGAACTCAACATTAAATTCAGAAAGATCCAGTAGTTGTTGTTAGAACTCAACATTAAATTCAGAAAGATCCAGTAGTTGTTGTTAGAACTCAACATTAAATTCAGAAAGATCCAGTAGTTGTTGTTAGAACTCAACATTAGATTCAGAAAGATCCAGTAGTTGTTGTTAGAACTCAACATTAGATTCAGAAAGATCCAGTAGTTGTTGTTAGAACTCAACATTAAATTCAGAAATATCCAGTAGTTGTTGTTAGAACTCAACATTAGATTCAGAAAGATCCAGTAGTTGTTGTTAGAACTCAACATTAAATTCAGAAAGATCCAGTAGTTGTTGTTAGAACTCAACATTAAATTCAGAAAGATCCAGTAGTTGTTGTTAGAACTCAACATTAGATTCAGAAAGATCCAGTGGTTGTTGGGAGTACTCAAAATTAGATTCAGAAAGATTTAGTGGTTTTTAGGAGAACTCAACATTATGTTCAGAAAGATGCAGTGGTTGTTGAGAGAACTCAACATTAGATTCAGAATGATTAAGTGGTTGTTGGTAGAATCCAATATAGATTCAAGAAGATGCAGTGGTTGTTGAGAGAACTCAACATTAGATTCAGAAAGATACAGTGGTTGTTGAGAGAACTCATCAGATTCAGAATGATTAAGTGGTTGTTGGTAGAATCCAATATAGATTCAAGAAGATGCAATGGTTGTTGAGAGAACTCAACATTAGATTCAGAAAGAGACAGCGGTTGTTGGGAGTACTCAAAATTAGATTCAGGAAGATGCAGTGGTTGTTTGGTCGACATTAGCAACTGACCATACACAACAAGCTGGTGCTATATAAACAGATCTTGAAACCTATAAGGACTTATGGTATACAACTCTTTGTTGCTAGATAGGTCTCAAAGACTTGTTTGTAATTGAAATATATATTTTTTTATTGGTAATAATAACTATAACTTTCAGATGTTTTCAATTACTTCAGTTTAAAGTAATGTTTTCCTTCATATTTCGATATAAATAGGTGTTAAATTACATTTATTTTAAATCACTATTATTGTAAGTTTATTTCATTGTAGACTATGTATCAGTGTTTTTGTTTTTAATTATCTGTCACATTGAAATTTTGTTTATTTATTTTTTATTAAAATTTGTTATTATTGTCTGTATTTCATATAAATTAGATAGTTTGTTAATGTGTTATAAATTTGTTTTGTGTTTTATTTTACTTTGATTAGGTAGATTAAGTAAGTGGAAGAGATGACTTTGTGGTTCTAATTTCGCCTCTAAAAAACACAGCCAATTTGCCTGTTTCAGTTGGAAGTCAAAGAACGACAGGCTGGAAGATGGGAAGTTCTAGGGGAGCTAGAGATGTGGAGTGCAGAGCCTTGGCGTCTATGGAATTTGAAATGCAAGTGAGCTAATTTTCAATATTTGGTAAGAAGATATTTTGTCATGTTTCAAAACATCATTCTGTATGTCTTCTCGAATAAATATTATTAGGTAATATTGAAAATTGAAAACTTTTTTCTCTAAAAATATTGGTATGATATTTACAAATAAATTCCCACCAAACCACATTAGTTTATCTTCATCGTAAAAATGAGTGATATGGTAGTTTCGACCCTAAAACATACTTGTTTTCAGACGGGTAGCGTTTTCTCGAGTCCAGTTGTTATAGCCTACTGTTAATTGGAGAGTAATTAAATAGCGCCTCATCAACAAACTAGTTAGTTTAGTGGATTATTAGGGGTTGCAAGCCTGACCCAACATTAGAGCAATTTCAAGCTCCATTGCCGTCACGTCCTCTCTACGTGTTAGCTTAATTCTCTCAAGAGATTTGTCAATACATTTCCCTATGTAAATCACTTGTTCCTACTATATTTACAAATACAAATATAAAGTTACAAACATAAATAGTTTTTTATACTGAAATAAAAATAAATATATAATTTACTAAATTATTAAATTTTGTATGTTTAATTATTAAACAAATAAATATAGAACAAATATATCGTTTTATTTCGTTTTATTTAGTTTCAATAATTTTGCACATCGTTGGATTCCACATCAAATTAACTACAAGATTATTTCATTAGTAATTTTCCTATTAATTTAGTCAAATCCTTTGCAATATGTAACACATTTCTGTAATGTATTTTTTGTTTTGTTATACAAGGTGTACAAAAGTCCCGAGGCTGTTAAAAACTTTGAAACTAAATTCATTCCTAATAAAAAATGGTGTTTTTAGGGTAACTGATAATGTTTAATTGTAAAGTTTAAATATTTCGGTTTATTAAAACCTTTGTCAAAAGTAATTATTACCAAAATTGGTTAAGTCATTTATTTGTAAGCAATTATCTTTGCCATTATATATTTACTAAACGAATATTTTATCCAATATTCAAACCGTCTGTATTTTCGTTTGCAGAATTAATTGTGCGAGCTAGTTCTCACTGTCGGAATTTCAATTAATTTCTACAACTGGGTAAGAGTTTTATGGTTCAACGGAATACTCCAAATACAAATTGTAGACGGTTTAAATGTTCCATGAAATTAGTAATAAGTACATCTAACAGCTGATTACATGTAGCCTCATGTAATGAAATTTAGTAAATTTTTAAAATTAGACTTTAAATTCATAAATTTGTCATAAGCGTTGGGATGGCTCTTGATTGAAAGCATAGATTGATAGCATTCATTGATAGATATATTTATACATGTTAAAATGTTAAGGTTAACGTTATTAAACTAAATATATATACATATATATATATATATATATATATATATATATATATATATATATATATATATATATATATATATATATATATATATATATATATATATATTATAATCAATGGTGTGCTTGCATAGGAGACTTGAATTAAAGATTGTAATATTGATAACATTAAAGTCCTGGATTTTTTAATACAAACACTTTGTACTGTAACATTGTTTGCTTAGCTTATTTACTTACTTTTATTGAACCCAATAATAGGAATCCTTGATTTCTAACAAGTTCATATTTAATTATATTTTTTAATCTACAGTTAATGAAAAAATTCAATTTACAAAATAAGACGACATTGCCTCGACCAAGTCATCATTTTTAATTAAAAATATAGCTGTATAATTTTACGTCTTGTTGATGTGTTTTCTAATACAGAATTTTAAGTTTCAAAATAAAAGTATTCATTACTAATTCTCCATACGATTTGTTCAATAATTCGTTTTTCTCAATTAAAATTTGTATTTAAATCCTGTATATTTTCTCATTTATTTGTTTGTAAATATTTTTACAAATACATTTTCTTCTTGATGGTTTTGAAAGATAAAAACCTCTCGGTTGTCATTGCTTTATAAAAAAAAGGACGAAAAGATTATAAAATAAAGATCTCTATCCCTCGGCGATTGTAATAAGCACAATGGTCTGAAGAGCACACACAAGTGTTGGTTAGGATACAACTAAATGGAAGATGAAGGAGAGTGTTTTCTAACACAAGACTAAATGAAAAAAGGTGATTAACCAGCTCGGGATTTACACTCCCGTATTTACGATAGTGAACCCTGAGGAATGTACAAATACAAGCCATCGCAATAAATTAAATATCTTTAAGGTAATACAAATGTACACAAACAAGGTATAGTCTTCTCAAACAAAAGTCGGCTTACTCAAATTAGTGGTAAACAATTAATTAAGTAAACAACTCACAAGCAGTAAGATCTGCATCAACGTATTCTTAAATTAATCTAATTACAAGTCTCCAAGAATATGTGAGAGTGTATTGTAGATTTTGACAATCATAAAAACAAAACATTGTTGCGTTCTAATACAATTATATTTTTGTACTATAAGATTGTTTTTATATATAGTATCGTGTTCATCTACGAAGGGTTGTTTTTTAAAACTTTTAATATTATAAGCCTGAGTGTTGGTTTGACACAACTGTTATCCTTTCGCAGGAAGAAGAAAGTTATCGTTGGGACATAAATCTACGGCGTTAAGGATTATGTCAGCTACAGAAACATATCGGAAAGTCTGGCTCTAGTTCTGGCTAGTGTTTCACCATTATTGTAATTGGAACGAAGAGATTTTATTTGAATCTTATTTAGTGAATGGAGAAGAGGGGAAATAATAAAGAACAGATTGAAGTTGGCTGCTAGGTAGCAGGCTATTGATAAATAAATGGTAGAAGTGTTGAAGTAGTGATAGCATTGGAAGAAGTCTTCCAGATGGTTCAGGATTTCATGTCTTGGTTAGGAAGAAAGCAGGAAGGAGTGAACTCAGGCATTATACGACATGAATGTTTTGGAGTGTACCTAGAACTGTATAAATTGAAGACATTAAGTGAATGATACTGATCACGCTTGCGATACATGGATGTAAGAAAGAAAAGCTCTGAGAGTAAGAACCAGCACCGAAACAAATAGTAGTTATAATCCAGCATATATTAGAGTCAAGAAATGTAGATACATATATCATTAACATCTTTTATACTGAAGGCCGACGGTATTTGATAGAATTCAAATAAAACACACACAAATTCATTTATAAATTCTACATTTTTTATTAAGTCTAGCCGACCATGGCTTCGTCAGTTACGGCATTGACGAGGCTAAAGAATAAATTAATAACGTAAGAAAAAATATTGCAAACATTTTGAGACAAAGCCCAACAAAACGGAAACTGTAGCCAGAAAACCCAGTAAGTATTATAAATAAATGTTGAACTTGACTTGTGAGATAATATTAGATAGAACAAAACACGAACACAAGTTATCACAAAATTTACGTTAACTTTCAACGTTACGCGTTTCAACATCAAAGTCGCCATCCTCAGTGATACATGAGCTACAATAACTATACTATAAGTTTATACAAGTCTGCAAATTTGTATCTTAGTATGTTGTAAGTTAAATAAAACATGAGACAAACTATTACTGTTTATAGTGGCTAACGTTTCGACAATTTAAATTAAATTATTATTGAATTTCTATAAGGATTGATATGGGCACAATAGTTCTCTATATCAAATTTTATGTTCCTATCTTAATTTTTGTTGCCACTACCATCACAACGAACTGACGTCATGTCGTGAATTAATTTTTCGCTTTTTTGAAGCCAAGAAAAGTAAAGATAGTGTCTCACAACGAAAGTCATTTTTTTGAGATTACCAAACTTATTCTATTCTTCTTATACTGGGTAAGTAAGTAAAAGGATAACTCCTTTATAGATGTCAAGGTCTTAAATCAACTAACGAATAACGGTCTATAGGGTGTCCTAGAATATTGACCACAAAAAATAGGTCTTCGAGTTCTTTTCTATAACATTAAAAGCTTGAGGGCAAAGCCAGAAATTATAAACAATACAAGAAACCTAAATGCACAGAAGGGCGTTATAACTCTCAGAAGTAAAAGGATAACTCCTTTATAGATGGCAAGGTCTTGAGTCAACTAACGCACAACGGTCTATAGTGTGTCCTAGAATGTTGACCACACATAGGTCTTTGAGTTCTTTTCTATAACATTAAAACCTTGAGGGCAAAGCCACAGATTACCAACAATACAAGAAACCTAAATGCATAAAAGGGTGTTATAAGTTACCCTTCCTCTTATAGCCCTTACCTTCACTGCAGTGAGTAGACAACCCCGAGGATTCTGGATCTACATCCTTTTTTACTTAGTTTTAGGTTAGATTTTTTTCATCTATTCCTATCAGATCTCTCTTCTTCTCTTCTAAATTATGACGATAATAAAGTATTAGAGAGCTAAGAGTCTATTTATATTCTTTTCATAAGGCGATGGGGTTATTTCCTTTAAACAACAATTAAAAAGTGAAGGAAATGAAGAGGTGAGAGATCTGTTTTGTTTTATTTTTAAATTTAAACCAGTCTAGTAATAAATATCTTACTCTCCCCTTCATTAGAGTTTCAAGAAAATCAAATAAAGTTAAACTGTTATGACTCTATCACTCAGTGCGTCAGATTTACTATTGTTAATTTCTTTTAAATGTTTAAATCAAACAACAGAAAGTTTATTATTGTGTGAAGAGTCATATATACAATCATCAGCTATGAGCTGGCAGTCGGCCAATGCTGTAACAACTGCTTGAGGCTGAAGGAAAAATTGTATTGGTATAGTTAGAACTGATTCATGGGATAGGTTTGTGATAAATTGAATTTTTAAGTTTTAAATTGTATGAGTTATGAGTTAAAACATCAATGCTGAGTTTTGTTTTGGTGATATATGTGTTTTGAGGCTCTTTGAGTGTCAAAATTAGTTTTTTTTGGAAAGATGTCTGTCTGTCGTCTGTAATGCAGTGCTGTACGGTATATCCTGATTTTAATAACATTGGATATGTGGGGATATTTGGTACATATCGACATATGTTTTTAGTAAATTGTATTCTCAACATTTCTGGAAGCTGTCATAGGAAACAGAAAATTACGATTTCTCAAAATCGGTTAGAAATATTTACATAAAATATTGGTCATATGTAGCTAATATAAACCAACTTGAAAGGTATTGGACCCCAATTTCAACAATTATTCCGATTTGAGAGTTATATTTTAAAAAAGAAAAAAGAATCGGCCATGCAAGAAATAATCAATCGCTCAAAATTGGCTATATTGATTTCTTTTAATTTTTAGTAAAATATATAAATAAATATTGAGCTTGCCTTGAGAAGTAATACTAAATAGAACAAAAACTCGAAAACAAGATCTATCAAAGTATACGTTTAATTAATCAAACGCGTTTCAACTACAAAATCGCCATCCTCAGTCACACATAAGCTACAATAACTAAACTATAACTGTTACTAGATATAGTATAGTTGTTGTAGCTCATGTATCACTAATGATGGCGACTTTGTCGTTGAAACCTCGTTTGATTAAGTAAACATATTTTCCGTGAGTTCATGTTTTCGAGTTTTGTTCTATCCAGTAAAATATACGACCTAAATCCGAGTAAAAATTGCAATTAAAAAAATAAAGAATAAATAAAAATCCAAAATAAACATTTACAGCTGTAAATAAATATGCATTTATAGTAAAAATATTTTTAATATAAACTAGGGAAAAAATTACATCAAATAAAATCTGGAGAGAGTAATAGAAAAAGTTTCGTTACAGAAATTTATTAGTTGAAGTAATTATTTTCGCAGATAACAAGCTATGAACGATCCACACCTGGTTCACAGCGTTAGATCTAGTACAATGAGCTTGTTATATCGGTGCTACTGGCGATCGTTATGCTAGAAATTGAAGCACCTTATTAGTAGAGATTTTACAAAATAGAAAAAATACATTTTCCATCCAGTTTCAGTGAGTTATTACAGTTATTTCATCCAGGTTGTAGACTTGTATTTTTGAAAATCAATTTTAAGTGTTTAATTAATTTCAAAATAATTCTTGAACATTAAAGAATTAATTTTATTAAATTAATTAATAATTAATTATTTTAAAGTATTAAATTTACTGAGGTGTTAGTGAATGTTTTAAAATATATGGAGACCGAAACAAATAGTTGTGGATTGATTATATTACAGTACTATGTATTTATTGATCTACACATTGATAAGCACCAGTACAAGAAGATTTGAACTTGGTGGGTTCCAAGAACAATTGCAGAGGAATTAATTTAATACAGATTTGTAGTTATTAGTTATTAATATGTTTTAAATGTAAATAGTAAAAGTTATGTATACATTATTATTCACAAAATTGTATTTGGGGAAAATCTAGCAAAATTAATTGTTATCTCTATCCAAGTTACAGTTGATAAATAATTCAATCAAGTATAATTTCATCTATATGAACTTATTTCCTATGTAGTTACTCTTGACGCGTTTCGGAACTCTATTCTATCATCAGAATTCACACTATGGAGGTCGTCTTCACATTAAAAAATTATAAACACAACAGAAATTTACATACACAAAGTCAGAAATTAAATCACAATAATCACCGTATAACGCTTTCTAATCTCTGG
The DNA here is from genome assembly GCA_963513935.1 of Aphrophora alni. Taxonomy (NCBI): domain Eukaryota; kingdom Metazoa; phylum Arthropoda; class Insecta; order Hemiptera; family Aphrophoridae; genus Aphrophora; species Aphrophora alni. The sequence goes on along the minus strand of OY740769.1, from coordinate 10,550,541 downwards.
ACGTGTGCACACTATCGTTAAAGTGGTTCTACTCAACGACAGTGTGCACTCTAGATGTGACATTTTGACTTTTCAGACAAGTTCAACAAATAAAATACAGTACAAAACCCTCGTCCCCACCATTGAGTTCCTTATTAAATTTAAATCATCACAAAGAAAGAAATCGGATGATATAGATGAAATTGGTTAGACTACTGTTGTGTTCTTGGTTTATCCCTTGAAATTGAGAGTTGATTTATACTCTCGAAACGTCTTGTAATTTGTTTATACACAAATAATGGTTTATATCGCGTGAATATGAACAATTCATCATTATCAGCTTTAAAACTTTTTTTTACTTTTATAACCCTTTTCACGTCAATTTTGGATGTTTGACTATAAATGAACATTTCACCTTAAGTACCCCTTTACAAAAAATTCAAATAGTTCACGTTTATAAAAATACATTAAAATTCTCTTAAGTAATGACACTGTAAATTACTGAATCCCCTCGTATTTTTCACAATTCATTACTGATTAAAAATTCACGATATTCAGAGACGTGATTGTTTTTACGGACAAGATAAAGGATTTGAAATACAGTATAAACTAAAAGAGAATGTATTAATAAATTCCTTGATAAACTTAAAGGTTCTACTGTATCACAAAGAGAAATCGGATTATCTAGTTGACACTTCCTTGCACATCAATATCTAGCGCAGGAGATAAATTTGATAAAAGCGGAAATGTATCCTTCATCAACTGAAACCATTCAAACTTGAAAAGATCTGAAATTCAAAAAAGTATATTTTTTAAAAAGTGATACATTTATTCCATAATTTACTGTTTCAATAAACATTTCTTAAAAGAATTTTCATAAGTGGAACCTAATACTCGCCATTAACATTTTATTACCAAAGGGCTGAGTCAAGCAGATCAAAATAAAACAATAAGTGCAAGACTATATTTATAAAACTAAAACACAATATTTATTGTTGTTCCGTTGAATACAACTAAAATGCAACTAAACATTCACAATGACAACGGGCAAGAGGCCAATGTAGTAACAATAAGCAGAGATGAGAGTTCTTGGTTTATATTTAGATGCAACTCTTAAAAGTGCCCCAGTTTTATAAAGGAAACTATATTTCTACACTCGTTAAGTTTGTTTAAGACTTCTTTTAACTACAAACCAGTATTCTTATATTATACAGAGTGTGCAATAAGTCTGGAAACGGTAAAGTATCGAACGATATGAGTAGTTAAAATAAAGAAATAAACACAGTAGAATTTGAAAAGATTCAAGAAAAAGATTTTTTTTTTTGAAAATTACATACGCTGTTTTAAATTCATCTATTTAATTTTTAATACACATTTTAAAATTCAATCTACAATGGCGGAAATAAATATTTTTAATAATTTCATTATTGCTATTTTTTTTTTTTTTTTTTTTTTAATATGTGTCCTCAAAATGTTTAAAAATATTTCTTACAGTTCTTGATTTAAAAGTAAGTTAACAATACGGAAACATTGAAAAAGTAAAAAAGTTTGATTTAAACTTAGTCAAAATACGAAGTTTAGGCTAAGTTTACAGTATAACAAACACACAGAACACAATTCTCATAAAAAATACGCCTAATTATCAGACGCGTTTCAACGACAAGGTCGTCCTCTTCAGTGATACACGAGCTACACCAATCAAACTATAACTCAAATTATAAATCAAATTATAACTATAACTATTAGTTATAGTTTGATTGGTGTAGCTCGTGTATCACTGAAGAGGACGACCTTGTAGTTGAAACGCGTCTGATAATTAGGCATATTTTTTATGAGAATTGTGTTCTGTGTGTTTGTTATACTGTATAATTTTTCTCATAAGTCAAGCTCAACATTTAATATAGGTTAAGTTTGGTAATTGCACAAAATTTCTCTCCGTTTTTTGACTGATCATCACGTTTCAAGTCGTCAGAAAACCTACGAAATTTATTTTCTACACACCTTCTGTCCGTTAAAGTTAGCGTTGTCGTTTGTACGTAAGAAAACATAAAATTTATTATGTTATTCGACTAACATAATACACTAAATTAGATACAAAATATGCAGACTTCAATTCTGCATGTAATGCTACCAAACCGACCTCTCTACAATTGAAAATAATGAAGTTATTGTCAAAAATGTAATTTCGAACTTTGTAAAACACAATCATATCTACAACACCAGTTAGGGTGGAGGAGATGTCAAGAAAGTTACATGTTTCAAAATTAATTCGAAAAAACTTACCCTTCTGGGTAACACCTATGTTTTACCAATAAAATTTAACATTTCCTCTCAGATCCAAGAAGCTAAATTTTGGCCATTACATTGGTGGTCTGTTTGTAATTATGTTTTATGATGGGCTGAGTATGTACCATGATGGTTCGTTAGGGCTAATTAAATAAAAAGGGAATTAACATAAATTAAATAAGATGAATTCATAAATGATTAATTATTTTCGGTTCAAATTTAGTTTCGTTATAAAGCCAATGGAATTAGTGTTGAGATCACAATGTCTTCACGATATTGTTTACCTTCTTTTTTTGTTTAATGGCGAAAAATCGGTTTGTCATCCACTTATTAAAAAACAAATTAGGTTAGCCCTCGAATACTAGAGTACTTGAAAGTGAGCCAAAAAAATCTCCTGCGAGTATTTCATTAGATACAACATATTAATTAGTTTCGATAATCCTTGAAGAAGTAGTAACACTTTTTAATTATATATTGGAAACTCGCTAAAAAAGATTTTTTAGATTGCAAACTGGACAAGAAGATTAGGTCAGAGTTTAGTCTAAAATATAAAGCAAATTTCTGATAACAGATGAAAAGTACACTTAATTTGTAAATCTTTTATTGTCATTTAATACTTGATTTGTTAAACAAAGGACGTTTCTATCTAGAATCTAGATACAGTAAATGAAAACAGTAGAGAGCTTTCACATTAAAGAATTGCACATAAGCAATATTTGAGTTTTTAAATTAACATACTCTCCTTTTATGTTATTTGATATTAATGTTTACAGATCCGCCATTGAAACTTTTCTATTTTACATTAAGCGAATATATACAGGTTCGTTTTGTTCTAGTTTGAATTAAAAATCTTATGAGGGTAATATTGCAAAATCAGGACAAAATATACTTCAATTTACAATGTAATAATTCTCTATGTATGCATCAAAATAAAATGAAAATATTAAAAAGTTTTGACGATTGCTATAAAACGAAATTGAGTAATATTATTTTACTATTTCTTTGGAATGTTTGTATTAAAGTGAAGAGGGGTTATGTCACTGTGTAAATGAGTAACAATCTAGTGCACATACAAGTTTATAATCAATTAAAAGAATTAAGTTGTGTTTTATCTAGTAATGAAAGCAATCTAAAAAGTAATGAAACGATTCTTTTTAAACAATTTTAATCTGTAAACAAAAGTTTTTTATTAATTCATTATTAACTTTAAGAGTAACTAGAAAATTGGAAATTCACATGAGAGGTTTAAATAGTTCCAAGATTCAAATTTAAGTGTGCTATCAGAATTCAAAGAGAAGGTGTACCAAAAATGTTTAATAACTTATCAGATAAATACAATTGAACCCTTTAAAGTTGGACCCTAGAAAATTAATCTGTTTGATGAAAATAAGAACACTAATTTCAATATTGTGGGTGTGCTGGTGTAAAGGAAGTTTTTTTGTGTTTTAGTTTATTTTTCATTTGTATTTTTAAGTATACTTATTTTCATTTGTTTTCTTAGAATTTGAATTTCTTATTGTTTAACTATGTATTTATTCATTACATTCAAAGTTAGTTCTTGAAGAATTTATAATCATTTGTGATGTTATATTTGTTAAGACTAAATTTAATATCTAGTAATATTATAGGCATATATTATAATTATTGTTTAGTACCGATATTTAATAATATATAATTTATATTAAGTATTTAATATTTATTTAATTGATTAAATTTATGGTTATTTTAATACAAGTAATGTAATACTATTGAGAGACTTCTCCATTTTTCTTTTGTGCTGCCACTGAATTGACTTAGGTTGATTAAATAGTTTGTATTTCTAAGAGATAGTTCCACATATGACTGCAGACACGCTTATTAGTGGCCTATTCAGTTAAATTATTTTACGTTTATTCATTTTTGTAAAATTGGGTTAAATGCATTTTAAAACAAAATAATGTTAAATAAAACAAACCTGTGCGATTTAATTTGGTCAATTGCTGTATAGAGAACTAACCTCATAATATAATTAATCATGAGTTGGCAATGGATTAGACTTTATGGATTTTGAATACTTGATTAATGCTTTTAAAATATAAACGATTCATAAGAATTGCTTACATTGAGTATAAAAAATCCAATAAATGATATATATATATATATATATTATATATATATTAGGCTATAGTAATTTAAAAAAAGGAATGTAATATTCACTATTCGCGTTCCAAATTTTATTATTTTAAATCAATAATTAAAGAAAAACACTCAAATATCATTAAATGTCTAATATTTCTTATGCAATGTCATTTTCCCGTTAAAATAGAAATTTAGTCTATTTTCTTATGTCTACGAATTGTTATAAATTATAATAATGTAGAAAACCACCATAAAATTATATTAGGATATCAGAATTAATTCTGCTGAATGAAGGCGTAGTAAGTTACAGTTTTAGTATATTTGAACTTGTATTTTACCCAATGATCTAGCAATTGTCAAACCACAACCCCATAGTGTAGGTGTATTGTAACTGTGCACAGTATTAATCTTAATTAGTTTTATTATTAAGCTCTCATTAAAGCTGGCGTTGGAGTAGTATTATACGCAGAAGAGTAATAATTATGCAATTTTTATCACATTGTGATGTATTGATTTTTAGGTTATACAATTTCTATTCATTTAAGCGCAGAGTAGTTGGTTTTATTCTAAAATAAAGAAAACAAACTGCAATCTTACATAAATTTGTATCTCTTCTGTTGTCAAATATTCCATTATTATTGCACACAAAACAAATCTTCCATATAGTGCTCTCTCCAATTCCACCTTGATGTTTTCTAGGCTCCTTAAAAGACTCGTAATCTTTGAAATCAGCATCTCAAAAGTCTTCAGGTACATAAAATGTTCGTCAAACATCTCGTTCTACCACTTTAATTATTTTTAGTTGGTAGTTCACCGAATATTTAAAACTATTTAAGGGATCTACAGGAATAACTGGAAGGATGGAAGCCAAACATGAGTTGGAGTGGTTCAATTGAGGATGAAAGAGAGACTGGAATCGGAGGAGTATTATGTGTCCTGCCAATTGGCAGGACACATAATAATATAAAATATATTAAATAATATAATATAAAATAATTTATTACACATTATATTAGAAATTACAACCTTAATGGTATATATCGCAGAAAATTTGACATGGATACAAATTTAAAGTTGTATCTATCTACACAGAAAGTTTTAGATTCTAACCAATTGAGATAAATTTTAGTCCTAATTGTATCACGGTTGGAAAGGTAACAATGTTACTCTTTGTTACGTTCTTGGACATGTTGAAGTTAGTGGACATATTTCTGCTCACTTGCTGGCCAACAAAGCATCAACAGCTAATCCATGAATCTAGGTATGTAAGACATCAGAACTTGGTAGGTGGAAGAGAAGGTCAGGTCTAATTATCAACAAACACACTTCACAACCCCACCAAACAAATTGCAATTGATCTTCCGTTAGACATAGCAACACAAGGGATGTAATTATGGGTTGTTACAGGAAGCACATGTGCATGAAGTCGGCATATTTAATAAAAAGTCTCTGTGTAGAAAATGTGCTTGCAAGTGGAACTTGAAGAGCAGCTCATTTTAAAATGTTCGGGGAAGGATTGAGACTCTTCAATATTCTAACAAAGGGACTGATAATCCTTCAAGACATCCTTATTAGGGACATTTTAAAATTAAAGGGACTTACTTCGTGGGTTATTTTGAAATTTAAAGACGGAAAAGTTCGCGGGCATCAATATACTTCAAAAGAAAAGTACCATAAACTAGAGGTCTTTAGCTCTCGTATACTCTAATAGCGTCAGGATCGGAATAGAACAAACTTTGGTCAAGAAAGACCTAATGGAAAGATGAACCAAAGATTATACGAAGAAAGATCAAGTTAGGGTACTTCGGAATTGTCACACTTATATTCACTATACGTGCGCCCCAGAAGAAAGTCTTCGTTGGGATGTTTAAAAGGATTAAAAGATTAAATTATCTATTTGTTATTTGTGAGCGCATTGAACGTTAGGTCAAACATAAGAAATGGATAGTGGTTGAAGTATTTAAATATTATTCATATTATTCAAATAATAGGTATTATTAAATACCTTTAAATATTTTCAATATGAATAAAATCTCATTAGAATGACGTCACTTCTCATCTCTATTTTTTTTTTTGTTATCAACATTTAAAGTTAACTGATCAAAAATGAAATAATAAGAGCAACAACTAAGATTACTGTGTTGATTGTATATAAATACTAATATACACTGACCTGATTTTGGAAATAGAATACATTTTATACAAACGAGAAATTTGGCGTTTTACGTATGTGGCGCTTGACATAATGTATTTGTGTATATAGTTACATTTAGTAACATTCAACAGAACTATAATAAATAATGTATTTTAGCGTATAAATATTTGTGTTGTTGCACTTGTTGTTTTATTTTTGATCTGCTTAATACCACCGGTTGGTAATGAAATTTTAACAGCGAGTCCGTCTCCGTATTTGGTTTCGTTTATAAAAATTCTTCTAAGAAACATTGATTCAAATACTAAATAATTATTAAAATTGATACATTTTAAATATATCTTTAGAAAGAATATAGTTTTTGCAGTTTGATGTTTTTAGCTTTGGATCATTTTAAATTTGAATGGTTGCAGATTGATGAGGGATGCTTGCATCTCCTGCACTAGACAGCTCTTGACCTGTGTACAAGGAAGTGTCAACTACGAAATCCAATTTATTTCTTTGTGAAACAGTAGAAGCTTTAAGTTTAACATTGTTTACTTTATTTTTTTCCCCCCCTTTATCGTGTCTCCAAAGACGAAGGTCACATGTACATTTAATAAAATTGTGACATTTCTTAGCGGTAAGAATTTGAAAATAACAATATAATAATTTTAATACAACAATATTGTTCCTTAGTTGTAATTCGTTTCTCACGTACAGGAGACAAAGTTATGAGATCGATCACAAAATTGATGTCGAGTTGTCGGTATATTTGTTTTGAGATATTCTGTGTACAAAAAAGAGGTAAAAAAACAGGTGTTATTGTTAAAAGAGCTCCATGGTATGTGAGGAGCGACAACATCCATCGTGACTTAAAAATCAATACCGTGGCTGAGGAAATTAAGATATGCTCCTTAAGACACAGTAAGAGACTGGAAGCTCATGAGAATATAGAAATGCTCCCTCTCCTCAACGCCAGCAAGGACCTACGAAGGCTGAAGAGGACAAAGCCCATTGACTTGGTGCGAGACTAAAACTGGACTCTGTTTAATGAACTAGAGCTGTTTGAACCATATCATTGTTAAAACTATGTATTCAGAATAAATTGCTTGTTAGGTTGTATTTAACTTAGTTGTAATAAAATATTAAATTTAAAAAAATAAAAATTGTTAAAATGTTTTACCTTTGTTGTTTAACGGCGAAAAAACCTACCGGTTATCACTGCCTTAAAAAAAAGAAGTTGAAAAAAAGATAAAATAAAACCCCTTGCTCTAAAATAATCTAATAACGTCAGGGTCGGAAGAGAGTAAGTGTTGGTTAAGAGAGGGTAATATACACAAGACTATTAAAAAAATTGTAATCATGTTTTTCTATGATTTTTAGGAGTTAAAGTTTTCAATACTGTATTCTGCTTTTATCGTTCAACGACAGCTGTTTCGATATTCAGCCATTATCAAGTTGAGCAGGATGTGTTTCTTTGTCAATTATCAATTACATCACATTACAATAAAATAACACTTTATAAACACCAACACACGCAGAAAAATAATAAAAGAACTTTAAGAAACATTTTACTATATATTTCAGTCATTGTTAACTAACAGTTAACAAGATATCTATTGGTAACTAACAGGAGGGGGGAGGGGGTTGTTATAGCTTGTATTTTTAGAATACTTCTGAAAATATTCGGAATTGCGTCAACAAAACGTTATAATGTTGTTTTTTACAACGTTACAAATATCAACTTTAATTATGTTTCTTTTTTATCTAAATACATCAAATTTATCAAAATCGATACTATAACAATCAAAATCGATATTATAACAAAGTATATTCGTTCATTAAAATATAACGAGTAAGTCAGAATATAGTAAAATGTATCGAAGTACAACAATAAATCGTAATATATAAAGACATTATATTACAACAATTATATCGAAATATATCGAGATATATAAAAGTAGGAACGTAACATTGTACCGTCACCTGACTTACATCAATGAGCAAAATTCATTTTTTTAAACGGCGGGAAGTGAGTTAAATAAAGCTTGCAAGATTTGATGACAAAGAAACACAGTAGTGAGTTAAACAAAATCACATAAAAATGTGTAGATTGAGCTACGTCGCTCGTGATTGTTAGTCCGTAATCACTTTACTGAGCCTCTGAGAATATATTTTTAAAAACACTATTTATGAGCTACCCATAAATGTTTAGCAACCAGATAATTGAAAAATAATTAAAAAAACACCTTGAGATATGTTTTAATATTTCCACTTACTAAATTTGATTAAAATCGGTGCAATGTTTGTGCTGCAATGATGTAACTGCACAACAGACGACAGGAATCAGTAAGACGAAAGACAGAAATCGTAATGAATAAATAACAAAACTTTTTGGGCTCGAAATAAATTTTCCACCGACTTGCAGCCCAGTTAATGACCCTCTCTTTACGTAAAATAGAAATCTCTCTTATATATATATATATATATATATATATATATATCACAACCATTAATGTAATCAATACACATTGCATGTTCCCAAGCTTAAATAATATTGACATCAGATACAATCTAATGAAACTTAATATTAACATGAACTAAACTAACACGACAATGTGAGTTTAGATTTAATAAAACGTTGCCTTGAATTGGTCAGTTCAATGTTTTGGACAACTGTTATGTTTAGTGTGTGAACAGCTCTGGACTTGTGAGTTTACATAACACTGTGATGGCGACAAGATAATATTTGTCCTGTAGATTAACGTCAGTATAACAGTTGAAGCTGGCGTCGTGAAATATTGTCGAATATATTCCACTCTAATGTCTCGAAACCTTGAAATGTGCTTCTTAAAAGAGACTATCTTTGACGTTACTTTGGAAAGTTATTGCAGTATATAGACAAGTATCTATTGTTACCAGGGGACTTAAATTTAATAAAGGCGGAACCAAAATGGTAACAATGTTTGAAAAGAAAAATAAAAAAAAGACAAAGACAAATTTAGTAATTAACAAGGCTCAAGTTTATTGAAAGCAGAAGGAAATTTCGGCGCTTCAGACTTTGTCATTTACAACAAAAGACATCCTGACACAAATCATCAATAAAAAAAAACTTATGATTAACAATATCATAAATTGTAAAAGTTATAAGCCCTTAATTGTAACATATAATAATTTAGAAAAAAAAAAATTTAATCAACAGATTCTAAAAATTTATCCCCCCTTTTAATATGTATATTTATAGTTACAAAAATTTAACAAAAAAAAAACAATGAGCACAGCTTAATAATTCACAGAATTATAATTAATCAAAAAAAAGATTATACGCCCTTAATGTAAAAGTATAATAATAAAAAAAAATTTAATCAAAAGATTCAAAAAAAAGAAAAAAACTTATCCCCCCCCTTTTTAGTTTATAAGATGATAGTTTCTTTTTAAACAATTACAGAATTTAACAAAATATAAAAGAGTTTGATATTTTAAGTTCAAAAATCATATCTATAGTTAACATGTTTATCACTAAACTAAAGATACATAATATAACTGGTTTGAAAAATTTCTTAAAAACTATATTGGCCAAATAAATTTATATATTTTAAACAAACAAAAAAAAGGAATTTAGAATTTTTGAAATTTTGTTAATTGACGTCAATTATTTTAATTTGGAAATTAACCTCTTGGAGGTTGTTAGGACCGAAAATTGCATGCAGGCTCCACCCAATAATTGTTTTTTATATATATTTTATAATTAACTACACAGGTCTACATTTAGAAAATAGTCTTAAGGAACACATATTTGCGAAAGTAAATTTAGGCACATATACAAAATGAGTTAGTTAAAGTTCTGTAAAGTCAGCTGTAGAAAAAGACATCACTTTTATGCACTTGAAAATGTGAAGTTACGTTATACAAAAAAAAAGTGTTTTGCCAACAGGACGAAACTTGTTAGGATGTTTCGTTGGTTTGCGCAATGTGAGACAAGAATTTCTTTATTTCTCCAATTTCTCCTATTTGTCCTACCAGCATATTAGCTGGTAAATCCTGTCGCAGATCACGTGAGGTAGTACCGAGAAAATGATGGTTAATTTTAACATTTTTGAACCAGATTATTAGACTAAGGCGCACAATTAGTAATTTAACATGATGTTTTAGAAAGACGGTAATTTTGAGAGAAGAAAGAAAAACTTTTAGCTAACGGAGTTATGAAGAGTGTAGACCATGTTGTTATCGCATGTAGACTGTGGACCGGTAATCGAGAAGCTAGCTTGACCGGCGAAAATGTACTTTGGTTTCAAGTATCAGGTGATGCTTGGTTTAGGAGCGGGCCGCTAGATGCCAGCATCTGTCAAGCGACGGAAAGTGGAATGTATATTTACGAAATGAGTTAAGTTATTGCGGAAGTGCTTTTTTGGATTTAAATGCTACAGCTCTCCCCCCCCGAAAGACGGAGTTAGGGTAGAAAAGAAAAGGGGCCAGAAGGGCCTCCCGCAAAATTTAGAAAAAGGAGAGAGAGAGTGTGCTTGAAGGGGTAAAAAAAAATTTCCTCTCAGACAGGTGTTTTAGACCTCGAGATAAACAAAAGACAAACTAAGACTAACATGCATAGCGAGTGCCACATTAACTATATGTAGTTCGACAGAACCGGTCAGTATACCTTCACCAAGATAAACAACAAAGAACAAATGCACCAAACTTAACTATTAAGAAGATGGACTCACTATGTCCTCGTCCGAAGACGTTATGGTGACGAAGAAATAGAAGAGTTCATGACGCTCTCTATATTCTCGTCGCATCGATTACACCCGCGGAGTGCTCGATGTCAAGATATGTCTAGATAGGGAAACATGTCAGGTACATGTAGCGGCCATTGCCGTAAAGTGGAACCTCATAGTTGATCAGACTATGGGTTGAAAAGCGTCAAGTCCGGGAAACAGTGAGATATATCACTGGACAAGGAAAATCAATATCTCTTCGCCTGCAAACACCTATAAAGATTACGGCACGGAGGGGCTCTAGGAGAGCTCAGCCCACCGATGCCCAAACATACAGATGTGCATTTGGCTTAGAGGAAATACGGCTTGGTTCCGTATTTTATTATGTTCTGCAGTGCATAGAAAGAAGACTACCAGATGACAATTTGTGCGGGCCAAGAAAGATCAGAAAGAAAATTAAATCGTAAAGGAGAAGGTTCTAGAAATTTGTTAATATTTAATTTATATGATGAGGTTTGAGTTGCTCGACGTGTGCTTTTTTAATAAAACGAGGTGAATTGGCGAAAGAAAGCGCAACGGTAACTGGAGTAAGAAAATCAATGATCCGGAAGGGACCTGACCATCGAGGCATCAATTTAGCAGCTCGCTTGTCTATGGCAGAGCTAAGAGGGTGTGTTTTACACCAGACAAGATCGTTGATTTTATACAGATGAGGCTTCCTGAATTTGTTATAGGTCTTTTCGGCCTTTTGGTGCGCTTTCATTATATTGTCTTTGGCCTGGCGCCAAACTTGTGATGGATTAGTATTAGGTTTTGGAAGGAGATCATGTATGTTCCAGCTGAGACTCAGTGGTGTATTGGGGAGAAAATTAAAAAGAATACTAAAAGGTGTTGCTTTAAGAGTCTCATGATGTGCGAAATTGAAAGCCAGCTGAAGCCAGCAAAGGGAGTCGTCCCAAGAGGATTGATTTTTGGAGTGATAGGCGATAAGGGCTGCCTTAAGGTTTCGGTTGAGTCTTTCCGCATTATTAGGTTGGGGGTGATAAGGAGATAAAGTTGCATGCTTAATACCGCGAGAAAAACAAAAGTTGCGGAAGACATGTGATACAAAACATTGTGCATTGTCAGAGATTATTATCTTTGGAAAACCGAAATTTTGAAAAATGTTTTGGCTTAAGGCCTTAATTGTACTGTGGGAAGTTGCATCTCTGACAGGCATGAGCCAGGTGAATTTTGAGAACTGGTCAACTGCGACCAGTATCATGTTGTAGCCCTGTTTTGTCCTAGGAAGCTGTCCGACGTAGTCGATATGTAATTTTTCCATGGGACGATTGGGAACCGTTGAGGCAAGGTATCCTAATTTGGAGTTGTGAGCAGGTTTGCTTACAGCGCACACCGAACAAGCTCGCACTTTAGAAGTGACATCCTGTTTTAAAGTTGGCCAATAAAAGTTCTCCTTTACCTTAAACAAAGTTTTAAGTACTCCAAGATGACCACCCACAACGGAGTCGTGATGATAATTAATCACCAGGTCGACTAAGGACTGAGGTAAATAAATTCTGGTGGGCTTTTCCAGATGATTTTTCAGGCAAAGAACACCTTTACTTAAACAGTACTTCTCCGAAGAGATGTTCTGTTCAAGATCGGCAATGATATTTTTCAAAATAGGGTCGGCCTTTTGATGAGTCTGGATGTCATGAAAAGCTAGAGGAAAATTTGTGAGGAGACTGGTACACGAAAAGGTGACATTTTCTTCGTTGAAATTTTCCGGTTCAAACATGCGCGAGAGGGAGTCTGCTATGATGTTCTGAGTTCCTCTTATGTGCGCTACCTTAAATTTCAATGAAGTCAACTTTGCAATCCACCGGCCTAATTTACCAAGTTGACGAGGACGTGCTAAAAGCCAAGAAAGGGCTTGGTTGTCGGTTTCTAATAGGAATTCCCGATGCTCCAGATATTGCCTAAATTTCTCTACTCCAAAAACTACTGCTAGGCATTCGGCTTCATATGCAGATGAGGCTTTTCTTTCTGCAGGTGTTAAAGTACGTGAAGCGTACGCTATGGGCTGTCGTGAGCCGTCAATTTCTTGGAGTAGAACTGCTCCAAGGGCCACCGAGCTCGCATCCGTTTGCAGGATGAATGGTTTGGCGAAATCGGCCATCCGGAGAACCGGAGGCTGTGTTATTGCCTCCCGAAGATGTTTAAAAGCTTTCTCTTGTTCAGCTTGCCAAGAGAATTTTTGGCCCTTCCTCCGAAGCAGATTTAGAGGCGCAGCGTGCTCCGCGAAATTTGGAATGAATTTAGCAAAGAAATTGACCATTCCAATAAATCTGGAAACGGCCTTAGGGTTCTTGGGTTGCGGAAAATTTCTAATTGCTTTTGTTCTAGATGGGTCGATTTGCACGCCACGAGAAGAAACTAGGTGTCCTAAAAAGCTTATCTCATTCACAGCGAAACGGACCTTATCTGGGTTAACAGTCAAGCCAGCCCGCCGCAAACGAGTAAGGACTTCCCGAAGATGTTTTTGATGCTCTTCCCAAGTTTTGGAGTAAATGACTAGATCATCCAGATAATTAAAAATGAATTTGAATTTGATGTCATGGAAGACCTGATCCAAAAGTCTGGTAAGCACTTGGGCACCAGTACAGAGTCCAAAAGGGACTCGAGTAAACTGATAAAGCATCCAAGGAGTACAAAAGCTGGTAATTTGCTTGGACTTTTGAGACAAAGGGATTTGATGATAAGCTGAATTAAGATCGAAAACTGTGAAATATTTGGCACCGACAAACCAGTTAAAACTTTGATGTAAGTTAGGTAGCGGCACCGCTTCGACGACGATGTTTTGATTGAGCCTCCGATAATCAATCACCATCCTTGTTTTCTTTTCGGGATGTTGAACCAGAAAAACAGGGGATGCATATGCCGACCGGCTGGGTTCTACTACTCCTGAATCTAACAATTCGTTGATGTGTTCGCGGAGGTATTCCATTTTGGGAGGTGCCAATTGGTATGGAGAACACTTGACCGGAGTGTTGTCCTTCAGTTGAATATCGTATTCAACTAGATGTGTTAAACCTAACCTTTTTGTGAGTACCTGAGGAAAATCATTAATTATTTTTAAAATGGCGTTTTTATCGTCCTTTTGAAGATGACCTAAAGGATCAGGAGCAGTAGATTCAGATGTTGTGGACACTATAGGTTTATACGCAGAATTACTAAAATTACATAGAGGAAAAACAATAGACCTTGAAAATTTGAAATAGAAGTTTTTTGCTGAAAGATCAAGTACCAGTCCCGTTTTAGATATGAAATCTGACCCGAGGATCAGAGGACACGACAACTTATGCGCCACCAGGAAATCCACATTCCAACTACAATGTTCCATTTTAAGATGAAGACGACAAGAGTAGGAAATGGGCAACCTTTTTCCAGAAGCCGTGACACAATCAGCCTTCACCCTGGTGATGGATTTAAAAGCCTTGGTGTTCTTCAATTTTTTAAAAAGGGCTTTAGAAATGACGCATCTTACTGAACCGGAGTCCAGCAGAGCCTTAACTTTAATTTGCCCAAAAGCTACTTCCACCAAAGGCAAAAACTGATCGTTCAGACCCCTAGATTTAAGAGAAATGTTATTTTTTTTTTGAAGTTTGCAGTTGGAAAGCTTAGAGCTGGAATAGGTTTGCCTGGACCTATTCCGTAGAGAGAAGAATTTACAGCCCCAGATATAGTGACCGGGTATGCCACAATGATAACAGATGGGAGTAACGTAATTTTGAATTTTATTGCCGAAATTGTTTCTTCTTGAATAGGAAATTGAGTTTAAATTTTGAAAGGGAGGTTTATTAAAAAAATGTGGTTTCGTGTTATGTTTAAATCCGATGTGGTTGGTTTTAGAAAGGGAGGCTGGCCTGGAGCTACCAACTAGACTCCAAACCTGCCTCCGTTTTTTGGAGGATATTGCCTTGTTGGAGGCCGGTTTCGACACTCTGGGCTTCTATGTCCCGGCTGCCCGCAACTGTAACAGACTACAGGTCTTGTAGGTCTAAAATCAGGACTTTTAAACTCAGGTCTCTTTAATGGAGCCCTTTGCCTGTCAGTGTACATGATGTTATTTACGTGAGCGCAGAGTCGATCTAGATCTGCGAAATTTTTAGGCTTAGTCGCAAAAACTAAACAGTTGCGGACTTCCGGAGACAGTCCCTCCAGAATGACGTCCGTGACCTCCAATTCGGACTTATCTAAATTAAGTGTTTCTGCAGCCTCTTTAATTTCATTTACAAAGATGTGCACCGCCTCGTTAGTCTTCTGGGGCCTATAAAATAACTCCTGCACTAAAGAAGCTAACCGTTTTGATGGTATAAAGAGACTTAAGGCCTCTTTATGAAAGGTATTAAATGCCTGATGTCTAATCAGACATGAATTTAAAGGGCCCTGAGCATAGGGCATCAGAACATTATTAATGTTTAAGGCTACGTCCGGGTAAGTTTTAACTATTTTTAAAGAAATTTTAAAAAAATTTAATAATTTGTCAAGGTCGAACCCATCTGTCTGAGGAATTGTCTTAATTATTTGTTCGGCAGGATGACTTAATTTTCCGTATAAGGAAATGTATTGACAGCCTTTCGAGCTGCTAGGTGTAGTTTGCTGAGCCTCAGCCTGCGGCGTGTCCGCAAGGAGATTTGGCCCATTAGACCGAGATGGCTCTGCAGAGCTAGCTTTAGTGGTTCCCCCAGAGGGCGTTAGCGGGATGCTTACGTTTAGTTTTAGAGGAGCAACGGTTTGCTCAAAGGCTTTAAATTTTTCTTTGAGCGTAGCGAAATTGTTATGTAGCTCGGCCAGATCCCGTGGCACGTTGTTGTCTGCTACTTTTAGTTGTTCAGTGTGCACCCGATTTAGGAACTCTAGTCGTCTTCCGAAGACGTTTATGCGCGCACGAACACGAATCATTTTGATTCCTCTTTCGGAATCGAGGTTCTCCAGGTCGTCTTGCAAGACAAACAAGGAGTTCCGGGCTAACGCTATCTGTTGCAAGAGGATGTCTTCGGTGAAGTTTCCCATTTCGGGCTCGACGCTGTTCTGCAGGAGGGACCTAAGAGAGGTTCGCATTTTAGCTACAATGTCTTTTTCACCACCTCTAGCTACTACCTCAAAAGCAAGCTCGGTATTCTTTAACGAATCCACTAATCGCAGCAAATCCACTGCCATCTTAACTGTTGCTGATAAATAAAAAAAATTTAATCAAGTGTTTTTAAATAAAAAAAAATTTCTTTTAAGATGATGTAAAAAAGGTGAAAGAGCCAGAGAAAGACTCAAGAATTATATGTAGTGTAGTTGTTGTGTATATATGTGTGTGTGTAAGTATGAATTGATACAGACAAGCGAAAGAAAACTCGAGAAAATTTTTTGAAGGAGATTTTGAAATTTTTTTGTTTTTTTTTTTGTTTTTAACTATTTTTGGATTTTATTATTTATTTAAATTTTTTTTTGGATTCCCGAATGAGCCCGCTGTCTGGATCAAATTCAGTGAATGACTAGGGTGCAGTGTATGTAAATATATATATATAAAAAAAAATATTTAAGCAGACAAAATAATAAAAAAAAATTTTATCGAAATTGGTTTAGAAGTTTTTGTGTAAGTGTTTATAAAAATAACTAAATAATAAAAAAAAGAGACTATAGATTTATAGAGATTTAAATATTTAAACTAAATAATAAAAAAAAATTTCATCAGCAACAGTTGTGCAGTATTTGAAAAAGCTGCAAAACATAAAAAAGAGCCTTGTTTACAAAGATAATTTTGAATTTAAATTTAGATAGTTCCAATGCAAAATTTTGAAAATTAACTACGGTTCCAGAATTTAAAATTAACCACGCTCTGCTACCAGAAACATGTTACCAGGGGACTTAAATTTAATAAAGGCGGAACCAAAATGGTAACAATGTTTGAAAAGAAAAATAAAAAAAAGACAAAGACAAATTTAGTAATTAACAAGGCTCAAGTTTATTGAAAGCAGAAGGAAATTTCGGCGCTTCAGACTTTGTCATTTACAACAAAAGACATCCTGACACAAATCATCAATAAAAAAAAACTTATGATTAACAATATCATAAATTGTAAAAGTTATAAGCCCTTAATTGTAACATATAATAATTTAGAAAAAAAAAAATTTAATCAACAGATTCTAAAAATTTATCCCCCCTTTTAATATGTATATTTATAGTTACAAAAATTTAACAAAAAAAAAACAATGAGCACAGCTTAATAATTCACAGAATTATAATTAATCAAAAAAAAGATTATACGCCCTTAATGTAAAAGTATAATAATAAAAAAAAATTTAATCAAAAGATTCAAAAAAAAGAAAAAAACTTATCCCCCCCCTTTTTAGTTTATAAGATGATAGTTTCTTTTTAAACAATTACAGAATTTAACAAAATATAAAAGAGTTTGATATTTTAAGTTCAAAAATCATATCTATAGTTAACATGTTTATCACTAAACTAAAGATACATAATATAACTGGTTTGAAAAATTTCTTAAAAACTATATTGGCCAAATAAATTTATATATTTTAAACAAACAAAAAAAAGGAATTTAGAATTTTTGAAATTTTGTTAATTGACGTCAATTATTTTAATTTGGAAATTAACCTCTTGGAGGTTGTTAGGACCGAAAATTGCATGCAGGCTCCACCCAATAATTGTTTTTTATATATATTTTATAATTAACTACACAGGTCTACATTTAGAAAATAGTCTTAAGGAACACATATTTGCGAAAGTAAATTTAGGCACATATACAAAATGAGTTAGTTAAAGTTCTGTAAAGTCAGCTGTAGAAAAAGACATCACTTTTATGCACTTGAAAATGTGAAGTTACGTTATACAAAAAAAAAGTGTTTTGCCAACAGGACGAAACTTGTTAGGATGTTTCGTTGGTTTGCGCAATGTGAGACAAGAATTTCTTTATTTCTCCAATTTCTCCTATTTGTCCTACCAGCATATTAGCTGGTAAATCCTGTCGCAGATCACGTGAGGTAGTACCGAGAAAATGATGGTTAATTTTAACATTTTTGAACCAGATTATTAGACTAAGGCGCACAATTAGTAATTTAACATGATGTTTTAGAAAGACGGTAATTTTGAGAGAAGAAAGAAAAACTTTTAGCTAACGGAGTTATGAAGAGTGTAGACCATGTTGTTATCGCATGTAGACTGTGGACCGGTAATCGAGAAGCTAGCTTGACCGGCGAAAATGTACTTTGGTTTCAAGTATCAGGTGATGCTTGGTTTAGGAGCGGGCCGCTAGATGCCAGCATCTGTCAAGCGACGGAAAGTGGAATGTATATTTACGAAATGAGTTAAGTTATTGCGGAAGTGCTTTTTTGGATTTAAATGCTACACTATTACAACTAATAATATTATGAATATCTTTATATTAGTATTTATGTAGTAGGATTTAAAGATGTTTAACTACCCTAGGTCCTTAAATTAGAGGAGTGTAATTTATTGTGATACAGTTTTATATTTTATTTGGTTATGTTTTTCCATCAACACAATGAAAATAAAAGGAGTCAAATAAATTTAAAGTGCTTTCCCTCTTTACTCCTTTTTTTCTTTTATACAGAGTTTAAAATAAGTCCTGTTACACCTCGATATAATTTGAATGAATTGTTATATCAACGTACAACCTCTAACATACTTACACTTTTCTAGTGTTAAAGGGGTGGATAAATTTCCCCCCTCTTTTCTCCCTTTTGAAAGGAGAGTAAAGAGGGCAATTTTCATTTTTTAAAGGCGACCATATCTCGTGACATATCAATATAAAGGTCTATGCAATAGAAAAATAATGACACATCCAAAAGTTTTCTTGTCTGATATATAAAGAGACGGATTCGTTCTCTGTCCTTTTTTATCTTTGGAAACATTGTATGATATATTTCAATCACATGTCAATGATTACAGTGGATATGTTACAACGTGTGTGGGCAGAAACTTGATAGCAAGTCGTAAAATAGGTCACTAATTGAAATGTATCGATTGTAAAAAGAAACCGATATGAAGAATTCAATAAATACAAAATATAAAGTTATTTCTTTGGTGTTCAAAACTACTTCATTATTTTATGGTAACACTGTTTGATTGCTAGTTCAATAAATATAAAATTCAATTGTTATCTGTAACTAACATTTTAATTTCTTTAATATTCTCAACCATACCATAATTTTATATTAGTTGGTATTTATTAGGTAAGTATTAAACGGTTTAACAACTTTTTAACGAATAAATGAAGAAGAACGAAAAAACGGGCTCGACCTTTTGATGAACTACCTTTTTGTATACAGCAACATTTAACCCACAAAAGGACCCATTCAGTCATAATGTTCACTGTAAACCTACATTATTTTCTTCAGGATCCATATAAAATCGCATATAAGGATGTTTTATACTTGGGTACTTTTCAAATTATAAAACCTTTAAGAAGATAGTAGTTTTAATAGTTATAGAATTCTGATTTACATTCCTAAAACCAAAAGTATGCAATCAATAAAAAATATTTTAAATATAAAATGGTGGTGAAACCATTTCATAAGGCCACAATTTTGTACTCACGTAATGAGTTTAAGTGTGGCATCCCCGATGTACTTAGTTGCATGTATACCTTTTTTAACGTAAACTAAGTTTAAATCCCTCTCTTTTGTTTCTCATATCATGTCTTTCTTAATCAACTCTCTTTCTAGAGCTTTTATTACAGATTTTCTTTAATTTTTATTCTTTTTTTAGTTAGTCTCATCGTTGTTATTTTAAACAAACACTTTTGGTCCTCAATGCACATAGATTTTAAAGCTGCTGAAAATGAGCTATTGTGGGAGATTACATGAAAATTGTCTTCAAAATTAGTAGTAGAAACAAACCTGCACAAAGAACCGAGCATACAAACCAACATTGAGCGAAATGGAAGCGAATTGTGACTTCTAGGATGATTATTAACCAACAGATATATTTATATTAAATTTTTGTTTCCCAAATATCATAAAGTACCTACTAGATGATGCACTTCTATGTTTTACTTGTAATAGTTTATATAAATTATTATTTTGTATAGTTGGCGAGAATTAAAAATATTATTCTTTATATAAGATTAAGAAAACACTAATGTGGTTAAACAAACTCAGCTCAATTTTCTGTCCTTTCTATATTTTTAAATTATTATTTTTATACGAGGACATTGAAAAAATATTTTTAAAACACAAGAAGGACCACTACTGAATTAAGTAGCAGAGAATTAAGAAACAATACAGTTTATAATCACTGTATGGAGGTAATAAATGGATATAGAACGGATGTTTGTACAGTCATAAAATGGGCCACTAATTGAAAATTATCGATTGCGTAAAGAAACCGAGAATAAAAAAAAAAATTATTTCCTCAGTGTTTAAACTTTCTTCATCATTTTATAGTAACGTGTTTATATATACGGGGTGTGTAAATACTTTACGAATATCGAAGAAAAGAATATTAACGTAATGGTAAAATGGAAATATCTTTCAGTATAGTTTATAACCTAATTTCCTCCACCAAACAATTATCCCCCTCCTCCAAGTAGTCAATGCAGATATTTCCAAATGTATAACATTATTTTGTTACGTATTCAATTAAAAATCACTTTTTAGTAGAGTACATCTACATTTCCAAAGACTTTACCCAATCCATTCCAGTTATTCTCTTTCTAACTAAACATAATTTTCCCCTTTTAGTTCAAACTAGAAGAACTTATTTCTAAAATTTTATTTAACAAACCTATACCAGTATACGAAGTATAGGGTAAGTCTGGCAATCGTTATAAAAATAAACTTAATTTTTTTAACAGATTTTAGCACATGATCTTTTAAAATCGAAAAACTGATTTCCGACAGTCTTAGTGTTCTGTACGATTGCTGCCACAAAAATAAAGATAGAAACTTGAAAGTCATTAGTTTGGACTATAGTGTTCAAGTGGACTTGAAAATAAATGTTAAAGTGGATTTCAGAAAAATCGAATTGAAAATGCAATGGAAGTTTGTAGTTCATATATTGTGTTATATACAACTTATAACCAACGCAATTAGATAAGACAATGCAGGTGTACCAACCCCAACTCTCTACAATGACAAATATTCGTATAGTTACGGATCCGACAGGCCCGGGCCACTGACACAAGAGTAGCAAGTAGAGGCTTCACATACGCTCAGCTTCTAGAGTCGCAACAATCCGACGCCAAGGAAATAGTGAAATATATGTTACAGTTGTTGTGATTAATCAGTTAGTATGTACAACGTCTGGATATTATATAGAATTACTACATTCAATAACTAAAGTGATTAATTAATTACTCTAACCAGTCACTATTTGGCTAAAGTAATAATGCTCTTCAAATATTAATCAGTTAGACTAGACATTGTGACATTGTGAGTAGCTAACATGGGTAATAATTCTCATTGTTCTGGTTGGAAAGGGGGGGGAAGTCACGTGACTCCAACCTTTATTAAATACTCTTAAAACAACATTAAAAAAGCTTATTTTATGAAGTTAAGCCTAAGAATAAATTATTCATATTGTATTTTAAAGTATTAGAGCATTAAAAAACGTAATAAATAATTGTTTTTATAAAGAATATGTTAAGCATAAGAATAAAGTAATAGTTTTATATTATCAATTGTAAAAACATACACGTAGTTTTTACAAGTCAATGAAGAATGTGTTCAGCAAAATAATAAGTTGTTAATATATGAAACAAAATGCAAAAAAGTTTCTTTTTATTATTTTTCCCAGAACCAACCGTTATTATACATAAAATCTAGATACATCGATTAAAACAGTATTATTATCACATTCACTGACTTCAGTAAGATAGTATGTATAAAGTGATAAGTAAAACCTCTATAATAATTTTGACCAAATTCTTTACCTATTATACATATTGTCTGGATATTACATATAATAGCTAGAATAATTACTTTGGTTGTAACATTTACAATTAAAAATTACAGAAAACCTGTGTAACAACTGTTTTAAAGAAACATAACCTACTGGGTACCTACCTCTTTAGTGAAGTTTCTTGTATTATAATAAAAAAATATTGAGCTTGACTTGTGAGATAATTTTAGATAGAATAAAACTCGAACACAAAAGCTCTCAAAAATTACATTAATTAATCACCTTTCAACGAAAAAGTCGCCATCTTCAGTGATACATGAGCTACAATAACTAAACTATAAGTTAGTTAAAACGCGTTTGAATAAGTAATTTTTTTTTTTGAGATATTGTGTTCGAGTTTTATTCTTTCTTGTATTATAATGTTTTTACAATCCTACCATGATTGTTTTTCTGTTGAGTTCACCGTATAATTTGATTTTTAAAAGTATATAAAAACAAATACAATTTATAAGAGCTAAAAATTTTAGTTTAACAAAATTAAAAAGAGGAATAAACATTAATCTTTCATTCAAATCTGTATTAATTTTGAACAAAATAATGATAAAAAAATGAGTTAAAATAACTTAATATGTTTGGTTCTCCCGTCAAAACATTTCTAGATCACATTAAGTGAATACATTCGGCGTCATGTTTTATTCTGAATTTTATTTGCATATTTTAAATTTCTGTTATGTAAAATAGTTGACACAAGTTGTCTTTTGCTAAAACTACATGAATAAGTAGGTATAAAACAACGTCAAATTCTGACAGCTGATTAATGTTGTTGACGGTAAAATTTGCTTTTGTCATACAGTTGTCAGTTTAGGTTTGTATCAAAGATTTAAGTAAAACTAATTAAATACGGTAGATAATGGTGGCATGTTTAATAATTAACAGTTGATTATCAACAGGTGCAATCAAGCAGAACAAAAATAAAACAATAAGTGCAACAACCAAAATATTTGTAAAACTAAAACACAACTAAAGATTCAAACACATTGGCAATGGGAAAGAATCCAATTTAGTTGTTAATAAGCAGAGGTGGGGCGTTCGCGGTTTAGAATTAGCCAATTATTAAAACTAACCTAATTTTATAGAACAAAATAATTTTCCACAACTGTTTGTAATTTTCACAATTTAATGTAGACAATTATAAAAAAATACATTATTGTTATTAACCATTTCATAGAATATGTAAAGAATAACAAAACTCTGAAGCATTAGAAATACAAATTAAATTAACAGATTAAAAATAATAACTATAAAACTGACTCTGTTTGACGTCAATAATGGAACTGTTATTCTACTTTTATATAGCTGATTCAGGATAAATCTCATTATCAGTTATCATGAGTTAAAAATTAAATAAAGCACACAACACATTATTCACAATACAATAAAGATCTTGTTTTATATGCGGCAGCATTTCAAGCATAGCATATAACATTTATAACATAATGTTATTATGTTATAAAAACATAACATTATGTTTGTTATTATTAACAAACATAATAATAACTTTATTTTTCAACGGCTTTTTTTTTAAATAACTTATAATTTTTATCTTATGATAAGCACCTGATTTTGGGATTTATCCTGAAACAGCTGTAGTGTATCAGTAAAAGAAGAATAACAGTTTCACTATTGACGTCAAACGAAAGTTTTGTAGTTATTAAAGAAGTTGTTATTTAATAATAATATGTGGGTATATTTTAGCCATACCACGGGACTTTTTTTTGCGAGCGGTAATAAAAAACAAAAAAAATTTCGATTAATTTTTGTATCTTCTAAAAAATCCAAACAAAACATCTTGGTTGTAATTTCTTCAAAAATGTCGGTTTGTGAATAGGCCTAATCGGTAAAAAAAATCAAAAATCAGCAATTGTGATCGTTTAAAATATATCATTAGATCGAAATTTCATAGTGATAAAAATAATATGAATTTCCTAATAGTTGTATAATTCATTCAAGTCATCAAGTCATTCTTCATTCCGCCATTCTGAATTTTCTTTTAAAATTTCAACTGGCACCATTTTCTCTTATTTTAATATTATTTGATATGTGTTCAAAACGCAATTTATTCCTACCACATTGCTATGTTTTTCAAGCGCCTTGCATTTGACTGATTTTAAAATGAATGTATCTCCAAAAAATGTTTATTTTATGCTTATTGTTTAGACACTATAGCAATCAATTTAAAATATATATATTTATACTTGATGATTTTTTGTTGGTCAGAGGTGAAAACCCTTTTAAAAAGAAAGAAGAAAATAAAAATGAATTGAAGACTCCAATCTCTCTAGCGTCAGGGTCGGAGAAGAATCAGAGTTGGTCAAAAGAGTCCTGATAGGAATGATGAAAGCGAGGGATCTAATTCAAATCTATAAAAAAAAGGTGTAGATCCACGGAATTGGCACATTTTTACTCACTATAGTACTGCCCCTGAGGGTAAACTCTGAAAGTCCAAGAGTTTTAATAATTACGTACAAAAATATAAAATTGAGGTGAAAAAAAAAAATAATAAAAAAAATCTACCTTTTGAAAACTAAAGGAACTGTATGACTTTCACCATTTTGTTAATAGATGCCCAATCTGAAGGAATATAGATGATTCAATTTGTCGGTATTGACGCGAGAAATATTTTACATTTTTTAGAACGTGAAAATTGGTTGTAGCTTGCAGGGTATATCCCGCAGGCTTGGTGTTACAGATTGTATTTGATTCCAGGATTTTATTATTAAATTATTACGATAAAGACGAGATTGTTGCTATTATAAATAATTTATTTATTTAGTTGACGTTGAAATTTATGTTATTATTACTGTTATAAGTTTAATTAGTGTAGGCCTGAGAAGCAAATAATTAAAAAATTTATAATAAATATATTTGAATTTTTTTTTAAACTTGTAGGTTCGTTTAGGTTATGTTACGTAACAGTAATTAGATATTATCTGTCTGTCGTATTATTAGCTCCACAACCCAAATGCGTAAATCGATTTTGTACAAATTTACTAAGTGGGCTTATTTTGTTCTTGTGAAGGACTATTTTTAAAACTCAAATAATTTTTTTATTATGAAATACATAAAATTACGATTTTCTCAAAATAATTGATGTAATTTTGCTCAAGTATTGCCCCTTAGGACCAAACGAAGTTCGTGATAATTTATCAAATCAGACTTTACCGATTTTGTTTAAATTTTATTGAAACGTGAACATTAATGATACAAACTCGTTTGAAAAACCGAAAGTAAAAAACAATTACGATTCATAAATAATTGGTAAAATACTTAAACCGCAGTAATTTTCAATTTAACCACACATCAATTTTTCACTTCAATACTGCCGGTTAATTTATTCTCATTACATGTTTTATATTTTTAAACAAATAATTTTCCTAATTAGAAAATGCTTACATCCTTTTCCTATTTTCTAATTTATTCCTTGTGGTTTTGAATTCATCATTAATGCAATAAAACTAAATCAAAACGTACTAGAACATATTAGTGAGTATTGTATGATAGAAGAGAGCTGTTTAGCGATTAAGGAATAGGAGCTGTAGTGGTAACTGTACTATTCAATATTGATGACGTAATTGATATTGATGACGTTGTTCCTTTAAGGGTAAATAGTAAAGGAAAAAAATGTTAAGTAGTCTTCATGTGATGTCGGTTAAAGAATCCCTAAGTGTAAAGGAACAGTTATGTGTTTCCTTAGGGTCTTTTAAGGAAGATTAAGGAATGTTCATAAATCGACTTCGGTGTTTTAAAGTGAGAGATGGCATATCTAGAATATCTACATTAGTTTGTTAAATAGTAGAATGGAGAAATAAGAAAAAATCGGTATTAGATACCAACCTGAACAACAAGATTAGTCAGTCTTTAATCTACATTGTAATGCATGATCGCAGAACAGTACTTCACTTCTAATGTGTGATTGTTATCTAATACTTCACTTGTTATACAAAGGAAGTTTTTATCATGATAAATGAAAGGTATTACACAAAGGAAATGTTTGAGTTGAAATACTTTTAAAATTAAACTTTTCAGATCTCATTTCAAAGCATTTATATTTACAATATATGCATTGATATATACACGCTTCGGTGTTTTAAAGTCGGAGATCGTATAAAAACAACTAACTTTTTCAAGTGAAAAATGTAGATCGTACAAAAAGTGAAAAATACCAACATAGCCTATCCATGTTGGATACTAAAGCCATATATATTAAATTTTGAGCTTGACTTATGAGAAAAATTATACAGCATACCAAACACACAGAACACAATTCTCACAAAAAATAGTCTAAGTATCAGACGCGTTTCAACGACAAGGTCGTCCTCTTCAGTGATACACGAGCTACACCAATCAAACTATAACTATTTTGAGTGTTTAAGATATAACTATAACTAAGTTATATCACTGATTATATCTATAAGTTGTTTGATACTTATGCGTATTTTTTGTGAGAATTGTGTTCTGTGTGTTTGGTATACTGTACTAAAGCTATAACTAATAAATCATAACTTTTTTTGCAACATCAACTATATACAATTTAATTACAAATATTTTATACATGATTTGAAAATGTTATTTTTGAGAATGTAAAATCGAGCAGAAAATGGTTTGTATCCAGACTTGAACTGCTTTTTAATTTACATCATATTTTTTTAATATACAACTTTAACTTCCAACGAAAGTAAGTCATTAAGTTTATTTTAAGATGCGGGAAACTAGTTTCCCTACTTTACAGTCCTCAATCGCTGGCCTAGTTGGTTTGGGATGCCATATAGAGAACTTCGACACAAAACAAGAGTTACAATTCTTCAAAGTGAGTCGGGCTTGGCGATCTAGTGGGATTCTAGTTGGTTTTAAAGTTATTTGATAATGATGGACTGTTCCTATTATTATTTGCCGTCATTTGTGTATAGAGAATTATTACGACGTTTCGACAGTATAAATCAACTTTCGTTATCAAGTATGAAGCTAGAACATTTAAGAGAAAAGAGAGAGAAACACTAATAGAGCATAAAACAACAGGGCCATTTGGGAAACTAAAACTAAATATATAATCTAAGAAAACCTACTCAAACCTTAAACTATACCTGAGAAGTCAAAGCTAATAAGGAAATAACAAGGATTATCCAAAACAAAATTTAAAAAAATTAAATTATACCAGCACGATGAAACGCCCTACGGTAGAGTTTACACTAAGGTCCAACTTAGCCAGATCCTATTCGGATCTAATCCTTTTCATGTAGTCTTGGGTTAGATCTCTTTCTTTCATATTTCCTAATAAGTCTTTCTTAACGAAATCTTGTTCCGTTTTGACCTTGACGCTATTCCAAGGCTAATAGTCTTTATTTTACTCGAAGAGATAAATTAAATTTGGTTGCCATGACAAATTCATCTCCTAAATCTGTCTGTTCAACGAAGAAAATATTTTACAACTCTTGTAATCGAATTTCTGAACCGATTTTTAAAATGTTTAAGCAACGTTTGAGAATTTTGAGTAAACACATTTTCTTGGATGTGCTTTCACGAAGTAAAACCGACAAGCAGTAATCGACTTAGTGATGGAATAAGGAGCTACAACGTAATCTCATTTGTACGGCTTCCAACGAACTCGTGGTTTGAAGTTCTTCCTTTACCTACAGTAGGGAATTTTATTATTTCTTTTACAAACATCTCATAATAGTGGTTTTATTATATAATACGACTAGTAAGACATACAAGCTGATTGATATAAGTGTGCCAGCTATTTAACTTGGAAAGTATTTGACATATTAAAAAAAATTTATATAGAAACCTCCCTGAACTTTTTATGTTTTCTTATTTGAGGGGGAGGGAGTTATACTGTTGATATCATCGGTCATTTTTCTAAATGCCAGCCAACTTATAATTCCTTTATAAAGAGCTACTTCTTATGACTTATTTCAACAGTAATTTTATAATTTTATAACAGTATATTGAATGTAACATTGCTTTATTTTAATGAAAGGTTTCCATGAACTCTGTGGATATAATATGGACAATGGTCTAAATAATACTGTATGCATGGGCCTGGGCGAGTGTTTAATGCCAGGTATTGTTCATATAATAACGGTTCCGGAGCCACGATTCAATGGCTTTAGTTATTTTGTCATTGGATATATTTCTATGGATGTCCTCAATTTATAGTTCTATTCAACGAGTAACCACTTTATAAGGAGATAATGAAAAATGATATTTAGTGGATTAAGAGAAGGTTTAAGTCGAGAATTGTTTGTGCGGTGTTGAAAATATATTTTGGATTTAAATCAGAAAATAACCTATAATGAAATCGTCTCAGCGACGTGAATATTAGGCGTCAATTATTTAAAAAAAAAAAGAATAGGAAATCGGTGAATTTTGTTAAACGAAATATATAACTGGCGCTTAAAACAACTGAATGTAGAAACATTTAATCAGTAATTTAATAAATGCTGCACAAACTTTCTCTCCAAATTTTCCATAAAAACAAATCGTCAACGAAAATGCCAGTTAGACATAAAGGACATAAAGGATCTAAAGGTAGTAATTAACCATGGACAACGTCTTTGATGAAATATTTTGATAACTAAGGGCCTAAACCTCCTTCGCTTGAGCCTGAACCATGGACACTTCCTTGACGTGAATCTTATTAAAATAGAAATTGTGAGCAGTGAGTTAAATTTTGCATTTTTTGCCAAGTTATTTTGTTTATTTGCTGTTACATACAAGCGTTATGGTCTTTGACTTTCGAATTCCACTTGTCTTGAAATTGTCGTATTTTTCAATTAAATTATTCCCTTTTAATTTGAATATTTTAGAATTTTAACTGTTGGAGCAGCACAATTGAAGTGTTGACATATTTTTGGTTTCTTCTTTGTTCGTGTAACGATAGTTTTGGGTGCTTGGTTTTACGTATGGGTGTTGTGACATGAAGTGGTTTTTGAACTGGTGATGTAGGTTTTCTCGTATTAATTTTTTCGAAGATTAACTGGCTTCGTCAATGTTAAATTCTTTACTTGTATGTTCGACAGTTCAGGCACCGCACTCAACCGAAACACTTTCGAGAACTTTACGAAAGTTCCTTTTTAACAATATTTTGATTTGAAGGTTTGTTTACAATTTTTTAAACTAGATTGAAATCTATAGAGTCGAATTTGAAAAGTTACAGTTCTATAGCCGATTTTTGTTTGTTTTTATACGTCTCTTAACAACTAAAAGTTTTAGGGAGATGACAACCAGTATATTTTTATTAGATTCTTTGATACAATACTTGAGCATAATTTGATAGAAATCGCTTGACTTATCTTTATACAATCATAATTTTGTGTTTTGAAAAAAGTCCACCAAAATATTCCTACATAACAACTTGAATCAAAACAGGTCCACGTGTTAGGACTGCATAGCACATACATCGAACATAACAACTTTTTGGGGATAAGTCAAAACGCGTTGATCTCAGAAAGCATATATCCAGACAAAACTTGACATTGATTTGCTCGCTATGTATATGTGAGAAAGTAAAACACACAATATTAGCAAATCTGGCTTTGTCGTTGCAAGAAATGATGAAAAGGTCAAGAAAATCCTTTCAGTTGTTTGTGTTTTAAAAGATGGCAACCCTCAGAGGTTCAGTTTAGTGAGTACGGGCTTAACAATTCCGAGGAGACCTAGGTGGATATTTACCTTTTTTATGTAGAATTGGATTATATCTCTCTCTTTTCTATCCTGTATTTCTTAACCAACACTTGTTCTTCTCCGACCCTGACACTATTAGAGTAGTCGAAGGCTATGTCTTTATTTTATTTTATTTTTTTTTATAAGGTGATATGGTGAATTAGACGTTTTTCGCATATAAACAATAAGGAACCTAATTAAATATAGCGGTGTATGCCAAAACACCGTATTAATACGTATTACCCTCATATGGAGTAAGAGTGCAGGAAGGGGAAGGACCTTAGCACTCTAGGGTCTATACCTTCATTGGTGTAGTTTTACGTTATATCACTGTCGTTTACCTTTTTTATCAGATATCTCTTGTTACTTTTCGAGCCTGATATTAGAGTGTTCAAGGGCTTTGTTTTATGCTATTTCTACTTTTGTTTTAGCCCTTCTTTTCTGAGAGATATTTCATCTTTAGGTGAAAAAGAAAGAAACACTATTGAAAAAAAAGTATGTGTTTTCAAAATGTGTGAAAAAAATGGCAAGTAAAATGTTTAAGCATGCGACGATTAGAAAAAACGAGTAGATACAAGGCCCATTTCTATGTAACATTTATGGTTTTATTAAGAAAGGTAAACAGACATGTATTCATTCCATATTTTCCCCAAACCTAGTATAAAGATCATGGTATCACCAGCACTAAAATCTTTAACCCACAGATGCCCTACCGACTTCACCGAACCTCCGCCGAGCAAACACTTCATACTTACACAGGTGTTGTATCAACTCCTCTATTGAAGCAGGACCGACAGGTAATCATCAAATTTACTTGAATGATAACTGATTTGCCAATGACTATACAACCTATAGTCTATTATAATTCCTTTATAGCCAGTGATAAATATCTTTATCCATAACTTGGGATGAGGGAAATTTGATAATTCTCTTTGGTTGTTTATGTTCAGAAATGACTTCCCAATGGAAGGATAAGTACTTATCTGTCCAGGCTTCAATCACATTTCATAGATGACTCTTGGACCTTCCATACAAGGATTCAGAACCATGGAAAGGCTTTGAATACCAGCTCTAACAAGCAGTCTCGCTCCTACTCTCATTGTTATAGCTTCGTTCTTGTATCTCTCAACCAAGAACATTAACTTCAATTATTAGTAAAGAAGTTTTATTGAGTTTGTAATTAAAATATAAATAATTATAATATAATGAATAAAATATTAAAAACGACGGAATATTTATTCTAGTCTAAACATTTTAAATGAAAGAGAAATAAATTTGTTCTAATAACGTAGAATGCAATTAAAATGTCTGTTTAATGCAAATCACCGTTGATAGCTTTGGAGCAGTTGATTGTACCATGATGTAATTTTAAACTACGTTAGAGATTGTAATTTAACTTATATTATTGCGAGTCCCTAAAGCCCTAAAGTAATGATTGGAATATTTAAATGGTTACTTTTCAGATTCCAGTTGTACTTGTGTTTTACTTCTATATGTCTCACTTTTATGAGTTGAATTAACGTAACGAGTTCTGTTCCCGTAATGACATTTATTTGAGTAAAATGAAAATGTATAATACAATTTGTAATTAGTAGAAATTAAAACGGAAAATGAAATCTTTTCGTTTATATTATAAAATTAAGATTTCACACAGTAATTATTGTGATAATTTATTATTACTATGGTTTATTCAGACGTTTGCCATCATTCGTGTATAAAAACAAATTCACGGCGTGTCGAGAGTGTAAAATCAACTGCCAATGTTCTTTTGTTGGTAAAATTTAAGTCAAATTAACACAGTTGCTTGCCGTTCTTTTTGTACTACAGTCTTGTGTCTAATGGTTGTTTTATGAACACGTCTAGCTTTCTTTGGTTATAGATTTAATTTTAGTTTCAAAAATAGCTCTACTACATTCTAGTTTTTGTATATACAAATCTCCTATTAAACTATTAATAATAGGAATTTCATTATAAAATAATATTAAAATCAGAATATGATTATATGTGTCGATGTATTTGTTTGAATACAGGTAATGGTCAGCCATGACACATAAAATTCATTTACTTTTTTTATTACTAAAAAAAATATTTTAAATAAAATTATAATTATTGTATAAATTAATTGAAGAAGGCAAAATTAACTGAAATTCATGTAATACAGTATACGAACTTACTTGTCAATAATGCCCATTGTGTTATATTTGAAAACTACTAATGCCTTGAGTATTAGAATGACTACCAATTCGATTGTCTACGTAATCAAAAACAGAGCTTTACATACAATGGAAATATCAAAAATTTCAAATATTGTTTTAGTTTAACAGATGTACAAATAGTAATAATTTAGAAAACAAATAATATAACAAATTAGTTTAAGAATATGTGATCTAACATATTAACTAGTTTTTGGGTTAAAACTTCTTTTCTTTAACGACTTTGATAAACAATAATTATTGTTTTCTAGCGTCAGCTGATTACATTGATTCACAGTTTATTTATATTTTTCATAATTATAATAACTTCTTTTCTTTGTCCTATGATTAGGTATTAAAAACCGAAATATGAGCTTATTTCTGAATATCTTTTCTTAAGGTTTTTTTATAATTTAAACACAAGGAGAAATATTTGTAATCTATTGATATTTCATCTTTACTTTCTGGATAGAATCTTATCTTTTCTCTTCCTATTATATACAGCGAAGATGGCCGAGAGGTTTTTATCTTTTGAGCAACAAAAACAAAACAAAACAAGTTATGTAACTTTATTGAAAAGAACAAATATATTTATATTATTTATTATATTAAAGTTAGATAACTCAATTTCCACTTTTATTTCTCCAGATGTCTTTAATTTTTTTCTTGACATTTTTATTTATTTGTTTGACTTTCTTTTAGACAACTTTAAATTTTAGAATGTTTAACGACTTTCTAAATTAATTATGAAGAACAAAATATATCACGTAATTAATCAATTAAATTTGTATAAGTGAAACTTGTTGTAAAGTGATAATTATAATAAATTTATTGAACAAGTTGTTGAAATTTCATTTTGTCGAAATTTTTTTTAATGTTAAAATTGGAGTTGTTAAATAATTTTTAATATTGTGTAGTTGTATTATGTATAAGAGTTTATAAGTTTGGAGAAATTATTTGTTACAATGTTTTTAATGTTTGATTTTTATATGTATTTTATAAAGAAAATAAGATTTTTATATTATAAATTATTCTTTGTTAAAATGTTTAACATGCTTTATTCATTGATAAATTTTACAAAACAAATTTGGTTTTTAATATTTAGATAAATCATTAGTTAAAATGGAGAAATTTTGAAGTAGCGTGTTTTTAAAGTTTCATGCATTTATGTATTTATTTTAAAAATGAAATTTTGTTTTAAATTAATATGTATTTATTCAATAAAGACCGAAACACAAGTCTATAAGGAGTGACGTAAGTTGGTGCAAACTTGTATTTAATTTAGAAGTATTTAACAGCATTATTATTCTATCACGATACATATCTTTGACTGGTTAATTCTATTTTAAACTTATTTTACATATTTCCAACTAAAAACAATATACATAATTTTATAAAACCTCATTACGTCTTTCTAAATATAAAATATACAATTTGTATTCTTTTAAATAATTGTGAAAATTATATATTTATTTATAGGATGTGTGACATTCTACCGATAAGGTGGCTGGCCAGTAACAGAGTACTGAGGGAGTGTGGGTTTATTGCAATGATATTAACTTAGATATCGTTGAATTTCATCATGTTAAAAAGTTTTACAGGGCACTTTCTTTTGTAGAAGAATGAAAGTCGAATTATACTGCTTTGAGCCTAATTATTTTGTCACTTATTTTTTTATGATTATTTTACTACCATTTGGTATTATTATTGTTTTATTGCGTTACAAAAAAAATATAGCTATACATTATGTTTTATGAATTAAGCTTATTAAATTGTAATAATAAATTTGTTTTCACTAATTTAAAATACAGCTACAAATTAATAGGATATAATACTTTCCTTATACAGTCATGATATGAAGTCTGCATACCAATTGTTTTTAAAATCAGACTACCATATTGTGTTAGTTTGAGTACAGTCTTCTGATAATCCTAGACTTGTCTTTTATTTATATTTAGCGACGCGTTTCGAAGTTCCTCCATCTTCAAGACCTACTATATAGTACTGGATTCATTCCTTAAGGACACGTCTTTGCTACGCTCTCTACCAATAGGGTCGGTCCACCATCAGGCACCACCTTCAGTGCTCTTTGCTTTGGTAGATTTATTAACTTATTTAACTTATACTTTTTAGTTTTTGGAACATTACTCCTGGTTATAAACTTGATCGTAATAATATTTTTCTAAGTTCATCTATAGTTTAAAAGTTTTCATATTTTTCATTAAATATATACGTTTTCCTTTGTTACAATGATATAATAACCTCAGAATCTTTCTATGAAGGTAACAACCCTATTCTGGTAAAAGAATATCGTAATTTGTATATTTCTTTTCGTATTTGTATGATCTAACCTAACCTAAATCTTGTTTTAACTTTGGTCCTGTTTGACCTTCAAATATTGCCTTATTTTATTTCGTTAGTTCCATTTTTATCATATGTATCACTTTCATCTATATTTTTACTTAAATCTCTTCATTATAGTGTTGTCATTTTCACATTGTATTTTGTAAAGAAATGTTTTATTTTGTATGGTTCTTTCCCGGTGAAAGTAAATGCAGCCCAGATGTTTTCTTGTTTATTAGTGAACTTTGTCATATTGTTTTAGTGTTGTTATATTTTTGAACTAATTTACTTGTTACTACCTTTTCATATACGTTGTTTTCAACTATCTGAAATATTGTGTTTAGTTATTTCTTGTGTGCTGCCTTTTTTAGAGGTGAATAATTATATAATTTATTGGTCACGTAACGGAAAGAAGTTATGTGGTTTAAATCCCATCAATTATATTATCGGTGTAGGTTTCTTTCCTAAAAAATTTTAAATTCAAGTTGTTTGGTGTTTTCATTGTTTGGTCATTTTTAAACCATATTATAATTCATAATTTTGCTAGTTGATAACAATTAGGCTCATTTAGGGATGTATGGTAAATATAATAGACCGTTGTTTTATATATATATATATATATATGAAAAACATTAAACAAAATTAATATTTTAACGAAAGTTAATATTATCAATATCTCATAAATAATAAATAAACGCAAACATTAAAACTGAATGACTATTGTGTTTTCGCTCAGTTAATAAACAATACAAATATAATTGTACTGCAAAAGTCCAACATTAAAACACACAAAATAAATCCCCAGAAACTGTTGTTATAAAAAGACAATTTAAGTGTGATTTTATTTAGCAAAATTTTGTTAATGTTAATGGAAGGCAATAACTCCAGATGTAATAAAAACTTTATTCTTGCGGGACGTACGTTTCTTCGCGTGGATGACTTTTAATGTGTGCTTCTGCGTGGGTGGGGAATTATTGTTCTCCCAAACAAAAAGCATTATCAAATGTTGTGCTCAATAGGGAACAGGAGGAACTTACGATGTGCAAAAACAATGCGGAAAGTTCGCCACACAAAATTATAACCTCAAAGTTATAAACTTTAAATACATAAAACTTTAAAATTGTATGTTAATTTTTACTTTCATATACAGAGTGTCTTAGAAAGATCCGACATACTTCACAGCTGTATTCCTTGGAACAAAAATAATCAAAAAGCCATATAAACTTAGGTTCAAAAACGCTTTGTTTCTAGACAATCAGCCATTTTGTATCTTTTCAAACATTGTAACTTTTGGAGTAGATAAATTGAGTTCAAATTTGTCATATGTGTTTATTATGTAACTTTTTATAAGTTTAACAAAATCGTTATGTATAGTTTCAAAATGGCACCCGTTGAACATTTTTAGTTTATTTGACGATAAAAATCTCAAATGGTCGTCATTTTACAACTATAGAAAATTAATAAAGTTTTTTTTGATACATTTCTAAGAAAATACATAATAAATACTTATGGGAATAAAAATACAAATTGAAAATTGGTTTTAAATTGACGCCCGTCTGTCGGATGTGCAGTAGCGCTTATATGTCCGATTTAAATTTTTTTTTTTTTTTATAAAACCCTAATCTAACCTAACCTAACATAACCTAACCTAACATATCATAATAAAAATGATTAAAATAAGATAAAAAAGCGGCACTAGCGATTTTGGTCAAATATATCCTATGAGGACGGAAATAAAAGTATTGACTACAATCTTTCCAATAAATGGCAGTTAGAAAGTTATCGGTAAAAAAAAAAAAAAAAAAAAAAAAAAAAAAAAAAAAAAAAAATGGCCATAATGCTGTTGTAAAATAACTAATTTCCCAAAATCAACTTCATCGCTTACGTTCAAATTCTAGTAAAATATAAACATTAATAACGCAAACACATTTGAAAATACGCAAACGGTTGAAAAATCAAAAATGTCAGGTTAGGTTAGATTTGGTTTGATTAGGTTGAGTTAGTGCCTGTCAAAAAACAAAAAATTTTGAGAGAGAGAGAGAGAGAGAGAGAGAGAGAGAGAGAGAGAGAGAGAGAGAGAGAGAGAGAGAGAGAGAGAGAGAGAGAGAGAGAGAGAGAGAGAGAGAGAGAGAGAGAGAGAGAGAGAGAGAGAGAGAGAGAGAGAGAGAGAGAGAGAGGGAGGGAGAGGGAGAGGGAGAGAGGGAGAGGGAGAGAGGGAGAGGGAGAGAGGGAGAGGAGAGAGAGAGAGAGAGAGAGAGAGAGAGAGAGAGAGAGAGAGAGAGAGAGAGAGAGAGAGAGAGAGAGAGAGAGAGAGAGAGAGAGAGAATCAGGTTATAATAAGTAACAAAGAAGAATTACTCTATGAATTAACCACTGTTTTATATTTAGTTTAGAGTGAAAAATCCAGGTAAGAAATCTTAGTAAAATGAATCATCGTAAGAATAATAAAATGGTATTTGAAAAAAAAATATTAGCATATTTAAATAGAGCCTAGACTTGCTTCGCTTGTAGGATACTATGGTCGCGTCCTCAACTTAAAAATTACTTTGCTAATAATCAAGCAGGGTAAGTTTCATTTGAGTTTTTGCTACTTAAAATTTAAACGAAATCGGTAGAGAGTCTTTTTAGAAACAACTTACAAACCGAAATTTGTAGAGACGTTTTGTCTTGAAAGTCCTTGTATGTTTAAAAATAAAAATACTTTCTCTTTTTTAGTATGAGAAAACGAAATTATTTCTTTTTATTGAAAAATAAAATAGATCTGCATCATTAAATGTTTGAACAAATAATAATATACATAGCCTCATTTGATATACAAATAGCAGGAAAACTTCAGTAAACATTCGAGTTGTCACACATACAACAAACACAAACAGTGCTAATGAAAAGAACATAATACAAATAACATACACAGCCTATATAAACTATTTACAATTGAAGGTAAACTCCACCGAATAAAATGCCTACTGAATAAAGTAAGATTTTAGTTTGTTTTTAAATTTGTCAACACAAGACAGTTCCTTAAAATTATTTGCCAACCAGTTGTACAATTTGAGACCAGAGTAGAGTACCACACTCAGTACACACATGAAATTGTACCCGACTGGAAAGCACGTGATATTGAATGCAAAACATGATGAAATAATTTTTTTTTGGAAGAAAGAAAATGTGTGATATCCAGTTTATGTTTTCATCAATAACCACTCCCAGAAATTTTGTCGAGTCAGTACTTGATTGTAAGTGATGAATTGAAATCTTGATTTTTAATTTATTGCAATGGAATTGAATCAATTGAATTTTTATTCCATTTTAGAACATTTGCTAAGAAAGAGGCTCTTGTCTGGCTGTCTAGATACAACAAACACTTCAGAACACAGACTGGTGATTGAAACATTTCAAGATAACAACAACGTTTTGTAGTTTATCTCTACACAGCCACTTGACATTTTATAAATCCTAACTAATTTAAGTTTTACAATTTATCTGAAATATATAATATTCTGAACTATTTTTATAAATAGTTTTCTTGTTTGTCTCTCCGGTAAAAATTTTGCAATCAATTTTAAACTAAATTCCGATGAGCTAGAGACGCCCTAACCTAACCTAACCTAACTACACCTAACCTAGCCTAACCTAAACTTAAACATAGCTTAGAAGAGGATGAAAATGCAATATGAACTCCATTATGTTTGCTTATAGCCCAACTGGATTGTTAATAATTAATTACTATTTA
This sequence comes from Aphrophora alni, assembly GCA_963513935.1. NCBI lineage: Eukaryota > Metazoa > Arthropoda > Insecta > Hemiptera > Aphrophoridae > Aphrophora > Aphrophora alni. The sequence goes on along the minus strand of OY740769.1, from coordinate 10,512,405 downwards.
ATTACCTTGTTTGAGGTGTTACCGTCGAACAATCCTTAATTATTGTAGTTTGCACTATCTTATATGACGCGTTTCGACTATTTGTCAGTCATTTTCAAATATAAAAAACACATATAAACACTTAACAACACATATTAATTCACATTTAAAAACACGATTAAAAACATACATATACGGACGACGCGCGTATATTGAATTGACGATCGTGAGTCAACGAGAACGGTCACTGAAAACGCGCGTCGTCCGTATATGTATGTTTTTAATCGTGTTTTTAAATGTGAATTAATATGTGTTGTTAAGTGTTTATATGTGTTTTTATATTTGAAAATGACTGACAAATAGTCGAAACGCGTCATATAAGATAGTGCAAACTACAATTAAGGATTGTTCGACGGTAACACCTCAAACAAGGTAATTAAATAGTAATCAATATGAACTCCCTTTCTTGTCAGTCCATCAATCACTGCTATGGTAAGAGAACAGATAAAGTTGGCGCATTGACCAGTGTAGCGGGTTACACAATACTTAAATTACCAGTTCCGAAGGATGAAAAAAGAAATGGTAGGAATTTGGGGTTAAGCCGTAACGCGGTTAAGTGGTAACGCGGTGAAGCGGTAACGCGGTTTGCAAAACCTATATCTCATTGGCCAATTTTTATATGTTTAAATAACTATTGTTTAAACAAATGTAGAGACAAGAAACCAACTGAATATTGTATTGTCATCCAATTCTGACCTATGTTCAAAATTTCAGGTCTCTAGGTTATCGGGAAGTTAGTTGTAACTCGATTGCAAAATTCCACCCGGACAGACTGATAGATATGTCGGAAACCGAACTAATAAAAACATTGTAAAATATACATACTATACCAGATATGTTGACGACACATTTATTATTATTTAACAAATTTTAATTATATGAACTCATTTATTGTAAAGATACACTTCACACCGGAAATTCAAAAAGACTACAGTTTAGGAAGGATTAAGAGTTGAACCGATTAGGACAAAATTTGGTATGGAAACTAATTTTGAATTCAATCTTGTTTTTTTTTGGACTAATAACATAATTTTCATTATGATACATATATGCAAGAAAGTAGAAAAGCAAGAAAAAGTTGATGGACGGTCATCATAGTACCTACCCAGTCCGGTCATACAATGTAATACAACTAGATCCTAAAAATATAATGAACAAAGATTTGTTTCTTGTGACTTGTAGGAAATTAAAAATTATCAAGTACCTTACCCACTAGGGTAAGTTTGTTTAAAACACTGTTACACCTCGTAATTGTGTTTTCACTACGCTCTTGAAGTCTTAGGTCTTAACGGGCCACTTAAATGTATATTAAAAAGCTGCCACTCGCTTCGCTCTTGTCAGTATCTCGGATTTATCGGCCTTGAAGTAATTCGGCCCTGTAGGATCTTGTAACTATAGTTGTTTCACAAGTTCTTATGGAGTTGAGGTACGAAATTACATTTTTGACAATAAATTCGCTATTTCTCATTGTAGGTGCCATTATATGCAGAATTGAAATTTGCTAAATTGAATTTCATTTAGGTTGGTATAAGTAGAATAACATTGAAGATAAAAAGAGAAACCTCTGCATTAAGTAGTTTTCAAGGTTAGTTTAAACTAATTTCTATGGGATTGGATAATCAGTACATTATAGTCCTATATACCAAAATTAATGTTCCTATCTTACTGCTATCGTTCTTACTTACAGACGATAACAACGACTGATGGACAAAAAGTCGAAAATCCCTTTACCAGTTTCCTGAAGCCACGAAACGCGCAGATTACTCACAAACGAAGGTCGACATTTTTTACACTAATTATCTTAAAAATAAATTCTGTATACATTAATTCCTTTTATACTGAACCCCTTTTAAAGCAGTTTGTAAGTTATCAACACCAACCATTCAACATTGAAGTAAAAGTGAAACATTTTTGTAGTTAAAATTGCAAAACTCCAAAACACTGCTTCGTAACAGCATTGCAACAACCCATGCATTCATTTCACCGGCGTCCGCCTTGACTCCACCTTAGTTAATGATAACACTGAAAGCAATATTTTGCAACAAATTCCCAGCGGTAAAACTATTAATGTATGAAAGGGATATATTTAAATGCCAATGAAACAGCGAGGAACGCAAACAAAATGGGAACCATGTGTCGATACATTCGCAGTTGGCAGTAATTTTATCAATAAATCGACTATCGATTAATCTACCGTTGGCTTTGTTATTATCTGAGAATGGATTTTCTTTTGTTCCAACTTTTCAAAGCTACTACTTTAAGTTTTGTATCTAGGAAACAATGATAGTTTCCAACTGGGATATTGGTCACAAAAAATCTATTTTAATTTGAGACAACTTTGAGAAAAACAGATTCTCCGAACTACCAGATAAAGAATATAATAAATTTAGTAAGTTTATTATAAACCCCTTGTGTACATTTCGATGACACAGTTGTCGTTATCTAATAACATTTCGCAATGCTTACATTTGGGTTCGTCTATTTTTTAAGTTTCATACAAAAGCAAATTGATGTGCTCCATCATAGTACTTACCCACCCATTATAAAATATATTACAAAGATCCTTTAACGTTCAAACGTTTGTCCCTTGGGGGTTTTAGGTAATGTTAGGTAGTGGTAGATCAAGAGGTCTTATCGGATCGGTTGGGTTTGTTTGAAACATTCGTTTCAGAGGTTTTATGAAGTTAGTAATTATTTATATCACTACTTTCTTGACGTCAGCTAGGCCCTAAAGTCCACAATTGTAAGGGTTCGAAATTATATTTTTGACAATAACACCACTATTAGTTATCATAGGGATGATTAGGTTAGGTTAGATTAAGTTAGGTTAGGTTAGTATTAATAATTACTTAATCCCGCAGAACCAAGTCACTGATACGAGTTTAGCTCCCTTTGCATAAGTACGACGACCAGTCCAGAACGTGACACTGACACGAGCGAAGCGAGTGGAAACTTTTAATTACACACATCTCCTAGAGTCTAGCCAACATCAAGAATGTAGTGATTTAGAAAACTTGTGTTACAACTCTTTTAAACAACCTACTGGGTAAAACCCCTTAATCTACCAATACAATTTAACATTTCTTACAAAGTCCATGTTACCAAATTTTGGGAATTAATTTTCGATGATCTGCTTGTATTACATTATATTATGGGGCTGGGTAAGTACCATGATGGTGACCATTAACTTGTTTCCAAATGATTATTATTTATAAATTTGTATTTTTAAAATTTACATGTAAACATTTTATATTCAGAAATCAAATTTAAAATGATGTTAAGTTTAAATTAGTTTATTTCAAATACAGTCAAAATGTCCTAATTAATTATTGCGAAATATTCTACTATACAAGTTTGTAATATCTATACACAAGTGGTATTGTAGATTTTATGCTCAGAAATGAAAGGAATTTTTTACCATTTACATATAATGGAGTGGGTTGTAAAGGAACCAGATAATCCTTTTACTTTAGAAGTATAAGATTGCATGTATTACTTAGAAATAACCATCTAATAGTAAGGGACTCAACTTTCTCTTCTAACTAGATAGTCCAAGATTGGAAGGTGGGGGTGGGGAGGGTAAGCTGATATTTTCAAATATAATTATACATTACACAAAAGAAATGTATTCAGTATAATGAGCCATACTTATACTGAAATGAGCAACACTTACACAGACCATTTTAAACTGATTTTTGGTGGAATAATCAATCACCAAATGAAGCAAACAACAATATTCTAAATTAAACATTTACTTGTACAATAACAAAGTCATCACCCTCAGTTGTTACATGCAAATAAACCTTCCTGACACTGAACTTTGACTAGCTAGATCAAAGCAACACACAGATAACAACAAGGAAGAAATTTGTCCACGCCCCCAAGTCCAATGCCATCATAATTTAGTCAATGATATAAATATTAAGATCAATATAATATACAAAGCCTTAATCAGATATTTAACTGCAATATAAAATCAATCTTATAATAATGCCTAAAAGAACGAAAAATCTGAAATGGAAAAATTAACAAAAAAAAGTAATATAGAAGAAAACAAAACAAATTAAAAAATTAACAACAAAAAACCAAAATAGTTGAAAAACACAAGAAAATGAAAATATGGAAAACAAAAAATTTAAAAATAAGTAAATAAATAAAACAAAATACAACAAATCTTTATTTAAAAATAAATGAAACTCTTACATCTAGCTAATATTAACTGAATGATGATGACTTAGATATTTAATCGTTGTATTGTACAGCATTATACAAATAAAGTGTTTATTGTGGAACATTTTTCTCATTTGGTGAAAATAATTTAAACATACATTCAAAATTAAACTTAATTTGTTTTCTTGCAACAAACATAATACAAATCGTTTATGAAATATGTGCCCTAATTGTTTCAAAATTAAAAATGTTCTGTCTTATTGTAGGGTTTTAACCTTCTTTTAAAATTTAGCTTCTAATTAAAAACTTTAAAATATATGTCTATATATTTTTTAACGAAACGTTGAGAAAGATTTCACTGTGAAAAAACATATTTTTAAATATTCTTCCTGCAAATATTTCACTTCTATAATTATTTTATATTTATTTAAATTTGAATATCATTTATGTGTTTGTTCTTGGGCTGTTGACTGTGCATATTGGAAACAGTTTTTAAAGTCCTTTTTTAAGAGGTTTACCAGATAGATGTACCACAAATCATATTTTCTCATAATTATTAATGAAAAAATATATATTGTTTGCCCACTTTGATTAACAGTTTGAAGCAAAATGTTAAATTTTAAATATTATGCTGGCTGAAAAGTTAAGATTACAAGTCCGATTATAATCACACTTTGAAACTTTTTCTGTCAAATGATTTTTCTGTGTGACTAGATAAAAAGCAATAGCATTTCCTTATTTTGAGTGTAAAGCAATCAATTGGAAAAACTAAGGTAGCATCACTTTTTTTGTTTATTCTTTTAAAAATTAAAATGGAGAAATATTATTTGTTCAAATGTGTATTAGTTTTAAAGTAAAAAATATATGTAACGAAACAAAATTGATATATTTAGCCTATCATTAAATAAAATTAAAAAATAAAAGTAATATAGTCATGCTTTACTTAAAAAAAATCAAATTATAAGTGAAATGTTAGCGTTTTGTCATTTTTTCCCCGTTGATCATCGTCTTACAAAAATAAGGAAGAACATAAATGAAAACCCCTAGCCCTGGAATACTCTAATTAGGTCAGGATCAAAAGGAAATAAGAGTTAATCAAGAGAGATCAAATAGAAAGATGAAAGAGAGGTATCTAACCCAAGACTCTATGAAAGAATTTTTGATTACTCTAGGGTCCCACGGGATATCTAAGACCTGTATAGTGAGCCCTTAGAAGAGGTGTGACATGTAAAATGTACTACTAAATATATGAATAAAACCAATGGTTATAAAAAGGTAGAAATTAAAAAAATAATAAAGAATTGAAATAATTACGAATAAGGAGAAAAATTAACAATGTATAAAGGAAAATAAAAATAAAAAAATGTTCAGTAAAAAATAAAATCAACCCTAATGGCGTGAATTGATGCATGAAAGAAGGCTACTGTATGAAACACTCGTGAGTTTAAAAATTATTGAAATTATTGTCAGTGAGTTTTGAACATTGAGGAGTATCTGCAAATTTTATAAATCGATGACCCTTAAAACATACTCAAACGCTTCAAAATGTTGGTTTTTTTTTCGTAGTGTTGTGATAAATCGTCAATTTTCTCATTGTATAATATTGAAAAAGTATTACGGTGTTAATCCAACATCGTGTGTAGGTACGATTAGTTGTAAATCCTAATCTGGAATTACGGCGAGGGAAACTCAATGTGCTGACCATATATCACTCGATTGAAAAGGATCTAGCAGGCGTATTTCAACGTCGCGTTTTTAAGAGAAAAAACATTTTTTATTCCTGATTTCAGCAGTATTCATAAAGTTATTAAAATTTAACACTCATACAGTCAGATAATTTTTAAATTTACCTCGAAAATTGAAAATAATTTGTGGTACAAGCATTGAATTTATATCAATAATGTGAGATTCAGCATGTAGGTTAAACAGTTGTAGTTTTGGGGGTTCAAGTTCAGAGTGCGTTACTGTAGGATGAGTAGGAGCATGTAATACGTCATGATTTTCTTGCAGTTACCCGAATTGAACCGTTAGACGGCATCACTAGAACGCCTAATTTCTGTGCTTCAAACTATACAATGGAGATCGGCAATTTATTTTAACATGAAAAAAAGTTGGATTTCAAACATTATTATGAACATTAATAATATCCGACTGGAACTTTATACATAAATACAAAGTTGATATACAATCTATTATCTTGTAATTGCATATTGATCTTGATAATAAAAGCGTTGACAGATTCTGTTAAATAAATTGTTCCAGAAAGTAAACAATACACTTGGAAGAAGTACTGTAATTACATAAAAATTAATTATAAACATTACTATTCGTGAGTTTGACATTTATGTAATTGTTACAAACTGTAATCCAAATCACAAAACACCATCATAACCGCAATAATTGTTAAGCATTGCACGTTTCTGACATCTGTCAGGTTCAATTAGTATTGTGGGTTACTCAAATTAATATTAATAGTTTCTAGTGAATGTTTATACAGGGCTTACCTGAAATCGTGTACTAGAGAGTATGGAGAATTAAGAGTACGTTTTATTATTAATAAATCTTGTTGACTTCGTGGTGTGGTATGTTCACCTTCAACTTGTAAGTAGATTTTAATTCTGTAGTTGTATTTTGAAAATGATTTTTTTAAATAAGCATTTTTTAAGTCCCCTATGTTCAAAAAACTAGTTTATGGATTGACGTCTGTTTGTGTAGACAAAAATTAATAATCAACCATGTCGTCTTTTTTGAAAAAAAAACATTGTTTAAATAACGTCTCAATTGCTTCGCTCGTGCCTTAAAGCGTCCTCACCGTAAATCATATTTGAGTAAAATCGAGCTCAAAGACGGTGTTCAAAATACAGTTTTTTGACAATTTTTTCCTAAAGTTTAGTATGTTTACTTTCCATTTTGCATGTGGGTTTGTGTAACTAACCTTAATACTTCATTAAAATTTGAACGAAATCAGTAGAGACAATTTTAAATAATTAAATCTTTAAACCAAAACCTATATATTTTTATAACAACACCTCATAAATTAGCGTTCTTGTAGAGACACTTTTGTAGAATGATTTTGAGAAATTAGTAATTTCGTGTTTTATTTTGGCAGATATCTTCAAATTTATACTGTACAAAAGTAAAAATGATAAACAGAATCACTGGAAATCTACAAAATAGGCCCAAATAAAAAAATTAATTAAAATCGGTCTACGCGTTTGGGTTGAAGAACAGACAGACACTCCTGAAATAACTTTTTGGACTCGGGAGACCTCAAAACCAATATATTCTCAAAAACCACAACAGAAAGAGAAAGAGCATAAGGGACGTAAAAGACTCCACGTGGTGGCCCCCTTCCCCCTCCATTTCGTCCTAAAATGGCGGAGTCTCTAATTAAAACCCATTTTACAAGTTACTGTTATTGACCTGATGGACGAATAGTTGTAAAAATACAAACTTTAATTATGATTTCGCGCTTTTACCTAACCTAACCTAGCATATTCATTCATACACTGCGACCAAGTATAGCATTTTAAATAATTACACTCCTAAATTAAAACCTATTTTACAATTACTTTCATCTGACCTGATAGACGAACACTCACGAAAATGTTAACTTTAATTACAATTTCACGTCCTAACCTAACCTAACCTGCTAATTCATATACTACACTCAAATATAAAATTTTTAATAATTTCACTAGTATTTAAAATTTGATATCTTATATTGAAACCTATTCCAGAGATACTATCATTTGAGCTGACAAACGAGCAATCTCAAAAATACAAACTTCAATAATAAATTCACCCCCTAACCTGACCTACCCTACACTACGCTCAAATATATAATTTTAAATAATTACACTATTTGTAAAAATTAGATATCATATATTAAAACGTATTTCAGAGTTACATACATTTAAGCTGAGAAACGAACAGTAGCAAAAATCCTAACTTTAAATAGATTCTATTTTAAAATTGAATTTCAATAATCAAAAAGTCATAGAATGATCAGCGTAAATGAACTTGCTTGTAATTTATACACTTTTGTATGTTAGTGCAAAACATCGACCGTTTAAACAAATAACCATTTCATTTTCCTTGACGGAATTCATTGTATAATTTTTACACCGGCAGTAATATCAAAGGTATCGTAAAATCAGCAGGAACAAAGTTTTGTTTACGACTCGTAGCTTCTATTTTACAATTTTAATGTTTCAAGAAAACCTTCTCATAATATAAATATCATTTAAAGTATATTTATGGAGAAAAACGAAACTTATAGTTGTTTGTTTTCATTCCTTTCCTTCTAGAGAAGGGATTCTCAAAAGTTAGGTAACGTTTATTAACAATTATCTATAGTATTTTGTTGATATAACGCGTGAGCCAAAAGTTACGCAACCCAGTAATAATATTCTCAAAAAATCTTTAGTAGTGTAATATATAATGTATAATATATTCACAATTGTCTCACAACAGATGCTGGAAATGTCCTCCATCTTCTGCAACACACGCCTTAACACGTTTCTTCCTTCCCGTACCGACGTACACATGTTTTGCAACTACAACACAATAATTTGAACGAGCACTGACGATACTTATCTCTTAGGATATTTAAAACGCATGCCTTACGACCTTAAGATTTGTAAGTGTACAGCTCGCCTAATAGTTACTTGCATTTATTAGCTTCTGTTTATTGATTAAATCAAACACAAAGCATACAATAAAAGAATACTAAACATTATTATCCCGTTGGAGTTGCTAGTCTCCTAGTGGGTGCCTCCCCAGATGGCGGATCGGGGAACGCTCACCAGATATGGTGGGTACCGGGGAAATAAATACCCGGGGCGGACCAAAACTAGCTCTGCTGCCTTGTAGATAGATGTTGGCTCATCAAAGGCTAGAGGAAGAATACCTTGATCAAAAATTACCTGGTCCTCCAAGTTGGGGGAGCACTGCCTTGTGTTTAGGAGGGGGACCTTCAAAGGCTAAGGGAGAAAACCCTAACAGAAACCCGGCAGCCTGTTGTCGCAGATGGTAGCCCCGTCAACAGGATCGGGAGAGGTGGGCTAATAACCTGCTTCTCCTTAAAATACCTTATTACAGAAACTGAAAGAAGAGCAAACCGGAATGGATCAATGGAAATGACTTTTGGCATGAAACATAGGACGAGACTTAAGCCAGACGGAACCATTGAGAAAGAGGCCCTAGATTGGAACCCGCAAGGTGTCAGAAGAAGAGGTCAACCCCGAGAAACCTGGAAGAGGACCATTATTAAAGAAGCAAAAGAGGTTAACAAGACTTGGGGAGAAGTGAAGGCACTTGCTGGAGACAGGGACAGATGGAGAGCTCTTCTGGACTCCCTATGCTCCAATAGGAGATAAAAGGAAATAAGTCAAACATTATTATACAAATAAAATAACAAAAATAATACTATACTGAAAAAAGAAACAACACATAAAAATTAAAATATAATACAATCAATGGAATAGATCACACGAAAAAAACTAATTTTTAACTCGAATCGCAACCACAATACAAATGGCACATAATATAGCTTTAACTTTCTGGTATTAACATGGAAATAAAAAAAAAAAAAAAAAAAAAAACACACACACACAAAATAAATTATAAAACATCAAAAAAGGTAATTAAAAATAAACAAGAAAACAAATGTGTAGTACTTACTGGAAGAGAACTGGATTTTCTAGACTCAAACTATTCGCCCACCTGTAAAAACAAAACACATGAGCAATCCTTCAACTATTTACATGCTTTACATTCTTAGTGAAATGTATATAATTGATTAAACATAAATGTATACATAAATGTTTATACGGAGATAATTAGCTGAAGTGTGAAATCTAATTTTGTCGCGAGGAAATATTATCCAAAGACGAAGGGCGTTTAAAGCATAAACAGGAATTATTGGTTAATTTGATTCCAATTAAATTTGTATTTTAGAAATTATTGTCTTAGAAATAATTTTTCTACGTAGTAACCTGTCACAACGAAGTACTTGTTCCAGCGCTCAGGAAAGTTTAATTCCAAAAGAGTACAAGTTTTGCGACAGCATGTTGACCCATTCTTGCACTGTGACAATAATCTTTTTTTTACAGATTAATTTCTTCCCTGTTAAACATTCTTTAAATGGGTTGTTGAGGTGAGCTAAGTCTGTACTATAACAGGATAACTGAAACAGGTGTGTCTTGTTGTTTTATTCGATAAGTACAAAAGTTACAAAAACAAATTAAAAAATAACCCAGATAATTTTTTAGTAAAAACTGGAGGTATTACGAAATTTTTCATATCACCCGCCATTTTTAAAATACACCGGTCCACCTGTTTCAATCATTCTGTATATTAGTATACCATAAATAGTATCATTATAAACTATTCATTTTCATGTTTTGTTAAATTGTGTTGTTTGTAAGGAGTCTATGAACGAAGGATTGTATCAAAATTAATATTTTTACCTCGTGGCTAAGATTTGTAATTTAGTCATTAGTCACCATTTCTATATATATACTGTTTTTAAAGTTTTGATAAAAATAACAATAAGTGTATAAGTATTTCATTATGCCTACGAATATCGTACCAAAAAAGAAAAATGATTTCTAAAAGTGTTTATAAATTTATGTACATCTACAAAAGAGCTTGAAAAAAAGTTGATATTTAGCTAACCTAAAAAATTACCATCAAATGAATACTTTTATTACTACAATGTTTGCACTTTAAAACTTTAAAATTTGTATCAGATTTTCAAAATATTTTGGTTTGTCAAGATGAATCCTCCACACCACATTTAAAATATTTGAACTATTATAAAAAGAAGTGGACGGACAGCGATTCATATTGTTTAAGATTAAAATAAAATTACCAAAAATTATTTCGTAAAGGATAAAATAAATCCATAGAAAAAATGTCAAACATTCTAATTTCTTGCGTTAAACTGATAAGTTTTCATATGACACACATAAAACTGTAAACAAAATATAATAAATTGGGCTCACGGAACAATATATCAAACTCGGTGTCTTTAAACTATACAACGCTAAATTTTCAATTTTCTTTAAATTTTAAGACTTATTTTTGGAATCTTGTGGGCCTATTTTGGAAAAATTCTACTGTAAAACAATATACATTTAAGTGAATAATTTGAAAATAAGTTCTAAAATTATATTTATTTCACCAAGTACAAAACAATAAAATTATAGAAAATAAATGAAACATTTGAAATCTTTTGTTATTTTATTCTTTTACATTTTTGAAAAAGGTTGAATTAAATTGAAATATTTATTAGCATTAATTTCTATTATTTTTTTCAATTCAATAAGTAAAATAAACATACATATTGAGGACACTTCCTTCCTTTTCTATCTGTATGTGTCTATAACTGCAGTTAACACATTTGAACAACAATAACAATAATTGTTTAGGTTAAAGATCAATTCATAGAACATAGAATGCACAGCGTAATAAAGTCAGAAAACATCATTGGCTATTGTTTTAAATGTAGCACTGCATATTGTCCAGCTCTGTTCATTGTTGCTGTGAGCTGACCTTTATGTCCGTGATAAATTGAGTGTGTTACGTATTCATTTGAAATAAAATCTTTGAACAGCTGATTTCCATCCAACTGGTGAATTATGTAAAACTAGAGAATTTTGACGATACGCTAATTCTGTATTTTTGTAGTTGTCTAAAGGCGAAAACCTAATCATAAAAAAAAGAAAATAAAGTAAGATAAAGACCGCTAGTCCTTGAATATTCTAGTATCGTTAAGGTTGGAAAAGAAGACCAGTTGGTTAAGAGAGACCCGATAGAAAAATTAAAAACAGGTTCCCAGACAACATGAAAAAAAGGTGTAGATCCATGTAGGAATCCTCAAGATTACTACGATCTACTCACTATAGCCTCTGAAGGTGGTAATTGTGTGATAACAGCCGAAAAATTATTTAGCAATTCTATGGTAAAATTGAAATCCTGAGTAGAATCTGAATTATGACCCCAGAACACTTTTATATTTATATAAACTAAAGTATAAATATGTGCTATATATTATAGTACAAAATAAATATTCCAACCGAGTTAAAAAATAATTAAATAAATTAAAACATTCAATTCTTATCAGAGACTGTCATTAAAAACCTAATTCACAAAAGTAGGTTTGGATATAAATGTTTAACAATTTTGAATTACTTGTATATCTAAAAACATTTCCCTAGGATTACACTAATTAAATAATACTTAGCAGTCGAAGCTAAATACAATGTAATAACAACTGAATAAAAAAATCAGAGATTAAATTATACTACTTTAAATAAGGTTGAAATTTTGTCGCTTCCACAAATGGGAATCATGACGCGATCGAGGATTAAATCTTGAAAGAGAAGTCAATAGGTTGTTTACTCCTATAAACAGTTGGGACAACTTGATAGGTTGGGACCGCTTGACTCCATCCCAATCAGTTGATCGCCGTCCATTGTGTAGTGTAGACCTGTTTGTTGTCGTTTTATCTGATCACGTTTTCATTTATTCTTAGATTTGACTAATTAGGTCTAGCTTTAGGCTTTTCTTAAGTTATAGAATTAGTTTTAGTCTTAACATGACCCTAGGCTACTAGGCTATGCTGATATTTTTTCTTATATACTCTAAGTTTCACAATTGATAACGAAAGTTGATTTATACTCTCGAAACGTCGTCTATGAAGATCCGTGAACATTTCATGGTCTCGGGCCTCGTAGTATCCATGAAATAGAGTGCAATAAGAGTTCATTATCCCGGAGAACAAAGTTTTATGTGTACTAATGAGTTTCACATATCGAATAATGAATTATTTTGTATAAAATCGTTAAATGCACACAAGCAACTCGTTAATTTAACAGTCTTTTATTTACGCGAAAATTCAAACGTTGGCCAAAATTTTCTCTCGAAGGGGAGCTTTAATTTTGAAGGTTTTATTAGTGATAATCATAATCTAGTAACCATAAAAAGCCTCAATCAGCCGCAGACCCTCGTTTGTCTTTTATAACTCGAGTCTCCTAATATGTCATTTCATTTGAGTTTTATGACCCTAGTTTCCTAATATATCGCTCTTTATATTTGCTTTAAGCAAAACGGTGTAAAAGTAACCCTTCGACAGTTATAATGATGGTTATTTGAAAATTCCCCCAATCAAAAAAAAAAAAAAACCCAAAAAAAACACAATAATTGCAATATTCCTAAACTATAAATAACATAATAACATAATTATGTTAGGTTAGGTTATGATATGGTTATGTTATGTTAGTTTAGGTTAAGTTATGTTATTAATATGGTTTAATCGGTCATTTACGATCATTTGTATGTATAAAAAAATAATACATAATACATAATAATAATAATAATAATAAGAAGAAGAAGAAGAAGAAGAAGAAGAAGAAGAAGAAGGAGGAGAAGGAGATGAAAAAGAAGAAGAAGAAGGAGAAGAAGAGGAAGGAGATGAAAAAGAAGAAGATAAAAAGAGTAGAAAAAGATGATGGGGAAGAGGAAGGAGATGAAAAAGAAGAAAATAAAAAAGAGTAAGAGGAAGAAGAAGAGTAAGAGGAAGAGGAATAAGAGGAGGAAGACGAAGAGAAGGGAGAGGGAGAAGAATAAGCGAAAGAGAAAGAGTAAGAAGAAAAGGAGGAAGAGGAGGAGGATGAAAAAGAAGACGAGGAAGAGAAAGATGAAAAGGAGGAGGAAGAAGAAGATGGGATAAAATAGCAGAAAGTTTAGGCGTTCCATGTTTAGTGATCTTGTAAGCACTTATGATCTTTCTTCTGGCAACCTTTAAATTTTAGTTACAAAAAAGTAACAAATTTTGAAGAAAACTAAAATTTTCATTCGTAAAAAGTCAATGAGATTGGATGCTTTCAACTACATCTATTTACAGTAATGTTTTCGCTAACGTTCATTTTAAATATCATTAGGTAATAATTATTATCTGAAAGGTACATTATCTAGAACTGATAGTTTGGATGAAACAACAAAAATCACACCTTTTATTAGTTTCGTTCTGGTACTGAGCATCCGGTACTGGATAGGTGGATTTGTGGTTTGTTTCACCGTTTTTATCACAAGTTGAGAATCTAGATTTGCAAAACGTTGAAGACAGTTTAATATTTGTTGTAAAAATATTGTCACTTAACTGCTTTGGAACAAGGCCAACAGGGATGTATTTATAGCAACTGTATTGTGTTCGTAGGAGAATTGTTTGTTCATTCAGAATTTAACGTGGGATTTTGTTTCTAGTTTACGTGAAGAGAAATTAACTTAATTTTTAGGAGAATTCGTGATAAAACTGAAAAGCAGCTGATTCATTGACATAACAGGACTCTTTATTCTTTTGTGAATTTTATTTCCACACTTATACTTATTACGTGATCAAAGTTTTGTGATGGGTCAAAAACTAGCGTCGAATTTTCACAGAAATGTCAGTTACCATTTTTCCGGAGTTCTAAAGAGGTTTCAGGATTGGTGCAGTTTTCTACAGCCCAAACGTGGAGACGGAATGTAATTAAATTTGGAATAAGGGTATATTTGGCCCTATCTCGGAATGTTTTTAATTTAATTTTTGTTTTATGACAGGTATCAAAATTGAGGATACCTGTCATAAAACAAAAAGATAATATTAAAATTTTCTCCAAATCAACTGCAACTATTTTAATTAATTTAACTAAAATGTATCTAAACATACCTGTTTGTGAATTATCGGTTCTACAAGTTTCATCAAAATTGTTATGAAATATAAAGATTATTGATATAAACCCGTGTGAAAAATTCCAAGTGAAATAACATTATAGTTAAGATATAAAATTCCAAAAAATAAAACGCATTTGACGCTGTCATTTAAATTTAATTGCATTTTATACTTATAAATAGCGTATAGATAACTTATCTACTTCTTTGCAATTCTTTCGTTATGTTTCTAACTGCGTGTGTTTCGTCCATTAATGCGGAAACATCCATTATGGATTTTACCATCCATCCGGTAAAAATTACCAAATATTCAACATCTAACAAGAAAACTTTAATTGGCTTCCGTTTGAACACGTCTACTTATTAAAATTAAAATTGAAATGATCTTGTTTTGTTCTTGTAGTTTTCAAGTAAGTTCAAATGAACTGACAGTTTAATCTCTTCTCTTATCTGGATTGATGGGTTACTTGATATTGGTTCAAATGTTTGTTTTGTCTGTTTATTTAGTGAGGTTATTGTGTCACTAAATACAAAATTTGATTTATCGTTGAAAATGCTTTCAACGTTATTTTTGTATTGGATGTATATTTCACACTCTTCAAGTATGTTGAGGTTTCGCTATTATTGATTTTGCGTAGTATTGCAAGCTTAGATTCTATGTTGGTATAAGTATGATATCTAAAGGGTCGAGTAGATATCTCCTCATTTTGGAATAAAACAAACAGAATATTAATGCTAAACAAATTTAATTATATAATCTAAAAGAACACTGCCAATTATTTCGCATAATGTTATTAGTTTTTGTATGTGCCGACCTTTACTATCTATACAGGTTTGCATCCTCGCTCTAACGTTCTGTGTCACTCACCTGGGCATTTCAGATGGCATTGCAATGTTTCTTGTCGGATAGGAGCTTCAAAATCATCGATGGTTCTTGGCTTCTTTTTAAAAGACATCATACTTCAGATGTCACCAGAGAAGAAAAATCACATACTGCGAGATCAAGTGTGCAGACCAAGGGATGTCGCCTTGGTGTGAAATTAGACGCACGGGAAACATTTCTCTTAGGTCATTCATTGGTTGTCTTTAAGTCTTTAAGTGTACGCAGTAGCACCATACGGTTAAAACTACAATTTTCCCAAATCACAGAGTTTAAGATTTTAAGTTTTGTCTGCAAGAAGTTGTGTAACATGTCGACATAATTGCATTTAACTGTAATTGTTTGATCTTTTCCCTCAAAAAGTAATGCCCAATTATTCTGTTCTGCAATGGCAAACCAAACCGCAACGCGCTCAGCGTGTACAGAATGCACGTGTAAGTGTATTGAACTATTTTCTGTACTGATTCTAAAATTCTGTTCATTTACTCAGATTTACTCAAATTTACGAAAATGTATTTAATCAGATAACAGCACAATAGAGTTGACTGGAACATTTTCAACAATATCCTGGCAGGAAGTGACACGGTCAATACAGTCATACTCATGTAGTTGCTGTACGATTATATGGATGAAACTGCAACTCAGCCTTACACTCAGATTAGTAATTCCTAATGCAGCAGCGTTTATTACCATTTTAATGTCCTGGACATTGTGTAAATGTTTGTCAACTTGGATGCTTTCTGATTCTTGAACTCTTGGTGGTCTACTAATGGGTTTCTTCTGAACCTGCAATTAAAAAATTTAACACCAAATACAGACTCTAATACCGTGCCATGTCGACGCACATTAAATTGTGTAGACAATATCGCTGCCTGTTAATGACAATATCAGAAGTTAAAAATAAGTTTAAATTACGAACACACGATTTAACTAATCCAAGCCCTTGGTAACTTAACTGTCAAGTTATTCTCTACAAACTAGCGTTCAGATCCTACTACTACTAGCGCTTTACCAACAATGGCGAGAACTCGGAGATATTTCTACTGAGCCCTGTATTTATGAGGTATTTGGCATAACTTTAGGTATATCTGTTGATAATATTCCTTTTAGAAACGTGTTCCTTGAATCGTTCTTCGAAAGGTCTTCCGGTTTGTTCTATGTATTGCATGTCGCAATAATCGCAAGCAATTTGAATGTTTTGTCTGCTTAAATCAAGTTTATAACCCAAGATAAAAAAGTTTAGAATTTATTTTAAAATGTAAATATTGTTTTAAATAATGCTCATCATATAAAATCGAGTCCATGGTTTTTGTACTATTTAACTCACAACTAACGAATCGATATTATTGGCAATGGGTACTTTTATTTGCTTAGTGTTTCCATTTAGGAATGTTTATAAAATACAGTATGTCGGATCGCTTTAGATATATTTATATCTCAGGAGGTGTTGTCATCGAACTTAGACCCTTATTATATTTGAAATGTTCATTTACTTTCATAATTAGATATATTTCTCAAAATTATTATTTATAATTAACACATTAAGAGGTTGTTACCTAGAGTGGTGTTGGGTCTAAAAGGAATTAAGACCTGATTAGGTATGGATGAACAGTTTTCATTAATATTAAATGTTGAGCTTGACTTATGAGAAAAATCATACAGTATAACAAACTCACAGAACACAATTCTCACAGAAAATCCGCATAAGTATCAGTGGAGGACGACCTTGTCGTTGAAACGTGTCTGATACTTATGCGTATTTTTTGTGAGAATTGTGTTCTGTGTGTTTGTTATACTGTACGTTTCATTAAGTCAACCCAATGTTAGGTTAGCCTAATTCCTTCCGAAATTAAATTAATGAATTTGGCTTTCAGCAACCCTAACACGTTGCACACATGATAGAGGAAGACATTTCGTTTTGTGAAGTCGTCAAAGTTAAATTGGTTGGGCCATGTAACTAGAATGGTTCAGAAGGTATTACAGGACAAAGAAGAAGAGGAATGCTAAGCAGAAGATAGGTACAGGATGTTGAGATAGATCTGAGAGTGATGAGGACCAGGAATTGAAGACCGGTTGCGTTGGAAATAAAAGAGTGAAGACGAGTCATAATGAATTCCAAGGCTCATAATGGGCTGTAGTGCCGGAGGGTAAGATAAGGTTTATCACTTGAAAACGGGAGTAGATTTATACTCTTGAAACTCCGTGTAATACAAACTTCGTGTATTAAAAACGATGCTAAATAAACGATAAAATAATTTTAATAATGTGATCGTTCCATCAATATCAGTACCTACTAAATCAGAATTAAATTGTTCCCTCTAGAGCCCACTTTAATAATAATTTACTAAACTTGAATAATTATAAAACAACGTAAAAAGACTGAAAACCTTTTACAAGTTAATGGATTAATTCCCGTGACACTTCCCTGAGGAATGTTTTTATCTAGATAAATAGAAGCTGATTTTTTGTATCCAGGAACTTTCAAGTTTAAATAAATTGCTTCATAAACTAATCCGACGTATTTGTGTCAGTTCGAAGCAATGTTTCTTTTGCCAAACATAGCAAAATGTGTTTCACATTGAAAACAAATTCGTTGCACTTGCAAAAATAAACACTGTATTTAGATTTATGTTATTTCTATCTTATGGTGGGTAGATTTACAAGGTACGGTCATTATTAATCTGAGCTGAAAAAGGGTTTGGGTTAACGATAAAATCGTTATCAGTGATTCAAAGAAATATTGGGAATCTGTGTTTAATTAAAATCTGTAGTAGTTATTTTGGATTATTAAGCGATGCAGGTTGACAATTGCTTAATAATTCACGATTTATTAAT
The DNA here is from genome assembly GCA_963513935.1 of Aphrophora alni. Lineage (NCBI taxonomy): Eukaryota > Metazoa > Arthropoda > Insecta > Hemiptera > Aphrophoridae > Aphrophora > Aphrophora alni. The sequence continues at coordinate 10,493,762 of OY740769.1, read as the reverse complement.
CACAGCTGTACTGATCTTGTAGAATTGTTCCTTTAACAACTGTTACACACGATAATTGAATGAATATTGTATATATATTTTTCATTAAATTATTGAATGTAACATTTGTTAAATAAAGTCAAGAAGAGTTTCTTTTACAGGGCGTCTCTAAAAGAACTTCAGAGTTTTAAAACCAATTATTTTATAGAAAAACTCAAAATATTTTTAAGTGAACATATTATTCAGAAAGGTTGTGTTCTTAAATTGAAATTATTTTTTACGTTTAATAAACTTCAATCTGTGCCCCATAAGTCCCTCTGAACAGATCGAAGCTATAATCGACCTCTTTCTCCACTTCCTTGCTAACATATCTGGGCTGTTGGCCGCCACAGAAGCAATGATCCTAGGTCGAAAATGGTTGATGTGTTCTTGTATAAAAGAAACTAAAATCCCAATACAACCAGAGGCTTATCTAGTTGTTTGGTTGTCCGTCTAACTGTCCGTGTGTGTTTTTAGTAAAAAAAAGCTCAACAAAATTAAACACAATTTGGCTGCATTGTTATTGTTGTTTTCAGTTAGCATTTTAAGTTTCATTATTCTAACCCAACTCGTTTCAAAATAACGGACATTCAAACTTTTAAAATTCAAATAAATATATATATTTTTTTAATATTATTTTAAAAACAGAAACAAGTATGGATTTGTCATAAAATTTACTAAAAAAATTTGCACTTGGTAATTTCTTGTAAAGTGGCTAGCTTTAGAGTTATTTAAATTTAAAAATTTTGAATGTCCGCTATTTTGAAACGAGTTGGTTTACAAAAATGAAACTTAACGTACTAACAACTGTAACAATGCACCCAAATTTGATTTATTTCTGTTTAGATTTTTTTAAAAAACAATTTTTTTAGCAACAAACGCACACGGTTGGACAGACGGACAATGAAAATAGAGAGACCCCAAGTTTTAATAAGTTTTTCGCTTCTTTTTACTCAAGAAACAATATCCTGAAGGAGAGTTTGGAAATAACCTGTATATCATTCTAAGGCCTAACAATAATAATTATTTATAATGTACTGCTTCCATTTTATTTACGTAAATGTTTCACAACAACATATATATATATATATATATTTTGTTATTTGGCAAGGAAGTTGAATTACCTAAATATATTTATTTTAATCTCATAAATGATTTTCAAAACAAAAGTTTCAAAATACAATACCAAGAATGATTTATAACTGAATGTTTATAATTAATTAGTTTTGTAAACTTTGAAGTTTTCAATATTAGTAATCAACGGTATAAAGACATCAAACTTTTGCTGTAATAATTCTTTTTTTTAATTTCTTTAGAGTAGACTCTCAAGTAAATTGGATTTTTTGAGCGTCCATCATTTCGGATTGAAGTAAGGTACCAACCTCTTACAATACTTTTAAAACCAGGTCTTACACTACATGATTTTACTTTTCAAAATTTGAGTTGCTCCCAAAAAATCCACTTTAGGGTAGGGGTGAATTTACAACAATGTTTTTTTACAAACAAAAAATTAGTAAAAAAAAATTTATACAAAGTACAAAAACGTAAACAGCAATTACGATGTATATATTTTCAAAATAATTTATCAAAATATGTTTTCTTAATAATTAACTCAATCATTACTATTGGATAATAAACAAAACTGTATCATAAAAAATAATTGGAATAAAAAGGGGTAAAATCTGACCTGTAAAACACGAATGTCAAAACAATCATGTTAGAGGTAAAAAAAAAAAAGCTATAGCAATGTTTGCATTGCAGTTCTGAAATAATGCAGAGCAGCAAAGCCCTCCTTTTATTGCAGTCGGTAGAACGGGTGTGGAGGAGGGGGAAGTGTGACATATAGGTTAAACAGATTTGTCTACTTATGGATGTAGTGTGCTTCTTTGTTCAATAAATTTGTTTCAAATTTTTTTAAATACAATAATCAAATAGATTATTTCTTAAATTTAGAAGGAGAGTAAATTATTATTTTTTCCTGAGCGAATAGAAAAAGCGATGCAGTTTGGATAAACAATGAGTTACAGGGTGTCTCTGTAATTCTCGGAGATAACTCAGGGGTGGTTATATTTGTCAAAATAAAGAAAACAATTCCAATAAACATGTGACCGGAAACACTTCTTTTACCAGTATTTTTTATTATTTATTTATTTTTTTTACTAAATAATAATATATCTCTAGAAATATAACCGATTGAGTTGAAATTTTGCCCAGCGATATTAATATAAAGAGCTAGTTTGAAAAAAAAATCAACTTCTTTCAATTGGATGTTTAAAAATTGAAATAATGAAATAAAAAACCATCACAACTGTTTCAATCGTCCTATTTAAACTAATTATACCCTGCCCTACTAGCTCCAAAATTGTAAAACATGGATACATAGAAACAGCCCAATAGCCTCACTACAAACAAAATTCAAAAAAACGTGCATCTTACTTAAAAACAAAGTAAAGGAAGGGGTGGCTGCGAATTTCTTCACAGTGACCCTGAATAGATTAATTTACTTTATTACGTTGAGAATGTTTCGTAATTGCTTAGATATCATTCTTTATTTTATTTTATGTCTTTGCTAATTTAAATTATTTAATAAATATATTAAAGTGGGCTTGCTAAGCGGCAATGCTACTGAACTAAACCGGTTTATCTATCTACTTTGGAAATACATAAATCAAATGGACTGAATAAAATTACAGTGGATTTCAAAACCTAATTTAGTCTTCCTTTCAGCTAAGAAAAGCTTTTGCTTCTCTATACCTTAGCTATTCTCAAAGTATAAGCTGTCTGTTTTCTAGTTAAAATCCAACTAATGAAAAAAATTCAATAATTTATTAGTTTAAAATGTATTCAGTACTGATTTTATTATATACAAAGGATTTGATTTCTTATTTAATGAGTGGCTACACTCTTCTAGTTAATGATATGACGTAATAAAAACAATGAATGAAAAATTTGTGTGCAAATTCTTTGAGAGACTATGTCTGCTTCTTCTAGTCCAATAAGCAGGATCTAGTCTAGAATTAACTTTCATACAAAAATTCTGAAAACAATTTAATAGAAGTAAAAGTGCTTTTTAAAAACAATAAGAACATGAAATACTGGGCAGAAGTATAATTTAACTTCCAACAGATAATTTACATTTTAAAGACTTAAATATAAAAGCTTCATATATTCTTAAGAGAAATGTTTGTTTTTAATCCGATTGAGAAATATAAGCAATTCATAAAATCGTATTTATAATAATATTTATTCATACAACCTGGAAGTTGATTATTGAAGTTTATTTTGTTCTGGTGTAAATGAAATAACGATATTTAGAAACTACTGAAGTTAACAGCTTTAATGTTTAATATTTTTTCCGGCAAAAAATGTCTCCGTCGTCATCGCTTCATACAAAAAGAAAAGAGTATAAAATAACCCCCTAACCTAACCTAATCTTAATACCATAACATGACCTAACCTATCTTAACTTAACCTAACCTTTCCCGCGAACACTCTAATAGCTATAGGGTTGAAGAGAATAAAAACTGGTTACTAGAGACGTGATAGTTAGATGAAAGAGAGGGATGAAAACGCAAGACAATACGAAGAAAATTGTAGATCTAGCTAGGTTAGCTCTGGATTGTCACACATTTAACATTGATTTACTTGTTAAGGACTGTCAAAAGTAATCTATAAATTTGTATTACTGAGTAACTCGGGGCTGTTTAGTGAACTAACAAATAGATCATGTAAATAATCTGACAATGTTTTGTTATAGAGGGTGTTTCTGTAATGCGCGGAGATAATTCAGGGCGTTGTTATATGGGTCAAAATAAAGGAAAACGTTCCTGTAAACATATTTCCAGAAGCGCTTCTTTTACCAATTATCTGTATTTTTTTTTTTCAACTAAATAATTTATATCCCTAGAACTGCTTAACTGATTAAGTTGAAATTGAGCAGAGTATTCATCAATATAAAAACCTAGGTTGACAAAAATAATCAACTTGTTCCAATAATCCGTTTCAAAATGGCGGCCATTTAAATGAAAATAATTTAAGTTCATAAATATCCGCCATTTTTAAACAAATTATAGGAATAAGATGATTATTTGTTTAAACTAGGTCTTTACATTGTGACTACCGTACAAAATTTCATCACTGAATAATTTTGAGTTTTCTTAGTTATCACCAATATTCAAGTTATCAAAAAACAAAAAATGAATAAAATCATAATGAGATGTATGCAAAATATAACCATTTAACACATTATTTGTGCTTCAGACCACTTTAGATGCAACGCACGACAGGTAAGACTTTCCAAAAACGCCTTTAGGAGACCTTAAAACTGTTATATTGGCAAGAAACTCAACTTTATTGTTGACCCATCAAATAACTTTCTTTACACTAAGTTTATTATTAAGTATTCCTTATAAAACATATAGTACAAAGCACTTGTCGGAAGTAGTTCTCGGCAAATTAAAAAACTTTCAAACGACAAAACTGTCAACTTCACTTATTAAATCCCTAACCTCAATTAGATCAGAACAAAGTAAATTGGAACAAAAAATTGTGTTTATTGCTTCATTAATAACTAATCACAAATAAGCAGAATCTTAAATCAGCTGATGTAGCCACGAGCGTGTTGCAACAACAAGTGTTGTTTAGTTCGTGTAATTTTTTGTGATACAAATCTTAAGTGTCAAAAAATAAAAACAAAAAATAAAACATAATTAAAAAACCAATTCTTACGATCTAACAACAAGAAAACGTTTTTACAATTGTATTAGGAAAGATAAAAATAAAAATCATTTCGTCTTTAATATTCTTAATAAGGAAAACAAAAGAAAATATTCCAAAACATGAAAGCAGGGAACAGCTGTAACCTCTGTTGAAGTGTATATTAAAGTAATAATTGGGTTATTAATAACAGTCTTTTGTTTCCTGTTTTGTGATTTGGAGGTTCTTTGTATTTTCTATTCTGAATATTACCATAGAATTCTAGGATATTTATTTTGTTCTTGTTAAATTGTTTTGCTACCTTTTTTAATCTTCTTATCTTACACTAAACATATTATAATTGTAACTTTATTACATTTTCATACAAAAATAAGAAACTGAAAAACAGTTTCTTTATTTAATAAATTAGATGAAATTTTCAAATTGTGAATTTTCAACTTTCTACCATTTTACACATAAAAATCTACATTTTATCAATTCCTATTCCAACGTTATAAATTATATGTTTACAAACAAGGCGTTAAATCAGAAAACCTTCAAACTGACAACTAGTGTGGACTGATTTAATTTGTAGGTGATCTAGTAAATTACGAAACTTTGTAACTAGTTTAGAGGTTATCAGGTCCAGACGGCCACGTAATCCACTCACGTAAAATGAAAGTCTTATCCTCACTAAATCTCCCAGTAAACTCTCTACGTGATGTTTCCATGTTTACAGATTAAACACAGTTACTTAAATTTGGTTTGTAATCAGAAGATAGATATTTCTCCGCAGCCTATATTTTAGATGGGTATTGTTGAAACATTAATTACAAAATTGTTGATTGAATAAAGCGAATTTCAAATACTGAAAAACTGGTATTTCAAATAAAATATAACTATTGCCAGTTTCTTTAAAAAAAAAAAAAAAAAAAAAAAAAAAAAGAATGAAATTATGAAATGTCCATTGGTCCTAATCATAAGAATAAACATTTTTTTTTTATTATGTGTGCGTGTTACCACTTATGCGTATTCATATTTGGTCTGGTAGCATTCTTAATCTAAATAAATCTAGTAATTACGTTTCCTGTTTCCTGTTTTTTTTTTTTTTGTCAATAAATAACTCGCAATCTTTGACCAACAGAAAAAATTAAAAAATCGGTTTGTTTTTCATTAAAAAGAAAACGTTTTGTCTCTTGTGAATTTTTTGGCAAATTAATAGTTTTAGAGATATTCAATAATAAACATTTTAAAATGGCAGCCATTTTGAAAATATATAATATGAAGTCTTTATTTTCATTACACTTTTAAAACCTAAGATATTATATAGGCTATATAAACAAAATGATGAATATCTGGAAAACTAAAGATATTCATAAAAAATTGTATTTTTTTTGTCCTTATTCCGACCCACAGAATCATTTCCAAAAATTTGGCAGCTTACTACGGGACATTCTGTGTAAAGAAAAATATACATTCTATGAATTCTTCTAAAATAAATAGTCCAAAAATATTACACAAACGTTCTCATTCACCCATACCCAAATGAAAACGTACCTAATGTAACTGTCACAAAATATGTCAGGTTGGTAATTGCCAATAAAAAAGAGCAAATTAACCATGGCCGCCAAAAGACCTAACTTGCTTCGCTCATCCCTTAAACAAGTCCATAAATCGTATTTGACTAAAGTTGAGCTTTTAATGACTGGGCAAAGTTCATTTCCGTTTTTTTGTCAATTAATTCTGAACCGTAATAATTTATCACTTCTAATTTTTAACACAGGATTAAGTCATGAGTTGTCACCTTTAACAAAGTTTTAACAAAATCAGTTGAACAGTTTTTGATATAATATGTATTAATAACCTCTACATGACTGATATTATTCTTTCTTACCGATAATTCTTGAATCAAAAATGTTGGAGATACGACTGCCAACACGTTTTATTTCCCTCTTTATAGACGACTTTTGTGCAAAATTTGTAGAAAATTGTTAGAACAGATTTTTGTAAAATCTTAATTTTCTATTTTTTCTTGTAGTAGCTACTGTCCAATTTTGAGTTATCAAAGAAAGGGGGGAAAAATACCCGAGATATGTCCAAATATACGCCCTAAAAACCTTAAATTGAATAAAATCGGTCCACGTGTTTATGTTGTACAGGACTGCACAACAGACAGACATTAAACCGACATTATTCCGCAAAACTTTTATTTTTTGACCTATTTCGTAACTTTCTATAGACTACATAGATGTACAAAAATAAAATTAGTTGCCATTTTGTAAGCTGGTTCCGGTTTTACAAAAAAATATTTTACACGTTTTGAAAGCTCACGAAAACATAAAGTTATTTTTCAATCTGAAATTTTGTCGTTAGAGATGATTTACAGGGTAGAAAACCCTCAGGGGCTTTATAGTTTGTACAGGTGGGGCAACCCCGGGGGACCAAGCTGTTTCTATACTTTTTAACGTAGAAGGGTTAAGTCCCTATTTTTCATCATCCCTAACACGTCTCTATTGACAACGCTTGTTCTTTTCTCGACTCTGAGAAAAGTGTGTTCAGGACTAGGGGTTTTTATTTGTGACGCTAGTGTGTTCAACGACTAGGGGTTTTTATTTTAAGTTTTGTTCTTACGTTTTTTTTTTTACGGTAAGAACCGAGAGGCTTGATAATAACTAAATCATCGTCAAAAAACTTAAAAGGAAAATTGGCATTTCTCAACAAAACACACACAACATGATAGGTCTACTTGTTATTTCTTATTAAATCAATAACTCAGCTGTTACAACACAACAATGGAATGACACATGCCTTTGTATACAATTGATTGTTGTTTTAATTAGTTTTTTTATTGGTTTACTGCAGTTAAACTAATTTTTCTTTATTGATTATCTTTTATTAATGTCTTTGTATAGTTTTGAGGAATAAAAAAAATATGCATTTTGTATACAGTGCTAAGGGGGAAATAGTGCTGAGGCAAGAAGAATTTACATTGAACAGTTCCCTAACAGAAAAGTTCCTGATCGTAAAATTTTAAGGCAGTTCAACAAAGGAAACTTAGCAAATACCACCAAAGAAGGCGTTGAAAAATACGTTTTACAAATTGTATAAGAAAATCCTGAAACAAGCACTAGAGTAATTGCATATGATTTAGGTTTAAATCTATAGTGTAGCGCACTATTTATAAAAGTAAAAGTAATGTTTGTACCCGTTTTACTTTACTACAGTTCCTAACTTCTCTCCAAGATTATACACTACGGCAAGAGTACTGCGAGTGGGTAATGATGAAAAATATTGAAACTGTTCACTTTTTCAGTAAAATTTTATTCACCAACGAAGCAACATTTACAAGAGATGGCACTTTAAACTCGCACAATGTGCACATTTGAGTGGGACAAAACCCACACCTCCATTGGTTAAATCTCACCAATAACAGTTTGGTCTAAATGTTTGGTGAGGAATAATTGGGGACAACGTAATAAGACCATACATCTTACCACGTTGTCTCAATGGTGATAACTATAGGCATTTTTTAGATCAAGAATTGCCAGATTTACTAGAAGAGGTCCCATGCAGAGATATGTGGATTTACTAGAACATGCAGGGATATGTGGTTTTTGTATAGTGGCCCTCCTGTCCACTTTAGTAATCAATTAAGAGAATCTTGATGCTACTTATCCCTTAAGATGGATTGGTCGTGGAAGTTCAGTTCATTGGCCAGCTAGATCCCCAGACCTGGATTGTTTTCTGTGGAGTCATCTAAAAACATTGGTCTCTCAAACTGAAGTTGCTGACCTAGATGAGGTCCAGCGCAGAGTGGAGCAGGGATGTAACATGTAGCAATGTTAGAGCTATTCGAGGTATTTTTTAAAGAGTAAGACATCTTTGTAGCATCGTACTGCTACATGTGTTCAAGTAAGAACTGCCACTTCGAACAGTTAGTAATAATACAACATAAACATAAACATAGTAGTTTACACAACAAAATGTTTGTTTTACAAAAAGTTAATTTTGTTTTAAAAGCTGTGCGTGCAGAGTTGTCAATTTTTGTAATTAAAAATCTGTAAATTTTATTTTTTTAACAATTTTTAAACAAGTTAAAGTCTACTTTTTGAGTATGTTATTATCAAAATATTGCTTTTTAGCACGAGTTATTGAAACTGAATAATAAGAAATAACTAGTAGGCCTATCAAGTTTTGCGTGTTATTAGGAATTACCAATTTTTTCGATTTAGGATTTTTGACAATAACTTGGTTATTTTTCAGGCTACAGAAAATTTTTAAATCTTTTTGGTTGTCATAAAAAATATAAATATTTTGTCCCTTATAAAATTCTATGGTTTCGGAGATAATTGACTTTAAACATTTTCAAAGGACGCCATTTTGAATATTTACATAGTAAAGTTTTGGACCTTGGTATACTGATAAAAAATAATATAAACAATGCGTATAACAATTTTGAACACATAATCTTTCTAATTTCTAAAGTTATAATTAATTTTATTTTAAACACAAAATACCCGACAGACGGAAAACAAAGCATTTCCGGACCTATATTTAAATGAAAACGTTTGCTTATGTTTAGGCCCCCTATTACCTTCCGATGTTATACCGGTTATTTGCGAATACACCCTGTATAACATCCCATGACATAACAAAATATAACTGTTTTTCTGTTATTAAATAGAACAATAAGTTACACACAAATAGGTTAAACAGACGAGTCTGTATTGATACATGAGTTTGCTGCAAACTTTTTTTTTTTTTTAAAGTTATGTGTGTACCTGAGACCGACAAACTTTTAGTTGCACAGGAAGATTTATCTGCTTTCTAAAAGTAACACAAATTGGAAACTCCCAAATAAGTTTTACGGCCTGCGTAATTTACATCAACCCCTTAGACATAACTTTCAAGTTCAAAGTGAGTTCATCTGAATCCCTTAAGGATTCTGTGGTGTGTTTTTGGCGCCAATAAAACTGGGTTGGAATATTAGAAAATAATCAGTTTAAACAACAGAATTTTCATAGATTTTCTAAATACAACTAATTGTTACATCCACACTATTCGCCTTCCTCCTTATTCCCTAAGATCGTATAGTAAACGTGAGGGAACGTCTCTACTTTTCGTGTTCATTATCAGAAAAAAACACTGATCAAATTTCCAGATAAAAAATTGAACAGAACTAGTTAGCTGATAGTTCAATCGTTTGAGGAAAAATAGTGAAAAGTCAAGATTTAATCGTCGTTGCATCACTAAAAAATGTAGAATTAATGCAATTTTAAAAATAATGAAATGCACCAATTGTCAATGTGAATTTAATATAGAAGCAATTTTTAAAAATCAGTCCATTTCAGGTTAATAAAAAAAACTCCTGCGACCAAAAATGTGATAAAAGTTGTCGCGCTTATATCTGCAATATATAACTGATAATCTAATGGTTTTAATTTTGTTGTATTCGTAAGTAAAATGGTGAATTTTGACAGAGTGCAGCAGTAAGTGAACACTGAAAATGTCGACGCAATGCTGAGTTTGGATACAATAACTATGGATGTCAAAGTGATAGAACGTTGAAATTTATGTCAATATATATAAGTTTTAGAATTTTTCAATAATATTTAGCAAAAATAACCGATATAATAACATTTGTAAAGTTATAGGATGATAAATGTTCTGAATTGTAGAAAACGTTCAGAATGTCGAAAATATTGCCAAGGAAATATATATATATATATATATATATATATATATATATATATATATAATGTATATTATTGGTGGAATATAATTATATGGACAAAAAAAATAATTGATACGATAAAATAAATGAAATATGGCTGGATCGGGCACACCTTTTGGAACTTTGGAACTTAATAACTGTATTGGGTGATAGCTTTTGGAGTGGAACACATAAGGAAGCAGACCCAGATAAACATGAAGAAGAAGAATAGTACATCAGATTAAAGAAGAAGATTAGACATGGAGTGAGGCAAAAAATTGAGTTCGGTGAAAGGCTTTTGTAGAGGCGTTACTTCCTAAGGGTTAAAAAAAATAAGTGACGTAAGTCAAGTATATCATTGAAAAGGTCCTACATTGTTTTTTATATTTAAAAATGACTTGTTTTTAGAACCAGTCAAAGGTAATATACATCGGTTTGATGATGATACAAGTTTATCTTATACAGAGTGGTTATTAAGTCGCATCCCCCTTTTGAGGTATTTTTAAATATTGGAAGTTACATGAGGTCTAAGATATAGGAGTCAACTTCCGAATTTTTTATAAGAAGATAGTCACGCGACATATCGATTAACAATGCTTTTTTCCCTGAAAACAATGGTGCGATTAAAATACAAAAGGGTTGGACTGTTTACAAGAAATCAATTGGTTAAACATTTAGGAGTCGATATAAATTGTAAAAAAGTACGGGGGAGGGACTTTATACCCACCTTCATATTAACACGTGTTCTACATTTCACAAGCCTGTGGTTTAGTTATAATAGGTTTTCCTGAAATGTGTCTACAGCAATGTTAATGGAAATAATGAACAATTATTTAATTCCACAAATTTCCACGAATCATATGTCGTTCAAAAAACTCTTTTGTTGAATAATTATTTAATTATTTCCATCAATATGAAATTCCATCAACACCGACTATTGTCACATTTAATTATGAAACAATGTTTGTTAATTTTTCCATCTCAAATTAAATATCACAGTTTTTGGCTATAGTCGAGGATTGTGTGGTTGTAATGCAATTAATACCTTGCCTCCATTTGGATGACAAATTGTCGTTTAATCAAAACATTGCCAACATAAAAATATATCTTCATGTTACTTAGAAAATTTTCTTTATTCGCCATCTATACAGCGGCTAATTTATTTTTAATTAGTGCATTTTAAATTGGCATTATGATGAATATTTGGGGAAGTATGTATATCTTACATTATACAACTTTAATTAGTCTTCAAAAATCATTTGTCAGGATTTTATGTAATGAAAATAGATTCCTGGATTCTCTTCAGAATTTTTGTCTCTATCGGTGTTCTCCCACTTCGTTACCTCTGCGTTTTATATATAAAATTAGTGATAATGATGGATTTGAAATAAATTTTAGAACAACAGAACAAGGTGAGCTACGAAAATGTTGATTTAGGTTGCCTAAAAGTTATAAAACTTCTTTTTTTATTTGTTTTTCTCGGTCCTAAATTTTATAATTTATTTACAACGTCAAAAAATTACTTAATATTAAAAAAAAATGGTTAATTTCTCGCTCTCTTGTAGAGGTAGAAACTGGTTCAGGATTATTGATTGTATAAATTTTAATGGAGACTGAATGTGGTAGATTCTGTGTTTTAATACCTAGAGAATTTTTTTCTTGAAGCGTTATTTAATTTTTATTCTTATATAAAGCTTAATTAATTGTTATTTATGTTTCTTTCTAATCTTTGTTTAAATCAGTCTGTCTGTCCGTTACATGGAGTGAATGTTGTATGCTCAAGGTGTCTTAAGTTAAGATAACTCCAGCACACGTATACGTCCAACTGCCTTTCTGTGTGCGTGTATATACTCCACAGAATATGAATTATTTTTTCAATGTTTACATGTTGTTATTATTATTATTTGGAACACGTATTTTATTTTATATATTTACTTTTATCTTATCTTGAATTTAAATTTTGAAAACGAATGGGAATATCTCAAATGCAGAAAGATACAAACTGTGTATAAAAAGTATGAAAGCCCGACGTGTCAATGATGGTTCGAGTATATTTCCAATGAACCAAGTACATTCTACATTGCCCACAACTCTGGGAAACATTTTTAAACTGGCTGTTGTCTTAAAATGTTACAATAGCTAACTTTTAAATTACTAATATGATAGAGTAATTTAAAATGGGGAACCTTTCTTTCGTTTCAGTGTAGTTTAAAAATCCATTTTGTAAAATGTTAAAAATTGCCGCCATTTTCCAAAATGGCGACCAACTTTGCTTTCGTTATTTAACACCTTGTATTTTATGGTATTTTGAGATGTAAAACAATATTTTAAGAATGTTTTATTCTTGGGTATTTTTTAAATCTTTAACCGTTTAGGAATCAAAGGCACTTAAATTAAGAAAATTAAAGTTTTGATTGGCCTAAAAATAATTGATCCCAACTAAAATGTTACAATAACTAACTTTTGAGCCGTTGAGGGTACAAATAAGTATAATAGGGAACTCTCATTATTTTTGTAAGCTTTAAAACGACAGAAATCAATTTCGAAAAAAGTGCTAAATTTCATTTGTGTCTTTTTTGTGTTTGTGATTTTTTTCGTAATACTACTTCTTATACTTTATAATCAACTTAATGTTCGATAAAATAGGACATACAACTAATAAATAAATAGAGTAATGTTCTCCAGCTCTGTTATTATTAGGAATTATGGGAAAGTTTCATTTTAAAAAGTCTCAAATTTGACTTTCCATTATAAAAATTGGGGGTTACCAATTTAAAAATAAATCAAATCCCCATTTTTTATGAAATTTAGCACTTTTTCAAAATTGATTTCCATCTCATTTTAAACTTTACAAAAATAAGGGGAATTCCCCATTAAAACTTATTTGTATCCCCAACTGTTCAAAAGTTAGCTATTGTAACATTTTAGGTGGTAATCAATTATTTGTAAGCCTATCAAACGTTTAATTTTCTGAACTTCAAGTGCCTATAATTCCTAAACGGATAAAGTTTTTTTTTTTTTTTTTTTTTTTAATACCCAAAAATAAATCATTCTTAACATATTATTTTACACCTGGAAAAAAAAAACATAATGAACTCCAAAGTTGGCAATATAGCTGGAAAATCGCAGCAATTTTTAACATTTTACAACATGGATTTTTAAACTTCATTGAAAAGAAAGGAAGGTTCCCTATTTAAAGTTCTACCATATATTTAATTCAAAAGTTAGCTATTGTAACATTTTAGGTGGGACACCCAGTATATTTAACATTTGTAAGAAATATCAATGTAAGTAATATGCCGAAACTGTTTTGTTATGTTCTTTGATAAATAAAAGTACACTCAATATTTAACAGTGAGATTTTATACTTTTCCTTATTGTTTAAAGCACAAAACGTCCATGTTAACATCGTCTTATAAAAAAAGGAGAGGACATAAAATAAAAACCACTAGAATAATTAAATATCTCCAGAGTCAGAAGAAAACTTGATCAAGAGAGATCGAACGGGTAACATGAATGAGAGGGACATAACCCAAGATTACACGAAAAAGTGTACATCCAGCTAGTATCCTCCGGGATTGCGAAACCTGTACTCAATACATAACCCTTGAATGTTAATATAGTGAGCGTAAGAAAACAGTCATCTTCAAAAGTATTTAAAGTTTACTTAAAGTACATTTCTACATCATACACTATTCTGGGAACACGTGTTTTATTAGAAACTTTGATGTAAATACATGTATCGTATTTAGTTTTTTATCTCCATTTATAATCAACATGAAATTATGTTTTATAAAGGTAAAATTGAAAATTGTAAACAGTGTGAAGTAATGTTCGCAAATATTGCACAGCTAACAAAACTAAGGTATACATCTAAATATACGCAATTCCTTCAAATTAAGAATCTCTCTAAAAATTAAACAAACCTATAACATATACATTATAAAACACCATGTTGTAATTTATCCTGAATATATTATTGAAATACCGGCCATATTTCTCACTACCAACTTTTCTCCTAAATTTTATTTTCCCCTTTTTCTTGCTAGCATAAATTACTTGACAAAGGTAGCGCTTGTTTACATTCCATAATTTATTGCTTCATCCTTTCAAAGCACGCTTGGAAACAGGATGAGAAGGGTTGTTACAAAGAAAAGTAAAACAAGATGACATATGTAGGTTAATTGCATGAGGTAGAGTGCTTAATCATGTACTTAACAATACGTATTTGAAAACTTTTATTTACCTTTGTCAATTAAGTTTACAGTCTATTCGTTTTATTTCAGTTGGAAATGTAAGGTTTCGGGAGAAATAGAACATACTGCACGAGCATTTGTACGGTCTCATTTTTATCTATAAATGAACACTTCTCTCAGAAGGAGACCTGTAGTTTCCGAGTTAAACTGTAAAATGCAATTCCTTGTTGGGTTGTGCATTCAGAGTTTTTATAAGTACAATTGGGCTGAGAAGAAGTGCAAATTTAATATCCACTACTTCAAAATATAAAAATAGCCAGTTGTTTAAATTAAACAAAAACGTCGGATAATATATTAAAAAGACAATAATAAATCTATATAATAGGGACCAACTTTCTTAATGAAAAATTGTGTGTTGCTGAAACGTAAAAAAATATACTAAATAATGTGAACATCACTAACAATATTAGTAACTAATATTAATCACTAACAAAAAATTGTCAAAGCTTGGAGATGATTCAGTATTTTTAAAAACGTTTTCAATTACATTAGCGTTTAAATCTTACTACCTATGTCACTAACATACATTTGTTGTCACCAAACATTTTATGAAACCTGTAGAAACATTTCATATTTTTTAGCAACAAAAATGATTTACTTGGGAAGTATGCCTATTAAAAATAATCAGTTTGACTTAGCTTTTAAATCACATACATACTCTGTTACTATAAAAAAAATGTGTTGTTTTTGATAATTTTAAGAAAACGTAAGGAAAATTCCGTTTTCGTCTAACTTGTGAACTTTTAAATCAAATAAAGACTAAAACTGTGACGGAGTCACGATCTAAATTGGGATTACGGTTGAATAAGTGAGGTTTTCACTGTACCAGTTGCAAATCTGTAGCAACCGGAGAGCACACTAACTTTAAATGATCGAACATCACTTCTGAAGCAATGTCATTCCACATTACGACGCAATTATTGGTGATGTGAAAGAAACCGATAATGAAATTTAGTTTGTGAGTAACGTGTTGTTAATTTATTATGAACCTGTTTGTTTCACATCAGCCAATCAAATTCAGTTAAATTTAATGTGCATGGCAACTGGTTTCACCGGGGGCCTATATCACTGGAGCAGTCCGTAATGTGATAAATTGTGCAAATCGACAAATCACAGTAATTTACAGTTGGACTACGTTCAAATCAGTTTTTAATAATTTCCAGTTAATATTTTAAGTTCTTTAATTGTTTTTTGGATTATTAAGTAAATATGAAGTGCCAGAGATCCACGTTTGGATACAAAAAAGGGCGTCAAGATTGTTAAATATGTTAACATTATTTACTACATAAAATCCATAATTGGCCGTTACTTTTAACTCGTTTTAGGACTTAAAGAAAACTACATGAGAACGGATTAAAGGGTATTGAGTTATGAACATACAAAGAAATAGACTGAATAGCAGAGAAATTTTGCACTTTAATATGTAAAATATTGATATGGTCTAAGCAGACGTTTAGCATTATATATATATTATATATATATATATATATATATACATATATAATATATATATATATATATATATATATATATATATATATAAACTAATACATGACGTTTCGAGAGAATAAATCAACTCTCGTTATCAAGTGCAAAAGTTAGAACATAAAAAAGAAAAACACCAACAGCTTGTAGCTTTGTAGCAAGCCTGTTGTAAACTGAAGCTAAATCTATAACCTAAGAAAAGAAATCTAGTTAAAAACAACGTTTGAACAGTCAAAGAATAGACTAAATACAAACGTAATCACATAAAATGACAACACACAGGCCTTCGCTACATAAAGGACGGGAAATAACTGATTATTAAAAGGGATAGAGCCAGGAGAATGTTGTCCCTAACTTTTATCGGGGTAAACGACTTTTTATCCCCTCTTTTATAGTCCTCGATCGCGTCATGATTCCCATTTGTAGAAGCGGAAAATTTTCAGCCTTATATAAAGAGGACAGATTATGTCCAATTTTTACGGAAACCATATTGTTCTTAATTCTAAACTGGTTGATTCTTTTATGTTCTTAATTTTACACTTGATAACGAGAATTGATTTATACTCTCAAAACGTCGTGTGTTAGATTTTATGTACATAATTGATGGCAAATGTCCGAATAAATCATATTAATAATATGAACAACACATAATTTTTAAATAACTTTAAAACCAGAAAATAAAGTCATAGTCTTATAGCTAAGTAACAAAGCAAAGACAATAAGTGCGGTTGACAGAACCATCTAAACAGTAACTGATATTTGTCTAGTTCATTTTTTATGACAATTTTTTCTGTTTTTCATGTCAGGTACAGAAACAGCAATATATCATGTTTGCTATATTTCTACAAATATTGTTTGATACGAATGACTTATTTTTCTTTTGTATAAAACTGCAACTAATGGCTTGCAGTGCGTCATTTGTAATTGTACGTATATTGCTTCTGTGTCATTTATAATAAAAAATATGTTTCTTGTCAAATAAATTGGTTTATAAAATAACAGCGTTTTGCATAACGTGTGGTTTTGGAGTTAATGGGAATTTATTGTATTTTTACCATCACTTATATGCGTAGTTTAAAGTTGTAATTGGTTAATAAAATCTATGTATAAAAATAAAGCTCTGAAATAAACCAAACAAATTTGGGACATTTTAAACTATACGTACAGAGTGATTTTAAAGTATGAAAAAGACTTTATACATAATAACTGAGAGGTAATTGAAGATAGAAATAAGGGCCAATCTACATAGTTTAAAAAAATTATAATTTTTGGATATGTTATATAAGTTATTTTGTACTATTTATTCAATATCTATGCAACGAAAAATAACTGATTTACGGTAATTATTCTTTAATTTGATCATACACGATACTTGAAATATCTAATTTTTCATGAGTTCATGATCTGAAATGATTAATGTCACAGTCAAAGTCAGAACACAAAATTTTTCGAATCCACCTAATTGAATAAAATTTTATTTTTTTTTAATAGGAAAGTGGACATGTGATAGACGATTTTCATGTGAAATTGGACAAATAAAACGATGGTGAAAGTAGTTTTTCGATAAATTCTTTCGTTTTTGAGTTATCATTCAAAGTTGCAATGATGAAAAAATCGCGTTAGCAATAAAACGGGGGGAAATGTGTCTTCAAAACTTTTCTATTATTTTCCCTGGATAATACATCCAAGATCGAATTTTGAACAGTTCTAATAAAGTAATAGTAAACAACAACTAATAATTAACAACTCAACTACAAATTAAATGTCAACTGTTATTATTCACTTTAAATATTACAAAATTTTATTTTAAAATTTGTTAGATTATTGTTAGATTATTTTGTATGATTGATTTATTTGTTTGTTTGAATTTAATCGTGTGAGTCAACTTTATTAAATCAGGTGCTTTCACCATGTAAGACGATTTTATAAGTTGCTGGGGGTTTCTCCTTAGACTCTACTATTGATTCAAATTTCGCTTGGCTGTGGGCTGACTCTAAAAAAATGAAACTGGATAGGAAAAAAATACAGATTTTGATTTAGAACAAGTTTAATAAAATCGAAAATGTTCATGAATACCCTTTCACATGAAATCTCTATAAAAACATTAAACTTTTAGATTCGAGTTGGCCATTCCTCGAATTAATTAAAATTCATTGAACAAATTAACTTAACAAATTTATTGAACATTTTCTAGACTGCCAATAACAAATTTCTATCACCATAATATTACATCTAAATAAAGCCTTAACAAATGTACAATATTATGATTATCATTATTTATTTACTTAAATTGTACAAAATTGTCCCTATTCCCTTATTTGTTTTAATGAGTTTATATTTTAACCTTATAAAGAAATGAAATAAAACCCAGTATATGACTTCGTTTGATAATATTGTATTAACCAATTGAGATCTGATTTACATTAATAAAAGTTTAAGATTACTTACATTACACTCCACCCTTTCTTCACACTTTCACTAAACACTTTATTTTGATTTTATTTATTTCAAATTTTCACAACACTTCACTGGTGTAGATTTTAGTTGATATTATTTTGTTATTTTATTATAGTAGGTTAAATACGGACTGAGTTTCTTATTGAATTTCTTTACTTGTTCCCCCTCTGAAGATTTATTTTTTACTACCTATTTTTCACGCGTTGTTCTCCCCTCTTCTTTTTTTGAATCCCTCGTGTTTCTTTCTCATTGGTTAATTTTGAATTTTTGTCGTTCTCATTAATTTTCCTAATGTGCAATCTTTCACACGTAGAACACTTGTTCAATGCTTAATTTGCTATTTGTAAAGTTCACTGCCTCTGCTTCTGTTAGGTGAAATTCGAGATGCCTTGCGCGTGTTGTCTCACATCCTGTTTCGTTATTTAAGTTGGTGTTTCGAATTAATTATATTTTTAATAAATTATATATAATAAATTTATAATAAATGTTGTAATATTGGTGTTCACCAATCTCTCTATTACACTCCTCCTCCCAGTTTTAAAATTGTACCACCAATTTTCTTTGGTCGTTTTCTGCTTGGTTGAAGTTAAGATTTTGAAGTTGTCAATATATTACGTCAATAGTGTCACGCCTTGTTTACGTTTGATAGTTTATGTGGAATCGCTGAGTAGAATGTTCATTGAGCTTTGAAGATTTGCTGGCTAAGTGGAATGTCTCATTATCCATTTTTATTGTTACACGGTAATGTGTGTTGCCCGACTTTTGCTGTGGTAGGAAAATGCACATTGAAGTGTAGGCTTACTTCAATAGTACAGTGTTGATATTTGTGAGTTGAAATGTTTATGCTATGTATTCGCTAGAAGGGTCAGCTGTGTTTGTCACTTTCGCTCGTTGAAATTTATGGCGTGATCAGTGCCTTCTTTTCACTGTAACGAAATTGACTATTGCTGTTGTAGAAGTTTAAGAGTAATAAGGACGTCCACTCATTTCTCTTAAATTACCTAGAATATTTATTTCGCAGTTTCAGTTGTTTACTACCGTTATTATTATTATTATTTTGTTGTTGTCATTCTTAATGTTTACATTACTTTTTATTGATCAGATCCCAACGGGTTATTTTTCTGTTAAACTTTACTTATGGAAGCTATGTTTTAAATGTTGTCTTATTGCTAAAGCTCATACATACTTATTTCTATTCTATTTGTACAATCTAAAATTTTTATCAGATCTCAATTACTCTATTTATTTACACGTAACTAATAAATTATGGGTTTATGGTACACAGATATATATATTTTTTTATAGTTATATTGACCTTCTGTGATACATTTTCATCCTAGAAATGTGTATTGGCTCACCTTGGAGCCGTCCATATTTTAATATCTCTACCAAATATGTTAGTCTGTTTATTTTTTTTATAATTGGGTATGGGCCAGTGTACTGCATATCAAATTTCGAGGGTGTTTTTCCATGAAATTCCCTTTTTATTAATACCTCGTCCCCTTCTTGAAATTCAAAATCTGTCCTCTTCTTATCATAATAGAATTTTTGTTTATCTTGAGCTCTTTTTATGATTTCTGGCAAGGTTTGTCTAATTTCTTGAATCTGTTTTATTTGTTGTTTGATGTCGTAATTTGGGTTTTCTAGAATTTGTATTATGTCCATAGGGTTGTTTGGTTCAAAAGCGAACATTAACTTATTTGGTGTAAATCCCGTACTTGTTTGTTTTGTTGAGTTGTAACAGTATACAATTTTGTCGAGGTATTTTGACCATTCATTTGGTTTTTCGTATACGTAGTGTGATAACATATTGGTCAATGTTCCATTAAAATTTTCTGTAAGCCCTTGTGTTTGGGGTGAATATGCACTACTTAGTATTTGGTTAATTCCTAGTGTTGAAGTTAAATTTCTTATTATTTCGTTATTAAAATGTGTACCCCTGTCAGACTGTAATATTCTCATTTTTCCATATTTTAATATTATTTTCATTAAATTCTCCGCTACAGTTTTCGCGTCAGCTGTTTTGCACTTAAAAGCCCAAGCGTATTTGGTTGTTGCGTCGGTACACGTTAAGATGTATTTATAGCCAAACGATGAGTTTACAGGCCCTATAAAATCAATAATTAATCTGCTCATCGGTTTGTGTGTCGGAAGTATTGATTTCAGAAGTCCATAGGGTTTTCTGGTTGGTATTTTTCGTTTTTGACAAGTGTTACATGTTTTTGTATAATTCTGTACGTCTGTATGTAAATTTGGCCAGTGGTATCTGTCATTGATTTTTGACATTGTCTTGTAATATGAGTAATGACCTCCTGTTAATGGGTCGTCGTGAGCTTGTTTTAATATATCTGACCTTAGTTCATACGGTATTGCTAAAAGTTTTGTTATTTCTTGACCATTGAATTTTTTGTAGTATAATATTCCATCGTCTAAAGTGTAATGTCTGGATGCTCTGTTAATTTTATTGTTATCTGTCTCTATATTTAAGAGTGCAAGTTTAATTTGTTTCAAATATGTATCTTTTGATTGTAGCAATTCTATGTCCGGTGTGTTTGAATTGATTAAGAATACATCTTCAAAATTTTGGGGAATTTCGTCTCCTGTTTCTTGTCGAGACAGGAAATCTGGGAGACCCATTGTTTTTCCTTTCTTATACTGTATGTCTAAATTGTAATCTACTAATTTCGTAGCTAAGCGTCCAAGTCTATTCGAAGGGTTTTTAAACGTTTGAAAATATTGTAATGCTGAGTTGTCTGTAAAACATGTTATTTTTCTTCCTAATAAATATTCTCGCCAGTATTCTACGGCGTATGTTAATCCAAGCATCTCTTTTTCAACAGTTGAGTATCGTGTTTCATGTAATTTTAATTTTCTTGACAAATATGCTATTGGATATTCTTGATTATTGTTTGGGTCAACTTGTGTTAAAACCGCCCCTATGCCTATATTTGACGCGTCTGTGTAAACTCTTGTATGTCTGACTTCTTTAAAATGCGATAGCAATGGTGGATTTGTTAGTATCGTTTTTATTTGTTCAAAAGCTTTGTTACATTTTTCAGTCCAAATTATTTTTGAATTTTTTTGTTCTTGATTTTTGAGTAATTCTGTTAAAGGGTGTGTTATTTGTGCATAATCTTTGATAAATTTTCTGAAAAATCCTGAAACTCCTAGAAAAGCTCTTATGTTACGTAATGTTTTTGGTTGCTTGAAATCCAATATTGGTTGAATGTTTGATTTTAAAGGCTCTATTCCTTCTGTTGAGACCTTATGCCCCAATATTTCTATTTCTGTATAGAAAAATTTACATTTTTTTGTGTTTAATTTCAAATTTGCTTTGTCTAAATCTTTTAAAACCGATTCTAAGTTATCTAATTTTTCTTCAAAGTTTGGTGCAAATACAATGGTATCGTCTAAATAAGCTAAACATTTTGAAAATAGGTGACTTGCTAGAACTTTGTTTAGGTTTTTCTGGAATATTGCACTTGAAACTTTAAGTCCTTGTGGTAATCTAGTATATCTAAGCATTTTATCTTGTGTTCGGATTGTTAGCAATGGTTTACTTTCCTCGTGTACTTTTAGTTGGAAAAAGGCGTTTTTTAAGTCTAATTTCGTGAAATATTGTGAATTGCTTAGACAGCTAAACATTAATTGCAAACTCGGTATTGGGAAATTTTCATTTTTTATCTGTTCATTGACCTTTCTAAAATCTGCTACTAATCTGTGTGAGTTATCTTGGTTTTTAACTATAAATGCTGGCGATGCAAATTCTGTGAAGTTTGGACATTCTTCCAAAATTCCTGCTTGTACTAAGTGTTCTAGCTCTTTATTTAATACCTGTCTTTCCTGATTACTTTGGCGATATGGCGGTACTATGATACCTGATGTACCCTGAACTACTTGTATTTTGACTGGGTTTATATTTGCTGGACTGAGATCTCCGACCTCCGTAGTGAATATATGTTTATATTTTTTTATTATTTTTACTACTTGACTGTGTTGTTTTTCTGTTAGTTGTTCGCAAATTTGGAATTGTACTCCATTTTTGTCTGCAATCTGTTCTTTGTTGGAGTTTCTTTGTTGTGTTATTTGTGTAGGTGCTATTTTTTTGTTTATTGTATCATAAATTCGTGGTTCCTCTTGATTTCTGTTTATATGACCAATAAGTGTTTTTGGCATTATTATTTTTGGTGTTTTTGATGCGTTATATATGTGAATATAGTATTTATCATCTTGTCTTGATATGTAAGCATGAATTTGTTTTTGCTCCCTTAAGTGTCTATCCGTTTCAAAATCCATTTGTTCGTTATAATTTTCTATCTCTCGTACCATTAAACTCTGTCCTGGTGCAATTTTTATTTGCTCGAGTGATCGTATTTCTGGGTTGCTTATTATATTGTTATTTATTATCAAACGTATGTTTTTTAAATTCTCTAACCATGATTCATTCATATCTATTATACATTTTTGGTTGTTTGACTGCAGAGTTATTTGTTTCTTACCGTAATCTATTTTTGCTTGATTAGCTAGTAAAAAATTATTTCCTAGAATCATCTTAGCATTTATTCCTGAAGCTACATAAAATTTATTTGTGAATTTTATTCCATTTATTTCAAAAGGTAAATTTATTTCTCCATGAATTTTTAAATTGTTGTCTGTGGCCGATTTTATTATTGTCTTTGTGTTATTTTTTATTGTTTTATGTTTGACTAGGTCATATTGACATATCGAAACATTTGCCCCTGAATCTAAGATTGTTTCTATATCCTGACTGTCTAATGTGTTGAATGTCACTTTAATTGTGCATACTCTACAATTTTCGTTTTTATTGATGAACAGTGTATTGTATACATCCCATGTTACGTCATTCTCCGATTTTCTTGCTTTGGATACCCCATTTTTGTTTAAGTATTGTTTGTGGAAAATGCTGTATGAATCTAATGTACATTGCTTTCGAACGGCCTGGTTTAATTTCGCTGCATCGACTATCTCTTCATCACGCGTCACAGCGCCATGTCCTATTTCACGACCTAGGTCAACATTGGTAACTTTACTCTGTTTACATTGTGATCCGACTTTGTTTGTAGTTATTGTTATTTCGTTTTCTACTTCTGAATCCGTGGTGCTGTAATCCTGGGGTGAATATTGTGTTGTTACATCTAAATAGGTCCTTGGAGTTTCGCTTTCTTCATATGACTCGCCCTTGCTTTGTTTAAATTTAAGATTTCTTAAAGCCATGGAATAATGTTTTCTGTCGTTTAAGTGTCCGTCAGTGTTTTTGGTTTGTCGTTGTGTACCCAAATTTAAGGTTGTCTTGTTTTGCGTATCTGATGGTTGAAATGTGTTATGATTTTGACATGTGTATGTTGGAGTAGTATAGCTTATACCGTTAGCTCGTTTATAGTTGAATTTTATTTTAGATTTATTATTAGAATAGCGTTGACTGTCTTTGAATTGTTTGTCGTTCATTTTGCTTTGGTCGAGCATGCATGAATTCTGCTTCCGCACATTTTTTATGTGTGGTTGTTGATATTTAGCATGGAAACATGTACTTGTTTCTTGTGGGGTTGAATAGCTATTTGTTCTTATAATAGCCCCCCATTTAGCCCGTTTTTTTGGTTGTAAGTTTGTCTAAAGTTGTTATTTGAGTAACATTCTTGCACTGAGTGTCCATTCTTACTACATTTTCTACAAAATTCTTGATTTCTTTTGGCATTTGGTCTATCTTGGGTTGTATTCTGGGGGTAAGTATTTGTATTTTTATTGAAAAAGCAGTGTTCGGTGGTGTGATTGTCCATTTTACATATTTTGCAGTTGTATTGTTTGAAGAAACACCTGCTTGTTGGATGATTTGTTTTATTGCAAATTGTGCATACTTGACTTGTCCTCTTATGTCCATTAGTTGGAAAATATGCATTTCTAAATTTTGGTATTGTCTGATGTTGCCTATTTTGTAATTGTTGGTTGGTTTGGTATTGTGGTTTTGTTCTTTGGTCGTATTTTTGGAATGATTTTACTTCATGGTCCCTTTGTTGTATATTTATACCTAGCGTGTGTACGATTTCCGTTAGTTGTTCTATCTTTTCCGACATTGTGTTAATCGTTTCAAAGTGTCTGTTTTCTCTGTCATTCTGGCTACCCTTATTTCTAAGGTATCTCTGTTTGTTTAGTGTTTTTTGGAGTAATTGTTGCTCTATTTTTCTTAAATTTTCCTCTAGTTGTGTAAGTGTATTATTCTCCATTGTTATTATACATTCACAAATTTCCGGTTTTAAACCCTGTATAACATGTGATATTATCTGTTTATCGTCTATGTTGGGGTTCATTCGTCTGCAAATGGCCTGAATTTGTAAATAAAAGCTTATTGCTGATTCCGATTCATTTTGAACTTTATTTTCTAATAATGTCTGTAAGTTTTGACATTGCGCTATTGGAGTAAATAGGTTAATTAATTCTGTTTTTGCATTTTCCCAGGTTATGTCTACCTCTTGGTTCCTTTTAATAAAACTGTTATACCAATCTAAAGCCGATTGTGCCAGATATGTTGGTAATAGATTTATTTGTGTTTTGTCCGACCACCCGTTAGCTCTTGAAGCTACTTCGTATCTCGATATGAAAGTATGTATATCTTCTGAGGGTAAACCGTGATATTGGTAGGGTTGAACTAATGGTATTTTCTCTTTCCTTTCCATTTTAGTGGTTGTTTCTGTTTTTGTTGGTATCTGTGGTGTAGTGACTTCGTCGTAAATGTTCTCTTGTGGTTGTTTTACGTTTACATACACATTATCAAAAGCTACTGGATCATATATGTGTGTGGTTGTTGCTAAAAGTAATTCTTTATTTTGCTCTGAGTCGTATGTAGGGTGTATTAGTGGTTTAAATTTCTGTGGGTTTCTTAAAGTTTCTAATTCTTCTAACTGTGGATATTTATTTCTTTGTTGTGGGGATAGTTTGTTGAAATCGATTAGATAATCATATGCTTTTTTGTATTCTATGTCTGCTGTTAATTCAGTGTGTATTTTTTTTATTAGTGCTAAAATTTTCCTAATTTCATCAAGAGTTTTATTTTCATTACCTTCTATTTTAAATGCCTTTAAAATTATTATTGCTTCCTCTTTTTTAAACTTATATATGTCAGTGTTAACCAAATCCATTTATTATTAGTTAGAACCATCTCTTAAAAAAACATTCAAACGAAATCATATACTCTATATATCTTTATATTACTTATTATCATATATTACTTATTCTCTAAACAAATGCACATCTAATTTTATATTTCTGTACTTTTTTCCCCCTTTCTTTGTTTCTTTTCAATTTGGCGCCTCCACCATGTTAGATTATTGTTAGATTATTTTGTATGATTGATTTATTTGTTTGTTTGAATTTAATCGTGTGAGTCAACTTTATTAAATCAGGTGCTTTCACCATGTAAGACGATTTTATAAGTTGCTGGGGGTTTCTCCTTAGACTCTACTATTGATTCAAATTTCGCTTGGCTGTGGGCTGACTCTAAAAAAATGAAACTGGATAGGAAAAAAATACAGATTTTGATTTAGAACAAGTTTAATAAAATCGAAAATGTTCATGAATACCCTTTCACATGAAATCTCTATAAAAACATTAAACTTTTAGATTCGAGTTGGCCATTCCTCGAATTAATTAAAATTCATTGAACAAATTAACTTAACAAATTTATTGAACATTTTCTAGACTGCCAATAACAAATTTCTATCACCATAATATTACATCTAAATAAAGCCTTAACAAATGTACAATATTATGATTATCATTATTTATTTACTTAAATTGTACAAAATTGTCCCTATTCCCTTATTTGTTTTAATGAGTTTATATTTTAACCTTATAAAGAAATGAAATAAAACCCAGTATATGACTTCGTTTGATAATATTGTATTAACCAATTGAGATCTGATTTACATTAATAAAAGTTTAAGATTACTTACATTACACTCCACCCTTTCTTCACACTTTCACTAAACACTTTATTTTGATTTTATTTATTTCAAATTTTCACAACACTTCACTGGTGTAGATTTTAGTTGATATTATTTTGTTATTTTATTATAGTAGGTTAAATACGGACTGAGTTTCTTATTGAATTTCTTTACTTGTTCCCCCTCTGAAGATTTATTTTTTACTACCTATTTTTCACGCGTTGTTCTCCCCTCTTCTTTTTTTGAATCCCTCGTGTTTCTTTCTCATTGGTTAATTTTGAATTTTTGTCGTTCTCATTAATTTTCCTAATGTGCAATCTTTCACACGTAGAACACTTGTTCAATGCTTAATTTGCTATTTGTAAAGTTCACTGCCTCTGCTTCTGTTAGGTGAAATTCGAGATGCCTTGCGCGTGTTGTCTCACATCCTGTTTCGTTATTTAAGTTGGTGTTTCGAATTAATTATATTTTTAATAAATTATATATAATAAATTTATAATAAATGTTGTAATATTGGTGTTCACCAATCTCTCTATTACAAATTTAAATATACGTTTTCGATCATACAATACTAATACAATACATTTTGAAAGCCATACCATTCTACAATAAATGTTCAAAGTGCTTCCTCTCAACAGAAAGTAGGCCTTTCCTTTTATGAAAGTAGGCCTAGTTGAAATCAGATTTTAGTTTACATCAGCTGTTTGCATTACGTCACAACATTGCAGCTTATTAACAATCTTCAGAAAAAACACAAAGCAAAAGTGTTGAAGTCACATTTTACACTGTTTTATTTCTTACGTGAATTTTCCGTCATTGCAATTTTGAATGCTTATAACTCAAAAACGAAGGCATTTATCTAAAAACTGTTTTTACCATCGTTTTCCTATTCAAGTTTTAGAGTGAAATCATATGCCATGAAAAATATGATTTTCACTTTCCTATTAAAAAAAAAAAAAAAATCATTCAATATGACGGATCCTAGACGGTGGACAAAATTTCAAAACTAACCGTAAATTTCAAAAGTATTTTTTTTAAAAATTATGTAGATCCGCATTTGTTTCTGACTTCAAGTACCTCTCAGTGTTGCAATATAAGCAGTTTCAATACTAAACCCTGTATATGTATTACATTGGTCCATTTGAAGGTTTTAACTAACAACTTCCGAAATTACAATTTTTGGCAAGATTAGTTTAGGTTGGTTTTAGGAATTGGTATATGAGAAAGTTTGTACAATGTTTTTGCACAGTTTGTTTATTTATTTTTTCCTAACCTAAGCTGGAAGAACTTGTATATACAGTAAGCTCTATAAGGGAGGAAAATAAATTGTGAAGTAAAATAGGAAAACAAATAAGTAACTTTCATGTAAAATTTTCCGGGAAAAGCTTCATATTCTGCCTGCCTATATCTGTTATTCCCAAATATCAATACTTCCCAAGACCCACTTTTGATATAAAATTCAAATTTTGCATACAGTTACATATAATCATATTTTATTAGTGCTTACACTATTATATTCAATGTAGTCCCTCTAAAATAATGTCTGTTTAAAATCTTTAATGAGAAATTTTATAGAAACGGTTCTACGATACAGCAGTCAAAATTTACAAAATATGGAAACGTAGCACGGAAACCAATTTGGCGTTCCATGATTAAAAATTACCCGAACAGTAATTTTAAGTTATTGGTTCTTTGAATTGTAATTTTGATCACACATAATTATTTATACCAACATTTGATGGAAAACAGTTTCGTTGATTTTAAAATGTTCTATTTTATTGAACAAATACCACGGTTCATTATCAATTTTGGGAAATACCACTCCTAGAGGAGGGGATTTATACATGATTATGGGCATCTAATTGCTACAATTAACTAAAATTTGATCAAATAGTTTAATTTTGTTTTGGTTTTATTTCACGTACTCTCAAATTTGATGAATTTAATTTTGATCACACTTTTTAATCTATATCTAGGAACACAGGCTAGGATGCATTTTCTACTTTTGTGAAGAATATCACAACCAAGATATTCCTCTCCTTTATGGTCAAAATAGTCCAAAAATTAGATTGGCTACTTGTAATGGTGTAGGTATTTCTAAAGCGTATAGCCCGTGCCATGTGTGACACCAACCTCCGGTGATAAATTCCTAAGGGTCTTCTAACTTTAGATCCTGCGGTAAGAAATATCCAAGACTTTTTCCCTTGTCAGTATTGATTGCATATCTGGTAGAAATGTACACAGAAACACTTTAACACTTTAAAATCAACTAGGCCTACGTACTGCATTTCGTGAGGAACCTTGGTATCCTGAAACTGTGCCTTGAATCTTTGTTGAATATCTTGTGTGTTTTCTTTACCAAATTACAAAAAATATCTTCGATATGAATGTACGTTCCTCATTAGATAACATTATCATCACAATACACGTTTCTAGCTTTAATGGTTGCTTGGCAGCCCACCAGAAGGGTCAAGGTGACACTAACGCCACCAGTTATCCTTAATTCTAATTACGGGAGTGCATAATAATACTATTAGTAAGCAGTACTAGTATAAAAATAGCTAACTTTCTGTCATCATGAGGTGTACAGAGGCATTTTGATCACTCTGTATAATAAGGATACATTTTCAGAAACATTTATTCTATCAATATAGTTACATAATTTTTTCAGTGATATCCACTCACTGACGTTAAGTTGGCCTATCCGCGCAACGACACTAGAAATATTTATCCGTAAGTACTCAAATAAACAACAAGCTTACAGGAGGGAATGTTTTAAAAATATTTCTGGCAGCTGTCCAAGACTAAGAAACATGTGAAGTTTTGTGAGACCAATGCTCGTAGCCAGCCCATCGTGTAATAGTCCAGTAAAAGCACGAAATTGGATTCATAGTGAAATAATTTATTAGAAACTGAATTTTATAACATTCGTTCTTGAGAGATCATAAATCAAATTCTTAAAAGCTTTTTGTTTCCTTTCTGTTTCAAAACTAAGAACAAACATGGGAGATGAATACTATGGGATCTAAAAGAGTTTTTAAAAATATAAGATTTTTATTATTAGTAGCAATCTTTTCTACATTATTTATAGATAAAATCTTGCTCATATTACCTTATTAAAAAAAGCAACATAAAATAAAGACCCCTAACTCTTGACTACTCTAATAACGTCAGGGTAGGTAAAAACAAAAGTTGTTCATGAGACCTATAGGAAGAAATGAAAGATAGTGATTTAAGCCAAGACAACGTCGCTGTAATGAGCCCCTAAGGGTTGTAAAGATAATAATATACTCAATAAACTTATAATAGTTAATTACAAAACATGTAAATATTTACTTTCATGATTAAATTTCTGTGTAATTACAGTTATTTTCCAGTACACTACATAATTCTAAATTACATCCTAGCATCGTGTATTTAAGCAATACCATATTTTATTTAGTACACCCTAACCTAACCTAACATTTTAATATATTCACATCTTTGAGGTCCGCTAGGACCAACTCCAAGAGATTAGTGATATAGGCTGTACAGTTACGACTTTCAGATAACCTGCGCAACAATTTAAATAATAATTCATATGATTTTGACAGATGTTTCGCAATTAAACATCTTTAGACAACTATGACATAAAATTTACAAAATCCAACTTAAGTACCAAAAACTATACTAATAAAGTGGGGGGGGCGAATTCAAGGAAGGGAGACTGAGCCAGGACTACCTGAGAAGCCAAATGACATAACAGGATGTGTGACAATGTGGTTTAACAAAGGAGATGGGTTAAATGTTCATTGAGGTTGGAAGCAAGGCAATTGAGAAGAGATCATTTGATTTCTAAAACTTCTTAGTATAAAAACCTTAGTCCTTGAATACTATTATAATATTAGAGTAGGAAGAGAACGAGAGTTTGTTGGTCAAGAGATACTTCTTAGGAATGATAAAAGTAAGAGATATACATGAAAAAGAGATTCTGCTACCGTCACCAAAGATTGTGGTGCCTGTACTCACTATTAGCCCTAAATGAAATAACCTAACCTAACTTAACCTAATACATTTCAGCATACTATAAAACACAATCATTAATCGCCAATATGTTTCATGTGCCAATAATAATATTTTTATTTAGGTTATGAATCAAATATGCCATTTCAACTTTTAAGTGTGGTTTAATATTGAACTAATATTTTTAGCGCAAATCAATACAACGAAAGCTATAAAATATTTTATTGCACGTACAAATGGAAGTGTCTTTAAACTTTAACTGTTTGTGTCATAACTATGATTTTTACGATAATTATTACAGTGAATTTATCTGAATTATCGAATTTTCAATTCAGTATTTCTAACTATTGATCTTTCTCTAAAAATAGTTTTCCCCCATTTTTTAACTCAGTGTATTTGTGTTAGTAGAGATCACAATTTTGGTTCGATATTGTTCAAATTTCATTTTGTTCGTTAACTAGAATAATCTGTTTTTAAACTTAGAAAATTCATTTTAAACTCATTTTATGTGTCGTGTGAAACACTCCGAAGGTTGAGATTTCGGAATTAGGTTTAGATTTTGGGGGTAAATAAAAACAAATTTCGAATCCTCGTACGTATTCGTTAACCGGAAAAGTTCAACAGATATTTTAAAAACGGAGAGTAATATTCAATTACAAAATATCCGTTTTTCAGTGTTTATTAGTTTCTTTATTGCAACTTTAAAATCTACATCTTATGACGCTTGAATTTGTTTTCAACCATAAAAGTATGAGAATTGTAAAATTTGAAAAAATAACCTCCACGAGCCGGAATTTATTAGGATTTGTAGCAAATAAGTTATTTTGTACTATTTATTGAATATGTTTGTAACAAAAATAACTGATTTTAGGTACCGGTACCTATGTTTTATTTTTTGAATTTACACGATACTTTTAATGGCTCGTTTTTTGTGAGTTCACGATCTGCATTTATTAATATCACAGCCAAAGCCATCACACGAACGTAAAATAAAAAGACATTTCCATTCTACAAGCTTAAAATAACTGCACAGAGTATTCAAGATTAGGTTATACTTCGTATTGTCGTCAAAACCTAAACGTCTTCACAACTGTGGCTGGAACCTCTGAGTGATTAATAGTTCCACGATATTGCTCTTTAGCAACGAACAAAGCGATTGGACACAACAAAATTCACAATAATCGAAACGAGAATTAAGGCGGCTGAAATATTCATTGAAATCAACAAAGACATACCAGATGTTTTGGAAATTTGATAAATCACCCACATTCTAAATCTATATATTAAGATTAGATATATCGTTATTCTACAATTAAATAAAGTTGGAAGAAGAAATAAAAATTTTGTAAATTATTGTTAAACTGGTTAGTGCATTGGATGTAACGGCACTGGATAAAAATGTATTTGAGTTTGAAGGAATTATATTTGAAGACGTGGCCTAATTACTGGTATACCCATGAGTCTTTGACCTAGCATTTATAGTTCAGTTGCACAAGGCTTACATAAATTAAGATGAAGACATCCCTTGAAGCGTTGTCTGTTAAAAGTAAAGCGTTTATTGTGTGGCTCTTTCAACTTGGTGAACAATATAAAAATAAAAAAATGAATTACATGGCAAAATATAAAAACTGGTTAATGTATTGGATGTATTGTAATGACACTGGCTAAAACTGCATTTGTTTTCTCATTATGAAGATATTGGATTTGGTATGTCTCTTAATTGCAGCTATACCCATGAGTCTTTGACCTAGCCTTTATAGTTCAGTTGCACAAGGGTTACGTAAATTAAGATGAAGACATCCCTTCAAGCGTTGTCTGTTAAAAGTGTGGTGCAAATGAATCAGTTAACCTCTCTACATTTGGTGAACAACATGAAAAATGTCTTTAATGGATTGATAAAAAGGAAAAACTGGTTAAAAATTTGAATATATTGTAATGGGAAAGACTAAAATTGTATTTAACTTTGATGGCATTAGACTTTGGGGCGTGTGGCCTAATTACTGTTAAATGCATGAGTCTTTGACCTAGCCTTTATAGTTCAGTTGCACAAGGCTTACGTAAATTAAGATGAAGACATCCCTTGAAGCGTTGTCTGTTAAAAGGGTGGTGCAAATGTATCAGTTAAATTCTCTACATTTAGTGAACAACATGAAAAATGGCTTTAATGGATTGATAAAAAGGAAAAACTGGTTAAAACTTTGAATATATTGTAATGGGAAAGACTAAAATTGTATTTAACTTTGATGGCATTAGACTTTGGGGCGTGTGGCCTAATTAGTGTTAAATGCATGAGGCCTTGACCTAGCCATTATAGTTCAGTTGCACAAAGCTTAAGTAAATAAAGATGAAGACTTATCTATCGAAACTCGAAATGACGTTCTGTACAAATTAATTTGTTACTCTCTTCATTTGGTAAACAAAATGAAAAATTGAAACTGTACAATTTTATTACGAGAAACACAATTTCACTTAACAGCTGCTATCATACGAGGGATGTTTTATAAGTAAAGACGGGCTCGTATTTGCCTCCTATAACTCTACAAAAACAGATGGTGTTATAATTTTTACGTAAATTAATGGTCAACGTTTAGCAACAATAGTTTAGTCATTTTGAGGTTAGTTATCCATATTCATCAGTTTGTAAAGAGTACTAAATTTACTGACCCCACCAAATTTAAAGTATTACCAGTAATTTGATTGTAAAAACATTTCGGTTTCTGAAATTCGCAGGTTATGCGTGACACAAAATGGTGCCGTTTATTTCGAGAAAAGAGGAAAGAACATAACGGTAAGACATCATTCATCACGGATGATTTAATTAAAGAAATTATTTAAAAAATCGTGAACATCGTCGCTTTACCATGTTACAATTGTCTTTGTTTTCTAATGTTTCTCGATCTATGATTTTTAATGTTTTGATTGGAAAATTAACCTAAAAAAATTGTGTGGAAAGATGGATGGCGAAGTTGTGAAACGAAACAAACAAGCAGTTAAAATTAAAACAAGCAGTTCTTCGTCTTTCTGCGTTAAAAGTCATGAACTGTTTGAACACAGTGTTACTGTTAATGAGTCCTAGATTTCATATTCAAACTTCAGGACGAATCAACAGTCGATGCAATGGGAGGGATTTGTTATCCCTAAGACCGAAGAAGTGTAAACTAGAATGTTTGGTAAAGAAACTTTTTTACACAAAAAGGGTGTCTTGATGCCGAATTGTGTGATGCTGACGACTGTAACAGACGATTTGTATTGCGAATCTAAGAAGAACTATACAAAACAAACGACGTGGAATTCTGTCGCACTGAATTTTGTTTTCCACGCCAACGCCCAGTCTTACACGATATTTCACAGCGAATGAATTGAAACGATTTCGTTGGAAAATCTTTATCCCTCCACCATAAAGCGCTGATCTAGCTACTAGCGATTATTTTTTATTTCTTAACTTTCAACTATGGCTTGCATCCCAGATGTGTTGATAACGACTAATTGAAATATTCTGAGTTTGGGTTTAAGCGCATGCGGCAGAATTTTTCGAAAATGGAATGAGTAAGCTAGAGAAACGCTATGAAAAATGTGTTGAAGTCGAAACCAGTTATGTTAAAAAAAATACGTTCAGGTAAATAATTGTAGTTTTTATTAACAGTAATAAAGTTTAAATAAATATTATACAGTTTATATTCTATTTCAATTCGGTTTTACTAAAAAAACTTGATTCGTATTTGTGATTTAACAAATTTTAAGGTTATGTTTATATTTTCGTTCAAAACAAATTCACAAACATTCAAGCACGAGTTCAACTATAAGAAATAATTTACCTATGCATAAAGAGTCTAATTTGAACGAGTTATTGAATTTCTGAAATGATTCATAATACAAAGCATGCATATCAAAATGAATGCAGTTATACAAATTGTGCTTTCTGGAGCGTTTACAAACACGCCTCCACACTGAGCAAACAATTCTAGCAAATTATTATTTTTGATGGAATGGAAAATTTCTCAATAAAATGTTTTTCAGAAAACTGCAATTTGTTCAATGTTCACTAAAAAGAAAACGCAATTGTTTTAACTTGTAAAATGTGAACTGTCTTTATTATTGTCGTAACTAATAAGTTTATATAAGGTTAGGTTAGGTTAGGTTAGGTGAGGTGAGGTTAGGGTGTTTTTATGTTTTAAAGGTTAGGTTAGGTTGTTTTTATGTTTTAAAGGTTAGGTTAGGGTGTATTAATAGATTTTATGTTTTTGCAGTAAAAAGTTTTTTTATTTTTTTATTTTTTTTATTATGGAACCAAGTCTGCCCGTCATCTGAGCAGAGCTCTACAACATAAAATCGGCGGTATTCATCTTCTAACCTATTCAAAAGTTTGAGGGGATTATACCATATATGTAACACAACACTTTGATTTAATCAAAATCTGTTACAACTATTTTTATCAAATATTTCTAAGATATATATAATGTTAATTCCTAACCTAAACTATTAATAGTTTACGATATATAAATACTGCTCATGATAAAAGAATCCGCCCTGTAAATATTTGTATCAAAAAGATTTGAATTAACATTATTTATATCTTAGAAAAATTTGATAAAAATAGTAAATAGTAATTTGATTAAAAACCTAAATGGGGGAGCTTAGTTACTATTTCCTATAAATTACACTTGATACTTCAACAATTTTTTAAAAGTGCTTATGATTATTTTTTTGTTTCGTTGCTATCAATGCGTAGCTACTGATAAACATCGAATAAAATAAAGGTCAAATTTGGATCATTAATTTGTTACTATTAATTTCCTTTATTAAGTTTTACACATTTACATGTTATCTGAAAATGAACCATTTGTAATGGTTAGCAAGTAAAATTTATTTGGTGAAAACGTACCACTATTTTGTAATTTCGAAATTTTGTTTTGATAGACCATACAAAAATGAAACTCAAGTGAACTTTATAACTGTAACATAACTGTAAAGTGTAAAGTTTGAAGAGTGTTCCATATGTCCGGCATTTTAATTCAAAATTATCGACCTCTTTCTGGGACATCCCGTATATTAAATTTTACTATATTTAAGAATTTAACTGCTTCCGTAAACCCTCTTCACTCATTCTATTTTCTCTTTCTTTTTTATTACTTGTTACTCTGTAACCTCTAAACTACCTTGCCTTATGGGTTGCATAATTTTATTCCTCTCCAAGTTAATTTTATTTCTTATTATGGAAGTATTGTATTTTTTTTTATATCTTAGATGTTATTTTATTTGCACTCTAATGCTAATCCTTTGTTTTATGTAAATATGTATATGTGTGTATAGTATTTCGAAGATATAATAAAAAGAAAATAATTATAATTAAAAATCTCGATTTTTATCACATAAAATTTAAGCTGGAGACCGATTCCTGGCACAGTAATGAAAGCTTAGAACCTTTTAAATATAATTTTTCAAAAACAGCACCCGTGGTTTATTTTCATTTTTTGCCTGACAAACTACTGAACTGACATATTTCTTGTCAGGATATTTTTAATTGGTTTTCGCTTTTGGGGAAATACTTTTGTGCAATAATTTTGCATCGTTTATTAAAAAACATAGATAATAAATCACGTCTGCAATATATATGCTGATAACCAGGTTTAAAAATTATAACAAAGTTTGTTTTACTATTAATTTTAAATATCACGATTTTATTGCGTATTTTAATAAAATCTTTAATACAATTACTTGACGAAATCCACACACGAATGATTATTTCAAGCCAAAGACTTGATGATGACAATAATAATTGTCGAAACCAGTTACTTATTAACTAAATTCAGGATTGTTTAAGGGAGAAAAAGAAGGAAAATAATTAATTTACTTCACTCAAAACAATATCTCAAATGCAGATTTTTAAGGTTTTTACAGAATCTTCTTTGAAAGAACAAGAAACTCTCTTTCCAGGAATATTGAACTAAATCTCTTTCGTCGCGTAATACCCTATACAATATGTAAATCTATGCAGTTTTTCTGAATTTATTTTGGAGCTAAAGCACTTGGCAAGGTTTTGGGACGAAATTGATCCCTTATAAAAACTCCACCCTCTACCCTAAGCTGAGACTGTGCCAAAACTCAAGTGTACTCTCGTTCTTAGTAAAACCAAGTTTGTTTACACCGAGACACATCACCAGTCTTCGCAAAATGTCTGCGTGACGATACAAGATCTTTTAATGTATTATATCACAAAGCAATGCTGACTTTATCAACATTGAAATTTGAGTTATTGATTGTGATCAAATAAACGCGTTTACTTGAAACTATAATTTGTCCATAGAATCAGCCCATTTTATTAACCTAATCTAACATATTTTTGAATGAATTAATTCTCCAGAGAACCTAGCTATTTTATTAACATAACCTAACCTATTTGGGAAACAATGAATTGTCCAGAGAAACTACACATTTTATTAACCGAACCTAACCTTTTCTTGAAACAATATATTGTACACAGATACATTTTATTAACCTAAACTAATATTGAAACTACGAATTGTCTAAAGAACCTACTCATATTATTAACTTAACCTAACCTAATCTATTCCTAAAATAATGAATTATCCACAAATCCTAAACATTTTATTTCTAACATAACCTAATCTTGAAGTTATGAATTGTTACCAGAACCTACGCATTTTATTAACCTATCTTAACATATTCATCAAACTATGAACTGTCCACAGATTCTACCCATTTTATTAACATAACCTAAGCTATAATTGACACTATATATTGTTCACAGATCCCACCCATTGTATAACCTAACCTATCTAGCCTTTCCTTGATACCATTAATTATTTAAGGATTCTACCTAATTTATTTATGTAACCTAACCTAGTTTTTAAGCTATAAAATTTTCCACAGATACTGCCCATTGTATTACCCTAACCTATCCTATTCTTGGAACTATGAATGCTTCACAGGTCCTACCCATTTTATTAACCAAATAAAATCTATTCTAGAAAGCATGAATTTTACCCATAATTGAACAGAGAGTTTACCCATTTTATTAACTAAACATAACCTATCCTTGAAACTACGAATTGCCCACAGATCCTACACAATTTATTAACCTAACCTAATCTAACCTAACCGCTTACTGAAACCTAGGATTGTCCACTAATACTACATATTATATTAACCTATCATAACTTAACCCATCATTCAAATCATGAACTGTCCACAGATCCTATCATTTGTGTTAATCTTACCTAACGTATATTTGAAAGTGTGAATTGTCTACAAAACCTACCCATTGTATTAGCTTAGCCTAACACCTAACCTAATATATCCTTGAAATAGTGAATTATCCACACCTAATAATTTATGTAATTTATCTAACTTAAACTATCACTAAAACTATGAATATCCCATAGATCCAACACACTGTATTCACCTAGTTTAACCTAGTATAAACTAACCGAACCTTGAAACCAATAATTACTAACAAAAACTACCTATTATATTATCCTACCCTAACCTAACCAATCCTTCAAACCACAGATTGTAACTATTAAATTATCATAGCCTAACTTAACGTATCATATCGTTGAAATAATGAGTTGTCACAAATTCTAAACACTCAATTAACCTAACATAATCTATTCTTAAAAAAACTAATTCTCCATGGATCCTCCCATTGAGTATCGTCTACAAGATCGAACCTATTGAATTAACTTGACCTAATATAACCTCAATTCTAACCTATCCTTGAAAAAATGAACACATTTAATCAAACCAAACCTAATCTCACTTTATTATTGGAGAAAAAGAAGACTAAAATGTAAAAATTTTCACTGTCTCTTAGTATGATAACTAATGAAAGTGTAATTCGATTGAAGAAAAAACTTTGAATAAATAGATTATGTGATGTAATTTTTAGAAAAGTTCAAAATGACGGCTGTTTTAACTTCTTTTTCATCGATAACAGAAAAAAGGTTTTCTTTATCTTGCTCTGTTCACTACAATCAACAACCATGTGATCGATTCCCAACCCACTTCCTAATATTCAATCGCCTTGAAATTTCCTTACGTATTTCTGATGACAGTACAATATTCTATCAAATTTAAGTTGATTTCCCCCTCTTTTCATAGCTACCTCCCCCACTCCCCACTTTCTTTCAGAATCTGTGGAAAGATCTCAGTGAGGAAAGTTAAAATATGTATTAATCTACATTCTCAAGTCGTTTAAATTAACTTTTTATATTGTTACACAACTCCAGCAATATACGTATCTACAGAAAAATTACAATTAATAAAATTCAAATTTGAGTTGTTCCTCCTTTCCATCTCGCTCTCTTTGACTCCCTGAATTTGTATATTGTAAGACAACACCAGTTCTGTGGAAATATCTTAGTAAGTTGAGTTCAAATTAGAGTTGATGCCCATAACATCGTTGACCCTCTCTCCTGGATTAGTTTACTGCACAACAACCCTAGGAGAAACATCCTAATTCGTGGAGTGCAAATTTGAGTTTTCATATTTGCCAAGAACTGAAGATTTATAATTTCCTAAAATAACGAAGAAGACGAGGATGACTTACAAATGTTATTGTCATGCAGGCAATCGTGACGTTTTATAATTCTCTCCTTTTATGTAGTTTTATTAAATCGTTAAATCGTTTATCATTCTTATTTTTATTTACATATTTTAATTCTTACGTAATTACTAATATTATTACATTCCAAATGAAAAGTGTCAATTATTTTAAAGTAGATAATAAAATATCTTACAAAACTTGTCATAAAAAAAAACACATTCATTTCTAAACCCACTAAAATCTAGAAATTAAATTTTATCTGTACTTAACTAAAAATATACGTGAGTGCTTTTCCCTTGTTCCCTAATAACTAATACCTGAAGTTATAAAATTATGACATTCATTGCAAATGAAGTCTTTGTCCCAATTACGAATATAGCCCCCCTTTCTTAAACAACACAACCGTAAATTAGACATACAATGGACAATAATTAGTAGGAACATTTCTGTAGCAACAACACTATTTGTCGAATTACACATTACTTTTATACATTATTGTATGTATGTTACAAGAAAACCTTTGTTTTGTTGTAAACTCATAAGTGATATCTAATATCGCGACCAATAAATCATTAGTAGTCCGTTTCCGAATTTCTAAGAAAACTAATTTAAGGAACATATGAAAAGAGCTTACACTTTTATTTTAGCTAAATTACAAATACTTTGATAACGGAAGAGAAATTTATTTTCAAGTTTTTAGTAGCCTACAATTTGATATAAAAACTTATATTTTTTCTTTAAATTTTAAAAATAACTTAAAATTTTATTTGTCAAATGCTTAAGTGTGAATTTGTTTTGTAATAACCTAAATATATTAGTACTATTTAATATAAATGATATTATCACCAAATAACCCAGAATTACACAATACATAAAACATTATTAACATCATTAATGACAGTTCTAAAAACCAAGTAACTTTAAAACTATAAAACTGTCCACGTCAGGCGCTAGTAAATCTTTCACTCCTTCAGTTAGACCAGAACAAAATAGAAAACAGTAATCAAGTTGAATGTTTCAGATTTAATGCAGAGATCAAGTATTGTCGTAAAAATGTTTAATGTTAGATTTTATTGTGGACTGTTTAAATTACGCTATCGGATTAGACGTAAACTGTAATCGTAGGTTAATTCCAAGGAAGCTTCTGACTGACGTTGAACAGTAAACGTCCATTGTGACCATTTAATGATTTACTATAGTTACTTTAACAAGGACTTTTACTTAAAGAATGTTATTTATTAGTCTGTGTTGTGTTTTTAACTACGAGGAAAAGTCAAAATGTAAAGGGAAATTTTGATTTCCCTCAGAATCACATACATGGCAAAACTGATTGTTTCGCTATCACTCATAACGTCTATCAGCTGTTGATTGAAAGTTTGTTTCATTGTTAGCTATTTGTGATTGTGTTAAAGACTGTGAGAAATGAGTTCTCTTTTGTCTGATTGCACCAAGGAAGAAATACGAGCAGTGATACGTTTCCTAAGTTCGGAAGGTGTGAAACCAGCAGAGATTATTCGTCGAATGCAGCAGCAATATGGAGAGAGTTGTTTGATCTACGAATGAATTGATCGCTTTAAAAGTGGTAGGATTTCTCTGTGTGATGAACAACGGCCTGGTTAGCCTTCCACTTCAAAGACTAATGACAATATTGAACCAGTTAAACACATTCTCTATAAACATTTTCTGAACACGAGACCAATAACTTTCTTCCAGGAAGGAATTAAAATGCTCTTTAAAAGATGGACTAAGTAGGAGGGAATTATGTTGAAAAGTAATGCTACTATTAGGGGCCTATTTATATAAGTACAATAAATATATATGGTTTTTTAAATTTCACTTTAATTATTGACTTAAATCTCTCAGGGGCTTAATTATAATGAGTAGAAGTTTTGCAATTCCAAGATAGTCAAGCTGGATCTACACTTTCATTAATCTATCTTGCGCTAGATGTCGCTCTTTCATCTCTCGCAGTATCAGCTCCCTCTTGTCCAACTTTTTTCTCTTTCGATCCTGAAGCTATTCGAGGGCTAGGTTTCCTATTTTATTCTTCTCCTTTTTTATAAAAAACTATCATGACTGAAAGGTTTATTGACTTTAAAAAGAGCAAGGAAAAAATTAACCACTTAAGTTAATTTACATGTGACGAACCCAACTTTAATCTACTGTTAAAAAGGACTGTTTTGTTACTGTTTGTAAACTTAACACATCAAAGTTTATATCAACTCAATGGGTGATTCTGTACCTCATTTAATTGGATGTTTCATTATCTAGTGCCATCTAGTAAGTGTCATAACTTACCTAGATTAAAAATGGTGAATGACACCTAACAAATACCAACAGAGTTTTGGGATAATTAAAAAAATTTGTGCCTTGTGTAAAGGTGAAAAATTTCTCGGCCATCATTACTTGAGAAAAAATAATTGAACAGAACATGAAATAAAGCGTCACTCTAATTCTCACCCAAGGAAGTATTGGAGGTTAGGGTATTGATACTCTAATAGCGTCAGGGTCGGAAGAGAATAAGTGACGTTA
Source organism: Aphrophora alni (assembly GCA_963513935.1). Lineage (NCBI taxonomy): Eukaryota > Metazoa > Arthropoda > Insecta > Hemiptera > Aphrophoridae > Aphrophora > Aphrophora alni. The sequence goes on along the minus strand of OY740769.1, from coordinate 10,452,083 downwards.
AAAACACCTGAGGAAAGATGAAAGTGAGAGATCTAATCCTAGACTACATAAAAAAGTGTAGATCCAGCTAGAGTTGGCACTGTAGAGAGACCCTGATGATTTGCGGGGAGAAAAGACGTCCCTAGACTGTGGTTGCCTATTTCTTTAACAAATCAAAGGATCTCTGATGCAAAGTTTTATGAGTTATTCGCCATCCAAAATGTGAATGAGTGTAACGGCGTCAGAAAAGTTCTAAAAGACGCTAGCTGAAGTAATCCCACCTGTTGACTTTGCGTTTGCAGAAAAAATCAATGAGAATACATTTAGCATCACATTTAAGTTTGGAAATATTGAAGTTGAAGCAATATTATATTTCTCAATGATGTAGAAGATACAAAGGTGGACAAAACATTGGCTAACTGGAGACTGATGAGTGCAATATTTAAAAAAGAAATAGTATAAATGATAAAATATAAGTTTCGTTACTGTTTCAACAAAATGGGAGACAGTCAAACGTCTTGTGCAATGTTTGCTCAAAAGAAACTTAGCGTAGACTAAAACAAATTCTATCCGTTGATCTAAGGTCTCACAATCCGTAAAGGATCTTGGGAGAATTTTTGAGGAATTCTAATCGAAGGTTTTATTAGAGTGTTAGTATAGAAAGTGTTTGAAAGCTTCTGAACTATTACGCATCAGCATTTTTCTGTTGTTCTATCCATGATTGTGTATGAGCGAAGGAACTGTGTATATGTGTAATGAATGAGTTATGTTATGCTTTAGAACATAGTCTGCTGTAGAACATCTGCTACAATAAAGTTTTTTTTAAAATATTTATAGACTAGGTACTAAAACTAGGAGAACCATTTCATCGCAGAAAAAGCTTTGATATACAGAATAAATTTAATGATCTATTTCTTTTATTTCTTTCCAATAAAGTACTCAGAAACCGGTTTCGTTCTGTATCATTGCCAACTAACTTTCTCGATTCTGATATTTGTTTTAATAATTTAAATCAACAAAGATATAAAATGAATGTAAGAATGACAACTAAGTAAATACGATAAGTGGACAAGACAGTTTAACCTATAAACCACCTCCTACACCCACTGTCTGCAGAGTAGGGTATTTGTCGCTTTGCAAGTAGTGTGAACTGCAATTCAAACAATTACCACGTTCCAAATACGTTTTTACTTGTTTTGGTAATGTTTTGTCAGGTTAATTATTTTTTATGTGTTAACTCTTTGAATGATACATATTATTAGATTAGTAAATTTAATATATATAATGTAAACTATATAATATATACAATGTATTTGTATATAATGTAAACTTCAAGATATTTTGAGAGTAAAATTACAGTATCTGATAAATATAAACATTTTATTTGGAGGTTAAGTTCCATTAAATTATTTTACAAAATTCTGATGTGGAAAAATTGATATTAGCTGACCTAATAACTTTGATTAAATGTAGTTTGGCGTATATGTCGCCATTACTTCAAAAATGTAAGTTTGTGGGTTATCGAAAAAATATGTCTTTAACGGGTGTTATAAAATACGTAATTTCTCAAAATCGGATCTAGCGATTTAGTTGAAATTGTAATAAAATGCGAAGATTCATAACCCTAAACCATGTACAAAATGCCAAGTAAAACGTATTATAGTTTATGAATAATTGGCAAAAAACAATGATGAACAGTTACCGCTGTTAATTGAAAGCTCAATTTTAATAATTTAGTTTATTTTTTATTGTGGGTAACAATAAAATTGATTGATTGATTTATAAGTGAGAAGTCATACATACATGACACGACACTTAACAATTATACATATATAAACAGATTTTTAATTTTCACAATAACGAAGTTATAAATAATTAAGAATCGAAATAATAAAAAATTTATATATAAACAAAGATAATTTAAGTTGTATAAAGAATTGAATGACAGATTACTAGTAATAAATACTGTAATAAACACTGCACACACACACACACACACACACACATATATATATATATATATATATATATATATATATATATATATAATTATCTGAAAATAAACTCTTGTTTACATTAATTTGCAAGTTGTATTTACAATAATAAATATAACAATAAATAGCATTTGTTATTTTAAAGTTGTTAAATTGTACAGGGTGTTTCAAAAAGGTCTCAACCCTATTTTTCATGACGTGAATTGATAACTTTGAACAATTAATAAAACATTATATAATAAAACAATATTCAAATTACCTTTAATCCTTTATAATAAATGTTCAAAATAACTTCCTCCGTTTGCAACGCAGGTTAGGACACGTTTTATAACATTTGCAGTCACTTTTAGTAGTTTTTGCTCAGTAATGTTTGAAATCTCACTTTCATTGTTATTCTTCAATTCGTCAATGTTTGAAAATAGTTTTGAAAAACCTTACTTTTTAAATACCCCCAATGGAAAAAGTTTGCAGGAGTAAGATCTGGGGATCTTGGAAGCCTCAATCCTTTTGATATTAAACGATGGACAAAAAATTCCCAACATATCCAACGTTTCATTGAAAGTATAACACGTTGAGTTATCCTGCTGGAACCAGCAATATCGTTCTTGTAAATCTAAAAAGGCTATACATTTTTCAATTAAGTTGCGATAAACCACACCATCTACAGATTTGTCAAATAATAAAGGCCTTATAACGCCGTTAGATCGCACACCAAAGACCAATTTTACGTGTTATTTTAATTCAGAAAGACTCAACTTACAAGTTAATCAGTTTTTAAATAGAAATAATAAAAAAACAATTTCAATCATTAAATATTACAATAACTCTCTAAAACATTTGTAGTTTTACAAGTGCAATTCAAGTATATTATAGCACGAACTACAATAATTGCTCGTGTTTGTTTTCACGTGACAATAACAGACGTCTGACTGTTTAAATATCAAATAATATAAACATGTTACGTACTCAAAACGTAACCTCACTAATGTTTTATTTAGATAAAACACTGTGTTTGAAGTGTCGAGTGTCATCAATTGTATAATAAAAAACTGTAGACGTCTTAAAATAGTTTTAAATAAACTGTGGAAACACATTGTACCTTCTTTCCTACTCATCCACTCCAAAAAATTAATAAAAACTAACCAATTAATTATGAATTTAAAATTTGTATTTACAATCGAAAAATAACCATTTAATTGCACAATAATTTTAATCTATCAATACTAAATAGTTAAGTACTGTGTTCAACCATCGATTATACCAACACCTTTGGACACACTAATACCATAGCCTAACACATCAGCTCAAAGGGTTTAATTCTCTTAAGTCTTCTAACTAAGTTCTGTTTGACAAGCAATTACAGTCCTTCGTGTTTACTAGGAAATATCTGGACAACTTTAGCTACCGTAGGAATTCCAAATCTCTGAATATCCTTGTTACGAACGTACCACTGAAAGTTCACCATATTCTGCAACACCTTATATTGGAAAGTCTGGATTGTTCCGATGTTAGTCCGCTTAGCACAGTTGAATATCATAAAGTCAAATTGGCTTACCTGATTATAAATACAAATTTTATTATGAATTGCTAATTCAGAGTTTCTTCCCAATAACCATTAGTGTTGATTTTATTTCAAGCCTAACTTTGTCCTATTTACTTTGATCTACTCTTTCCAATTTCATTTAGCACCCTAGTAGAGGAAAATTAGAATATAAAAGTAATGTCATTAGGAAGTTGATTATTCCCTGTTATTTCGATAGTTCTTTAACTTTCGAGTATTTTAATTTTTTATTTGTTTTATCGTACAGGCGACAACAACGAAGGAGAAAGGTCGTGTTGAAAATCACCTTTTTCGTTTTATTTTTTTTATACATACTTTTGTGTCTGTCAAATGTAGTCTTTGTTTGTATTTTCTTCTATGTGGCTACATGTTTCGCTGCCACAGGCAGCATCTTCAGGCCAGTTGTTTCTTGTTCTGTAGGCTATGTTGTAGTTACCTACAGAACAAGAAACAGTTTATCACAATATTTCAACCACACAAAAAATGACCAAGACCTATACAACAATAGTGGCATATAAAAACTAAATTGCAGTGATTGTGATAAATATTACATTGGACAAGCAGAAACAATAGAACTACAAACTCAGCATTCACGGACCACTTAATTGATAACAAACATTCTTACACCAGCATACAGGATAATATGTCAGTGATACGACATGATACACACCATACACACCATGAACGTACACACCATGAACGTCATCGAAGAATATGAAATTTATAAACACCACAAAAGCAACCCAGAAAAAATTTTAAATGAAAAATTGAATTTTGCTTCCAATTGCCTGTATGATCTGATATATTGCCAACAACATAAAATCAAGAAGACACAAGAAAATCTAATAGGGCACAAAGTACAAACTGATAAGCATTAAACAGAACTGCACATCATCTTTCCAAATCAGTTTTAAATGAAATACACCAGAAAGAGGTACCTCAAAAGTGTAACTATGTTAAACATAATTTATTTAAATTATTTATTATATGACGTGTACAGAAAATGTATAAAAATATATGTTACAAGTGTTGTGTAATTGTGAGTGTTTTATGGACATAATAGCTGGCCTGAAGATGCTGCCTGTGTCAGCGAAACATGTAGCCACATGGAAGAAAATACAAACAAAGACTACATTTGATAGACACAAAAGTATGTATAAAATGAAATATATGTAGTTATAAAGCTGTTCAACAATGAATATTTTTCGTTTTCTTAGACCCTAAAACGTGAAGACCAGTCAAAATATTTAGCGATTACCATTCTTAAGTAAAATAACAGTATAATCTCTCCCTAACAAAATTGAAAACAATTTGAAGTAAATATTTTAACATGCAACGTTTGATCTTCCTAAGTAAGTCTCTTGAACTATGCATCGATGACTTTGAAATTGTTTATTGCTCAACAGTCGATTAAATATATATACCCAAAGTAAAGGGAGATATATGATGTTTAAAATATTGTTGGCAATAGTCCACGACTAATGCAAGCTCTTTCACACGCTCTTTCAGCGTGAACAACACTCCACAATAATAGTTATTCTCTTTTAAAATATGTTTTGTGTCTTTATGTCTATTAAAAACAGAACAATTAGGTTGTAAATTGTCTGATTTAGTGGATTTGTATTCCAGTGAAAAGTAGAAACGCAATGCAGAAGATGAACAAGCTTTTAAGGTTGTGATCGTGGGAACAAATTTTGACGGTTTTATTTGTTTCTGTTGTAAATCAGCACTTTGCCAGGAGTTAAAAAGGCCACAGTATACGAATTTATTTCTTAAAACTCCCTAACCTAACCTACAACTATACAATAATAAATAATGCAAAAAAAAAAAAAATGCACAAACTTTCTCACAAAACCGTTTGCAATCGAAACACTAATCAAACAAAACTATTGGTGAAAAAATGGCAATTCGGTAGTTTTTTAACATCAAAGTAATGGGGAATTCAGAACGTCATTTGAAGTCTGTTCTCCTAGAAATATTGAAGAACTTAAAGGATCACAGAGGAATTCAGTAAAATTAGAAAATTCGATTTACTTTTTCGTCGTCGTCGTCGTCGTCGTCGTCGTCGTCGTCGTCTTCTTCTTCTTCTTCTTCTTCTTCTTCTTCTTCTTCTTCTTCTTCTTCTTCTTCTTCTTCTTCTTCTTCTTCTTCTTCTTCTTCTTCTTCTTCTTCTTCTTCTTCTTCTTCTTCTTCTTCTTCTTCTTCTTCTTCTTCTTCTTCTTCTTCTTCTTCTTCTTCTTCTTCTTCTTCTTCTTCTTCTTCTTCTTCTTCTTCTTCTTCTTCTTCTTCTTCTTCTTCTTCTTCTTCTTCTTCTTCTTCTTCTTCTTCTTCTTCTTCTTCTTCTTCGAAGTGGTTACCAATTTTACGGATTAAGTGTGTTAGTGTGACATTTATGTGTAACTTGTAATATGTGTACTTTTGTTTTAAAGTGTTAAGATCTCTTCAGAGTGACATCTTATTAAGGACCTGATGACGGAGTTACAGCTCTGAAACAGGTATTTTCTTTAAAGTCACGTGAAATATATATACGCCGGTAATATTCAATTATTTAATAAATCAGAAAGAAAACATTGGGATCTGTTAAAAAATTATTTAACTGCAAAATTGATGTTTTGACAGATTGAACCCAAATCAAACACCACATTATAACGAATAAATAACTGAATAACAATCGGAAAAATTAGAACGCATGTGTATTGATTGACATTAACATTTCACGGCCTTAGGAAACCGAACAAGTTATTTTCGACTTGTCTTCCGTCCGTCGCTTTTGTTGTCAGAGTCATAGTATGTATGTACATAAACACGACAACGGCCACAAAACTAAGAAAATAACATATAATTTAGTATAGTTGAATATATATATATTCAATAGTGTATTTATATAGAACGCTTTTGAAATTTAAAAATCGATTTAAAATGTGAAATGTTGGGCAACTTATAAACACGCTAAATTTGATAAAATATGTATGCTTATAACCTAACTCTTTATAACTATAACTAAATTCTTTAGTTAGGAAGGAGCTTTAGTTATGCTAAGTCACCATAACAATGAGGGAAGGTTTCATTATATACGTAAAGCTTCCAGGCTCGCCAGACACGAGCGAAGCGAGTGGAGACTGCTTAATATACACATCTATCCAACATAAAAAAGGTAGTGATATACACGATTACAAGGCTTACAAAATCTGCATAGCAAAATGTTTTTAACAAACTTACTAAAACCAGCATGTAGGCCTACACTTTGATCTACCAAAACAATTTAACATTTCCTACAAGGCCCAAGAAATATTTCATTGTATGATAGGACTTGGACAACTTCTGGATCACCCTGTACATGAATTTACCTGTCACAATTACTACATGAAATAAATCCAACTCACAATACTAGATGCTATTGACAGATGTCAGTTACATTACAGTATTTACAACTAATGCGGTTGTGTTTTAGTTTATTTAAATTAGAATTTGTTTGAATTTCACAAATGTCAGCCTCAGGCTTTCTAATGTTTTTAAAATATTTATAATTTATTTTTTTACGAAATAACAGTTTCCATTAATGAATGATACTAAAACCTAGTTTAAATGCTAAACTTAGACTAAAATATAACTGTAAATTTGATTAGAGTTTTATTACAGATTGTTTATAGTTTTAGGTTATGTTTTTAACTATTTTTTATCAGTACTGACTTATTATTTTTCGCCCTATTGTATTATTACTTTGTCAAAATTCCTATTAGATTGGTAAGGTACATCACTTTGTATGAAATTAATGTGATTTTACCTAAAATTAAATGTTCAAATTGTTCTCCCTGTACCTACATGTTTGTCTTTTTACAAACATGTTTTCAAAAGTTAGGTTAGGTTGTGTTAGGTTAGGTTGGGTTGGATTAGGTTAGCTTACGTTAGGTTAGGTTATGCGGTGAAGGGATTGTCCACAAAACAAAGAACTCTTTTATTTCAAGTAGTAAACCAACATTTTAGAACAATTATTTATCTTGCCTTCCTGGTACTATCTTCTGTTTAGCTACATAAATAAAATACCTTTTTTAGCTGTCATTTTGTTCTGGACTGTCAGTATTTAATTTTCGATTCGTTATTTCTTTGCCATACGGAGACGTTTAAAATGATATATCACCCTATAATTAAAAATAACATAAACCTTGTTTATTTAGGTTGTCTGTAACAGAATTTAAATATCTCAAATAATTAAAAACCGTGGTGATAGTTTTTAGCCACCCTGTATCGGTCAGTGTGCAAGCACAGTAAACCAAATTTAGATTTATAGACTATTTATAATTTTGGATGTCTAAGATTCCATAAAGCCAACATTTATTACAATATTAAAAAAATAATAGTATAAACATATACTTGATCTCAATCTAATAAATTAAATATCTATTTTAATAAGTTAAGAAACTCCTTAAGTCTGTTCTAGATACAAAATAAACGACCGGCGTAATATATACAGGTTTAAACAACAATATATTTACTAAAAGACAACGTTTTTGTAAACTGTTTTATTGATCTCTAAATTGTTTATGTGTTCTTCCAGTATTAAGTTCGTTACAATATATATACTATGTATGTATATTATGTTCACAATGGGATTTATTGAGTGTGTGGTTAGCCCAGTGATAAAATATAATTAACCCGAGAAATATTACAGCCCTGATTAACAACCAGGTTCTCCGTTGGTTATTTATAAAACATAATTTACATAAATTACATTTGAAAATTATCATTGATTAATTTACTTTGACATGTTATAGTTTTAAAGATTAATTTCTTAAATGGCCAGAGGGAGGGCCCATTAAAATAAACAGTCGTTGTATTAAGTGAACTTTAATAAATTTGTTTAAATGACGTGTTTGAAAAGTTTAATTTGATGATAGAAATAAACTATTTAGAGTTTGTAAAAGTAAGTAAATTAATTTATAAATGATATTTAAACATACGGAAATAGGTTTTAATAAATAACTTGATTCTAAAATAAAATTATACTTGAGTGCAAATTCCTACTAGAGAAAAATTTACTTGTATTTTAGTCAAATGTAGTAAACATTTAGTTTTTAATAGTCTTTGGATATGGTTGTTTATGAAAATAATTTGTAGAAAAGTTTTTAAACGGCGGTTTTTATTGTAATAAAAACAATTCTTCTGACAGAGGTCTTCCAATTACAAAAAAAATCCTTTATTTCAATCAAAGAATATTATTTTTAACGAGAACGATAAGTTTAAATGATGACATTGAGTCGTCGAGATAAGAGTGACTATGGTTTTATTAAAAATGTGATATACTACTTGGAGAGTAATTTTATGGTTTAACAATCATGTTTTGTTATTTAAGTATTTTTATTTCTATAATATAGGATTATTTTCTTTAGTGTCCAAGTCATTCCATTGATTAAACAATAAAGTAATTTTTTCTTCTTCACTTAACTTTTTAAACTTTTTTTGACTCATTTCGGAGATTTCACTCATCATCAGATCTGTCTATCTTCAGAGGTCGTCAAAACGTTTATATAAAACCTAAGTGCAACATTAAGGGGAACGATCACGTGACTGTTATAAAGACCTAACAGCGTAATTTAGTATTATATTCTACAAACAAATATTGTTAAAATATATATTCCAGTTTGTGTTTTTTAGTTTAGTTTTAATGTTTTGGAACTACATAGTATAGTGTGTTACTTTGGCCTACTTTTATACTTAGATAGTTTTTTGCTTTAGTAAACTAGTTACTTTATGGAATAAAAATAAGTTACACTGTTTTTTCTTCATCACGTGACTTGTTTAAAACTTTTTTACCGCGTTTCGGAAGTTTTACTCCATCATTAAATATTTTTCTTTTCTGAAGTTATCAACACGTTTTGGGCAATTATCGTTGGACAGTCACGTGGTGCGGAACCTTACGTTATATTTTATATTAATATGTTGACAACTTCAGAAGAAAAAAGGATTTGATGATGAAGTAAAATCTTCGAAACGTGTCAAAGAAACATTAAAGTCAAGTGACTGATAAAAACCAAGGCAATTTCATTGTTAATCTGTAACGTTGAAGCAGGTTTAAAATTATGTTTGAATTATTTTGAATAAAAATTCTGAATTTAATTTCGTTTCTTGTGGGATTGTTCATAAATAATTATCCTCGTAACAAATAAATTTGATTTATATCAAACAAATAATAAATTATACAAATGATGTATTATAAACAATTGTATGATGAAACTGATTAAAAGAAACTAACCTCAACATTTCTCAAGATATTTAATAGCTGTTTTAACTACACATGCAGCAAGCCCACATTATTACGTACGTATATTTAAAGAAAGTTAATACCGGAACGTATAAACAATATATCAGACCAACAAAATCAGTTTATATAAAGTCGTACGCTACTCAATTTATTATTGTTTAAACTAACAATTATTAAATAGCATATTTATTTTGTGTCTGTAACAGAAACGTTGAAGGCAGTTTAATTTAAAAGAACAGAAATCTACTTATTGAAACAAGTCAATTGAAGTTTCTCTTTGTTTAGTTCTTTCGGATATTTTAAATTATATTATTGGTATGATATACAAAAGTATTGATTTTATAGCCCTCACAGATATGTTTCCTTCCATAATCTTAATGAAATATTAAAAATCTGAAGTTAGAAAACAGTTTACCAACTAAGATAATGAGAAAAAAATTTAGAAAACATTATATAAAAATATTTGACGTTCTACAATTTTTCGAAAATTGCTATAGCTATTTTGATGAAACTGTTAGCACTCGGTCATTACAAAATTATAATAACAATTTATTAAAAATGGTAGCTATTTAAAATTGTTTTATTAGTGATTTTATCATTTTCCTTTAGGTCCTTATATCTGTATGTCGTCTTTTTGGAAATTCAACAAAGATCTAGTTTAGGCGATTGTGTATGGTAACATTATATATGCTTGGAAACACTCCCGCTCAAAGACAAGTCTGGCGAATTCTATGTTCTCTTTCTTAAATTACTATTTGTTAGGCACACCAGGACCCCCTCTCCAATGTTTAGTGTATTCCCAAGAATGCGTTCTGGTAACTTTGTTTCAGTAGTAGCAAACCGAATTTATCAAATCTGGACTACACACGCTGTAGAGCCAAGAGATGGAATTCCCATACTTAGCAGGCGTGAGTAATGAGGACGCACTAAGCCGCTTATTTCAGAGTCTTGCTAATGGCCTAATGACTGGGGACTCTCTAGGTAATATGGAACTTGAAAACGATATACTTGAAATTTGAAAATTTTATAGCCTACCTGAAACTTGAAAGAGTTAACGGTAAACGTGAAACTAAAAAACTAAACAGGAAAAAGGAAAATATTTTAATCTAAAAAAAACCTCCAAAAATGAAGTTTGATAATGATAAAAATGAAAAAAAAAAAAAAAAATTAAATGTTAAACTAGAATCAAAAAAAGGAGAAAGTTGAAATTTAAAACGTTCAATTTGAAACATTAAAAACAAAAACAAAACTGTAAACATTAAACTTTAATTTAAAAACGATAAAAATGAAATTAGAAAACGTTAAACTTGGAACTTGAAAAAATAAACTTAAATCATTTAAATGTTAAACTTGAAACTTGAAGATATCTTAACTTGAAAGTGAAAACTGATTAGCTTGAAACCTGATAAAAATAAACTTGAAACTAATTAAACGACAAACATGAAGTTTTAAAATGATAAAAATCAAAATTTTAAAACGTTAAAATTTAAACAAGAAAACGAGAAACGTGAAATTTGAAATCGTTAAACTTGGAAAAATTAAACTTTAACATTAGAACTTTTAACTTGAAATTTGCAAACATTTAATTAAAAACTTAAAACGGTACAGCCATTGCAAGAATAGAGTCTTTGATACAAATAGTTTCTTTTTCTATTTCAAAAGTTACTTGATTCATTAAATATTTAAATGAATCTTGGCTGTTTTCGGATTCTATAGGCTACAATTAAAAAAAAAAAAAAGTTTCAACAATTAACCACACGTATGGAACTCAAAGTTTTATTACCTCATTTCGGGCTTTAGTTAAGTAGCTGCTCCTTCAGTTTATTATCTTCTTTCTTTCAAAACTTAACAACATACCTGTGCTTTAAGAAATCACTTGTTCTAGCAAAGAGAAATTGAAAACATAACATTGGTGTTGTTACCAAAGTCGTAAGTTTTTATGAAGTCTATTTCATTCGAAATAATGTCGTGGCTGAATAATCAAACCCGAGCTTGTATAGGAGAAGTCATAAAGATATCAGTATCGTTCGTACTGTTAAGTGAAAATGGAAAATGTCAGACGAATTTTATGTGATGTCATTAAGATATCTGACATGAACTTCTAGTAACATCTAAGTCTTCTTGAAATTTGTTTGTGTATTTCTGAAAACGTTTCAGTTTTAAAAATACACAAACTTTAGGATTATCCTCCAGTCATTGTAATTGCAGGCAAGTCTTCTCCATTTTCTCACTTCTATAACCCCCATATCTTTCGCCTCATCTCCTATCTCCTTACTCTTTTCCTTCTTTCCCCTTGTCTACCCTTATATTTTTTTACTACACGTGTATCGTAAATCATTTCTACATTTCCTAGTTAACTTAACCGCATTTATACGTAGACAACTATATTTGTTTTTGTTTTTTTTTGTACTGTATAGCTTTGTCGATTAGTTGTACCTCTACAGTATGTTAGTCCTAATTGTCCACAAACTATCCTTGTATACAGTGAGTAATATACATTAAGAGCTTTGAGGCCATAAAGCAAGACAAGCAACGAGGCCCTCCGTGAACGCGAACCTACCCTCCCTCGTACGTGGCGTTTGCCAGTTGCACACTATCATTCAGAATCTCTTATTTATATGAACACAAGCGCCCAACACTGAGTTTGGCAACGTGTGTACAAAAGTATAATTAAATATGTGTGAACATTAGTTTTACAGTCATATAATATATTATAAATTATTACAAAACGATGGTTTTTAGTACGCTTGATGTTGAATTAAAAGAATAAAATAAAAGATGATTTTTACGTTGTAAAAACGTGTTAAATTTCTTGATTTTGTTTAAATTTTATACATTCAAAACGATAGCAGTTAGAAAGATTTGGAAAGCACAGATCGAAAGATAAAGAAATTTGTCATTGTAGGTTTGTTAGACAGAAACATGGCCTCGTGACAATTAGACGAAGAATGACGTAGTTTTGTGTTTTACTTCTACGCTGTTGTTGTTTTACTCTTTCGTAGCAAAATACACAAACTTTACCAATTAATTAAATATTATTTATAACGTTTTAGGGCCTTAGGTTATTTGAATATGAATATTTGAATCATTAGCTTTATAACAGTATAAAAATTATTGAATACAGTTTTACTAGGGTAAATGTTGAATTGAATAAAAAGTATTTTCATCGGTTCGGCCAGCCGAAATAGCGAAGTTAAGTGGTTTTCATCGGTTCGGCCAGCCGAAATAGCGAAGTTAAGTGGCACAATTGAGACGATAACCACTCAGAGGGTTATTTTTTTATCCTATGAGGCCCCTCTTTAGGGGACTGAGGCCCCCAAAGCAGCCGCTTTCTGTGTCTAGTGCTTACTACAACACTGCATGTTTGTTGAACTAAAAATATTTCACTCCAATATACGTGATTTGGTTTTATTTTTGAGTCCATATTTCAAAGCCGTAAATTACAATCAGTCTTAATTTGAATATTCTTTGTGTGAGCCTTAAATATTATTTAGGAACATAGTAACTTTAATAACGAAAAATGTTGCGTATTGAAACCTGTGAGTTTCTCAACAATAATTACACGAATCATCTTAGAATTAAAACAAAATTTTATATCACGAATAAATTAAAATAAAAGTGTAATATATAGGTGTATTTTTTAAAGATTACAAACCATAGACATCATGGGATTTTTATTTATATTAAAAAAATACTCAAAGGTAATACTCTAATAGTGTCACTATAGGAAGAGAACAGGAGTTAGTCAGAGAGAGACCTACAAGGAAAACTTAAGAAGAGGGACTTAACCCAAGACTTCATGAGAGAAGGTGTACGTCCAGCTAAGGTGTCTCAGGATATTCGATATAAGTGAGACCTTGCGGGTATAAAATATATAACAATTGGTGTTTAAATATATAATTTTCCCACTTATTTTTTAATACATTTATATAAATAAACAAATAAACAAGTAAAGAGAAATATTAATAAAAACACAATCTTATACACGTTTTCAAACTTCTCTAACAGCACACACACACAAACTACAAAAGACTACCCAAAAATGTGTGGTTCAAAGTCTTTTAAACCAATAACAAATCTGAATTCTTTACATATTTTTGTTCCAAATCCGACATAACGTTACAGTAAATGATTCATTAAACATAACAGCTGTATGCTTTGACACAAGCAATAAAGAGTTATCTGCATACATATAAAATACTGATGGGTAACATTACTAAATCCATTGGGACTCATGTTCAGCCAAAGGAAAGCTTTTATAAACTATACGAATATAATAGAGTTCCAATTATTTTTGTTAATTTCTATTTCAAAAACATTAATTTGAGCGCGCTTCAAGTAAAGCATATGTTTATTTTAAACTCTCAATTTTGTGTTGTGGTTAGAAATTTTACTTTCACAAAAATACGCTTTAAATATAGTTCCACAGTAAAAAGTCAACCTTCTTTTAGTTTAACAGTATACGATGAATTGGTAAAGTTTGGTAATTACGCTCAGTTTTTATTTGATTTTTGACAAATATTCACGTTACATGGCCTCGTTTCAGGTTTCACGTTTCAGGAAACTGAAAAAGTAACATCGCGTCCATCTGTCGTAGTTGTAGTCTGTACCTGAACATGATAGCAACCACACAAAAATAACATAGGAACATGAAATTGAAAAGGTCTACAAGTGTACTCATGTAGAACTCTTAAAACAAATAAAATAGAATTTAAAATGTCAAATAGCTACCACTTTAAACTGTTTTTTTTTGTCACATCTCGTGTGTTATTCAACCTGTAACACAATTAAGTAGGATTAAAATGTGTATATTTTATTACTGAATGTAGTGGTACCAACCGCAAGGATAAACAGCAAAGTTATTTACAAAAATTTATTTTAAAAACCCGGATCTCAACGAAAAGATGTGATGTTAGTATAATAACTAGATCTGGGTTTGCTGTGACTACGAAATCCAAGACCCAGACACTGACATGAGCGACGTGAGTACACAATGACGTGATTCAGAAAACATGTATAACTGTTTTAAATATACTTATCCCACTGTATAAAACCACGTTATCTACTACTTAACTATCCTACAAAGCTCATAATCAATGATTTGGCATTATATTTAGAGGATCTGATTTTATTAAATTCCATTGTTTGATAGGACTGGGTAAGTACCATGATGGTATCAACTTGTTTGTTATTAAAATTTCAGAAAAGGACCCCCAATAAATTTAGTATGTTTGTGTTCGTGAACAGCAGAGTTTGATAATAAACACTTTGTAAACAAAAAACAACAACAACATATACATTGCAACTTGATTTGTAAGCAGATTTTATTAGGTCCTGAATAAAATAATCATATTTATTCAGAATGCAATCATATTGCCAAACATTGCATTAAAACATGTTTTTGGCTGTTTTCCAAGCATGGATTCGTTGCGCCAAAACACTTTTAGCCTTAAATAGTGGATAGTTTCATCTGTTCAACGCTTTTGTACAATGCTTAAGAATAGCAGAGGAACAGCTGTTAACGGTAGCAGTCGGTAGTTTGTTGCATCTTTTATAATTGAATTTACTTCATTTTAGTTTTATCTAAAGTTATGTTATGGTTATTAATGCGTAGTAAATTTAGAATCAAGGTAAGTTCATATAAAAATGTGAAATTTATAATCATATACAAAGTGTAATTCGAAATTGCACGTAAAGTGAGGCTAAAATAATCAAACAATTTTCATATAGTATTTTGTTCGAAATTTGCTTATCTACTTAACGGCTGACGACATATGTCTACCTAGTTTCTGTACTAATAATGAAATAAACCCACAATGTATTTTTTGCAACGTTTATTAAGATACAAATTTCGTAGTTTTGTTTTTATCTGTAAAATTGTTTAAAAAGTTCCCAGAATTGTATATGCAGTAATTTCCGGAAATAAATTGTGTAAAATATAAAACACACGAGTCGAAAACACACTTTTAACTTTGGGATGAAATAACTATGTTGGCTCAAACAGATAAAAACGTGGCATAAACAAGTTGTAATATTATGGAGAACTGCAACTGATTTCATTTGGGAGAAAATTATTATCGTTTTACTTGTTGCTTAAACTGCTGTTAAAATCAATCTCAAGTCAAGACATGTTAACTGTGATTAAATAATATAAAAAAACTCAAGAGAATTAGGCTACGAATTAGTTATAACTCTGTAGTTAACACTGTGCAATTACTTTATTTTATGAACCATATTATGCTTTTGTTGAAGTTTTTCTACAATAAATCATTCAATATATTTTAAACGCATGTAGAATATCACCGATAACGTAACAGTGATAAAACAAGTTGTAAATAAAGCAATTAATAGTATATTTCATCACTAGGACCAAAAGTGAAGCTTTTCGATTCAAACTCAAGTTTAAAGAAAATGAACGAAGATCGAAAAGCTTCTTTTGGTCCAAGTGATGAACTATATTTTTCGTTACACAAAAACTAAAATGTTACAACCTATTTTCCTTCAAATCGACGGTAACAGCTGTTTTAACTGTTATTTACAATCGAGAGTATCGGTTGTTTTTACGGATGCTTTACAATCGTTAATTAATTCGTATAAACGAAGTAACGATGACCACGACCTCAGCTGATATTTTTAGGTCCTAGGACTAAAAAGAACAACTTTAGCATCTCAATGGATGTATTGAAAACAGCTGTTTTTGAAGCAGTATGACGAAAAAGTATTCTATGCAAAATATTGCAACCAAGGTCAAAGTTTGTTGTTCAAACAAGAAGGTAATTTATCAGTATATTAAACAGTTGCAAATATCATACAAATACCAGTATTTTTTATTCACTTCCATAATTGAAGTCAGATTTTCTATGTACTATATTAAACCGACCATCAACCAGTAAACTGAATTTTGTGGCGACCAATAACTGACAGCCAGTTCTGGCTCGTTTACTGGCTTCAACTGCCGCCTCTATTGTATTTTATAAGCTGCTTTAGAATGAAAATGTGAATAATTGTTTTTAATTGTTGTTATTCATTTTCATATTTTGACCAATTTCTCCTCACACTGAATGTTTAAGGAGATCATAACATACATTTTATGGATTAAGATTTATTATGAATGAAAATTAACGCTCTATTTGTTCACGGTTTCTTTTTCCATTCTTTTATTAATTTTATAAAGAGTGTTGATTAGTATTCTTTGAACGTCGGTATAATGTTTTCATACAAATAAGAGACAATGTTTTACACTAATTATGAGCTAATTATACATGTAACGATGTAGATTTACGTCTGTAATGATAAAAACAGCATCTTGCGTAACAGGAATTTAAAACTTGTGAGATTCTAGGGAAGTAATGATTGATGAAGGATTTAATGAATGGACAGCATTGTGCGGCGTTCCACTAAAAATAAATCAGTATGTAGGTGACTTGTGATCAAGCCTATTACATAACATTAGCTTCACGTAGACATATTATTAGCAATTTTATTCCGAACATTACAAATCTGTACTTATTGTTTAAGCTGGAAAAATTGGTTGTTAAATTTTAAAATGGCGGATAATTTTAGCATATTTTTGGAATTAACTTTTCACCTGAACTAGCTACAAAGTTTCAAAATACTTTTATTTATTGAGTTTAATCTGTAAATTTCCTGGAACATTTACCTACTAATCAGTCATCCATTGACATTCTAAAGCTGAGCATTGATATACTTAGACCTTAACCGTATCATCACAAAACCCCCCATTTTATTTTCTATCCAACTCAGACTAGATGAAGAAAGATGTAGATCTAGCTAGTGTCATCGGAATTGCTATTACCGTACTCACTACTTTATTCTAAGGTAACGAATGTGAAAAGTCTTTGAGCGTTGAGGCAACAGATAGATGTTCTTATTGAAATTTGAAAGTTTTGTAATTCAGAACTTTTAACTCGTCAAAAATTAAAAATGACCTACAATATGACCGATATAATCTACTGTCACGTCCTAATTATGTGTGAAAATGTGATGAGGAGCTCTACAACCCCCCCCCCCTTAACAAAAAAGTTTAAAAAAAAGTCATATACAGGGAGTCCCAAAAAAGGTAGAATGGCTACTGATTTTCGGATTATATACGTCAAAACGAAGAAACAAATCACAATATATAGTTGAATTCCGCTTCATTATCCGTCTATCCGCCATTTTTTTTTTAATATTATAACTCCACAAATATACAAGATATTGAGTTCATATTTTGTAAAATCATTTGTTATGTTACTTTTTACATGTGAATCAAACAAAAAGACATTATATTAAAAAAAAAAATTAAATATCGGCAGTTAAAAACTTTTAATATTGAATTTCTGTTTAAAACTTTTTAAAAATTACAAGAGACCAAATATCCTTTTTTTATAACAAGGAACAAAATATTGTCTGATGTTGAAAATTAACGGAGTTATCAACAAAAAACTAAACACAATTTTTAGTAATTGTTTACACCACCCAAAATATTTTAACAGAAACAACATTTCAATTATAATCATTTTTATACATGGATATAAAAAGTATACTGTTATTATTTATTAAAGAAATAAATTCACATACTTACTTTTTATTTTGTAATTTTTATTTATGCTATCCTGTGAACTTGTCATTTTAATAGTTTAATAAATAAAAATAGTATATTTTTGGATTCCGTGGATATAAATGATCATTTCAATTATATATTGGTCTTAGGCTAATTTTAGGTTTAGTAGACAACTAATTCTCTTGATTGGTGTAGCTCGTGTATCACTGAAGAGGACGACATTGTCGTTGAAACGCGTCTGATACTTAGGCGTATTTTTTTGTGAGAATTGTGTTCTGTGTGTTTGCTATACTGTATGATTTTTTTCATAAGTCAAGATCAACATATTATAGAGAATGTTTAAGCTAATATTTTCTTTATTACAAACGTATTCGTAACACAAAAAAAACTAATTTATGAAAAATAAAATAAATGAAAGTTAAAACAATGTGATTAGCTGATGTTAGAAAATAAATAGCATATTTACCAAAGAGGTTAAAGGAAAGACAACCTATAGTATAGACCAAAAGTGAAATTAGATTTTTTAAATAGTTGATGTTCATAATTTAAGAATTCAATTAGCCTAGTTAAATTTTTGTTTCAATATATGAAATGCCTCCCTCAGTACAAGGCTAATTAACATACTGCCACAATGGTTACCACTAGATGGTTATTGTTTACAAACTAGAATGCCCGAGGGATGCTGTCATGTTTCTCACTTCCATTGTTCTTTCTGCATAGTAGACTATACAAAGTTCACCCTTCAAACTAAAATAGAATCCTCAGTTACGTCTATAGACCTCAGTGAGTGAGTCTAAGCGTGGCAATCCAGAGGACAAATTTAAATAATTTTATTGATGTCCTTGTTTAAATCTTTTGCTTGCATATTTTCTATCACCCCTCTCTTTTTCTTTCCTGACCTTGACTCTATTAAGGTATTAGAGGGTAGGGTTGTCCATTTCTTTTTTTTTATATATAAAGCAAAAATATTTGTACACCTTGAATAGACTACAAATTAAAAAGGAAACCATGGATTTTCATCTTAATCTGCTATAAAATCAGAGAAAAGACAGACAATTAGCTCATCAGAACTTCTGAAAGAGAACTTGTGCTTCTGTTACTTAGATCAGATCTCTCTGGACCAACTCTGGTTCTCTTGCCATCTGACGCTATTAGAGTATCCTATGACTTGTTGTTTTCTTTTTTTAAGGCAATGATGACCGAGAAGTTTGTTTACCTTTAAACAATACGAAAAAATAATACTTCAGTATTCAAACTTACATAGGTATTTCATAGAGAAGCAATCAGAATCAAAAACGTATAAGTTGAATGAGGTTTTCAACAAATATAGACATTAGATTTAAATAGTTTAAGTCGCGAATTTTGTAAATGTGTAATGGTGTGCAATTATAACAGAAATAAACCTTCAGAACTGTGCATTATAGTGTCCAGAAAAACGTTTGTAATCACTGGACTGGCAACCTTACTTTTAATTTTGTTAAATTTATGCAAGAGAATTTAAAAAAAAAGAGAAAAATGTAAAAGTTTATTTATAAACCGTAGAAAACAAACAAAATATTACGCAGTGTTGAGATACAGATTTTCTTTGCTCATCCATTTCAAAAGTTAACTGAGTGATTGTCCCCATATATTTGATTAACCCTTATATATACGTATATAAGTCTCGAAATAAATTATTAAAGAAACTATGATCACAGCCATAATTATTCCAAAACCGATCGATTGGTTTGCTGTATACAACTTTGTACAAACTAAGATAGACATACTTTATTCCAAAAACTAATTTTTTGGGCGTTTTAGTGGGATCGAAAAATTCAGAAAAACTCAATATCGATATTTCAATATTCACGTATATTATTTTAAACTATTGTAGAACCTATTGAAGATCAGCTACTGACTACAAATTAATCAAACTGTCCACCATTTTTAAATCCACTTGCTGTTTTGTTCGTTTGAACTCAGTGCACTTATCGTAACAAAGTAAATTTACAACAGAATTGAAAATATAAATTTAAAATTATTATTAATATTTTGTTTGATTTGGGGAAAGTAAACTTACTCACAAAGTTAATTAGCTTCTGCGCAAGCAGGGCTACCAAATAAACAAACTTTCCAGCGTGTCGAATTTAATTTAGAAAATTTAAATTGCAAATCATTGTAGGTAATTGCAACGAGATTGCGGCTTCAATGATTTCAAATAATGCGATAACCCACTGGGGATAAATTTACATCTTTAATTATAAATTTCATATCTAACTTTAGAAAAATGAAAACACACGCTGTTACTGCAAGGAATTTTAATAATAAAAATCATTTATTGTTGTAAAATATTTCACAATTTAAAATTTGTTTGGTCTATATGATGAAATTTATTTACATTTATAAATTGTGAAAATATATTTAGCGCTACCTTTCATATTCAAACAAACAAACTTTTCTTGAAAAATACAACCGTTCTAACAATTAAGGATTTTCCCCCTTGTGGTTTAAAAATGAAAAACCTGTTAGTGAACCAGATAGGTAAAATGAAAGAGAGAGATCTAACAATAAGACTACAAAAAAAGCGCAGATTTAGCTAAGGTCCCTCGGGATTACTACATAGCTACTTACCAAAATGTCGCTACTCTTCTGACATGTTAAGTTACCGATTGAAGGTTTGGTTTGTTAATGATTATATTTCAATTTGAATATTTAAATCTATTTCTCTACAAATAATCCTTATTTGTTTCTCGGTAGAACTTGACTAGCAAATTATATTTCTAACAAAGTTGCAGTTTCAGATAAATCACAAATGACTATGTTTTCGAATAACAAAACCATTTCAGTAAATTGAAACTTTTCTAGTGGTTGCAAAGGAACGGGTAGTTTTTCTCAACTGCAATTCAAAATGAATATAGTTACAAAAATCTAAAAAAATATCCAAGAGGAGAATCTGACTTTGCTCTATTTCTAATTTACTGGAGAACGAAATGGTATTACAATGCTAGATAACCTGTTTTAATAGACCTTAAGGAATTTTGGTTTGGAAAAAGGACTTTGAGCGGAATGAACTTATTCACATTAAGTCGTTCATTATGGATGTAGACGAATCTAAGAATCCATTTATCAGAACACCCCTCACAGTTTAAAAATAAGTAATTTCATTACCTACCTCCAAAGGATGTACATTCCACAACATTCCTGTTAACTGTCTTAGTTAACCTGTCTTAGAGTTTGACTTAGTTACGAAAAAAAAACCTATTAATTAATGACTTCTTCAGCACAATTCAGGATATACAATTCTAGTTTAACAAATCCATGAATTTTAGAATTATTAGTGTGAGCTTTTCTAGCCTAGAACTCTCTTTTAAAGATATTTCTCTATAAGGTACGAATTTATTTTTTCCACAAATTATTCGCCAACGACTTTGCAGACTCTACTCTAACTTCGAAATTTGGCTATAGTCAACGATTTTACCACTTGTTCCTTGATCGGAGGTTCACTCTTTGCTTTTCTCCTTTCACATCTAGATTTTAAAATATTTTTTCTCATAAACTCTCGGTAATCATCGGCTCATAAAAATATGGAAGACAAACACGTAAAATAAGTAACTCTGGCCCTGTAATATTATAATATCATCAGGGTAGGAAGAAAACAAAACTGGTTAAGATATATCTGAGAGAAAAATTGAAAAAGAGGGATTTAACTCAAGACTACATGAAAAAAAGTGTAGATGTAGTTAGTATCCCTCGATATTGCTACAACTGTACTTTCAAAATTGTAATTAATGTTTAAAACACACAAGTCTAATACATGTTATTTACTAAAACGTCATCGTGGTGAGAAATAAAAAGAAAACTAAATAAAATCACTATTTGTCTAATATGAAAACAAAATACATCAAAGAATATCCTTTTTTACCGTCCTTGTCAATACTAGAATTTCATTAGAAAACAACGAATTTCGTCTTTGTGGAACAAATAATCAAATTTGTAACTCTTTTGATTAGATTTAGTTTGTTGTCAATTGTGTAAGGGGGTGGGTCAAGGGAGGAACTTCATTATTATTCCAAGGTCCAAAGAACTTCCAAAATTATCAACTTCTGTCATATTTTTAAATATGGAAGAATGATCAATGAGGAAAACTCAGTCTTGTTTTTACAGTTAAATTTTTTATTTAAAAATAAAATACTTATTCAGGACATTAAACATATTTTCAGAACCAAACATGTTTTACAGATGTTTAATTGTTAGTTGTAAATATATTCAAAACTACCATAGAGTCAATCATTCACATCTTCCTGTTCGTGATGTAGATGACAATAATCATTTTTAATTTTTAAGGGGTTTAAAAAATTTTGGCAACTGAATTTTGTATAGCCTATTATGCAAATGAGCCCTTCGAATTTAATTTTCAACCTCGATGCTTAACGTGTTTATGTTTAATGCGATAAGTCTACGGAACAATAGAGTACCGTATCGCCACATCGCCACATCGCCTTAAAATAGCTAAACAATTTCAGGCGTTCGCCACACAATTTAAGACTCTGTGGTCAGCAGTTTATTTTCTAAATCTACACAAGGGTTTCAACTGTAGTCTACACGATATGCCTTTGTCCTTTATACTGCATTCAAAGTCATATATAAGCTATTGAAATTCCAAAAATTGAATCAAACAGGCTACCATTTTAAGCAGTTTTTTTTGTAATATCTAGAGTGTTATTCAACCTTTAATACACAAAATTAGATAAAAACTTGCAGATTTCAAACGCTGCATTAAGTAGTACCAACCTCTCCTCTCTACGTCTACAAACAAAAAAGTCATTGTAAAAAAAATAATTTAAAACTCTGATATCCAAAAGACAATGTTGTATTCGTATATTTACGAGATCCTGCATGGCTGAGACGCTGACACGACCTTAATGAGACTCCATCAGATATCTACAGTCTCGCGTTATATTAATGGTGAGAAACAACAAAAAGAGTGAAGTTTAATATACACATCTGTTAGGTTAGGACCTAGTCGTCGTCATTAATGTAGTTATATAAATATAATTGCAATGTAAAAAAAACCTGTGTCTCAACTGTTTTAAACAAACTGACCCTACTAGTAACTAGCAATACAATTTAACATTTCTTACAAGGCCCATGAAACCAACTTTACATTTAGAGGATTTGGTTGTATTATCTTGTATAATGTGGCTGGGTAAGTACCATGATTGCGCGCATTAAATTGTTTAACTCCATGGTCCTTCCTTTTCAGGAACTTTCTTCCATCAGTGAGAATCCCTGTAAGATCATCCCGTCTTTACTAGTATTTTGGTTTCATCCAGCATCCCACAAAGACATTCTTAGTGCTCTCTCAAGTCCTACAGAATACAGTTCCTGCTCTATCTCGCCCATCACCCTCTTCATCGCCATCAATACCTTTATGTAATATAGACATAATCTAGATAGTTTTATCGATCCTAAAATTTAATTCGCTTAACATTTAGTCTTACCACTTCTATCTCGATTAAAAGTTATCAGTTACATGCTTCAATTATTATTAATCTAGTTGGTATCGATTCGCCCTTAAAGAAATGTTTTACAAAAATATCCCAAACATACGAATCATGGGTCGACATTGATAAAAAATTACTTCAAATATTTGAAATAAGAAATTAACTTTTAGTAATTTTTAAAACGTTTTCTTAGTAACGTTGAAAATAATACCATTAGCAAACTTTGTTTTTCCTTTTAACTAATTCCCTAGAAAGTTCAATCTCTACTTTTATCTCATCTTCAAGTTTCATTAACTATAAAGAGAAGCATTGGAACAAATGCTTTTTGACATTTCAAAAGGAATATTTTGTAAATTTTATAACTTTGAAATATATCAACCTATCATTGTAGGTTAGGAAATTGTAGCTAAGTTTTCATTAAATCGTTATACTCGTTTAATTCAATTTTTAAAATGACGTGCTACAAATTTTATGCTTGCTATTAATAGAGTCTTCATTCACACTCCTAAAAAGGTATCGTTTAAATGTAAAATAAATAACCTTTCAAAAGTTAATGATGGGAGTTTGTATTCAAAATATGAATGCTGTGTGAATGTTTTTAAACTTTTGGAAATAATAATTTCACAAAACTAATATTCTATTTCTACTAAAAAATACAATATATTGTAAATCTAAGAAAATCTGTGAGTGTATTTTTAAATATTTTTTTTTTAGTCTTTACAAAATAATTGTTTCATAAAAACAAATATTCCAACTATTCTAATAAATAAGATATATTGTAAATTCAAGAAAATCTGTGAATGTTCTTTTTTTTTTTTTCTTTTTTTCTTTTTTTTTTTTTACTTTACGAAATAATTGTTTCACAAAAACTAATATTCAGTCTTATCTAATAAACACGATAAAATCCAACCAAATGTGTGGATATATTTAACCTTACGAAATAATTGTTTCACAAAAACTAACATTCTGTCTTATGTAATAAATTACAATATATTGTAAAGCCAAGAAAATCTGTGGATATATTTAACCTTACGAAATAATTGTTTCACAAAAACTAACATTCTGTCTTATGTAATAAATTACAATATATTGTAAAGCCAAGAAAATCTGTGGATATATTTAACTTTACGAAATAATTGTTTCACAAAAACTAATATTCAGTCTTATCTAATAAATACAATATATTGTAAATCCAACAAAATGTGTGGATATATTAACTCTACGAAATAATTGTTTCACAAAAAACTAACATTCTGTCTTATCTAATAAACACGATATATTGTAATTCCAACAAAATCTGTGGATATATTTAACTTTACGAAATAATTGTTTCACAAAAACTAACATTCAGTCTTATCTAATAAATACAATATATTGTAATTCCAACAAAATGTGTGGATATATTTTAACTTTACGAAATAATTGTTTTACAATAACTAACATTCTGTCTTATCTAATAAACACGATATATTGTAATTCCAACAAAATGTGTGGATATATTTTAACTTTACGAAATAATTGTTTTACAATAACTAACATTCTGTCTTATCTAATAAATACAATATATTGTTAGTCCAATAAAATCTGTGGATATATTTAACCTTACGAAATAATTGTTTCACAAAAACTAACATTCTGTCTTATGTAATAAATTACAATATATTGTAAAGCCAAGAAAATCTGTGGATATATTTAACTTTACGAAATAATTGTTTCACAAAAACTAATATTCAGTCTTATCTAATAAATACAATATATTGTAAATCCAACAAAATGTGTGGATATATTAACTCTACGAAATAATTGTTTCACAAAAAACTAACATTCTGTCTTATCTAATAAACACGATATATTGTAATTCCAACAAAATCTGTGGATATATTTAACTTTACGAAATAATTGTTTCACAAAAACTAACATTCAGTCTTATCTAATAAATACAATATATTGTAATTCCAACAAAATGTGTGGATATATTTTACTTTACGAAATAATTGTTTTACAATAACTAACATTCTGTCTTATCTAATAAACACGATATATTGTAATTCCAACAAAATGTGTGGATATATTTTACTTTACGAAATAATTGTTTTACAATAACTAACATTCTGTCTTATCTAATAAATACAATATATTGTTAATCCAATAAAATATGTGGATATATTTTAACTTAATGAAATAATAGTTTCAAAAACACTAATATTCCATCTTATCTAATAGATACAATATGTGTGGATATATTTAACTTTACAAAATAATTGATAATAATTCTTTCTAACTTTACAAATCATAAACAATGATAAACACAGTACAATGTTCAGATTTCAACAACCGTTGTAATTTCGTTCTCTGCAACGAAAGTGTCCCCGCAACATATTTGCTGAAACATATCTTATATCTGACCTAATGTAATTAACAAATCGAGGTTATATATTATTAGCAAGGAGTATCGTGCCAAAGTAGTAGTCATTGTAATGGTTTGTACACACGCATATACAGGGGACACATTTAATTTTAAATAAATGTACAGTCATGAAACTTCAACATATTCTGTAGATATGGCGAAGGTATTTTATTAGATTAATTTTGATACGAATTCAGTACAAACACGTAGTATTGACTGAATTTCTTTAAGATTGTTTTATATAAGTTGTTACCAGGGGACTAAAATTTAAGAAAGGCGGAACCAAAATGGTAACAATGTTTAGAAATTAAAAAAAAAAAATTAAAAAGACAAAAACAAATTTAGTGATTAACAAGGCTCAAGTTTATTGAAACAAAGAAATTTCGACGTTTCAGATTTTATCATTTACAACTGAGAAAGACATCCTGAGACAAAATTATCATAAACAGCTTATGATTAACAATATTATAATTAATAAAAGTTATACGCCCTTAAAGTAAAATATTATAATTTAAATAAAAAAAAATTTAATCAATAGATTCTGAAAATTTATCCCCCCTTTTTAGTTTATATATTTTATAGTTACAAAATTTAACACAAAAGACAATGAGCACAGCTTAACAATTAACAGGATTATAATTAATCCAAAAAAAAGATTATACGCCCTTATATGTAAAAATTACAAAATAAAAAAAGATGTAAAGATACTGATATTTATTTCCCCCCTTTTGACTTTATGAAATGATAGTTTTTTAAAACGGTTACATAATATTACTTATTTGATAAGTTTCTTAAATGCTATATTGGCCAATAAATATATATGTTTTAGATAAAGAATTTATTATGAAAAGAGTAGTTTATTTTAAAAGAAAGAAAAGAAAATATTGAATATTAAATTTTTAAATTGACGTCAATTATTTTAATTTAGAGAATAACCTCTTGGAGGTTGTTAGGACCGAAAGTTTGCATGCAGGCTCCACCCAAGTATTTTTTTTTATATATATTATAATTAATTACACAAGTCTACATCTAAAATATAGTTTTTTAAGAAAACATATTCGCTGAAATAAATTTAGGCACATATACAATATGAGTTTAATTAAAGTTCTATAAAGTCAGTTTTTTGTAACATCACTTTTGTGCACGTGAAACTCTGAAGCTATGTTGAATAAAACGTGTTTTGTTAACAGGACGAAACATGTTTAGATCTTTTGCTGTGTTTCTTCTACCAGCATATTAGCTATGGCAAAAAACATGTTTTTTAGCGTCTGTACAAAATCAGACATGTTTTAGCATTAATGTTCATTATTAAAGCAAATATCTGGTTTTTGTCAAAATTAAAGAAAATTGATTGTATAACAGAAATTCGTTAAGATTGTACTTAAAAGCTTCTTAGATGATTATAAATCTATTTATATATATTTAATTTTGTTTGAAACAAAGCTTGTATAAGACTTGCAAAGATTTGCAAAAGTCTGTAAAACGAAATTTTCTGATTTAGAACAGATTTTTCCAATTGTTTTATATTTGACATGTTCAATAAGATATTTTGATCATTTAAAGTTCAACATTAGTTTGCACCTATTTCACATAATTGTTCAAAACTCAAAATGTGCCTTTGCAAGGTTTTGTAAAGTATGTCTTAACAAAAGAAAATTTTTATAATCATTGAGTTTCAAAAGAACATTGAATATTAAATAAAACATGAAATACATATTTTAAAAATACATGATAATTAATAAATTGTTTTAAAGCATTAACAAAAATTTAATATATGATAAAATCTGTAAAGCTTAGTACCTGGAAAATCCTGTCGCAGATCACGTGAGCTTGTGCCGAGAAAATAATTTATTAAACATTTTAAACTAAAACGCACAAACTAAATTTTAACATATCGTTGAAACTGAGTTGCAATTTTTGAAGACCAAGTAAGAAAATTTATCTCTAACGTAACTATCTAAAAAAAAGTCAGGCATTGTGAGTGACTACAGGTAGACTTAGCAACCGGTATTAGAGAAGATAGGCTGTCTTGCCGTTGTACTTTACCCTCCGCTATCGTACGATCATTAGTTTTGGACAATCTCGGCAGGTGACAGCATCTGTCAAGCAACGGAAGTTGTATGTGTGGAAGTTGAGTGAATGACGTTTTATTTCAGAGGTGATTTGAATTTGAATGCTACAGCTCTCCCCCCCCCCGAAAGACGGAGTTAGAGTGGAAAAGAAAAGGGGCCAGAAGGGCCTCCCGCAAAATTTAGAAAAGGAGAGAGAGAGAGTGTGCGTGAAAGGGTAAAAAAAAAATTTTCTCTCAGACAGGTGTTTTAGACCTCGAGAAAGACAAAAACAACCTAAGACTAACATGCATAGCGAGTGCCACATTAACTATATGTAGTTCGACAGAACCGGTCAGTATACCTTCACCAAGATAAACAACAAAGAACAAATACACCAAACTTAACTATTAAGGAAATGGACTCACTATGTCCTCGTCCGAAGACGTTATGGTGACGGAGAAACAGAAGAGTTCATGACGCTCTCTATATTCTCGTCGCATCGATTACACCCGCGGAGTGCTCGATGTTAAGATATGTCTAGATAGGGAAACATGTCAGGTACATGTAGCGGCCATTGCCGTAAAGTGGAAACTCATAGTTGATCAGACTATGGGTTGAAAAGCGTCAAGTCCGGGAAACAGTGAGATATATCACTGGACAAGGAAAATCAATATCTCTTCGCCTGCAAACATCTATACAGATTACGGCACGGAGGGGCTCTAGGAGAGCTCAGCCCACCGATGCCCAAACATACAGATGTGCATTTAGCTTAGAGGAAATACGGCTTGGTTCCGTATTTTGTTATGTTCTGCAGTGCTCGGAAAGAAGACTACCAGATGACAATTTATGCGGGCCAAGAAAGATCAGAAAGAAAATTAAATCGTAAAGGAGAAGGTTCTAGAAATTTGTTAATATTTAATTTATATGATGAGGTTTGAGTTGCTTGACGTGTGCTTTTTTTATGAAGCGAGGTGAATTGGCGAAAGAAAGCGCAACGGTAACTGGAGTAAGAAAATCAATGATCCGGAAGGGACCTGACCATCGAGGCATCAATTTGGCAGCTCGCTTGTCTATGGCGGAGCTCAGAGGGTGTGTTTTACACCAGACAAGATCGTTGATTTTATACAGATGAGGCTTCCTGAATTTGTTATAGGTCTTTTCGGCCTTTTGGTGCGCTTTCATTATATTGTCTTTGGCCTGGCGCCAAACTTGTGATGGATTAGTATTAGGTTTTGGAAGGAGATCATGTATGTTCCAGCTGAGACTCAGTGGTGTATTGGGGAGAAAATTAAAAAGAATACTAAAAGGTGTTGCTTTAAGAGTCTCATGATGTGCGAAATTGAAGGCCAGCTGAAGCCAGCAAAGGGAGTCGTCCCAAGAGGATTGATTTTTGGAGTGATAGGCGATGAGGGCTGCCTTAAGGTTTCTGTTAAGTCTTTCCGCATTATTAGGTTGGGGATGATAAGGGGATAAAGTTGCATGTTTAATACCGCGAGAAAAACAAAAGTTGCGGAAGACATGTGATACAAAACATTGTGCATTGTCAGAGATTATTATCTTTGGAAAACCGAAATTTTGAAAAATGTTTTGGCTTAAGGCCTTAATTGTACTGTGGGAAGTTGCATCTCTGACAGGCATGAGCCAGGTGAATTTTGAGAACTGGTCAACTGCGACCAGTATCATGTTATAGCCCTGTTTTGTCCTAGGAAGCTGTCCGACGTAGTCAATATGTAATTTTTCCAAGGGACGATTGGGAACCGTTGAGGCAAGGTATCCTAATTTGGAGTTGTGAGCAGGTTTGCTTACAGCGCACACCGAACAAGCTCGCACTTTAGAGGTGACATCCTGTTTTAAAGTTGGCCAATAAAAATTCTCCTTTACCTTAAACAAAGTTTTAAGTATTCCAAGATGACCACCCACAACGGAGTCGTGATGGTAATTAATCACCAGGTCGACTAAGGACTGAGGTAAATAAATTCTGGTGGGCTTTTCCAAATGATTTTTCAGGCAAAGTACACCTTTACTTAAACAGTACTTCTCTGAAGAGGTGTTCTGTTCAAGGTCGGCAATGATATTTTTCAAAATAGGGTCGGCCTTCTGATGAGTCTGGATGTCATGAAAAGCTAGAGAAAAATTTGTGAGGAGACTGGTACACGAAAAGGTGACATTTTCTTCGTTGAAATTTTCCGGTTCAAACATGCGCGAGAGGGAGTCTGCTATGATGTTCTGAGTTCCTCTTATGTGCGCTACCTTAAATTTCAATGAAGTCAACTTGGCAATCCATCGGCCTAATTTACCAAGTTGACGAGGACGTGCTAAAAGCCAAGAAAGGGCTTGGTTGTCGGTTTCTAATAGGAATTCCCGATGTTCTAGATATTGCCTAAATTTCTCCACTCCAAAAACTACTGCTAGGTGTGGTTTGCTGAGCCTCAGCCTGCGGGGTGTCCGCAAGGAGATTTGGCCCATTAGACCGAGATGGCTCTGCAGAGCTAGCTTTAGTGGTTCCCCCGGAGGGCGTTAACGGAATGCTAACGTTTAATTTTAGAGGAGCAATGGTTTGCTCAAAGGCTTTAAATTTTTCCTTGAGCGTAGCGAAATTATTCTGTAAGTCGGCCAGATCCCGTGGCACGGTGTTATCTGCAACTTTTAGTTGCTCAGTTTGCACCCGATTTAGGAACTCTAGACGTCTTCCGAATAGGTTCATGCGCGCACGAACGCGAATCATTTTGATTCCTCTTTCGGAATCGAGGTTCTCCAGGTCGTCTTGCAAGACAAACAAGGAGTTCCGGGCTAACGCTATCTGTTGCAAGAGGATATCTTCGGTGAAGTTTCCCATTTCGGGCTCAACGCTATTCTGTAGAAGGGACCTAAGAGAGGTTCGCATTTTAGCTACAATATCTTTCTCACCACCTCTAGCTACCACTTCAAAAGCCAGCTCAGTGTTCTTTAACGAGTCTACTAAACGCAGCAAATCCACTGCCATTTTAACTGTTGCTGATAAAA
The DNA here is from genome assembly GCA_963513935.1 of Aphrophora alni. Lineage (NCBI taxonomy): Eukaryota > Metazoa > Arthropoda > Insecta > Hemiptera > Aphrophoridae > Aphrophora > Aphrophora alni. Next base: position 10,420,783 of record OY740769.1, on the reverse strand, counting down.
TAAAAAAAAATAAACCAAGTGATTTTTTTTTTTTTTTAAAAAAGATGATACAAAATGAAGAGAAGGACCAGAGAATGACTGAAGAATTATATGTAGTGTAGTTGTTGTGTATATGTGTGTGTGTAAGTATGAATTAATACAGACAAGCGAAAGAAAACTCGAGAAAATTTTTGAAGGGAATTTTGAATATATTTTTTTTGTTTTTTTTTGTTTCTAACTATTTTTGGGTTTTATTATTTATTTAATTTTTTTTTTTGGAATTCCCGAATGAGCCCGCTGTCTGGATCAAATTCAGTGAATGACTATAGTGCAATGTATGTAAATATAAAAAAAAAATTTACTTAAGCAGAGAAAATAATAAAAAATAATTTTATCAAAATTGGTTTAGAAGTTTTTGTGTAAGGTGTTTATATTAAAACAAATAATAAAAAAAGAGACTATAGATTTATATAGATTTAAATATTTAAAATAAAAAAAAATTTCATCAGCAATAGTTGTGCAGTATTTGAAAAAGCTGCAAAACGTAAAAATGAGCCTTGTTTAACAAAGAAAATTTGAATTTAAATTTAGATGGTTCCAATGCAAAATTTTGAAAATTAACTACGGTTCCAGAATTTAAATTAACAACTCTATAATTTAATTTAACCACACTAGAATCTAGAATCAACCACGCTCTGCTACCAGAAACATGTTACCAGGGGACTAAAATTTAAGAAAGGCGGAACCAAAATGGTAACAATGTTTAGAAATTAAAAAAAAAATTAAAAAGACAAAAACAAATTTAGTGATTAACAAGGCTCAAGTTTATTGAAACAAAGAAATTTCGACGTTTCAGATTTTATCATTTACAACTGAGAAAGACATCCTGAGACAAAATTATCATAAACAGCTTATGATTAACAATATTATAATTAATAAAAGTTATACGCCCTTAAAGTAAAATATTATAATTTAAATAAAAAAAAATTTAATCAATAGATTCTGAAAATTTATCCCCCCTTTTTAGTTTATATATTTTATAGTTACAAAATTTAACACAAAAGACAATGAGCACAGCTTAACAATTAACAGGATTATAATTAATCCAAAAAAAAGATTATACGCCCTTATATGTAAAAATTACAAAATAAAAAAAGATGTAAAGATACTGATATTTATTTCCCCCCTTTTGACTTTATGAAATGATAGTTTTTTAAAACGGTTACATAATATTACTTATTTGATAAGTTTCTTAAATGCTATATTGGCCAATAAATATATATGTTTTAGATAAAGAATTTATTATGAAAAGAGTAGTTTATTTTAAAAGAAAGAAAAGAAAATTTTGAATATTAAATTTTTAAATTGACGTCAATTATTTTAATTTAGAGAATAACCTCTTGGAGGTTGTTAGGACCGAAAGTTTGCATGCAGGCTCCACCCAAGTATTTTTTTTTATATATATTATAATTAATTACACAAGTCTACATCTAAAATATAGTTTTTTAAGAAAACATATTCGCTGAAATAAATTTAGGCACATATACAATATGAGTTTAATTAAAGTTCTATAAAGTCAGTTTTTTGTAACATCACTTTTGTGCACGTGAAACTCTGAAGCTATGTTGAATAAAACGTGTTTTGTTAACAGGACGAAACATGTTTAGATCTTTTGCTGTGTTTCTTCTACCAGCATATTAGCTATGGCAAAAAACATGTTTTTTAGCGTCTGTACAAAATCAGACATGTTTTAGCATTAATGTTCATTATTAAAGCAAATATCTGGTTTTTGTCAAAATTAAAGAAAATTGATTGTATAACAGAAATTCGTTAAGATTGTACTTAAAAGCTTCTTAGATGATTATAAATCTATTTATATATATTTAATTTTGTTTGAAACAAAGCTTGTATAAGACTTGCAAAGATTTGCAAAAGTCTGTAAAACGAAATTTTCTGATTTAGAACAGATTTTTCCAATTGTTTTATATTTGACATGTTCAATAAGATATTTTGATCATTTAAAGTTCAACATTAGTTTGCACCTATTTCACATAATTGTTCAAAACTCAAAATGTGCCTTTGCAAGGTTTTGTAAAGTATGTCTTAACAAAAGAAAATTTTTATAATCATTGAGTTTCAAAAGAACATTGAATATTAAATAAAACATGAAATACATATTTTAAAAATACATGATAATTAATAAATTGTTTTAAAGCATTAACAAAAATTTAATATATGATAAAATCTGTAAAGCTTAGTACCTGGAAAATCCTGTCGCAGATCACGTGAGCTTGTGCCGAGAAAATAATTTATTAAACATTTTAAACTAAAACGCACAAACTAAATTTTAACATATCGTTGAAACTGAGTTGCAATTTTTGAAGACCAAGTAAGAAAATTTATCTCTAACGTAACTATCTAAAAAAAAGTCAGGCATTGTGAGTGACTACAGGTAGACTTAGCAACCGGTATTAGAGAAGATAGGCTGTCTTGCCGTTGTACTTTACCCTCCGCTATCGTACGATCATTAGTTTTGGACAATCTCGGCAGGTGACAGCATCTGTCAAGCAACGGAAGTTGTATGTGTGGAAGTTGAGTGAATGACGTTTTATTTCAGAGGTGATTTGAATTTGAATGCTACAAAGTTACGAAATTTAATTAAATGTACACAATAGTATCAAATATTTTTCTTCCATCGGCTTAAAGACTTTGATTGATTGGAGTTCCCAGAGGGGATGACTATATTAAGGGCGTCGCAATTCCGAAGAACCTTTGTTGTGTCTACATTTCGTCATGTAGTCTTGTGTCAGATTCCTCTCTTTCATCTTTCCTATCAGGTCTTTCTTGACCAAATCTTGTTCTCTTCCGATCCTTACGCTATTAGATTATTCGAAAACTAGTGATCTTAATTTCGTGATATTTTCTTCATTTGTTTTTATTAAGACGATGATAACCCGAGAGGTCTTTCGCTTTTAAACAAGGTGGGAAAATATCAATGGATTGAGCAATGAACAAACTTTTAGAAAACTAAATAGGTTATTTGAAAATTCGAAACTTTTCCACAATGAAATAACCCCTGGGACGCTGCTTAGACAACATAAGAAAGGATTTAAATATATTAGATACTCAAAACTAGCTAAATAAGAACCAGAAGCGAGCTTATTGGTAAGATAATATTTTTTAACACTAATAAACCTCCCATGGTTGAAAAATTACTTATAATATTAGAAATATAAAGAGGTGTTGTATACAGTTTAATTTCATTTGTAACCCTAAGTAGCTCACCATATATTACGGGCTTAGCAATTCCGAGGGAACTTTACGTTTGGTCTTTGCACGCGTACTAAGAAAGTGTTTTGAAAATATTCAACTCCAAGAGTGTTTTTACCCAAAAACAAGTATCATATCTTTGTTATTGATGGGTCGATTTTGATCAAAATTGGTGTGTTGCTGTATTTGGGCATAATTTATTTCCATAGCACCACCATTAGGGTTGCGTGATATATAAATATTTATATATATTATATATATTTTATATATAAAACTATCTCAACTATCCCCAGGTGAAACTGCGATCATCAACTAGTTTAGTCTATGTGCGACTGCAAATTTATATCATAAATATTAACTTTCGGTCATCCATTTATCTTTTAAAGAACTTTTTGTTTTAAAAAGTTCAGATTACAAGGTTTCCTTTAACATTCAAAAACAAACATTTCCCGAAATGAATATGAGGTATATTTAACCGAGAGTCGTCCTTGAATTTATAGTTTCCTTCTTCTCCATTCCACAAAACTTTTGTTAGGAGTTTGAAGTATTTTCTTGCGGTTCCAGATTTACGTATTCAGGCAGTAACTTATTTCAAGTCCCCTAGGAGCAACCCTTTAACGAGATATAACACGTTTTATTTGGAGGAAGAAATGACGTCATCAAGGGTGACCGAACTTTAAATCCATTCTACTTTAAACCACATTCGTATCGTTGCTATTTCGAGTAAATGTAAATCATTTTGAATACACTCCTTGTTTGACAATGTTTGGAGGAATAACAAAACGCTTTTTTTGTGCTAAATTTTTGCGACAAAAACATTGTTTAAAAAATATAAACCCTTGTAAATTTTTTGGGGAATACCTTTGCATCATTCGAAACGTTTTACCAGAATGTGTGAAATAGTTTAGATTTGTTTCGTGTAATCTTGATTTAAACCGATTTTAAGTTCGTCTGTAAACTTAGTCCAGCAATGGTAGCCAAGTCACTAGTTTATGTAAAAAAGAGTTGTTCAGTCTAAAAAGCATTCCCATGAAAACAAGTTTAAGATTATTCAAAAAATGTTTACTGAGCAGTACATTCTGTACCCATTTTTTAAAGTAAAATATGTGGAGATATTTTGGCAAAATCTTGAGCCCAAATTTTTTGTTGATTTAACTAACTAAATATTTAGGGTAGCTCTTAAATAAAACCATAAAATTACTATTTTATTAAAATCGGTTGTAACGAATTTAATAAAGTCTTTAAAGTCTAGAACAAACAGTATTGGTATCTTCAAAAATGCCTATTCGTGCTGAGTTATCAATAAAAAAACATAAAATCGGCCAAAGGGTTGTACAAAACACTCGTTTTTCAAAAATCGTCTATGTCAATTTCGTTCTAATTTGACTAAATTGTGAAAATTATTGGCCCAAACGCGTGTGCAAAACCACAATTTATAATGAGTTATCACCCTCATCCAACCCAAAACCAAAATTCTAGTAAATCCACTTGTGATACATCTGATTAAAAAAAAAAAAGAACAATCTAGTTATAAGCCAGTGTACAGAGGGATTGCTTATAGAAATGGTAGCTTAATCAAAGCAATTAATTACAGTTTAACCATTAAATAGAGATAACCGTGTCAAACACACCCACGCACAGATTGGCACTGACAGATACACACGCACAACCCCACAACCAACGTTTTTACAGACGTTTCTTGTTGAGGTATACTCTACTTAATGAAAGTTGTGTGATTGATTAAAAATTCAATGTTTTTGTTGGGGTCAACCTAAGCGTCAAAAGTGTTTTTTTTTTTTGTTTTTTTTGCCTATTTGTCTATGGTCTATGCAGTTCTTTACAAATAAATATTGAGCTTGACCTGTGAGATAATATTAGATAGAAAAAAAGTTATAGTTTTGTTACTGTAGCTCATGTATCACTGAGGATGGCGACTTTGTCGTTGAAACGTGTTTGATTAAGTAAACATAATTTTTGTGAGATCTTGTGTTGGAGTTTTTTGGACTGTTATACGGGCAAATATTAGATATATTATCCGAAGTGTTTATACAGTGTGTCGCGAAATTCCTTGGAACCGCGAGATTTTACAAAAACCTTTCAATTTTTAGAAGCAGATATGATACTGAGTTTAATTTTGTGAAACAATTTTTTTATATCGTCTTTTACCAGGGTACAAAAAACCAAAACGTTCTCTTGTATATTTATTTTAAAAGACAGCGAAAATTAAAAATATTCAATTTAGATATCTCTGAAACCGAACTTTACTAAACATTTACAAGAAATATAAAAAGTTTAATTTTTAATGACAAATAGTTTGTATTTTAATATTTTTTTATACTGCTTCAAAAACAGCTGTTTTTAATACATGCATTGAGATGCTGAAGTTAAATCCTTTCATTAAACCCTTTATCAAACATTACATCCCTAGAATCTCACAAGTTTTAAATTCTAGTTACGCAAGATGCTGTTTTTATCATTACAGACGTAAATCTACATCGTTACATGTATAATTAGCTCATAAATGTTTAAAACATTGTCTCTTATTTGTATGAAAACATTATACCGACGTTCAAAGAATACTAATCAACACTCTTTATAAAATTAATAAAAGAATGGAAAAAGAAACCGTGAAGAAATAGAGCGTTAATTTCATTCATAATAAATCTTAATCCATAAAATGTATGTCATGATCTCCTTAAACATTCAGAGTGAGGAGAAATTGGTCAAAATATGAAAATGAATAACAACAATTAAAAACAATTATTCACATTTTCATTCTAAAACAGCTTATAAAATACAATAGAGGCGGCAGTTGAGGGCAGTAAACAAGCCTGAACTGGCTCAGTTATTGGTCGTAACAAAATTCAGTTTACTGGTGGATGGTTGGTTCAGTTTATTACATGGAAAATCTGACTTCAATTATGGAAGTGAATAAAATATACTGGTATTTGTATGATCGTTTCAACGGTTTAATATACTGATAAATTAGCATCTTGTTTGAACAATAAACTTTGACATTGGTTGCAATATTTTGCATAGAATACTTTTTCGTCATACTGCTTCAAAAATAGCTGTTTTCAATACATGCATTGAGATGCTAAAGTTGTTCTTTTTAGTCCTAGGACCTAAAAACATCAGCTGAGGTCGAGGTCATTAGCTGTTGCTTCGCTTATACGAATTAATTAACGATTGTAAAGAATCTATAAAAACAACCTATTCTCTCTATTGTAAATAACAGATAAAACAGCTGTTACCATCGATTTTTATAAATAAGTACCACTAACACAAACTAAACAGCTGAAAACTTGTGTAACTTTCCAAACTTTTGAAGGTAAATAGGTTATAACATTTCAGTTTTTGTGAAATTGTTTTCTTATATTGTTTGCAGTTCATCACTAGGACCAAATAAAAGGGAATAAAAGTGTAATCTCAATCGAATTCATCGGCAGTTAAGTGAAGTTTACGGTAAAAAGCTTTTTCTCATCAGGTCCTGTTGGTGGGAGCAAAATGGTGAGAGTTATTTAAAAATGGGTGGAGTGAAATTGAGGATGAGAGCAAGGAAGGCAATCGTCTTCGGTCACAGATGGCAATGTGCAACGTGTTCAACAATTGATTCTTCAGACAGAAGAATGACGGAAGACGAAATCGCAACTGAGATGAATATTTCTCATGGAAGTGTGCACAATATCATATCTGAGTAACTGCAGTTTCGTATAGTGTGCACTCGATGGGTACCTTACTCACTAGAGAACACAAAGATGAGCGTTTTTAATTTTAAATAGGCTCTGCCGATTTTTAGAGAGACTTGTGACTGGAGATGAAAGCTTCCATCATTTCACTCCTGAAACAAAACGAAGTTCATACAAATGGAGACGTGCTCAACTCCCCCCTCCAAAAAAGTACGACAGGTTCCATCAACAGGATAAGTGATGTTGACTCTTTTTTTCGACAATCAAAGAGTAATGCGTACTGATTTCAAGCCAAGGGTAACAACAATTAATGCAGCACTTTACTGTGAAACCATAAACAGACTAAGAAAAATAATTAAAGACCGCTGCACAGTAAAACTGTGAAAAGGTGTTATTCTTATCCACGACAATGCAAACCCTCATTCTGTTCGTGTCACAAGAGACCTCATAACTCAGAAGTTCAAGTGGGATCATCCTCCCAATAGTCCAGTCCTTGCGCCTTGTGATTTCTAAGTTTTCGGTTCAATGAAAGAAGCTCTTGCCAAACAGCGATTAGGAAATGATGAAGAAGTGTAAATGCAGTAAGAAAATGGTTGTCAGAAGTTGGAAGAAATTTAATGAAGGAGTTTTAAAACTTGTCACTCGATACGATAATTGTCTGAATCGATATGGCGATTTTAAAGAAAAAATAGAGTTTAATCTAAGTCTTAGAGTAAATAAAGAAATTTTCTTAATTTTGAAACTTTCCATTTTTTTAGCTAGTGCAGTTTACTTTTCGACTGCACATCGTAACCTAAAATTTGATTCTCATTTTTAGTGTAGTGACATTTTTAGAAAAAGTTGCTACGTACAATATTTGAGGCTTGTGAAACACTATATGTTATTTTCCTTGTTTAATAACAAAATGAACTACATCTTAATTTTATTATTTTCGTATGTGGGTTGAAACATTAGGAATTTATAAGGAAAAAATCTTTATTTTTATATTATTCATGTAATGAAAATAATAACATAACTGATATAAAGCTACATTAGGGTATACAATTACAATACACAATAGACGTCAGACCTGTAGAAACTAAATTTAAAAGTCTACGTTCTTAATTAAGTTGAAATACTAGTATATTTATTATATTGAAAATAATTGATATTGAAGAATGCCGCGGGCAGGATTTCGTAACTAAATGAGTTATTAAGCCTCTAATTAACTTTACCCCCACCCTACACTACCCTCATCTATCTCCTTCAGAAAATATTTCTCTATAGCTAAGAATTGTCAAAGTAAACATATTAATACCGCGTCAATCGATTTAAAATATTACATTAGTAATTTGTTGAAAAAACGAGTGTTGAAATAATGGTAAGAGTTTTAAACGTTTTTTTTAAAAAAATTTAATAACGTTCCACAAAAGCTTATTTGTGAAACTTCAAAATCAGTTTTCGAAAATAAATAGATAGTGATTGTTTAAAAATACGTAAATACTAACATAATATCCTTAAACAAAGTTAGTAATAAACTTTCTCTTATCTGGAATTTAAAAAAGGTTTTCAGTCGAATAAGGATGAATTATTCTTTAAATATGTGAGTAATTTCAAAAAATAAACGTTGAAAATTTTTAAAACACCGGGTTTTTCGAAACTACAAATCTACCTGAGGGTCTTGAATTAGCATATAATAGCTTATTTATTATAGTTTTAGAACCTATACAATCTTGTTTTTATACCAAGATTAAAATAGAAAAACATGTTGATCAACAAATGTCACTAAAATAAATTTCAGTTGTACCTTACTTCCGTCAAATCAATTGATTCTTGCATTCCTTCAGTCGGTAAGTCTTGCATCCTTCCAATCACCAGGATCTTCCATCCGTTCAATCACCAGGATCTTCCATCCGTTCAATCACCAGGATCTTCCATCCGTTCAATCACCAGGATCTTCCATCCGTTCAATCACCAGGATATTGCTCTGACCACTTTTCAGAGTCTTGCAAACGTCCCTTCTCCATGGTCCGACACATTCGTCCAGTATCCATGGTCTTGCACCCCTCCAGTCTCCAAGATATAGCGTTTGTACAATTTCAAGCGTTTTACACCACTTTCTTCAAGGTCAAAATTCGTCAATTCTCCAGGGTCTTGAATCCGTTATCTATGCAGGTCTAGCATTAGTCCAGTCTCCAGTGTCTTATATTGCATCCGTCCCATCTCTATAGTCTAGCGTTTGTCCAATCACTAGAGTCTTCCGTCCTTCCCCCTCCCCCATGGTCTTCTATCCGACCTGTCTCTAGGTTCCAGGATCGATTCTATTACCAGGGTCTAACATCCGTCCAGTCTGAAAGGTCTTTCCCAATCTCAATAATCTAACAATCGTGCTGTCACCAGATTTAGGATCTATCAAATCTTCAGGGTCATATATTCGTGTCTCTAAAGGGTCTAGCATCCTCCCAACCTGCAGTGTACAACGTCTGCCTTGTGTCCAGAAACCTGAACATCCCGTTTCCATTGTGCAGTATCCATCCAGTGTTCATGGTCCAGCAATCATCGAATTTCAGCGGCCGCGTCATCCATCTTGTCTCCAGAGTTTTGTACACATCCGAATTTAAGAGTTTAGCATCCGTTCGGTTTTCAAGCTCCTGCATCCATCCAGTATCCATAGTCCATCATCATCCATTCAGTATAATGAGTCCAGCGTCCGTTCAGATTACATGATTCATTTAATTTGCAGCTGTTGCATGTAAATAATCAACCAGTAAAAAAAATGCGCCTCCAATACCTAACTACATCATTATAATTACTAGTTTAATGTAAACACAGAATATAATTCAAATGTTTTCAATCTTCAGCTATTACGAATTAATTTACATAGTAAAGATAGGATTAAATACTAGTATATTCATAAAATATCTTAAAACACATTGTATATTGCCAATGTTATTATATGAAACGCTACTATAATCAGAAGTAATTGAAAGCAACAAACATTCGTACTGATTTCTGATTTCTACGACTTATAAATTAGAGTTTTATAAACGATTTCCGTTTACATGTATCTATAATTAAAAGTAAATTTCTGAGAAGGATGATCATAATTACTTGCACGCGATCTTCTACCCACTACCACATAATTCACATCATTTTTCTGTTGTTTCTTTGTAGCACACTCTTAAATATATTTCTTACAATGGTTCTAGAAGGCCCTCTATTACACAAACGAAGTACTTGAAAAGCCAGTACAATCTTTATTGAAATTAAACATTCAGTACGTAAATAAAGAATGTAACTTTCATGTATCCCTGAAAAGAAATTGTAATCGATAACTTTACATTGTTTGTTTGTTTAAAATCCTTTTAATTCTTTATTCTTTACGAAAACATATGAAACAAAACAAGGAAATTTCTTCAAGTGTAATATTCAAATTTGATTTTTGCTTGTAAATATTAGAATATTTACACCGAAGAAGAGATGAAGACAAAGTGTGGATCCCTAACTTTTGAATACTCTAATAGAGTCAAGGCTGGAATAGAACACAAGGATCTAACACAAGACAACATGAACAAAGGTGTAAATCCAGCTAGATCCCTCAGGATTGCTGGATTTGAAAACAAATCCCTCAAGGTATTTGTTTTCAAATTATTTCGCTACAAACTGTTAGGAATCTGCTTTATTGAATGAACAAAAACTGACGCAACGAAATGTCTAAATGTCCCCTCTAGTGGAATAATTTGCCAAAAATGTTTTCTCACTATATAGCCTATACATATGCGACACGTTAGAGTTTTTTGGTTTCTGAAAAAGTTTGTAGATTCAATCGAATTTGAAAATTATTCGAAGGAGAAGGATTGGTAGCATTTGGGAAATGTCATGAAGGATGCTTGTAAGTTTAAATTTGAATTAACGACAAAGTTTAATATTTGAATGTCCAAGTATCTTTTTCGTGGTGGGGGGGGGTGGATTATTTAAAACGAAATTGTCTAACAATATGGGCAAATTTATTTGGGACATTTTTATTGTTTTTAATTTAATTTCCTATACGCTTATTTAAGTAAATTACAAGGTTGAATAATTGTCTGGATCTTATAACTTATTGATTGTCTTTATTAAATGCTTACAAATAATACCGTCATTGATATTATTTTTGTTACAAAGAAATAATTTTTTATTTGTTTTTGTTCTAGATTGTTTGTTTGAATGAATTTTGTTTATTTGTTCATTAAAAATGTAGGATTTTATTTCAGAGTTACTTTAAATATCAACCAAACTAAGTTTTCTGAACATTGTTATGTTTGTTTTGTTTTTAAAAAAGATTTAAAAGGTAACCATTTTTGTTTATTCTAAAGAGATTTGTACATGATAAAGCACTTTTTATTAATATTATTATACATATTCGAGCACACGGTTTGTCTAATAGCTGATGTTCTAGTCTTGTGGGTAAGTAGGATTCGATTCCACTGTGGGCTCTAAAAAATGTCCGTGTTGAACCAGCTTCGTGGGCTCTAGTTACGCTTCCGATTAGTGGCTAATACAAATCACAAGAACTGTAACTACGACGACGGTTACTCAATATGCTGACCACACTTATAGCAGGCCTATCCCTAACAGGCTGTTGGAATAAAGTTTTATTTTTATTTATTTATATATACATACACTAGAGCATTTACATATTTATACGCTTTAAAAGTTACAAGTCTTAAAAGCTTTACAATACGCAACTTTATTCCGATTTTGCTCAAATTTGGTTTATCTGCCCGATTTAAAAAAATATTTCATAAGTTTTTAACCATTAGGTATTTAAAAATCGAGGACTTTTTTTAAATTTTAAAAATCATATTTTGTGGATTTTACCTGGAACTTTGTACAACTTTCTACTGTAGCGCATTGCGTGCTACTTTCAAATCTGCATCAGTTAGTTTTTTACGATAAAGAATTACTAAAAATAAATTTGTGAAAGCTTTAACTTCCAAATTAAAAAACAAAATCAGAACAATATCTATATAATAATAAGAAATTCCAGCCACAGTTTAATAGTTAATGTTTTATTATTGTTTGAATAACTGAACACATTTTCGCCCAATTTCAAAATGGACACCCTTTACAACGATTTTTCGTAGCTTCACGATGGAGGGAATTTTTCAATTTTTAAACTCTGTTATTTCAAATTAGTTTTTTAATCGAAAGTCGCTCTGCTTTCCACAATAGTTTATTTCGTACAATTTTAAAATGTACATTAAATCAAGTCAAATTTGTTTTCTCAGATAAAAAATTAAATGAGTATTAATTAAATAATTTTTTTAAACTATATCCTTAAAATTAAATAAAAATCAGAAATATTATTTACTAGGATTTAAGCCATATTTTACTAGTACATTAAGTTTTACAAATATAATTGAAAAAAATGGTAGACAATTTTCAAAATGGCGCCTTTTAAAAATATTGTTTTCTTAGTTTTAAACATTTTTAAATTTAAAAAACTGTTGAAGTCTTCAACAAAATTAATTATATTTTAAAAGATACTTTTTCATGATCGTAGACCGTCTGAGAAAGTTGTCCTAAAAGCAAAATGACTTTAAAACAAAGTTTAGATAAAAAGATTTACGTCTTAAAATATTGCCAACTCTCCAGAGAAGATTTCTACCACAAGTAATTTGGAAAATACTGAAATGAGCATTGACCATAGTTAGTTGGATTCGTTTTTATAAAACTCCTAACTAACTGTAATTTTTTTGACTTTCAATTTGGTAAATTGGTTTGGACTTTAAATATTTACACTTCACAAAAATTTCATTAAAATTACTTCAGCCGGTTTTGAAATAATCGAATCTTAAGTCAGAATTTACACATATAAACTAGAGGTGGTATTTTCTTGAACTGAAAATAAAAAAAATAAAACAGTTCTGTTTTATATTCTAACTGCTATTTTTCAGAAAATGTTGAAAATGTTTTATCATAAATTCCTACTTAAAATTTGAGCTTGATTTGATTTTTTATGTGAAAGTTTGCACATCCAATATTTTATATAAAAATCTCTTAAAGCTAATGTCAAGTTTACAAAATTAATTGGAGGATGTTGCACGACCTATTTTATTCGCAGGTCGAGAGTTTGTCTATTTTAAGATTTTACAGAAACGTTTATTGTTACGAAAAAAAAAAAACATTGTTGTAAAATAGTAAACATAAGAAAAATCTCTTAAATAATATTTACATAATGTTTTGAAAATTTTTACATATTTTTTTATTACGACTAATGACCTTGAATATCATAATCAGTAAGAGATAAAAATAACTGTGAAGAGTGGAAAAAGTTGTTCAACTTTCGTTATGGTATATTTAAAACTCCAATTGACTGTCACTTGATAACAAAGTATAAAATATTCATTGTTAATTACTTAACAAGCTTTAACACATTCTTGTTTTTAACAATTCCAACAAACAGTAAAAACTCACCGTTATCACCGAAGTGTGAAATATTCAGCATAACACAACGACCGCACTACCAATTCATAATTTTAGTTTGACACAAAAACCTCACATATTTGTTCACATGTCACATTAACATCGCGACGTCGAGAGCTCAAATTAGACGCATAACTTGGCTGTAACCACCGTCGGGACGCTACTGCTAATATTCCTGTCGATTTTATCTTAGGATCTGGCACACGCCCAGTACGCATGCGCCAACTGTGGTTTCTTGTCATTCTGTCTCTTTCAGCAGCTGTTTCACATTTGACAACTGAAATAAGTGGCAAAATTTGCACGTACATGTGATTTAATAATCTTAAACATTTAATAATTTGTTTGGAGGTTTTAAATGGACCAAAAACAGTGGTTTAACTTTCTCAATTTAATACTTTTTCGAATATTTTACACGATTTAATAATATTTTTTTAAATTTACATTGTTAGTTTATTTGTATTTATATTATCAAACGTTATTTAACGAACAATTTTAATATGTTTGTGAGTTTTATTTTGAAACGAGCGAAAGGATTTTGATGAAATTGTGTGCATGTACTGTTTCGTATCTGAAAACATATTTAAGACCCGAGTTTGGGCAAAACTCATTTAGGAAGTTAAAATTCGGCTCTTTCGATTGAAACAAAACGGTACTTTTTTTTGATGAAATGTACAAATGTATTTTATTCCGAATCTACATAGCTTCTATTTGTAATTAAATTAAACCATTGCACAAACTTTCTCGCTCGTTCATCCTCGAAAACAAATAAAACGAACCAAAACTTATCGTCACCGTAAATGTTAGGTAATTGTCAATCGTAAAGTGCAAATGATACCATGGAACCCTTCTTTGAAACAAATATATACAGGGTGTTCAGAAAATTTTAATACCAAATTTTAATGGTGATTATATGGGCCAAAATAAAGAAAAGTTCCTGCAAAAATATACATGGGTTCTACCAAACGTAGGAATCTGTGTCTGGAACACATTACCATAAATAGGTGGGTTCATACAAAGACCAGCAAAGTATGGGCACCAGCCTTATGAGGCACAACAATAAATAAATCATTACTTAAGTGTCCCATCAGGTAATCCTGAGAAGAAAAAAAAAATAATTGTGAATTTTTGGCTCAGAAATATATATTTCTGTAGGAATAACTTTATCAGTTTATATTTTAATTACAACTATTTATAAATATTTATTGTATTTTTTAACCACACTATTTTAAGTTTTTCTTCAAAATTTAATATTTATTTTCAATAAATTCCAAATATTTCTTTGAAAATATTTGTTTGTTAATGAACATGTTCCCTTTAGTTATGAATGATTTTAAATTTTCATCCATTAAAATAATAATTGACTGTATAAGCGTTTAATTTTCTAATTTAGGCAACTTGGACTTGCATGAAGGAGGATGTGAGAATTTTATTTTTTTTTTATTGTATGTAGAAGAAACTTTTGTTGTTATTAGTTAACTCTGTATGATTTATGGCAGACAAAATCTAATACATAAGTCAAAGTGTTGTTAAAACTTTCATACTTTGAGTAATATTGTAAAAATGTGAGCACTATTGCAATGACAAAACAAAAGTACAACTTTGGAACACTTGTATGATACTTTGCAATCTCATTCAACGTGTTACAAAATTTGTAAACCAAATTTCACAACTCATTCAAACACGCAATCGAGTATATAAATCCAAAAAATGATGATTTGTTGAAATAAATGCACAATTATACGTTGAACTTTTTAAAGTGATCAAAATTTTAATGTACGATGATATATGAATTAAGTGTTACGAAATATGAGGCGGTATACGTTTTATAAACGTTATCACGTCGTGAACAAGACAAGTAGAAGTTACATTTCGAGTGAGTTAGGTTACGTTAGGTCAACATTATAAATTTTGTTATTATAAATTTAGAGTCCATTTGTAATTATTATTCCACATAAACTAATCAAACTTAACTTAACATTACCTTCTTATAATTAACCTGACCTAACCTAACCTAACCTAACCTAACCTAACCTAACCTAACCTAACCTAACCTAACCTAACCTAACCTAACCAAACCTAACCTAACCTAACCTAACCTAACCTAACCTAACCTAACCTAACCTAACCTAACCTAACTTAACTTAACATAACCTTCCCTTACTTAACCTGACTATACTTCACCTAACCTAATCTGCCCTGATCGAACCTAACCTGACCTGTCTATACCTATCCTGTTGGCGGAGAGTTAGAGCTAATTTTATTGTTTACAGGGGGGGGGGATAATTGAATTTAAAAACGACTACTTCATCACTTTAATACAACTCGTTTGTGGTTTAAACATTAACGAAAAGCCTTTACAAATAAAAGATATATTTAAAAAAAAAATTATTAACGAAAAATACCACATGTTTCAAGCATTCAGATTATAATTCAATCTGCTTTTGTTTTTAAATAAAATCTTAATAAATATAGCTGTGAACTTGAAAAATCCAATTTTTTCCCTGATTTTATTTTGTTCTAAATTAACAATATATGCATGGAATTTTGTATAACATATACTTTAGTTATCGAAATATATGAGAAAATATTATCACTTAGAAAATGAGATTGTATACACAGTAATATTAAAAAAAAAAAAAGTTTAATTTAAAATGATAAATACTCTTTCATTAATTAAAAATTACATACATTTTAAATTTCAAGAATATCATTTCATCTGCTTTTTAAGGTGGAAATGATAAAGGATCAAATTCTGACAAGGATAAATGTATTTTATGTCACAAGAAGAGGTAGTGGAGTGGAAAACTAAAACTTCCATCCAGGTTATGGATATCCTTATGTATACGATAAACTGTTTAATACAAAATGACGCATATGTTATAACATGAAATTTATGTTACATTTATACAGCAAACACTCATGTAATGACCGTATAATTTAAAGTAATGTTTATAAATGATGAAACACTCGTCTAAAGGTGTAATGGAAATCTGTAATTATTCATGGACAGTAAGTTTTCCGTGATAAATAAACGTTTTATAACTAACAATACAAACATGTAAAGTAAAAATAATGATTATGTAAATCATTATAATATATATATATATATAATATATATTATATATTGTTAGAATCTTATAGAATCTCTAATAGAATATGTTTTTATTCTTAAGTGTTACATACAGTTGAACCAGAGATTGAATAGAATAATAATCGATTTAACCTAACAAAGCGTTTACAAATTACTAACCTAACCTAACCTAACCTAACCTAATCTAACCTAACCTAACCTAACCTAACCACAGATTTAATAGAATAATAATCGATTTAACCTAACAAAGCGTTTACAAACTACTAACCTAACCTAACCTAACCTAACCTAACCTAACCTAACCTAACCTAACCAGAGATTTAATAGAATAATAATCGATTTAACCTAACAAAGCGTTTACAAACTACTAACCTAACCTAACCTAACCTAATCTAACCTAACCTAACCTAATCTAACCTAACCTAACCTAACCTAACCTAACCTAACCTAACCTAACCTAACCTAACCTAACCTAACCTAACCTAACCTAACCTAACCTAACCTAACCAAAACAAACCTAACCTAACCTAACCTAACCTAACCTAACCTAACCTAACCTAACCTAACCTAACCTAACCTAACCTAACCTAACCAAACCTAACCTAACCTAACCTAACAAAGCGTTTACAAATATTTGTATGCATGTTCATGTCCCTTAAAATTTGTTTCCAAACGGGGGAGTAGAGCGTCGGAAGCTATATCCACATCTGTTTATATTCTATGGAAAACATTTAAAATAAATAATAATTACATATTTCAAAATAAGGACTATGCAATTTCAATTTTTTTTTAATCATTAACCGATTTTTTGTACATACTAATTATGTTTGGAAAATGAAATACAACGTAAACTATTATTAAAATTATAAAAATGGCGCCAGTAAGTGTTAATTATCGCCTCTTTCTGTTTCTCACTGTAGCCTACTTTATTAGTTATTCATGAAGCATTAGAAAGTTCGGATAATCCAGAGAAACTTCAAAGACAAACTTGTAGGTTGTACGTAGTGCACTTGTAAGAAAACTTTCTGTGAAAACTTTTAATTTTAATCTTTATAGTTTTAACATGTTTCAACTTTAAGTTGATTATCCTTTCCTGCATGAAAATGAAGACAAAATGTGATTAACGAACTTTTAAATTACTGTGATGGTAGTCAATTTTTTATTTTTAAATGTCTTGTTAAAATGAAGTCGCAGAAGAATTTGTTCTGGATGTTTTGCATTTCGTAACCTTGATTTTTTTCACAATAACAAACTAAGTTGAAAAGATGCTCAGAGTCTGGGCTGTTACTGAAAATGTACCGTATAATGGCGTATGAAGATAGCCATAGATAGCCTGATAGGAGGTGCTGATATTGTGAGATACAAGAGTATTTAGATTAAGTTAGGTTATGTTAGGGTGTTTACGATTAGGTTAGGTTGGGTTATGTTAGGTTACGTTAGGTTAGGTTAGGTTAGGTTGGGTTATGGTGTTTAAAATTAGGTTAGGTTAGGGTATTCACGATTAGGTTAAGTTAGTTTAGAGTGTTTACAATGAGGGTAGTTTAGGCTGTTTACGATTAGTTTAGATAGGGTGTTTAAAATTAGGTTAGGTTAGGATTACGATTAGGTTAGGTTAGGCTGTTTACGATTAGATCAGGTTAGCTTAGTGTTTACAATAAGGGTAGTTAAGAGTGTTTACAATAAGGGTAGTTTAGGCTGTTTACAATTAGGCTAGATTAGGGTTAGGTTAGGTTAGGTTAGATTAGGTTAGGTTAGGTTAGGTTAGGTTAGGTTAGTTTAGTTTAGATTAGGTTAGGTTAGGTTAGGTTAGGTTAGGTTGGGTTATGGTCTTTAAAATTAGGTTAGGTTTGTGTGTTCACGATTAGGTCTTGTTATTTTAGAGTGTTTACAATGAGGATAGTTTAGGCTGTTTACAATTAGTTTAGATAGGGTGTTTAAAATTAGGTTAGGTTAGGATTACGATTAGGTTAGGTTAGGCTGTTTACGATTAGATCAGGTTAGGTTAGTGTTTACAATAAGGGTAGTTAAGAGTGTTTACAATGAGGGTAGTATAGGCTGTTTACAATTAGGCTAGATTAGGGTTAGGTTAGGTTAGGTTAGGTTAGGTTAGGTTAAGTTAGGATAGGATAGGTTAGGTTACGTTACGTTAGGTTAGGTAAGGTTAGGTTAGTTTAGATTAGGTTAGGTTAGGTTAGGTTAGGTTAGGTTGGGTTATGGTCTTTAAAATTAGGTTAGGTTTGTGTGTTTACGATTAGGTTAAGTTATTTTAGAGTGTTTACAAAGAAGGTAGTTTAGGCTGTTTACAATTAGTTTAGATAGGCTGTTTACAATTAGTTTAGATAGGGTGTTTAAAATTAGGTTAGGTTAGGATTATGAATAGGTTAGGTTAGGTTAGTGTGTTCACGATAATTTAGGTTATTTTAGAATGTTTACAATGAGGGTAGTTTATGCTGTTTACAATTAGTTTAGATAGGCTGTTTACAATTAGTTTAGATAGGGTGTTTAAAATTAGGTTAGGTTAGGATTATGAATAGGTTAGGTTAGGTTAGTGTGTTCACGATAATTTAGGTTATTTTAGAATGTTTACAATGAGGGTAGTTTAGGCTGTTTACAATTAGTTTAGATAGGCTGTTTACAATTAGTTTAGATAGGGTGTTTAAAATTAGGTTAGGTTAGGATTATGAATAGGTTAGGTTAGGTTAGTGTGTTCACTATAATTTAGGTTATTTAAGAGTGTTTACAATGAGGGTAGTTCAGGCTGTTTACAATTAGGTTAGATTAGGGTGATTACTATAATTTAGGTTATTTAAGAGTGTTTACAATGAGGGTAGTTCAGGCTGTTTACAATTAGGTTAGATTAGGGTGATTACTATTAGGTTTGGTTAGGTGATTAGGTTAAAAGTTCAATTGCTTTAGTAGAAATTAATCCTTCAGTATATTAAAGCGTTAAATTAGTTTAACGAAAAAACAGCAGTTGAAATATTTATATATCACAGAAGTATTATATACTTATTATTCTAACAGACCGCATTACACTTCACTCCAGTGAATACAGGTTTGGAAACCCCGAAAGACCATAGCTTGATATACACCATTTTTCATGTAGTCTTAGGTTACATGTTTACAATCAAGTTTCTCTTTCCGAATCATGTTCTCTTTCTACCCTCACATTATTAGTGTAATCGAGTTCTAGGGATCTTTTTATGTTTTTTACACCCTTCTTTTTTAAAGACAATGATGACGTAAAGGATTTTAACCTTTAAACAAGAAGAAGACAAAGTACAACAGTTCAACAGCACATGGTGAATGCATAGAATGTACAGTATACGTATTTTATAGTGTGCAACATAGGTTGCGTTTCAACTTTGTGAAGGGGTTCTTATGCCGATGAAAATAGAATTTATTACAAAACATGTTGTATTTAATTTACATGAAAAGAAATAAGTGTTAATTCAGGAATTTTCAATATAAAACAATAAATAGAAATAAATTTCGAAATTTACAAAATGAAAGGTTTCTGTCTGTCAGCTTAAATTCTCGAATTTAATAATTACCTTTTTCTCGTATATTGTGACGTTATTTGGTTAGGTTTTAGTTTATGTTTGATTAAAAATGGTTATTTTGTTTCCAAGTCATTAATATTTGTATGCACAAATAAATAAAAATTGAGATTGACTTATAGTTATAATAACGTAGCACGTACATCATTGAATATGACAATTTTGTCATTGAAACGAGTTTGAATAAATAAACAAATTATTTGTGAGAATTTGTGTTCATGCTTTATTCTATCAAATGCACGAGTAATATGAAGACCTGTATTTTCGATATCACATATTTTTTATGTTTTTATTTCAGTGATTAATATTTTGTCATATACAAAACTTGTACGTATTGAACGGTAATTGAAAACGAAACATTTTAGTTTCGTCGGTTAGTTAGATATTTAAAAAAAACAATTTTTTTTGTATACAACACATTATTTTAAACCTTTTTACTGTTGAATATTTTTCGATATATTTAATAATTTAGGAGCTAAAGGTGATTACATTTATTTATTTTTTTTAACTTTTGTACTTGAATAAAACAACAGTTACACCTGTTTCAAACACCCTGTCAATATAGAACTCTGTTAAAATCGTTTTACATTTTTATAGGCCAACATATATAAAATATACAATAACCAAGTACAAAACGTCATTTAAATAAAATTACAAGTACACGTAATATCTTTGAAGTAAACTACTTTAAATTTGCATAAAATGTTGACATAAGCTTTTGCATGTGTGGCACTTTGAACATGCTATTTATTATTGGAATATATTAAAATTTCTAGTTACAATGCATATACTACTTTTCTCTTTATGAATTGTTTCCCTATTTATCATGTTACAGGTGATTTTAAGATTTAGCATAAAACAGGGTTGGCAACATAACAGGTAAAATAATTGTAATACAGGAAAAAACAACGTGACAGAGAGAATAATCCCTATTTTTGTTTCGTTAGTTATTTAATTATCGTGTTGAAATTCAAACAAACAAAAAAATCAGATTCCTAATTTTTTACGTTCATAAAACAAAGTTTTACATAAAAGTTCACTGTTCATTTTGCATACAAAAATAGTTTGTAGCTTATGACCTTCAAGATAAAGGTGACAAAAATTGAATGTAAAAATTTCCAACAGAAGAAATGAAACACAGTAGGTGACATCCGGAATAATGGTAAACGAAAATGCACGTTGCAAAAATTTAGAAAATGTCAGTCGTTGGTAGTCAGCATGTGAGTGAGGCACTTTACTCCACCATTTTCAATTTTCGTAAAATTATGCTAATTTCTGCTACGAAAACAGCTATACATCACAAAGAGCCATGTAAGTAGAGGCTTCCAGACAGTTGCTTCTATTCCATCATTAACAGCTTATAAAGAAGTGACCATTCTTAATGATTTATTCTTATTAAAAAGCTACACGTTGGAGTGTCAATATTATATTTAAATAAATGTGAGAGCTCATTGTTAATTCGCTGCAAACAACATTATAAATATAAAAATTAAGTTTCCTTTTAATAATAAATTGAAAGTTTCAAAATTTCATTGTTAATTTAATGCAAATTGATGTATCAATTTATGAAGATATTTATTTACTCTGAAAAAACAAATTAGACAGAAAAAGCAATATATTTTCCTTTAGACAATTTAAATGTTACTATATATTTATGACTCTTTATCATCGATTATTCTGATTCGTTGGTAATTTTTAGCTAAAGTTTATTTTTATATACTTTAAACTAAACATGAAAGAATTATCTACAATATCTTATTAAAACCTTCCTTTTCAATTTCTTATTTTTATAATTTTATTAGAGTTCAAATTAAAGTTCATTCTTTTCTAAAGCTGTTCTTTTAATATTTGGAAATAAATTAGTCTGCTAATATTTGATATTTTATACGTCTTGGCTTTATAATAATAATAGTAATAATAATAATAATAATAATGATAATAATAATAATATTATTATTATTTATTTCTTCACAATCAAATTAAAAATAAAATAAAATTTGAATGCAATAACAATAAAAATAAAAGTACAATACAAGTAAAAATAACACATTCTTGATCTTACACTTTATATATCTAAAACAAAGATTTTCTTAAATTCGAATTTAAATTATGTGAAGAATAGGTATTCCTTAGGCACATGTGCCTGAGTAGGATTTACCATCATAATATTTAAATCTAGATATTAGAGATCTTATTTTTATAAGATGAATATTTTCCCTTAACTCCACCATTTTTTATACTGGAAACTCTTGATTTTAGATGTAAAACTCAGGATGTTTTATGAAATTCAAACTATTGACTATTCTTTTTTAGTACCTTCACGGCATTAAATACTTTGAAACAAACAAACCATCTTTTAATACTTTCTTTTCCTTCTAGCATTGCAGCAATGTCATTCAGTCTCGTCAACCATTTTTCAACTCCCCCCCATCCTTTCAAATTTGTCGTCGTTTCGATTTTCTCCAACCATTCGTGATTATCTAGGATTAATGTTGTAACTACAACCCACTTTTTTTGTTTAACTCCAATCAGAACAAAGATTTTGTAATTTCTTTATAATTTTTTATATGAGACTCTATTACATAATGTAAATCTACAACTAAACATATTTATTTATTTAATATTTTACTAAATTATTATTTTTAATTCACCTTAATTTAAGTTTTAAAACATTAATTTCTATACCTGAACGATTTCTACCAATCACGTCGCTCTCAGCTGTTCCTGGTTTAAGAAAACATTAATCCAACTCCATCATAGCCACCATTATACAAATATCTGCACTTCTCATCTTCTACATTGTTAGGATTGGCTCCTCTAAACTGCCTGAGTTCATTAACTTTAAACTTATTAAATCAGCCGTTCGATACTCAATTAATCTTTATTAAAATTATTATTAAGAATAACTTATCTCCTATCTTATTACAATACTACAATATCCTTATTACTACTATTAATCCAGAATAACTCTAATTATTGTGACTCACTGATCTAATTCTACGTTATAGTTTATAATGCCTTGTCTCTGAAATAATTCCAAGGTTTATACACACACACACACACACACATACACACACACACACACACACACACACACACACACACACACACACACACACACACACACACACACACACACACACGAAGTTTGCTCATCCTGGTTGCCACTTATGAATGCTCGTCTGAAGTTTCAGTACTCCTAGGAAGCTCTTACTCGCCAAGTACATCTTCAATAATTATTCTCCTAGGAAGCTCTCATTCGCCATGTCCGTCTGGCTATTTTCAAGAATTCCTGCAGCACCTTCCCTTGATCAATCTTGGCCAAGTTCCCTCCAACCCAAGGGTTTAATTATAATTGTAGCATCAATGACGTCTGCCTTACTTGAAAGGTAAGCAATTTCATAATTTTTCTAGATCTGTCACAATAACTGTGTTGTCATTCTGGCTTCTTAAAAAGAACTTAGACTATATTCCTAATAAAACTATCCTAATTTCTAACAAGATGTTTATTTACTTACTTCACTTTAATTATAGTTTATAATTATTTAATTATTCATGTACACCTATTTATATAAGTCTTACCATTATTCCCACAAATAATTTACTACAACAATATTTTAATTTCTAAGAATCAGGTATGTTTAAAAATTTTTATGTGTGTCATACTTTACATCTCCTGTGATATTTCATATATAAATAGTGAATTTGTGTTTACGAGTATTTAGTAAAATATTAGTGTATTGTTATGTTTAATTTAAATTCAGTGTTTTTTAAATTACTATTTAAATTGACTATTACTTCCCTATTTGCATATTAAATATCTTAACCTGTTTACTAGCCTTTTATTTTCGTACCGTTATAAGGGCGGAAGGAATTTTCCAAATACTCTCAGCAAAGTCAAATCTCCTCAAAAATTGAATACGCAAACGGCGACAAGACAATTAGCAGTTTATTAATGTCCTTATTGATTGGCTTGTTAGTATCCAACCGGAAAGTTACTCAATATTTGCCAACGTGATCATCTTTGAAGCTGTCGTACCACTTCTTAATTTGTGCGATACCAGTGGCATTGTTGACGAAATCCTGCTGAACTTCCCGATTTTTTTACATTTGTTTACCATTAAGGTTGATGTAAAATTAGATGAAATATATAATCAAGTCGTTTTTATCATTTATGGAAAATGAAAATCCTGAGGGCGCTAAATAATATTACTCACTCACAAGTTATAATACTTCACTCACAAGTGATCGAAACTCTAGAAATCCTCTTGAAGTTAGTCTCAACTTCCGTATCAGAGACTACCTTCTGTGCTTCATGTTTTTGCGCTGACAAAATTCATCTCAGATACTCTTCAAGCAAACCACTTAAGGGTACGAACAGAACAAGTAGGTCGCGGTGGAGGTGGAGGTCGCGGTGGATGCTACTAGTTAAGTCGCGGTCGATGTTAACAGCACATAGCAAGGAGGCTACCTGCACTGCTCAGTCGAGCTAGGACCACTGTCAAGTGAAGTAGTTTGATGAAATTTGAATGACAAAAAGATTGTGCTTTTACGATGTTGTGCGAGTCAAGTGATAATAGTGATGAAATGTCAGCTGTCACCAAGAGGTGGCTGATAGGTAATATACCCACAATACGGGAGTGAGCTGCACAACTATTGCTATCAGATCTTTCCTCATATTTAGCACATGAAATTCAAAAAAGAACTTAATACGCAAAAGAGTTTATGGAAAGCAACTAGAGTACCATAGCGCACGGAATGACAGACGCCAGACGTGTTCTATGCGAGCTGCTTTGGAGGGGGATGGCAACTTGGCCTTGAACGCACCAATCACAGGGAAGCATCCTTGTAGACCGCGCAGTAGGCATCCATGTAAAACAAACTCATTTGATTTTCAAAAGCATCGATGTAAACCTCCTGGATGGCATCGCGCTAAACCTCCACCGCGACTTACCTGCTCTGTTCTCTTCCATTCATTACAATGTGTTTGTTTTATATTGATGTCGACATCGACCGCGACTTAACTAGTAGCATCCACCGCGACCCACTTGTTCTGTTCGTACCCTAAGGTTTTCAGGGTTAAAAGAATTTTCAAAATCGATTAACGTATTATCGATATTATCTTTCACAAATATATAAACCGACTAATGCACAACCTGCAAACGTTCTCTTTTCTAATATTAGTGTTCAATATAACATAAATCTATACAATTATGACAAATTTATATCTAAAAAAAAATCAACCGTGCGTCTTTAATATTCCATTCTAAACCGTAGATTCTCTTCTAAAACACAATCCAACTAACACTTATTGTCACAACCGTGGCATGATGTTACTTTAAATTGATACATATATTACCGTGTGAACACATGTAAGTACCACACACTATATTATGACAGTCTGGAAACATTAACTCTCAAAATAGACCAAGTTCTTGTCCCTTTATGCTTGCTTTGTTTCACGTCGTTGCATTTCTAAAGGAGTCTAATTTTCTAAGAACAGAAACAAAGCACCTCGTTGACGCGGGAGAAAGCATCTCTCTAGGCATCGGCTTCAAGTTTCACAAATGATTGACTTCTTTTACATCTTTTACTGTGCATTGCGTTTCGCCTAACTTTTATAACTATATAAAAGTGGGAGATTTCAATACTTCCATAAAGTGTACCTTCTGGTTTCTACTTAATGTAAAAAACCGTTGTTACAAAATATTTGTTTGTAATTATGTTGCATTTACAAATTTTGTTAAATTGATAATAAGCTACTTTTAAGATCTAATAAAAAATTTGCACACGAAACATCAAAACCGTTAAATTCTTTTTTAATTTAGAGAATTAAGTAATAGAACGTAAATTAAAATTTAGAGATAGAAATTTTGTCTTCTAAAAAAAGTAAACGATAACAATAACTAGACATATTTGATACAACAAAATTGTTTTAACGAACAATTAAATTACCTTTAATGGTTTCCGCCAGGTGACTTCTTTTTTTAAAAAAGACTTTTTTCTTTTTAGAAAAGAAAAAGAACTCTGAAGATGGAGAACACGCTTCGAAACGCGTAAGTGTTTTTAAAAAAGAAGTCACCTGGCGGAAACCAAAGGTAATTTAATTGTTAGTTAAAACAATAGTGACTTGGATACTATCAACATGATTCTTAAAACAAAATTGTATACAGAGTGTTTCAAAAATATGTCCTCTAACTTGGAGAGTGAGTTATTGCATACAAATAAAGGAAAACATTCTTATTAACATTTGTTTGAAAACGCTTTGTTTTCCGTCTATAGGCCATTTTGTGTTTTTTTCGAAAAATAATGATAACTTCACTAAGTATTAAAATTACGAGTTATTTTTTTGTAAAATGAATGGTTTTAGAGTTTTTCAATATTAAGAATCTCAAACGTACTGGTAAAAAATGTAGCAAGAAAAATGTGTATAACAAAATGTCGACTATATATCATAAATTTATATATTTTTTATTTATCTATAATTAAAAAAAAGAAAACTTTTGACAGACAGTTAAAGTTTTCGGACATATGTGTTCATATGTTTTTTTTAAATATTTTAAGGTAGCTGTCTTAAAAACTTACTTTAACACTTTTTCATTCTCATTTCCCCCTAATTTGGCTCCACTGAATCCAATGAAATTAATTTCAATTTTGAAAAATGCCCCAAAAGGGCCCTTTTTGGGGGGTAGGGGTGCTTTTTGAGGAATTTTCAAATGTAAACATGGGTTGTGTGATACATCATTTTAAAGGTCTAATTACCTTGAACATTTTGGCGCAATAAAAAGTTAATTATCTTTAACCGTATGTACAGGGTGTACCAAAACGTATTGAATTTGGACTTTAAAATAAAATACTGTGTTATCCTAACTACAATACGGAACAGCACCAGATTTTTGTCCAAGCTTATTATTGAGCTATTCTTTAAGAAAACGTGTGGTACGGGCATTTTTCACTGGATTTTGAATATTTTTAAAATGCTCAAAATTAAAGAATTAAAAAAAGCCTAAAACTCAAAATTCTTAAATAGCAACTTATAGCAAATGTTATATCAAGTAAAAGTTATTTTAAAAACAAACATTTTTTGTATTTTATTTTTTTATCTATCTCTTACTGTTAAAAAATGGCAGCCAAAAAACTTAATTATGCCAGTTTACAAAATTTAACAAATTACTTTTATTTGAACAAAAAGGTGTTTATGATTAAATAAACAGTCTCTGTTATGTAATAAGAACAAAATTGAACTTGTTTTTATTTTTCAATGTGGCTCAATACTTTGGTAGTAGGTAGTAAAGATAAACATGGACAACTACTAAACCCTGTACATACGGTTAAAGATAATTAACTTTTGATTGCGCCAAAATGTTCAAGGTAATTAGACCTTTAAAATGATGTATCACACAACCCATGTTTACATTTGAAAATTCCTCAAAAAGCACCCCTACCCCCAAAAAGGGCCCTTTTGGGGCATTTTTCAAAATTGAAATTAATTTCATTGGATTCAGTGGAGCCAAATTAGGGGGAAATGAGAATGAAAAAGTGTTAAAGTAAGTTTGTAAGACAGCTATAAGTTCTGCACGGGTGGTCTGACTCACCCCGTATATATTATGATTGTAATATGTAGGGTCTAGTTGGTTAAACTAACATCATTTAGTTTTCATAATTATTCGAAATAATCAGCTGTTATTACATTTACATAATTAGTTGTTACGGTAACGAAATTGAATACTTTCAAGAAATAGACAGCTGATTCAGGTTAAGAAATTTTAAATTTGCTTTTCTTGCGATCGATATATTTTTCATTAAAAGTTTTTTTAAATCGTAATCTTCGGTCAAACAACTTTCGCTACATTTCCATCTTAAACCTCTCCCGAAAGGAGATTCGCTTTAACTAAGATAAACACAACATTGGTTTCAATAATCCGACAAAAAGTTTTATCAAATTTTAATTTTGATCATCCCAAACCCACTTGTCTAGGAAAGTTCAAATATACTATTTCTTATTTCGATAAAAATTTGCGGTATTAGTTCCTGGTGGATAGTTGTTTTAATAAATTTATAATTAGAACATGGTTCAAGATAAAAATTAGAATTTTCTTGAATATTTGGAAGGAACTTATTTCACAACATTAAAACCTATTACAGGTTTTAGAAAACTAGTTTTAATAACAAAAACAGGTTAATAAAACTACAGAAAAATTGAATTCGTATATTTTCAAATAAAATTGAAACCAAACATACGCACCACTTAAATAAAATAATAGTGTGCACTTCAGAAACTTGGTTATAGTTAAAGTCTTAAGAGCTTCTATTAATAGAAGTGGTAATAAAAACTGCTGTTTAAGTCTAAAGAATCAAACGTTACAAAATAAAACAAATGTTTTTCTACCTAAGTCCAATTTATCAGTTTATATGAAATTGTATACATATCTAGTTATACAGAGTGCAAAATAAGTCGTGATTCACCTCGATATAATTTACTGGTTTGTTATATCAACGTAAAACATCTACTATACCTATTAAAACACTTTTTCTAGTATTTAAAGGGGGTTGAAATTTTTGCCCCTTTTTGAAAGTTGGTTCCATTTTTAAATAGCAATCCCTATAGTTATTACTATTAGTTATAGTTTAGTTATTGTAGCTCATGCATCACTAAGGATGGCGACTTTGTCGTTGGAACGCGTTTGATTAGGTAAACGTATTTTTTGTGAGATCTTGTGTTCCAATTTTTATCTATCTAATATTATCTCACAAGTCAAGCTCAATATTTATTTATCAACCCCTATCTTGCGACATATCATTGGGAAGGTCTATGCAATAGAAAAATAATGGCACATCCAAAAGGTTTCTAGTAAATATCTGGCAAAAGTTGCATAAAAAATTATGAATTTCTTGCGTATCTCTTACCTGTATCAATCTAGCAATTGTTTGAATTGGTGACCTTCGGTGGTTTGGCAGTGTGCTAGCAAATTGTAAAAAAAAAAAAAAAAAAAAAAAAAAAAAAAAAAAAAAAAAAAAAAAAAAAAAAGACAGGATTAACAGTTCTCTTGGAATGGATTGAGCCTTTTGTAAAACTCTACCCTGTAGGTCATTGATGTCTAATGGCTTGATTTCCCCAAAGGAAATTGTTAACCAGATCTTTGCTTCACTCTAAAATATTTTTGCACAGGAGACAGAAAATCTTTGGTTACTAAAAGTTGGAGCACCACCACAATACGGTCGTGATGTACTTGGACAATGTTATTCCGAGAAGATGGATAGGGAGAAGAGATGCTGCGGGATAGCATGGTCTCCTGAACTTAATCCACTAGACTATTTTGAATTTCTCTAAGAAAGGCTCTACTCAATAGTGGCTGTATTTCCTGTTTCTGTAGTCGGTCTCGTACATGGGGCTAGAGCCCGTCGGTCTTTTGAATATCGATTGAACTCGTTACCAGGTCAGTTTTCGTTTTTATAGTTTCCTTTTCTCTGTAATGGTCTTATTGCTTGCGAGTCAGCGATTGCATCACACTTTATTATTTCCTTCGCAACGATACTCTACTTCCTCTGCATTGTCTTAGAATAAAAACTAAATTTCCTTATTATTAGGTCTATAAGAATAAAATGACAAAGCTAACTTTAATAATCGTGTTCAAGTGAATGCAAATAATCAATTAACTTTTTAATAAAGCAAACTAAACTGAGATTATGGAAAACAATTATCTGCATTCAAAAGCAAGATTACTTGGTTTGGAGTATGTCCAATCATAAAACCATTCAATTAATATTAATTACTGTTATTGTGTGTATTCTTGGATATATTTAGATGTATTTAATGATTGCTACGTATCTTAGATCTGTCTGTCTGTAACGGACTGCAACGTAGTTAGTTTAAAGTTACAAAACTTTACACATAATAATAACGTGAAACTTAACAATCCCCAAACCTTTTCGATAACTTCAACTATCGAGATTTTGGTGGAGCTGCTTTAAGAAGTAAAGATTTTAGATTGTCCTAAATATGGTTGTAACGGAAAAAAATAACTTTCCTTTTGTTACTGTTGTGGTTATAGCTCAGACTCGTACAAAACAGTAAAGTTAAATTTTGGACCGAAATTAAGATCATATTTACTTTGTACAGATGCGTAGTAGAGAGAATGCAGCTTGACCGGTCACAAAATCTATGTCGATATTTTTGAACGTATATTTGACCTGCAGTCCTGCGAGTTAAATAAATAACTTTATGAATTTGTCTATCCGTCGACAACTGTCATTTGTCTTTTGTGCCCCAACTCTACAGCCCCAATCCGTTGACAAATTTTAATTAAATTTGGTTATGAGTATATTTTCACCAAATCTCGGGTCTTTCAAAAAACATTTATTCGATAACTTAAAATTTCAAGGTAGCTGTGTCATAAGAAAAAAACTCAAAATTGCGATTTTCTAAAAATCAGCTGTAATGGGTATTATCAAATTTGGTACGTGGGTATATTTTGGCCATATCTCGTAACTTCAAATTTATTTTTATAACTTAAATTTTGGAGATTATTATAGTACATTTAATTAGTTTATTCTTTTTCAGCTGTTTTGGAACTTGGAAACAAAATGAAGTTGATAAGATAAAAAATGTAAAATTGTTATTTTCTAAAACTCAACTATAATACTTTTATCAATTTTACTCAAGTGTAACCTCTATAGAAACAAACTAAACGTCTCAAAAACATTTTGATTCGGAGTTATCAGCCAAATAAAAACATTGATCATGGAGTGGTTACATAAGACATAAGTTCATTAATAGGCTGCACCAATTTAGTAGTTAAATTTTTAGTAAAATGTGCACATTAATCACCCGAATCCTTGGGAATCCACAAGTAAACAAAAATATTACTGTTTAGGCAAAAACTTCAGGAAATGATAAGTGACCTAAAAAAAAGCAAAATTGTTCATATGTACATAGATCCGGAAATGCTTCATTTTTCCGTCTGTAGGAGATTACGTGTTTTTGTAAGATTAATGATATATTATGAGTTTAAATTTGGTAATACACATTATTTATGGTATTTTTTATCAGTATACTAAAATCCAAAACGTTAGTATTTAAATATTCAAAATGGCAACCGTTAAAAATATTTAAAGATAAATATCTTGCAAACTGTAAATTTTACTAAAACTTTATAATATACTGTATAATGTATTTATCTCGTTTCTTGATATTAACCCTTAATATTTTTACATTCATAAAAATAGTAAATAATCTTAAGCATATCTATCAAGGAAATATTCTAACTCTACAATCCAAAACCATCAGAATGTTTATGAACAAATTTATGAATTTAAAATCAATTACAAAGGTTTATTTATTTTCTTTATACAGTACATGAGGCTTGCTCACCTTCTACTATCAGAAAGAGTTTCTAGAACTCAATTCGATTAAATCGGTTTAAAAAGGAGTATTTAAACTTATGGTTTTTTTAATACGTCTAAAATTGAAAATAACCTTTTGGATGTAAGTGTATGCAAGGTGTATTCAGACGATATGAACATATTATAATTTAAAAAATATATAAAAGAACAGATTTTGAGACTTGTTACCTCTTTCCAAATAACCTATTCCTGGATACCATAAATTATTATAGTACATGTATTTAGTTTATTCTTTTTCAGCTGTTTTGGAACTTGGAAACAAAATGAAGTTGATAAAGGTGTAGAGTGTCAAATCTCTCCCCCCTCCAACAAGTTGGGGATTATGGACTGAACCACCAATCAGAACCCTTAGTCCACATATTCTCCTGGGTCCCCCTACATATATAAAGTTCACATGACTTACAAATTTACAATATTCGTGTCCAAGCTATACTGTTCAATCTGTAACGTAAGATAAGTTACTTTTGTTAACAGGATGTTATGAAAGTAAACATTTTTAAATCCATTTTACAAGTTAATTTTTCCGTTATACTTACCCATTTTACTAAATTACAGGGTAAGTTGAATTTTCGAATTTTGTTGTTTTACTAGTCTTCATGTTTTGTAGTCTTATAATCGGAAAGAGATAAAGTGGTCATTGTTGCCGTTTTCGCCGTTATAGTCTTTACTCAATCACAATAACAGTCGCAAAAAATATAATATAGGACCATGATAATTTGATATGACACTATATTGTTCTTATAGAACTGAAATGAAATTCATAATTGAAAATGACAAAATGGCTGCCATTTTAAACAGATTTTTGTTCATATCTCGTAGTTTGTTAAACTTATAACAAACTAAATTTGTAGATTATAATTCTGAATGTACAAGTTCCAACTCGACCTCTTTACAATGACAAATATCGTAAGTTATTCTAAAAATATAAATTCTAACCCTGACTTCCTATGAAAATGTAAAATCGTTACGAGATCTGCCAAGATTGAATCACGCTCACGAGCAAAGCGAGTGGAAACATTTCAAGGACAAGCCAACATCATGAAAGTAATGATATTCACAATTATGAGGTTCAGATGACGTTTGTGAACTGTTTTAAAACAAGTTATACTACTGGCTAACACTCCCTGATCTAACAATACAATTTAACATATCATACAATTCCCCAGAAACTAACTTGTGTGGATTACATTGAATCGGGCTGGGTAAGTACCATGATGGTGGCCATGTATATATAATAAAAATTATAACTTTTAATTATTCAAGTTAAATTGTTTCCTATTCTCTATTTGAAGTTATTTGTTAATGATGGAAGTTCAATTTTATTATTGTACATTTTCCGGACATTTGTCATCATTTGTGTGTTAAAAATAAAAACACGACGTTTCGGGAATAAGAATTTCCCGTTATAAATTGACTAAATACTAAAGAAACATGAAACTGTTTACATGAATACTAAAGAAACATGAATACTAAAGAAACATGTCTTTGATACAACAACACGTATTTGACGTTAGTTGTGTGTTACCGTGATTGTGTTTTTTGACTTCTCAGTTTTTAACTCTGAGATGCATGCTTAGATATTAAGGTTGGTGGTATTCTTATTTAATTTTACTTCTTACATAGGCTTAGTTTCTAGTTTCATGTTTCTTTAGTATTTAGTCACTTGATAACGGGAATTGATTCTCATTCCCGAAACGTCGTGTTTTGATTTTTAATACACAAATGATGGCAAATGTACGAAAAATGTACAATAATAAAATTAAATTGTTTCGTGCATTTTAAAACTAAGTTAATTGTAAATTATTATTTTTTAATTACAGTTATCACAATTTCAGTTGTAGACACTCTGCAACAATGAGTGTCACAATATAGATCCTAAAAACAGTAGTAATTGTGGGCGATTTTTAGCCGAAAGGCTTTCATATGTTACGATATTGACACAGAATTACGAGATTTTGAAGTTACAATTAGTAGTGAAATTGTTTGCGGAATCTAGAATTGCGATGAAAAGGAGCTTTATGTACTGACCACACAGTTTCATTTGAAAAGCTGTTTAATAATTTTTACACCATTACAGAAGATATTAGTAGTTTCCCTTTTATTTCGTATTTAAAAAAAGGTTAACTTACCTATAAATCTAACAAAGTTCTATCACATGTAGGTAAGAAATTTGAATCTATTGATATCTACGTGTGTTTTTCTGCAATCAAAATTTAGAATTGTTTCTCAAACCATAGTTTCTACAGTATATAATTCAATATACAAATATTCTAGCAAAAATTATAGTTCGACGTTCTTCCAAATTACACTAAGCATTCATTGTATATAAATCATACTCAATAATAATGGTTAGCAATTTATAAAATGGCTGCCTATTTAAACTGGTTTTTGATAGTCCCTACTTATCTGAAAGCCCTACATTAGTCTAGAAGTAGCTAATAGTCTAGTAGCTCGATTTTTATAATACCGATCAGACTAAAATGCCGAGGTTGACAAACTTACAAAAGTAAACAACAAAACCTCTGACGTCAAGAATACAGAGTCAGTTAATTTAAATTACAGTTTATGTTTTTGTAAGTGTCATTTAACACCTGTGAAATTTATTAGAATTATTCTATGAACATCAAAATCAAATTTTTAAAACTAAAGCTTTATTCTGTTCGGTTTTTTATAACTACAAAAATAACAGACAAAGCTAGAACGTGTGATTGTGGACGTGTTATTTAATTCAACTAAATTTGTACTGTAAAGGTCAATAACTGTTATCTAACTCCAATTTTCAGAATTTCAATTTGATCATTAAAAGGAAAAGTTGGTTACAGCTAATTGGTTGACAGTAATGGTATTTTTGTTATAGAAAGATTTAAAATTAAAAAAATTAATATGAATAGGAGAAGAAGTTGATTTCTGTCTTTAAATAAAAATAATAAACTGACATGTTAGTATTTTATCTCATTATGTCGATATTAATTAATTGTGGATAGTTATTGAATTACACACATTTTTGTAAATGTGTTAAGACTTGAATAAATGTTTGCAATTTAGTGAACCTAGATTAACCTGAGTTTAGTCTGCTTATCATAGACTCCATCGCAGCCAAAATTAATAACTTCAACTCAAATTAGGAACGCAAATATTAATTTTGTTTATACTTTATAATTATCTAAAAACAACAGATAAAACATCTTCAAATAAACCTGCCTGGCAGGGTGGTTTCATCAATTCTTTTTGCAAATCCTGAGCCTGAGTATTCGTGATTGACATACTTAAATCTTTTTTTTTCCTTTTAATTTTTTTAGTAGTCGGATACAAACCTCGTAGGTCTTAAACATTGCAGTTTATTGTACCCTCATAATATTTAAAAGGAAAAAACCTTACATGAAAAAAAGATAAGAAAAAAATTATAGAATTAAAAACCCTAGCTATAATAGTTTCAACGGATGAAATAAGGGTTAGTCAAGAGACATCTGATGGTGAATAACAAAGACAGGGGCCTAACCCAAGAGAGATGTAGATATATTAGTAGGGTTTCTCAGGCTTGCCACAACCTGAAGGGGACAGAAATCTCTAAGATTAATTAGTTGGCCAGTATTATGAATTAACCTGGGAAGAATTAATTAATATGAATTAATTAAAGTGGGAAGACGGATAGACTGAAGACAACCAAAGACCTTCCTAAGCAGAGTCGATTAAGGAAGACTTATGGGGTAGAAATAAATGTTTTGATTGTGATGGTAAGTATTATAACTTGGCATTGAGAGTTAAACAGGCCTTTATAAATTATTACAGAGATGAAATATGACGTTGTGACACTTGCACATATTGACATTTGCCCAGAGATTGGCTTTAGTAGTATTTATACATAGATACAAGTATTATAGGGTAAGTATTATAGAAAGTAATAATATAACTTAACCTTTCCCCACTATTCTCATCCTACAGATTTAAAAAAAAATTAATGCTATTGTAATTTAAATAAAAAATGTAGAAGGCCGTCAAATTAAAGAAGGATGAGAAGGTTGGGTCTTTAGATGGTTAATCCAAACAAGAGGGACACTCATATCTCTGACTAACTTTTATTTACCAGGTAAGGAGGAGGTCTGTGTGTCACACCGTAAAAATTATACTCCGTGCAAATGTATCCACCCCAAGAAATATCAACTTACTCGTTATTGATTGAGCTGGAGGAAAGTTCAGAATGAAGTCTGCACCGAGGTTGAGTAGAATTTGATATAGTAACCATGTGGAGAACAGTTAATTTAGATATCAAGGATTTCAAGATATCTACATCAATGATCAGATAAGGTTTATTAAAAGAAGGATTAGTTTTGGTAAAGGGTAAGGTATATATTACTCTCGATAAGGTTGGGTACAAACATACAGGACGTAATACTTTCTCTATTTCAGAGCAGAATAGAATTCCCTCATCATATAGGAAGCAAACAAAACTAATTAGAAAATACTTGGGTCGCACACTATTCACATACACTGAAGCAATTTATACATCCAGTGAGTCAATAATAGTGCCAAATTACTCGAAAGAGTAGAGTTTGTTGTATGTTAACTTTTCCATATGGGAAATCCAATAACAAGATATTCTATAATAGAAATTCAATAATAAGCTTTCACTTTTATCAACCCTGAAATACGATTGTTGGAGAAGAAAAGATATCTTATGAATACGAAATGTCTTGGAAGAAATATATTCAAATACAATATCAGACTGGAACTTCCCAAGGGTTTTCTGCTTTCCTACAGATGTATTTTATTCTTAGCACTTGAATAATTTGTTTAGCAGTAATAATTTTATTTTGGCATGTTTTAATATTTTGATTTTCAATTATAGTAACTCATGTAGGAGAAAAACACGGAAATAAATTAGAAATATTTGTGGAAACGTTTGTTCAATACAATTTTAAAAAGAACTTATAGCTTAAACAATAAATGATTGGTTTATACGAAATAGTGCTATAGGAATTAGAGTAGTTTTGGGGTTTTGTCTGTTTTATAATAGGAAAATCTACTTAAGTATTATTTTCATGAATTTTAATATAGTTTATGCGATTTGTGGATTAACATTTTTTTAATGATTTTAGGCTGTTTAGTGACCTATAGATTAGACGGAATTCGCACATTACTGTGTGTTCAACAAATTACATTTTGAACAAATCTAGGCGGTTCTGACTTTTTTATTAATCATACGTCATGAATCGACCATAAAAAAATACGAATCTTTTACCTTAGATTTATGGTAAACTATATACATATATATAAAATATTTCAAAATAAGACATTTTGTATTATAACCATTGTTGATAACCAATTTATCATTTTAATTCATTGTTTACTTGTTAGTTTTTAAGCCTAAGACTGTTAACGTTGTGACTAAATTAAAAGGAGTGGACATTTTTGAAAACTTTATCACAATTTTTTAATGGACAAAATATAGAGTAGGTTACCTATAATCACAAAATTTTAAATAGAAAATAAAAGAGTATCATCATTTATTTGTGAACCCAAAATATGACCATGGGTTGGGGGGAGGATGTGACCCGGTGTTAACCTCAAATTTTCATAATGGGTTTGATCAAGTTTTTGTTAAAATTAACAACTGTTAACAATTGTTTAGTTAAAAAACATTCATATAAAGTGATTAGGTTTCGGTTAAAATAATCCCACTAGTGAGATTGGACATTCGACTGTGATTGGACAGTCGGTGATTGGACCGTGAAGACTTACAGACAGAAAGACCATTACATTAATTGTCTTAAATAATTAAATTATAAAATTACATTGGTGGAAATGGCTTTAACAAAACTATACTACTTTTGGAAATTTGTTCTTAAACATTGTTTCAAATATAGCATCTAACAGTATTAAACATTTCTGTAATATAACCCTAGAACTACTGGTTCTGTTATGTTTTCCAACAATAAAAAATATAAATCAACTGCCAAATACATGTTCAGAATTCTCAATGTAGTAGAAAAACTGAATTTTATCAAATAGTGCAAAACAGTTGTCTAAAAAATACATCTTTAAAATATATTCAAAACGTTTAATCGTACAGAGTGTGAAAAACATATCAGAACGGCTTCGTAACTCCGGTTCTAATTTAGATAGGGATAAGAAGTAAACAAGATTTTATAGAAATTTAGTAAATTAATTTATTTTTTTTTACTCTACTTTATAAAAACAAAAACTATTTTTCATGGTTTCTTGACAAAACCTTTATAAAATATAAAAGTGTATGAAATGTCGGTACATCCTGTATATTATATCCAATATCTGGCTAATTCAGTAGAGAGAGAACGTATATTTCTACAAAATTTCGTTTGATGTCTCTCTCTCTCTCTCTCTCTCTCTCTCTCTCTCTCTCTCTCTCTCTCTCTCTCTCTCTCTCTCTCTCTCTCTCTCTCTCTCTCTCTCTCTCTCTCTCTCTCTCTCTCTCTCTCTCTCTCTCTCTCTCTCCTCTCTCTCTCTCTCTCTCTCTCTCTCTCTCTCTCTCTCTCTCTCTCTCTCTCTCTCTCTCTCTCTCTCTCTCTCTCTCTCTCTCTCTCTCTCTCTCTCTCTCTCTCTCTCTCTCTCTCTCTCTCTCTCTCTCTCTCTCTCTCTCTATATATATATATATATATAAAACCACTATATTTATAACAATTTGCTCACTATAATACGTAGAGCGATATTATTATATGTCAGGAAAGGTTTGGCTAGGTGGCTACATATCTGGCAAAACCTTTGGTAAGTTTATTGAAGTTAATGTCATTTAATATGAAAGATTGACAGCATATTAGGTGATCTGTGTTCTCAGATATAAAGATTGAAATTTCGAGTAACATATAAGACGTCAATGTGATCATTAGTCATTATGTATAACCTATAAAACCGTGGCTATATAGATAACCACCTGGCAAAACCTTTGGTAAGTTTATTGAAGTTAATGTCATTAATATGAAAGATTGACAGCATATCAGGTGATCTGTGTTCTCAGATATAAAGATTGAAATTTCGAGTAACGTATGAGACGTGAATGTGATCATTAGCTATTATGTATAACCTAATACACCTGACAGTTGTAAATTGTAAATTTTCCGTAAAAAAAAAGTGACATCCGCAATGAAAACATTATTTATTCTTAAGAAGTAAGGTATGTAGTAGACGATAAAATAAAACTCCGATATTACAATGTAAACAATTACCAAACAATCATATCGTTAATTTTGCAACAATACTTTCTCTTTGAAAATGAAACCATAGAAACAATAATTATTAATATATTTGCAAATTAAACACCACACTTTATTTCATCTCTCGGTAAAAGTAACTTTCAAAACATATTATTACAATTTAAATCAGGTAATTTATGTGATAGCAGTAACTAGTTTGCTGAATGCGCGATATCCAACGAAGAAACATGCTTTGGCCCAAAATATTGAAAACTTTTAACCTAACTATTTTGGAACTTTACGACATCAAGGATTTGAAGCAATGAGCTACTTTCCAAAACCAGTCCAACATAGAATGGACGACAGAAAACATTCAATAATGAATTTAAAATACAATCTTGAAACAGCAGAAATGATACAATATTTTAATGAAAGGAACTTTGGAAATACAGTATTACATTGTAAAACAGATTTTGTACGGAATAATAAAGTATAATTGAATGAAAAACATGGAAGAAACTTGTCCAGAGAAGCTTGTAGTATTAAAGAACCTAACCTAACTATTGTGGGACTCGTAGCTCATCGGGATTCTAAGGAATTACCTACTTTCCGTATTCATCATAAATTTGAAGAACAGAATGAACCACGAAGACTTTAGGCCTAATTGATTTTCGACGTAGTGCTCGCTCGCGTGCGTGTGTCTGTGATTAGGGCACCGTTCAAATTATTACATTAAAATAAATTGATGAAGTTATCCAAATATAATATAAAGTTAATAATGAAGTTATCAGAGTGATCATGATCCAAAATTTGCTATTTTAATAAAACATCAAAGATGGTTTTAAAAATAAACAAATGTAATATTTCAAGTCGATAAAGTCTTTTAAGTCAATTACTTTAGAAAAAAAATGAACAATTAATTTTTTTGTATTTAAAAGCTTCCAAAATGTAGACCATACTCCACTTATAAACTGCATCTTTACTTGTATATGAAATTTTAAATGACACACATACCTTTCATTCCAACAAAAATTACCTTTTCTTTTGTTTTTGTTTGTTTCAGAACACAGTGCACATCGTCATTTCAACGCACATCGTCAACTCAGCGCACATCGTAGATATCGTCGAATCGCATATACAAATTCCATTATTATTATATCTTTTTTATTAGTAGACCCGTAATGTTTATTTGGACTACAGTATATCTCATTAATTTTTTTTCCCAGTTAGTGGGAAGAGTTAGTGGAGGGTCCCAAACGACGGCGGTTGCGTTCAGTGCAAGTTTCCTGCGCTACCGCTTTAGTTACTCCACTGCTATAAGAAGTTACTTCTACTCATCTAAGAAGTATAATTACAGATTTGATCCCTATTATTCTTAATTTACTTACTGTAGTTCAATAATTGTAATTAAATCGTTTAATAATTCAAATTACAATAACTATTTCACAATATACAAAAATTAATTTAGTTATATTCATTAAAATTATTTTTACATTAAAAAAAAAAATTAGTTATAGCCTATAAATAATTTAACAAAAATTCAATTACATTTAAATTCATGTTATACATATTCAAATTATTTTTTAAATTCAATTCTTTATATACAAATCCCATTATTATTATATCTTTTTTATTAGTAGACCCGTAATGTTTATTTGGATTACAGTATATCTGATTTATTTTTTTTCAGTAGTGGAGGGTCCCGGACGACGGCGGTAGCGTTCAGTTTCCTGCGCTACCGCCGCTAGGAACACGCCCGGTAAAAACATGAGGTAAATATGTAGTTTTAAATTGAAATAACGACATAAGTAAAGATGCAGTTTCGATCACTCTGTAACATTTCAGTATATTATTAATGTATTGTTTTATTCTATTACTAAACTGTATTAAAACGTGTTTTGTATTTAAATGTTGTGTGAATAATAAAATGTTTTATGTTATAATGTTGTTATTTTTATTGACTAGAGCTAAGTTTTAGTGATAATTAAATAGAATGATGTATGAAGTATTAAGAATAGGTTTCTATGGTTACTATACCTAATTTCTATGGGTTCGTTGGATAGTAAAAAAAATAATGTAGGGTGCCGTCATTAAGAAAGTTGTAATATACACGATTACAAAATTCAGAAAACCAGTGTAACAGCTGTTTTAAACAAACTCACGCTACGATATGACTCCTTGATCCACCAATACAATTTCATTTCCTACATGACCCAAGAAACCAGGTTTTAGATTTAGAGAATCTGTTTGTATTAGATTGTACTATTGAGCTGGGTAAGCACCATGATGGAGCTTATTAAATTCGAATGTAGCGATAATGATGAACTACGAAAGCGCTCGATAACAATTGTGTAATAGAGCTATTCAAGTCCCTTCAACTTGTTTTTCTTTGTTAAAGTATAACTGTGTTATGGATAAAACAATATTATAAGTAATCCACAAATTTTCTCCTTAAATTTCAACCACACCCTGTATGTGTTACTGCTAGTTTCCTAGGGATCAAAAAACAATTTACATTTCATAACCTCCATGGCAGCGAAATTATCGCATTCATATTGCAGTAATTAATTTAATTTCACAATTAGACGGACAATAAAAAGGATGAAGGAAGGCTTTGCGTAAGAAGTCTGCGGGTGTAGGTTATTGTTTCGTACAGTGTGTGTGACAGCTTTGGAAACGTTTTGTTGGAACTGATATGTGCAATAATTATAAAGCAGAGACATTTAGACAGACGCCATTGTTGAAAGATAAAGTCATACGTAGAAGAAAAGTTTCAAGTGTATTTGAGAAGAGGACTGCCTGGTGCGGAGAGATCTTTAGTTATACTATCCTTTTACCTGCGGGTACATGTATCTCTTTTCCGTAATAAATTCTAAAACTGGTTGATAGATAAGCTTGTGAGGATGACATCTATCCGAAAAACGCTGAGCAGTTTAAATGGCGAAGTTATGTGAAAGGATACACAGAGTGCCCCGTAAAATATGGCTTGTTTATTCATTTTCTGATTATATACATCAAAACTAAATAATAAATCAAATACAATTATTTTAACATAATACCACGTTTTTGAAACGGACTAAAAAGTATAAAATAATTTTTCATGATCTACAATTTTGAGGGAGGATTGTTAGTGGCTATGGATATATTTGGAGTACTTGGAGAGAAAAACGTGGGGCGCAGGCAATCTATGATAGTTAAGGAGGAGAAAATAAATTAAATTACAGTGAATCTCATTTCCGATTCACTGAAATTAGCTGTGAAGTCATCCGGATTGTCTACTTGTATTATTTACTGCCTGCGCCTCACGTTTCTCTCTCCAAGAATTCCAAATATATCCAATCATATCTCTTTTAACCCAATCTTGATCTATTTCGACCCTGACGGAAGAACTTTAGTATTCGTGGACTAAGGAGCCTTTATTTTGTACTCTCTCTCTCTCTCTCTCCCTCCCTCCCTCTCCCTCCCCTCTCTCTCTCTCTCTCTCTCTCTCTCTCTCTCTCTCTCTCTCTCTCTCTCTCTCTCTCTCTCTCTCTCTCTCTCTCTCTCTCTCTCTCTCTCTCTCTCTCTCTCTCTCTCTCTATATATATATCTCTCTCTCTATATATATATATATATATATATATATATATATATACATATATTACATGATAAGAGATATTAAGCCGTTATCCTATTTAAACCATCAGTATATAAAACATTTACCATTTTAAAAAAATTGTTTCTTGTTGATTAAAGGGGAAAACATGTCGGTCTTTACGTTATAAAAAATGGAAGAAAGCAACATAAAATAAAGAATTCTAGACATTCAATACTCCATTAGGGCTATTGAAAAAAAAGAAGTTTTTATCAAGCGAATAGAAATAGAAGGATCTAACCCAAGATTTCATTCAAAATTTGTAGAAACAGGTAAGGTCCTTCGGGATTGTCATCCCCGTATAGT
Source organism: Aphrophora alni (assembly GCA_963513935.1). NCBI lineage: Eukaryota > Metazoa > Arthropoda > Insecta > Hemiptera > Aphrophoridae > Aphrophora > Aphrophora alni. The sequence goes on along the minus strand of OY740769.1, from coordinate 10,378,238 downwards.
GACCCTGAAGGTTATCTTGAATAAAAGACCATACAACGTTTTCTGCAATAATTCCACTTACACTTAGTACATGGTTCAGGTAAAGATTTGTTGGTTGAACCTTACAATTTACGAGTTAACATTTCAAGGTGAAATGGTAAAGAGAAAAACAATAAAAAGAATCACTTTTTGATTTTAACGCCAAAAGATATATATTGAAAGGTAAGTCACGTGCAACTTTTAAAATTTTTTTTAACGTTTTGCAATTTCAGTAACAAAACGTGAAGATATTGCGTCGATTACTCACCTCCGATGACTGCGTGGGTTGTTTTAGTTAAAATATTTAAACATTTCAAGTTGCTTATAAAACCATTTTTATTATTTATTCAAATATTCTCTGTAAATTGAGCAATCTTTTATTCAGAAATGAAACTCTATAACCTCTTGAACAGGAATTATGAAGCTATTTAGTTTAAAATATTACTTCACTTCCATACATTTACTTTGTAAGATAACTACTCTTTCCTACACGTATAAAAACAACTTTTTTATTTTTATTATTGTAGAATGACAAATCTCAAGAGTCAAACAATGTAGAAATGTAGAAAAAATTTCAAATTTTATAACGATAGTAAAAATATAAAGAACAGAAAAATATAACTAAATAAAACACCTTACCTTTTTAATAGCCATTTGTTATGCAGAAGAAATTTGTACCTGGATGTGATAAACATGGGGTTGATGAAACAGGTGAGCATTTTTTTGAAATCTGTTGGAGTATAGTAGAATGAGATAAAGAGCTCGGCGACTTCTCGGATGATACGAGCTAGATGTCAACCTCTCTGATCTGGAAAGAATATCATACAAAAAAATATTTTTTAGTAAAGGATAACTAAATGTTTCCTGGATGAGGAGCAACATAGAAAATATTCATATCTCCTGTCTACTAGACATAACGCTTTCCCTATTACATAATATAATTTAACCACCATATAATAAGCAAACAAATCCAAAATTAAAATACTTTGTACTCTCTATGTTAGCAGACACTGAGGAAATTACTTTTTACATTCAGTGAGTCAATAATGGTGCTAAATGACTTTAATCTGGAGGATTGTGAACATTTCACCATCTTGGGTGTTGGTTGTGCTATGAGGAAGAGACAGTAAATGGATTGACTACAAATGAAATTCAATAATAAGATATAACTTTTATTCGTCCTGAAAGAGGATTGTTAGAGATGAAAACGTATCTTATGAATACAGAATATTTTCGAAGAAAGATATTTAAGAAATTCTAAATCAATTTAGTACTCCCAAAATATTTCTTTTTGCCTACAGTTCTGAATTTATTTTTCTAACGAGAATAATTTGTATAGTAGTATATTATGTAATACAACTTATTATGTACGCACTTATGGTTTACTTTTTTGTTTTTAAGTGTAATTTAAATATAAAAGTGGAAGTGGAAATGCATTAGAAATATCTATGGATATTATATTGAAAACGATTTGATAATTTACTCTAGTTTAAAGTTATGAAGTGTTAAACCAAGAGCTTAAAAGATAGGTTATTAGGTTATGTTGGTGTTGTTCACTTTTATGGCCTATGTTTATACTTGTTAACGAGAGTTGATTTATACTCTCGAAACGTCGTGTATTAGTTGTTATATCCACAAATTATGACATATTTCCTATTAAACCATATTAATAATACAGATATATTAGTTACAAAACAAAACCAACAGCGAATCGTTGGATAATATTAAACCATAAAATAAAATTGATAAGCAATTGAGCTTCACTGTTTTTTTATAAAAATTATATTGTCTTATATGTAGCAACAATTATATTACATATATCATACATATATGTATTACTCATATTAAGATGGAGAACGTAGGTTGGATGTATTAGGAGGATGTTTGAGGTTACGGAAAGATGAAACGTATATTTTGGATAGGGGGGGGGATTAAACCGAGAGGGTCCAGGAGGTTTGGTGAGGGGAATGGTGGTAAGGCACCCTTGTTGGCGCTGAAAAGGACCACTCCACCTAGGATAGGCAGCCTAGAGAATTACGTAAAGGGGAGCTCTAGGGTTGCCGGGGTAGGGATTGGTGAGGAGGAAGGGCCGAATCGGTATGAATATAAGCTTGAAGGAGCTATATGGAACCTCCCTAGAGATCCGTTTATGTGGAGGTCCTGCCTTGGGGCGCTGATAGTGGTAGGCGAGCGTATGTTTGCGTTTTCATCTTCGGACCTCTCGGCGGTGAACTCACCGGTCCTTGTTGTTCTTGAGTATCTAAATACAAACCGCCAGAGTCAGAACTCTTACCATTTCCTTTTAGGAGGCGATAGGGTTGCTCTGGGTGCTGCCAGTGCAACAGGACTTCCCCTACTTATTTCCCTGTCGGGAGGCACTCGTGGTATCTTCTCCTTTTGCTGGGCGGTTGATCTTTTGAGGAAGGCAGAAAGGAGAGCCGGGTGATGACTTTAAAAAGGTAGACGTGTAGTGGTTGTAACTGAGAGTCAGTGTAAGAAAATGTAATATTCGTATAGTTACAATATTTAACGAGTCTTAGTCAGTAAAACTAGTGCAGCGAGTTGATGTTCCCTGAAGTATATACAGAGGTCTGTCAAGGTCGACATACTGATACGAGCAAAGCGAGTGGAGACTTTTAAATGTATCTACAAGGTCCGTTAGGGCATAGACGACGTCAACAAAGTAGTGATAAAAACAATTCAGAAAATCTGCGTAACAAGAGTTTTACACAAACCTGCCCTACTTAGTAAGACCACTTGATCCACCAAAACAATGTAACATACTTACAAAGATCCAGAAAGTTTTTTGGGAATTACAGTCATAGAATCTGCTTGAATTACATTTTATGATCGGGGTGAGTAACTCCATCAACTTTTTTAAGTATAATCCCTTTAAGGAGTGAAATAATATAAATATATGTGAATTTGATCAATAATGGTGTTTTCCTAATATAAACGAAACGTTCCAGAGTTCACACTTTTCGTTGTCCCATAGTCTCATTGATCTCAGGAAAGGGTAACGATAATTGTCTCAAAGGTTAAAAAAATGGACGCACAATATTGTTTCTTTAATTGCTTGTTAGCTTCAAGACGGTTAAGTTTAGTGAGTTTGTATTCTTCCCAGATTACACCTTATCCAAACATATGTTACACCCTTTATGGTATTATCATTCTGAATTTATATGAAATCATCAATATTTATGTATTAGTAAGTCAATATTTGAGGAAGAGATAACTGCAGGAGTGGGTTTTACATATCTATTTTAAAACCGGTATTGACTACTTGGAAGGTTACTATTTGAGGCTCCACGGTTATTATTCTTTAGATAATTTATTTTATTATATCAATAAACAAGACTACTTTATGCGAGAGAATGCTTAATTATCCATTAGTTATATTTATATTTATATATTCATCAAATTGTAATATGAATAAATCTGTGTAGAGCAATTATTGGACAAAACCTTCATTCTTTAGTATCAGATAAAATTATAAATCTTAAATAATATTTTAAGATACACTTCACATTAAGTTGTAGGCAAGATTTATAAAATGAAACAAAAAGCATTGTCTTTTACTAGTGTAAATATTCACCGTTGATATCTGGATAAATATATACTACATTAAACGTCAACCGTATAGCTGACTCAACACCTGACAGTTATCGATTTACAACAGAAAACATCAGTATTGTTATTGAAGACGGATATTTTCCAAGCTTTTGCATTTCCTTTCGATCCAAACAAACACACATGTCTTATTCATAACATGAAGCTTTCACTTGTCGTTTGTAAAACACCAACTTGCACTTTCTGTCAACACTCAGGAAAGTTTACAATTGTGTACACGAATTGTTAGTTTATATTTACAGATATTACTATACAATATTAGGTATTCAAATTGTGAATTTTAAATTAGTTTATAATTATCACACGATATAGAGCGGCATTAGTTTGTTAGGAATACAATTAGAAGCCTTACTACGTGTCATAGTTCTTGAGTTCCTGGTTTATTTAGTGGCTAGTACATATATTTAGTGTACAAAAGGTGCCGTTGTTAAATTCCGTGGGGCCGCAAATAAGAGCAAAGTAATTTGGGGAGCTACGATCACTATTGAATTCCAGTTGTTAAGGTGATGTGATGACCCAAATTTTAGTTGGAAATTACATTACTTTAGACAGCTAAACATTACTAAACCTATGTTTTTGAACCATTTTGTTTATTTAGACAATCTGGATCGATTTGAATCATCAAAAATCGGTGCTACTTTTAAAAAAAATTCTTTATTCTTTATTGTTAAATCAAAATTAATCTTTGACGTGAACACGTCCTAAATTTGTTGGCCATTACATAAAACTGATTACAGTAAAGTCGAATACAGTTTTTCATTGCAGCTCAAAAATTATCTTTTACGTTGAACATTAAATACACCATAATATGCTTGTTGAATATTAAGAATGTATTTTACGTAGATTATGATGTTACGCTGGGGGGGCGGTGGGGGGGCACGCTACCATTTTGTGATAGTTTCCCTGCTTGTGGAAACTTTGACGTAGTATAAATTCTGACTCAGTGAAGTTACAACGTTCGTATGGTGTTAATCAAAAGTTCTCATAATCAATGAATTTAATGTATAAAATATTAGTTTTGAATTGTTCTGAGTTTATGTTTAAAAACACAATGTCGGTTTATACTTGTGGAAAAGCCAAATCGACATTCAGAAATCTTATACGGTTGGAAAGAACATCTCAAAAGAAATCCAGTGATATCCTTTAAACTTGCTATGAGAGAATAAAGCTATGTATGGAACGATAGAAAGCATAGTAGATGTTAATCCCGCAATGCAAAGTATGAACATCGAGTTTTTGCGATCACCGACATGGGGAGACAATGAGCAGCGACTAGTTTGCGTGTCATAATACGTTTGTCAACAATCCGTTTGGCCAAAAGTGTAACGTGTGTAATCGTCTATGGCCATACATTGTGAACGTATCCGTCCATCCCGTGCACGTACGTCGTACGGACGTTATCTGTCCATATCCACAACACAAATACACTCGATTTCCCCGCCAATGTTTAACCTTACTTCATGTCTAACAAGAGAGTTAGAAATAATCTCCACTTAAAGTTGTTTGTTTTTACTGTTGCAGAGTTGATTAATACTTTTATATAAATCAACGGTGAGCTAAATTACTCCTATAGGATCAGTCGATATTTCATATGTAGTTGTTAGTATTTTGATGAATATCTCTTTAGTCAATATTCACTAATAACAAGAATTACAGAACTATGGATTGTCATTTCTTGAATCCATTCGTGCTTGTTTAATGTGAAATAGAAATCATTTAAATTATTTATTTTTGAGATGTTATGTTATTTAACCAGGATGTGTTTATTTTTTTTTTGAGCGTCTAGATGTATATTCATAATTAGGATTTTTGTTACAGTTATAATGTATTTTAGGGAAGGGGTGTCTTGACAAATTTCATTATAATCTTTACAACCTGTTATGAATAAATTAATTTTTACTTTTATTGCAAGAACCGCTAAATTTGAGGTTAAACAGATTCATTTTATGCGAAAAATAATGAAACCACAAAAAAACTGTAGCTAGGATTCTAGTTTGTTACAAAAAGGTTTGAAGAAATCAGTGATTCAATTTGTAGGACAATTTGTAAAGATCATATTAAAATCAGAATCCACTGATGTGATTTATCCACTAAATCTCAGGTTTTCTTTTACCATAGGACTTTTTCCCTCTCTATACAGGATAAATCAGTAGTTTCACAATATAGAGATATAGCAAGGGATATGTATTTAAACTAAAACAAACACGTTTCATTATTTTAAAAGCCTTACTAGATCTAAAAATTATTCGATATGTGGTTTGTTAACAAAATTCGACATCAACTTTTAAACATATTTTAATTGCTCAGTTCCATGATACAAGTTGAAGTGCTCTCTTTGTAATTTTATTTCATTCCGTTAGATCCTTTATTTAAATTCTAATATTTCTTAAGCATTAGATTTCAAATAAACATACTAGTAAAGAAAGGTGGAAATCATTACTAAAACGTTAACACGCTCACAATATAAACCAAATAACAATAAAAATTTTTGTTTATAAGAAAAATAACTAACCAAAAATGGGGTGGTCCGATTTTCCTAAATAAAACTTATTGGTAACTTATTATTCCTTTTTTTTTATTGGTAGCGATTTCTAAAAAAAGCAGGTTCAAATTAAAAAATAATAATAATAATAACCATGTGCGCTGTAAAACTTCAAATATTAAAAAATAGGTAAGATCGATTTATATCGAAAACTATGGAAGATTAAAAATCCATGTGCCAAAATGCATTAAAATAAAATTACGGTTCTTGAGTCTCTTGTAAAGGTTAAGTTAAACCTCACTGCCGTCAGGCAATATCCAATTTGCCAATTTAGAGAATAATGATTGGTGTAATAAAACTTTTTAAATAATCAAACTTATTTCTTTGATTTTTCATAACTTCTGAGGTATTGATTATCTGTATATATATGGTACGCGACTTCTCGTTTATTCTGCAAAACAAGTATTTTTATATCAGAGAATTTCAGAATTCAGATTTTCATTTACTCTGCATTTTTAATAATTTCAACATAGGTCTGACGTTTTTAAAGAAATCCACTCATCAAAGATTTGAATTTAAAGCGTGTTTTCAGCATTTTCAAACATCATTCCTAGACATAAAAATTCCTGACTCAAGTTATATCTCAATAATACATTTTATCAATATTGTTAAAGCTGAAACGTAAATACATTTATTTGAAGTAATGTATTTTCAATATTAACTTTATTGTTAGAAGTAAAACCTTACGACTGTTTTATTGTAGCAATTTGTACAAATACAAAGAACTGTTTCATTATGTATAATAAAACATAAAAACAAGTCTACTGCTTCGAGTGGGAAAACACCGGGTGATACGAAACTTTCTATACAAACAAACAATGACTTTATCTACAATTATAAATTCCATTCATCGTGAATGTTTCTCTACATAGCTGTTTATAACAGTTAAATTTATTTTTTGCATCTGCTACAAAGCTTGTTTAGAACAACCCTTGCCTTCAATTCTATCAGATGATAAGAGGTCACTAATAAAGCAGGGACGTATCATTGCTATTTTACTAGAACGGTAAAGTCATATTCACCAACTGAAGACAAATGCGAACAAGGCGAGCGATCTAACCACTAGTTGAAATGGGAGCTCCTTTATTTTATTTTTTTAAATTCAACAAATAATAATCTGATTTTCACTTTTAGTGAGTACAGGTGTGATAATCCTATTTTCCTATATTTCTTATCAGGCCTCTCTTGACCAATTATTTTCTCTTCCGACTTTGACGCAAGTAAAGGACAGGACAGAGGTTTTTATTTTATGTTCTTTTCCTGCTTATTATTAGGTGATGATGACCGGAAGGTTTTTTGCCTTTAAACAACAAGGAAAAATTAATTTCGTACATTTACTTTAAGACTCTCAATCCTCTTATAGTACTAGCTATTTAAACCCCGTTGTATTTTAAATTATAATATATCCTTTTCTATAGTGAAAAAAACCTAAAACACAAATATTTGACATAATTTTGTCGCTCTATAATGAAAATCGTACTTAAAACAGAAATTATCTGCGAAAATGCATGGTAAAAATCGGTAGGATGGGAACAGACTTTAAACGTGAACAATTCGTGACACATACGTTTCATTTCTAATATCCTTATTGTTAAAAAGTTGTATCATAATTTATGTGTACAATATACGTAGTATTTGTAAATTTTGCTTCCGAATGTTTCTCTGTAAAATTGTAATAAAGCAACTGATTAGGATAGGTTAGGTTAGAACGCACGATTCTCATTTACTGTGAATGGGGAACTTTGTGTGATATGTAGAAGGGACAACAGGGATTGTGGAGCTTGACAGCATCCCCTGTGGCACTCTAGTTTGTAAACACTAAGATGCAATATGTAGTCTTACGAGTATTATGGCAGGATGCTTGTAAATTATTCAGATTATGGAGGGAAAACATTTCAGAGAGATAACAGACAATGGAGAGTTGAATAATGGAAAGAAGTTAATTTCAAAGATAAGGGGTAATGGAGATAAGTATATTTCAGAGAAATAGTAGATAATGGAGAGTCAGATAATAGAGAGAAGTTAATTTCTAAGATAAGGGGTAATGGAGATTCGATTAATGGATAGTGGTATAATTCAGAGTGACAACAGATAATGGAGAGAAGTTAACTTCTATGATACAGTAAGTGGTAATGGAGAATCGGATATTGGAGAGAAGTATATTTGAGAGAGATATTGGAGAGCCAGATAATGGCGAAAGTAACTTTCAGAGAGGTAATCAATAATGGAGAGTTATATAGAGAGAGATGTAAATTTCGGAGAGATAATGGATAGTGGCGAGTCTGATAATGAGAGAATTTAATTTGTGAAAGTTGGTATGTTTAATTTCTATTGTTGAATGTTTAATTAGAGTTATAAATTTCAGAGACATAATTAAAAATGGATAGAAATGAATTTGGATGAGATAATGGATAGTGGGGAGTCACACACGCAAACTTCGGAGAAATAATAGATAATGGAGCATCATATAATGGAGAAAAGTTAATTTCAAAGAGATAATAGATAACGGAGAGTCTAATAATTGAGAGAAACATCTTTAGGAGATATGAAAGATAATGAATGGAATTAAATTTTGGAGAGATAATAGATAATGGAGTGTCCGATAATGCAGGGAAATAAATTTCGGACAGATGAAGGAGAAATAGATAGTGGAAAGATGTAAATTGTGAAGATATGATTAAAAATAGAGTCGGATATTGGAGAAAATTAATTAAGCTTTAGAAAGATAAGGGATAATGAAGAGTCGGTTAATAGAGAGAAGTAAGTTTCTTAGAGATAAGGGATAGTAGAGAGAAGAACGATTTCAATTTTATTATAACGAAATCAAATTATTAACAACAGTTAATATCTCTAAAAACAATGTGCACTTGTTTTTTAATAACTTAAACAAATAAGAAGTAATAATGACAATTTCCTGAGAAATTATACAACTCTATAACTATGGGATCATACAGAGAAAATGGACTACTAAATGGTAAATAATTATTAATAAAATATTATTCACCTTTAAGCTAAAGAAATACAGAAAATTAAAAATGATTAGCCCTTACATTTTAAAAGCCTTATATCAGGATAAACGTTTTACACTATATAAGATATATTCCCCCAGGGCAGTTGTTCGATAGGGATGTAATCTTAAAGGTGCCATGTTTACAAATGACTACAGGCTCAGAAAAGGTGTTATCTCTAACTAAAGGTAAGCATTTACTAACTAAATCCTAAATGCAGATCATAGTTTACAAAAACACAGATTTCAAGGAACCGTTTTCCATGTCACTGATCTCCAATATATTAGTGTTTTTTTAAATCATTAATTATACAAAAAACAAATTGGTATTTAACCAGCCTCGTCCAACAATGTAATAGAAGCTCTTCTAGTAGAGCTCAAAAGTTGGCCTTTGGTCTTTGCAGGAAATGTCAAATTGTATTGGTAGATCAATGGTCTTATCCAATATAGTATGCTGTATGTTTGTTTAAAACAGTTGTTACACCTGCTTTATGAACCTAGTTTATGTGTGTATCACTATTGGAATCTAAAATATTTCCCGAACATAGTGTTATAAGTTGAATCGAATACAAGACATGAACTAAAGCAAGATTAAATTTGACGCCAGTTTTGAAATATTAAATTAGACTTTTCTGAATTTCAAAAATATAGTCTCATAAAAAGTTGTACGTTAATATCTTATTTTTTATGGCCGCTATCGTGCTTACGTACACTCGACACCGTCAGACGGAAGGCGTGTCGAAAATCATTTTTCGGTTTCCTGAACCTATAAGACGTAAAGATAAGGCAATTTACAGATACCGAAATTGTTTACGATTTTCGACCTTACACCAACTTCGTGTACTGGGTAAGTAAGCCTACGATATCCAATATAATTTTTTTTGTTACGGCTATATTTGGGATAATACAAAGAATATAAATTTAAAGTTTAAAATATATGTGATTTACCGTTTTGTCTCTGCAGATGGGTTGCGATTTACAGACAGACACGCGCATGAAACTTTAAAGGTCCTTGGTTTTACCTACGTAATAAACCAAAATTAATTGTGGATTGTAACGTTGTTTTATCATTTCTCATAATATAATTCTTTACTTACAGGTAGTAAAAGACTCAAGTTTATAAAATTAAACTTTCGGTAAAGTTTTGTGTGAAATAATTTACGTTAAGCACTTTTCTTTAGATTTAAAAAAGAAGAATTTTTCATCACTAAAGACCAACTTAAACCATCAATCTTGGTGACAAATTGGACGTCTCTATGAAAACTTGCGAGAAAATAATTTAATCTTAAATCCTTTGGGAAATCTGAGATTACGGAATTAAAAAACTACGCATGTAACTTATAAGGCACACAATCTTGAAATTGATTTCTTTTCAAGCGAAACTTCTTTTCCAGACAACAAAAGAACCGAACACTGTACCAACAAAAGTACAAGGTTTTACAACACTGTCATTTCCCAAGGACAAATAAGTGTGAAATGAAGGAGTTTTGATTTTAGTTACAGGAATGAAATTGTAGTTTGGAAAAATGTTGTAGTAATCGCTGTTATTGAAATCTGTGAGCATTAACCTACGGTTTAATTCCGAAAAAGACGTATACTGCAACTAAATACTAGAACCATAATACATGTTCTCAGAACTATGGAACTCAATACAATACAAGTGAAATTAACCAGAATAATTATTTGAATTTCAATTGATCTAACATAAACATAAAACTACCATTTGTACAAAACACAAATTTGAAATTTTTAACAGTACAAATTGTGATACATGGAATGAATAGAAAATACAAGCTTAACCTGAAATATTTAAAAACACCAATCATAGAAATTAACGTCTGATTAATTCAAATTAAATATTATAATTTTTTCACAAATTTTCTGTTCCATACATTGTGATTAAAAAGAAATGTATCGCTTACAAAATTAATTTTTTTAATACTTCCTTACAATTTTTTAAGCACTGTAACAGATGAAATTTTTCTGTTTTATCACCGTCGTAGTCCATCCACTTAAATACAATTTTACAAAACAATTACACTGTCAAATGTTCGTAAATTTCAACTAAAATTACAGCAACTGCAGAAACCCTTTTCAAAATATTGACGTTACACAAATTTTAATAAACATTGAATGCAAGTTTAAGAAATAGTCAAATTTTAAAACTTTTATTTTGTAGTAAAAAATAAGTTTTTTTATGGGTGTAATAATACTTATTGCAGCTAACCTTATCATAGACTATTTTATATAAGTGGATACTTTAAGAGCTATTACTGGTTTTGTTTATAACTTTAAATAACGTAGTACAAAATTGATGTAAATATATTTTTTAATGGAAAAATACTCATTGTAGGAATAATGTAGAATGAACATCAACTATTGCGTAAAACATGGTTGAGGAGGTATTTTCACTATTTTGTAACCTGTATTGTATAAAATGTAGTATATAAAAATTTAAAAAAACTGTCCTTTTTAAAGAAATTTAGAGATCAGATAAATTTTAGTAAATAAAAAATATATATATATTGTTTTTTTACTTCAATTAATTACCTAAACATTATAACTACAGAAACCCTTTTCAAAAAATTGACGTTACATAAATTTTAATAACTTTTGATTAAAAGTTTAAAAATACTCAAATGTATACAACTTAATTTTTTTTGTGTTATTTTATAATTAAAATTGTTTTTAATGGAATCATTAATAGGCAGCTAGCCTTGTCAACGATCAATCTTTAATTTGATACTTTAAGAGCTATACTACTCATTTTGTTTGTAATTTTAATTTTACAGTAAAGATTACGTTTTTTTTTTTTTTTTTTTTTTTTTTTTCATGGTGCAATACTCCCACTAGAAATAATATAGAATGGATAGTCTTGTCATCAACTGTTGCTCAAAAGATGATTGTCGATATATTGTCATTATTTTGTACCATGTATTTCATAAACTATACAATATATAAACTAAAGTGAACGGAAACTTCGTTCAAAGATTAACGTAAACTCGTTTTATATCTTGTTAACATTTTTTAAAAAGAAATTAAAGATAGGGTAAATTTTGTTTTTAGTTCCATTTAGTCTTTTAGATCATATGAAATGTTTATTTAATTTATCAACCAAGAAACTATGCCAGTCTGTTTCGCTATGGGTTTGATTTTAATGTTTATTGAAATATATTTAGGTGAGAGGACATTGTTCAGAGATTATTTGCTGACATATTTATGTTTTGTATTGCTTTATTCAATCTTATCTTGATATTTTTATACATCAAAGACTAGTAATTTTTATTTTAGCTCCATTTAGTCTTTTAGGCCATAAAGGATACAACTTTTAGGTCATAAAGAATGCAACTGTTAGGCCATAAAGGATACAACTTTTAGGTCATAAAGGATACAACTTTTAGGTCATAAAAAATGTAACTTTTAGGCGATAAGGGATATAACTTTTAGGCTCTAAAAGATACAACTTTTAGGCCATAAAGGATACAACGTTTAGGCTATAAAGGATACAACATTTAGGCCATAAAGGATACAACTTTTAAGCCATAAAGGATATAACTTTTAGGCCATACAACTTCAGTGCCGCTCGAATCCCCACGTGTGCACGTCACGCTGTCGTACTTGTTTCGTGTTATTTGTTCGTGTTTTGTGTTCTTTAAACGACTCCCGCCGGAATGAACAGTGTTGTTTGTTTGTTATATTGTGTTCCGTCTTTTTATTTAGACATGTCTGATGATGATCAACGTCCGAAACCGGTATTAAGTATAATTTCGGTTTCGTTTTATTAAGACAGAAGTTGAAAACATTTAGTTGACAAGTAGGATAGTAAAGCCAGAAACCGCTCGAAGTTAGTTATTTATGGGTATCATAAATCATAAGTCCAAGAGAAAGTGAACTTTAGAATGAGTTGAGTAACAAACAATCCTTAGGACTTTGTACCAACCGTGCCTGTAGTTCTCTACAGGGTTGTGAAAGCGGAATTTTTATGGGAGTCAATGATTTAGTGTAAGACAACTAATTCTTTAGGTTCGTGTTTTGGTCACTAAAAGAACCTCTTTTGAGTTCTAAGTTCAATTAAATGCATCACGACTAACTGTTTTAGACTTCTGTAATCGATCCCAGCGAAACTAGACCAATCCTGGCATTTCGAATAAAGACATTAAGATAGAAGGACCGAATCTACCCCCCTATCTCGAAAATACCGTCGCAAAATGTAACATCTTTTAATATGAAAATAATCATTGGATTAGGTGAGGGAAAAATACATTCAAAACTTAATTTTGTTGTAAATAACCCAAAAGATTGTTTTTAACATCAACTAGCGGGAATATTTCAGTTTCAACATTGATTACATAATATATGTATAATAATGAGAATCAAAATTAGCTGTATGTAGTTTCTTTAACAAATTTTAAACACAGTTATATTAAAATATATAATGTTACATCAAAACTATTATGTATTCAAAGCTATATATAAAACCAAAATTAATTATTTATTTTCCTTCACTCGCACTCATGCACGCACACACACAAACACTCGCACATATATATTTGTCACTAGTGATTCCTTGTAGACAACATTTTTCGTACTGCCATAAAGATAAACGTACAATGTCCGCAAGAAAAACATTGACCTTTTAAATCGACGCCTGCTGTGTGATTTGTTATTGAATATTGCGAACGTTTACTGGAAGTTGAAAACTTTAAAATTGAAATGGATAAATTATTTTGCGTGATTGGAATTGTTGAGATAAATAAATACTGTGTCTCCTTCGCGACAGCTTGTTAAGACTACCGTCTTAATAATGTGATTTTTAACGATTTAACCTCTAACCTTGTTCTATTGCATAACTGTGCTGGCTTCAAATTTCTCAAAGTGTGACGAACAGCAATTTAACGTTTAAATGTAATGCGTGGGTTGGTAAACCTGATACTGACAGACTATTTTAAAACTCTGGCATTGCATCTTCTTCATCCAAAACTGTATTGGTATAATCATAACTTTCAACTATAAAGATTTTGTAAAATATATGTTTTTGAACAAATGGAAAAACTAATATGTTAAACTAATGGGAAATCATTTGATATTTAAGAGCAGTTTCTATTTATCTTCCTAACTTTTCCCAGAGGTGAACGAAAGTGGTAAACCTGGCCCTTAAGCTTTATAACCATATGAAACATCATAAACATCTGCCCAGTAGTTTACAAAATTAGCTCGAAGAAAAAAAAATCAAGATAGGTTTAAAAAAAAATCTGGTGTGTTTAAGACTACACGATGAAAGTGATAACAATATAAAATTATAGAAAGTCAAAATATGTGATATAATTAAGTGTGAAATTTTAAGCAAAAATCAAGCTAATACACTTTTCAAAGTGTTACACATTGTTCTAGACTAGGACCTAACCAAGTTTTGTATTGAATTTTCATGGTGATGGAACTAATCAGTTGTTTTAAGTGTGTATTATTATATTGATTCCAATGAGAACTAAATATGTATGGAAAATAAAATTAAGTTTAAAACACTTTCCAAAATATTCACACTGGTCTAGGCTATGCCTAACCTATCTTTGTGTTGAACTATTAAGGGTGATGGACCTAATCAGCTGTAATAAATAAGTATACGTGATTTAATTAATGCGCATGCACGAACATTGACTGCTACAAATACGTATTATTTTTTTTATTAACTCAGTTTCTTTTTAATATATAAACATGAAAGAAAGTTTACAATCTTCTTCAAAAAAACTACTATAAGCTTGCAAAGTTTCATTGAGATCTGTATAGTAGATGCTGTGATTATCGCGAACTAAAATTGACTTTACGTCTATTATTTCCTTATTGGAAAAATAGAGAAAATATTTCATTTCTGTATCAACTACTAATTGAGATATCGAAGATTACTCAACTTTAAAACCTTCTTCTAAGTGGAAACTCTAATTCAATTCTCGTTAAAATCGGTTTAATAATTTTTACGATATGAGAGGACAAATATTGACACTCTTACAGATTTATTAATACATATTAAACTTTATAATAACTCTATACAATTCCTTTTGAAAACGATATATATTTGTCAAATATTTTTTGTAAAAAATTGAATAAATACTTAGCAAATATTAAAATATAATACAGTATATGCAAAAAAGTTTTGAAAAAATAAAATAAAATTTACCCGATTGGGGGGAAAACAATCCTAAGAAACCTGAGCTTTACAAATAATTCAAGAAGCCTGCACGTTGGCTTTGAGATTCACATAAAACATTAGATTATCTATACAAACTATTAATCTTCTTTCTGACAAAATAACAAATCACAGTTTACGTCAGTGGGAACACTTCAACATTTCTGTAACCATGAAGATATATGATGTAGAGAAGGAACATTCGAGGCTGTAGAGAACAAACTAATGTGAGGAGATAATGCTAAGTAGAGCGTACATGAACGGGGTAAACATCAGATATATTTGTGCTTCAGGGAGTGGGGAAGATTGTGATAGGAATGATAATACACTGTTTAAATATTGGAATGTATTTGTAATTTGTTAATAAATATGATATAATTTTATTGTAAAATACATAGAATTTTTTAGACTACGGTGGATTTGCTCCATCTAATCGAAAATGGAACTCTTTTAATCTATTCCAAACCACGTTTAGGTTGTAACAAAAACTGCACATTTTAACAATTATCTAATATTTATGTAGCATATCGGTTTAAAATGGCCATTTCTACTTTGTCACGTAAACGTAGAGTACATAGAAAATGTTGTGATAGTAAAACTAAAATCGACTATGAAATGTTTGTCTAGTGTAAGTCCGTCACATGTGGTTGGTCAATACATTCTAAAATGCTGGACGGTATATGGTTCGTTTTGTATTACAAAACATAAGAGTATAGTTTCTTAAACTTCTTGATAAATCGAAATTTTGAAATAGATGGCTGACAAACGGACACGCATGTGAAATTATAACGGTTTACCTACAGACCCAAAAAAAAAATACTTAGTAGCAGTTCTTTCTTTGCTTAATCTTTCTGTTTTACTCTCTTGAACCACTCAAAAGTAGTCAAAAAACATTTATTGAAACTAATAATGCAAAGTGTAACAAATACATTTTGTTAAATAAAAATATAATACAGCAAACAAGTTCCGTAATTTAACTTTAGAATAAAGTTAGAGATAACAAAATGAAACATTTCTCTCTGCTCCACTCATCATTCCATCCTGAATGAAGTGGAACGACACTTGCAATATATAGATTCAATCACAATTCCTTTGAGAAATGTCATCATACAAGATGCACGCCATCAGTACATTGCTTTACATATTGATGGTAATACATTCGTTACCTTTTTTAAACCTTTGTTATCTTTATTTTTCAAACAATATAGGTCGGATTGTTTATTTTAAAAGTATTCTAAATAACAATTATTATTTATATAAATGGTAAATAAGAAATAATAAAATATTTGTATTTGTTCCTAATATACAGAAATAATTTATTTTCAATTACTGTTTTATATTTAGATGACAACTTATTTTTGAATTATCTCTTTCTTTTTTTAATGTCAGAAAGGTTTGTATTAATAAAAATGTTTAGTCATGTAATGATTAACCTAGCATACATGACTAAAATATTGAATTTCAAAGTAGGCCTACTAACGACAAATGTAACTACATAGCATTTGTCTGTATTAGAACTTGCATTCATTTAACTCTAACTCTAATCCAATTATTTAAACTAGATTTCTATGAGAATTGAATTGTAATTGTTTTATAATGAGCATGCATATTTATACTACACATTATAATGTAGTTTATAAATTAAATTATAATTTATACAAATTTTCAATTTAAAATTTACAGTAGTAACTAGATCTATTTGATTCAATAAAATTAATTTAGTTCGTTTTTAATTTACTGTAACATAAGTTATATCTTATTAGAGGTATAACATAAATATAAGAAGTTATATTAGAATAGATCACAAAGATTATCTACCCTTGCACTGGGAGAGTAGAAGGTGAAAGGAGAGATGATAGATGAATATCAAACAAAACCTTTTAGTTTATTATTAGGCCTAAAAGTTCTGGTATTGCACACGCAACTTTTGACAATATTAAGGCATTTTTATTGTTGTTTTTTTACAGGCGTTAGATCCCAATTTTGTGAACAACACTTTGTCTGGGCAGTTTGAACCAATTGTGAGGGACTTCGAATAACATACAGAAGACCTCTTTGGGCTACAGGTGGAGTACCACTTTGAACAACATGCAGGAAATCACTGGTTTAAACTACAAGCTGAGAACCAAATCTTGCTGGTCCCTACACAAGGTTTAGTTTTAAAGTTAAATTTGTGGCTAAATGTTTGAGTTTACTATGGTTTAACTGCCTGTATCTTTTTTTAAATCTCAGCCCCCTCAGGTTAGGCTAATTGTAAGTAGTACTAAGTAAGCCCCCTCAGCCCCCCCATTATCATTGTTATAAGCACAGACAACAGCGAGCTAGTATCCCCTAAGACCAGTGATGGATCCAGAACCTAATCGGGGGAGGGGGAATCTTCTCAGCAATGTGAAACAACCGGCTGATTTTGGGAGTATGACCAAATAGGGGGTCTAGGTGCCCTCCCCAGGAAATTTTATACTAAAAATGTGAATTTAGATGGAAATATTCTGGTTTTCAACAATATTTTACATGTTAAATTCTTCGTTAGAAGCTGTTCTCAAACGATAAATTCTCCTCTTTTTCTTATATTTATTAAGTTTTATACAATTTTATTTTCAAAGAATAAATAGAAACTTAATGTTTCTAGTATATTTTAGAGAACAGTAACTACATTAAAACTTCAATTAAGCTACTAAAGTAAACAAAAATATATGAATATTCAAATAAAAATATTAATTAAAAAATTTGTAAATTATTTACTTAAATTACTTGGAACCTAAAATCATAAAAAAATCAACAGTATTAGTTCTAGTATAATTTTTACTATTTTGTATGAAACATTTTGGAAAAAGTGAAAAAGCTGCAGATTGAAACATCTTGACAGTGTCTTTTCACCTAGGTCCTGTATAAACATTCATACTTATTATTTTCAGCTTTATAATCTGCTTTTAATAGACAAAGATTGAGATCTGCACTGGAGAAGGTATATAAATCACGCCAACTGAAATTCGCGTCTTATAAAAATAGCGTAAAACTACAATTATTTTACAACATTGAATATATTTCACAGTCAAGTTGTTAATATAGTGACTCCTTTTTTAATATTAAAAACAAAACAATTGACAGATAGTTTTGTGAAAAGAATTAACGATAAAGTTGCACTACTGTTTGTAATAATTAATTAATTTTTTTTCATTAGAGCATAGTAATCATATAGACAGACAGAATTTGACAGGGCGTGTTTAAGTCAAATATACATTGTAAGTTTACTCAAACCTGAGTTCACAGAATAGTGCTGCCTCGATGTCATATTTAATATCTATTCAGGCTAAACCAACGTACGCCGCCAGCTTAAATAAATAAATATCCCTCCTAACTGTAATATCCCTAAGGGTGGAAACTAGAACTATGATGTATTGAGTCTAGACGAATGTGTAGAGTAGTTCAAATATATTTACAGTTAATACATTAAAACTATCAGGGTTTTAAAACCAATATATGGTTAAATGTAATATGAAGTTAAATTTATATTGACAACTCTATAACCTCAGAATATATAACATTAGCACCAGAGGAGCTATGTATCACAACGTTGTAATTGCAAAGGGTTAATTGGAAAGACATAAATTTTGAACAATATTTCGATTTTTTAATCTTTTTTTGTACGTACAGAAAATTAAATTTGCGAAAGTGCAATAGCTAATAACCTAATTATCTACAAACGAGTCTTGAAGCTTTTTTATAAATATTTTCTATTGCAGAAATAAAGCTTTAAGTTTAAGAATTAAATTTGTTAATTTACTAAATTTCACAAATTAAAGTAATTTCAAATTATAATTTTTGTTTCAAAATGTCTACCATACATAGTAACTACTCCTAGAAGAAGCATTAAATAACAATAGTTTGTTTGTAAAAACTGTTCAGCGTTTTAATAAATAAAAGGATCAATTGTCTCCTACAAACATACGACTTCTGTAAGGATATAAGGATATTTTTATAAATTCAAAGTCTTTTAAGCGTCAGTTTAATTTGAACAGACGGACACGCACGTGAAATTATAAGGGTCCGTGGTTTACCTAGAGTCCTAATAAAGAGAAATACTTGAAAATTGAATCCATCTTTTAATGACTATTGAATTGTTGGTCTCACATCTCACAAAAACTGGTTTTAAAACTTATACGATACACATTTTTTCTTCATTGTCTGGTTAAATTAAGTTGTATTCGTTATATAAAAAACTATAATGTATGACTTCGCACTGCAATTTAATTTCATATTCAAATATTTTTAAAATATTTGTATGTTACGCCGTTTTTAAGTTAGTGTGGGGGAGATTATCTAACAATTTACATTTTATTAACTTTTTCATCAAATAAACATACATATTCGTAATCAGAATAGCTTACAGTTTTATTTGATATCGCACACATAATATAATCAAAAAATATTTTTCATCTAGACAGTTTTATCCGAACTACTCCAAGGTGATTTGTTAGTTTTTGTTTTATTTTTCCTATATCTGAGACAATAAAAAAATATATATGCAAATTTTAAAATATGTATTTAATTTATCGTCTTCTCTAAGTTTACAGGTTGGGACTTATGGACAAACAGATAGACAGACGCTTGAAATTATAAAAATCCTTGGTTTTACCTATGAAACTTTAAACTTGAAAAAACCGCCATTTTTGTTTTCTCTAACAACTACGATTTATTTTCATCATTTGATTTACCAATCAAAACTTTTAAAATGACCTCACAAGCCAACTTCTCCGATTGGGAGAGTTATATATATATAACAGTTGAAGTGCATCTCGATCTGTTTAAAAAACCCCATTTATATGTTCAGACAACTCGTAATTTTTACAATAGTTTGCAAGGCAATACAAATCTATCCACACCTGAATTCGGAGTTTATAGATTAGAGTTTCAATTGTTTTATTACCTTTTTCAATTACTGTTTCGATTTGCAATCTTTGCAATCGACGCTGCCGCTTATTAATGACGCCATTGTAGCCCGTACATGGCCATCAACTTGAAACCCCAAAACTTCCCTCAGAAGAAAGAAAAAGTTAGACTAAACCTTTACTCAAACTAGATCTCAGAAATTTGAGCTTTTCATTCCAATGGAAAACTAAATTAGATGAAAAGGATTGGATTTTGTGAACACACGGTATATGGGTTCTAAATATTTTTCATTTTACTCAAGAAGAAATATTATATATGAGAAGCGGTTTACAGTTTATTTTTTTATTTTAAAGCAAAAAAATTATTCCAAGAAAAATGTCTAACTTCAATACAATATTTTTGTAAATTAAAATGGTAAAATGAAACAAAATATCAACATCAGTAACTGTTCCGTGTGCATGAACGTCATTAAGCGTTCCTTAAACTAATTACATAATTTACAATTTAGGTTAAGCTTCTAAGGTTTCTATTGTTTTCCTTTTCTCTTTAGACAACATGGCGGGTGTAATTACATTTGCCACAAGACATTTGTTATTGTAACGAGTTTAGTGGAGAGCAGTTTCATTAGTATACTTAACACCCTAAGTGTTAGACACGTGTGACATAGCCTGCATTAAATGTAAAATATACAGATTAGTTGTAATAATTAAAATTAGTGTTAAACAGTTGTTGAGGCTTTATTTAATTCTTGTTGAAAATTTATTTTCATAACAGCTGCTTCGTTGCTACAAATGCTACAAGATGGGATGTTTATTGGGTCAATTATAAATAGAACTCTTAGTCTTGGACACGTTATGTAGATAATCTGCGTTAGAAAAATCACTTCAGGATTGTTTTTACTCGATTTGGCCGAAATTTGCAACAATCGTGTGTTGAAATTGGCAAAAATCTGTTTAAATTGTGGAATTATTTTATGGGAAAATTTTAATAAATAGAATTTAGAAAGTTTATACGTCTTGAAAAGAGAAAGGCAATAACCATTTAAAAAAAAATTAAAACAGAGAGTTATACGGAAATACTTTTATGAATTTAAAAATCGTACACTACTGTTGGAATAGTTGTAAAAAAAATATTAAATACAATTTTTATTTTAAGTCCCAAGACAATGCAAGGCAGCCTATTATAGTGAAATATATCAGAAAGTGTCGCAATAAGTGACTCTAGACAAACTGAATAGTTCGTTAACCCACCAAGCAAGGTATATAAACCCACCATGAATAAGAGGGTCAGTGACTATTGACCAGTGTTAGTCGAAGACCCTGCTTGTCCATTGACCAAGAGCATTGATCGGAAATATCAATAGGATTCTTCAGATTCAGCTTTGAGAATATTATGGTAAAAAACACAGTAGAAATAGATGTGAGCAAACCAACAATGTATAATTAAATGAATGTAATAAAAGAAAGTAGACTCATTTGAATTTTATAATATTTCACAATAATATTCAGTTTCCTCTAACTTGGGACTAATAGATTTAGTTTACAACTGAACCACTGATTATATAATATATATTTAACCATAAATTGTTTTATTTGAAATAACATTCATTCATTTATAACAAATGGTGAATTGGTCTTATAGAAAAAATTTATTTGAACTCAAAATTAGGACTTAAAAAACTCATCCCTAGGGATCCTAGTTGGATTTACCATTGTTTTCATGTAATTCCATTAGATCCTTCATTTATCCTATCAAGTTTCTCTTGAGTAACTCATAGTATTTTCCTACCCAGGGGATATTAGAATGTTCGAAGGTTATAGGTTTGTTTTCTCTTATTTTCCTGATAATGATGACTGAGGAGTTTATCACATTTAAACAACAAGAGAAAACAATATTTTCCAATGTTATTAAGAAAAACTTTTCACCAGCATAAATACCAAACAGGGAAAATAAGTTCAACTAGGCGTTGTTATTTCTTAATTACAATATAGATTTTGTTTAGGTTATATTGCCTATTAGAAAAGGACATCAGGTAATGAGGCCGCTCTATAACTGGTATTTATTGAAGACAAAAGATATGTCATTAAAGAAAAGTCTTTAAAAATGTCATCGGACGTATTAAGCTTAAAAAGTCAAACTTTAGGCGTTGTTCAGAAAACTAAAACCCTAATTTGTATTTAATTTCTTCTTTTTACTTTGCCGTAAAAATATAATTC
Organism: Aphrophora alni; assembly: GCA_963513935.1. NCBI lineage: Eukaryota > Metazoa > Arthropoda > Insecta > Hemiptera > Aphrophoridae > Aphrophora > Aphrophora alni. The sequence goes on along the minus strand of OY740769.1, from coordinate 10,355,754 downwards.
TTTTATAGTGTCTTCAAAAGTTCACGTTTACTATTTATTATCATATCCTAAATTTGTATAAATAATATTGTAAATATTGCTACATTGTCGTAAAATATAATTTCAATTTAGTATTAAATTTATTGTAAGATATTAGATAACAAGGCACCCCCAAACTGTAAACAGAAACTAAGACTGCTTTAATAATCCAGATTTATTATACTACTAACCTAATGTACATTTCAAAAACATAGTATAACATATGACACTCTATTACTAAAACACTTATAGTTTCATGTTTTTGTGGCTTGGGAAATTCTTTGTTTTCCTTATGATGAATTTCGCTCCTTGGAAATTTATTCTGTTTAGAAAAAAACTTTACGAATATGATGATAGAAATATTCGGGGCATGTTTTCTACATTAAAAAAAAAATTAAACTCCTCTAACCGCAACTTCGTTTTTTTCAGACAAAAAAACCCGTAACTTCGGAAATAGATAAAATATTCATTTCAGATTTGGTACATGAATTTTTTTATGTTAGGTTTTACAATTGCGACAAAAAGAAAGGCTGTATTTTATATAATTTTCAAAACGGCGTTTGAAATATTTAACTGCAATATCTCAAAAACGGTCAAAAAACATTACAAGAGATGGAATATTTTACTCTTTTTCACTTTTTTGTTTTTTAACGTTTCCTTTGATTCATAAAAAAATAATTTTGTTTCATTTATAAAATGTAACATGAACAATGCATATATCAAATCTGAACTTTTTATCAAATTCAATTCCAAAGTTAAAATTTTTTTTGTAAAAAACAAAATGGCGGAGAAACGGGAAAATTAGGGCCTATCTTTATATGTTATTCCTTATTTTTACCATTAGAACACGCTCTAGGAGTTGCTCAGTACATTTTGAATCACCCTGTATGATAAAGTAAAAATTAATAATTATAAAAATGCCACTTATACTAACATGATTCAATTATCCTTAAAAGCAACCTGGGACAGAAATAAGACTTGACAGAGGAAGTTTTCCGTGCCTTGACAATGATAAATAATGTATTTTATGTTACAGTAGCGGTTTTATTAGAGATCAGTTGAACCTTACAAAGGTACTTGGGACGTAAGATGAAGGATTATATCTCAAATAAGAAAAGGATTACTGACTAAGTCCAGATGTAATCTTTTGTACAAAGCTTTTATTGTGCGTGATCTCAAACATAAGGGCTTAAAATATCTTATTTTCTTCATAAATAAAATGTATGTTCTATACACGTGCCTTTATTTAATATCCTCGTACATTACAAACAAATCATTCATCAGTTTGTATGATCGAGTAGAAAATAAATGGTATAAAAACATTTAACAAAACCATACACTAACAGAATGTAACAATTTACAAAAAATGTAAGTTCGGTAGCAATCAGTGAAAATGAATTATAGACCCCGTCTTTAAAATATACAGGGTGTTTCAAAAAGAACTTTACAACTTTGTAAATTAATATAAATTTATTCAAACTGCTTAGAGAACTAGTTTTGTTGTTATTTTGTAGCCCAATAGATCAAGTTTCTTATCTTTATAGTTAGATAGTTTTAATGTGACTTCTATTAGTCATTTTGCAGACATCCCATCTGAAGTCGATTTCCTGGCAAACCCGCATCAGTAGGCTACCTCAGGCGTTCCTCAACTGCGGCGTAAAATCTTGATTTGAATTCAGCGATAGAAGCTGGCAAAGGTAGTTTACAAACTTTGTCCTTTGAAGTAAAAATCGTGAGTTCATCATAGAATTGGCCCACTGCCACATTCTATTAATCTATGTTTCTAGACAGCGGTTACTGAGGAAATCCCGGGTTTAGGTAATTATTCGTCCCATTTCGTAATAATTTTAACGGAATTTGTTGAGCCGATTTTGAGAATATACTTCTTTCATGATGTATAGTTTTGTTTGGACATTAAGGGGATACATTTTAGCAAAATGTAAAAAAAAAATCGTAGTTTTGTTTTGTTTTTCTTATCGCCAGACTTCAAATTTTCAATTACAAAAAAATGGAAGAATACCGCTTCCAACTACGTCAAAAATATAACCAAATACCAAAATGGATCCATTGGTTTTGGCTGTATATATCTCAAACCACAGACATAACACATAAAATCACTTTTTATACATAAAAAACCATCAGGAGCTCACCTATAATGAATACAAGCTAGGCAAACCCCAGGCATCCTTGCTGGATCTACGCTTTTTTAATGTAGTCTTGGGTTAGATCTCACTCTTTCATCTTTCCCATCAGTTGTCTTTTGATCAACTTTTGTTATTTTCCTACCTTGACGTAATTACATTATACCTGGGCAGTTTTTATTTTAAGCTCTTTTGTTTCTATTTTGTACAAGAAGATAATGACCGAAAAGTTTTTTGCAAATATACAGAACAAGGGAAAAACTAAATTCCACACAGAAGATACTACCAAAAAAAACTCTAGCCGATGTTTTTACGCAAACATAAACTATATTACAAATATCTGAGAAAGCGAAAATAAGTTTTAACATTGAGATAAAGTTAGAGATAACAAGATGAAACATTTCCACCATCTTCACTCATCATTCCATCTTGACTGAAGTGGAACGACGCTTCCAATATTCAATGGCAATTCCTCAGGGAAATGTCATCATACAAGTTGTGTGATGGGAAAATATAGTTAACCAAACCAGGACTTATTTCATGACTTTTATGAAGCCATTAATTTTTTTTTCCCTATCAGTAATATTTTTAATAAATAGCAAGTAACAGAAAAAAATGAAAAAAAATAATAAAAAAATACAAAATTATAAAAACCAAATGAAAGATGACAAGGCTACATTCTGTGGCCGTTTTTGGTAAATGAAGTTATTATTTAAAAAATAAATTCCATATTGCCTTATGAATGCTTTAAAATAAGTTTATTACTAAATTACTTACGTCTTAGCAATCTTGTGTTTAGTATTGATTTATTAATATTTCATTACAGCTGTTTCGGTATAACATATACCATCATCAGATGAAACAACACATTTACACAACACACTGATACACATTTCACAAAAATAAATAAACATAAAATGTTTGGTACTGCAGTACAAAGTATGTTGTGTAAACGTGTTGTTTCATCTGATGATGGTATATGTTATACCGAAACAGCTGTAATGAAATATTAATAAATAAATACTAAACACAAGATTGCTAAGACGTTAGTAATTTAGTAATAAACTTTAAACACTAATTATTTCCCATATTATCTAAAACGGCTGCATGAATAGTTTCAACGATGAACTCAAGAAATAAAATCTTCTCTCGTGTTACACTACTACACTATTTATTTAGTTAGCTGTTACTGTTAGATTATGTTATCTTTGTATGTTCATTCGTATGACCTAGGTTTAAAATACTTTAACTTTGAAATCGCCTTTAGGCAACTGGACGAGTCCATCGCGTCATAACAATAGGCGACCATTATTACAGTAAAAAAAACACAATATGCCAGCCTTTCTACAGTAATAAAACACAATAGGCGACCCTTTCTACAGAAAAAAAACACAGTTTTTCCTTAACTGATTACCAGCGGTACATGGCCTCATACAGTTTCCAAAACCCACAATTTATTTATAAGATACTACATGGCTCTATGAAATACTAAATAAATTTATAAATTTATAAAATAAAAATATTTTTAATAATAAATATAAATAAAAATAAAATATAAAAATAAAACAATGTCTAAGCTCTATGTGTTTTAGTAAATGAGCACGAATTATGTTTGGAAAGTTTTTTACCAATATTTTGACTATGTTTAACATATAAAAAACCAAATGTAATTGAGTATTAAGGTGGCTAAATATTCTGTATACCGTTGGTGTTGGAAATATTTGACATAAAAAATCTGTAACAAACTCTATTTAAACGGTTAAATGGAAAATTACGCAATTTTGTGAAAATAAATGATACGAAATATTTTGAAAACAATCTGTAAAGCTTTCTCAATCCAGTTAAACATACAAAAAGACATAGACATAAAAGAAAACACATTTGGACATTTATTTATTGGAACTTTTTTGAAGTACAAAATCATCTACAAGTCTGACAGACTTTTTTGAAACAGTCTATAGGCAATGAGTATATCTTTCAAATAAATTAATATATTTTTTATTATATCATTAAACAATCGCAATTTTATGAATTCAACTTGATTAAATAATGTTTCATACACGAAAGTATAAATGTAATACACAAATGAAGTCAGGTGAAAAGCAGTCACGAAATCAATCTGTATCGAACCTGCGTAACCTCCTTCGAACTATACGCGTGACTTAACCAATTGAGCCATATCACTTCTCAAGAAGGTAGTTAAACTTTTCAATAAAACCTGTATTTCAGAAAGTATCATAAAGGGTTCCGATATATCGGCAAGTCTGATGAACGGGGGGAGGGAGGGATTTAACAACGATCCATCTCTGCTTTGATGGAGCTTAGTATTCTCTGCTGATGTGTTTTCTCTCTTCATTGATCTGACACAACACGATTCCAAACAATCAGCTTAGATGCTACACTATTTGGCATTGTACTTTTCTTTCGCATCACCGCAAACAAAAGGGAAAAGCGTAAACTACATGTTTCTATGCCTACGTCATTCATTGCCAATTTACAACATATTTAATTAAATTAAGTACATGAAAATAGTTAAATATTGTCTTTTGTCCGTTCGTTTTGAGATAAATGTATCAAAAAGCCATTAAAAAATAGTGACATTTTTAATATTTTCATAAAATGGTAGAAACATTGAGATCTAACAATGTTATCTTAATATGAAAATGTTTTACATTGATTTTGTTTTCATTGAAATCGATATATTGGGTTATAATATATTGTGGTTAAGTGAAAAGCTCTCACTGAAAATCCCAAATTATTACCTATGCAATGTTATTTATTTATTTTTTTTACTATGTATGTAAAGCCCATCTGACACAAAATTCCCAGTTTTTGGCGTGATTTTAAACCCCCCCCTGACCACTGCTTTTTTATTGATGGAAAACGATTTAAAGGTCTACCGAACAAATATTTATAGTTGTAAACCGAATTTGGATCCTGACAACTCTGCGGTAAACAACGTAGTGTGATTTAAGTAGTTTTAGACTCAACAACATGGTTATGTTTGAGTAGGTACATGTTCATTTCATCAGTATCTATCCTCGCATAACCTTAAAATTTAATCAATATTTATTATTCTTAAATTGGGCTAAATTAATCAGTAGATAAATCAATGAAAAGTTAAAACAAATAAAGACCTAGGCCTACTTACTTGAAATAATTGCAATTCAGAACTTCAAAACAAGTTTAAAATAACACTCAACAATACATTAAACTAACACAACACCCTTTATACACTCACTTTATACGAAATTCTACACATTACATTATAATTTGCACGATCAATAAAAATAAACGTAACATAACCTATAAAACTGTACCGCTGTATCCGACTGCAAGGAATAGACTAAGTCAATTCATTAATTGTTGATAAGGAATTGTACAGTCAGTGGCTGGATTGATGTAGGTAGCAATACTGTTATCATAACACAATCAGTCAGTTTATTGTAATATACCTCTGAATAAATAATGTAAATACATTGCGATAGTGTTATCGCTTAAAACAAATAAAATCACGGCTTTGATGGTTATAATAGGAATGGACGAATTAGTCAAGATAAATGGAGCAATATTGTCCTCTCATATTAACTGAACATGTGTTCAGGATGTGCAATAATTAAGGTGATGAACTGAGTAGTGAATTTGGACATCGAAATTAAGAAAAACATTCCAAGTTTATTTTGTTTTAGCTTTTTTGTAAATACTTTCGAACGGTTTTGGGATATTGTGCAGTTTGTTTTATACTATTAATATTCACACACCAATAAATATTATAATATTATCCTTAACAGTTTCAAAATGAAGTTTATAAAAACATTATACACCAAATATCTTGAAAACCTTTAATTTTTAAAAAGACTATTTGATATAAAATATTAAACTCTTTTAATGTGAAATAAGACGATATCTATACGTTTTTTCTTCTTTTTAAGATATCACAGATTCATGGCAATTTACTAGAAACACAAGAGATTAAATGTTATTGGTTTGCTGTCACACTTTACCATTGTTGGGTTAATCCACTCAGCAACAAAAAGGGATCCAAGCCAAGACAAATGAGTAGATCCAGCTAGTTACCCTTGGTATTGCCATGACTATGGACTACCATCGGGGATTACTGTAGTGAGTAAGGGGGTGGCAATCCCAACAGCCCTTGCTGGATTTACACTTTACATAACCTAAACTTTTTCATGTAGTATTTGTTCGATCCCCTTCTTTCATCTTTCTTATCAGTTCTTTCTTGACCAAATCTTGTTCTTTTTCGACTCTGACACTACTAGGCTATTCGAGGGCTAGGTGTCTTTTTTTATAAGGTATTTCTTGTTATATTTTACAAGGAAGTGATAATCATGATGAGGACTGTTCATTTTTTATTTTATTTTTTTAAGAGAAGGGGGAAATCCTTCCTGGACGTTATCTTACCCAGAGACACATCCCTGGGTCACGATTCAGACTCATACTGAATAAAACCCCCTCCTCTTCCAGAGTTCCTGGTCTGGGACCGCGTGCGCACTGCTTCAGTCCAGGGCACTTCTTGTCTTTAGTTCTCTCTATTTACATTCTTTCTTGTTCCTTATTCCAAGCCATTTTCCTCTTTCTTACTTACTAGAACAGCTCTTACAAATTCGGAGACCGCGTTCCAGTTTTCCTTATTTACTACTATCACCTTGCCTATGCTGCTCGCTGTCACCACCTTTGTGACGGAGAACAGTCTTTGCCTCCACATATCCCATCTACTGCATTCAAAGAAGGTGTGCTCAGCATCATCTCTTAGTGTTCCGCACATCTTGCAGCTTGACGAATTAACTTTCCCAATCTTGAAGAGGACTGTTCATTAGTAATGTCTAAAATAAAGTCATCAACTACTGAAAGTAATGGAATTGTTTGTTTAGAGTTACAATCTGCCATTAAACTAAATATATAAAAACACTATTTGAATGAATTATTACAGACAATGATATTTCAATAAACACTTAATATTTTTTATTGTATAAAAACAACTTAAACTTGCTTTGGTCAATTTCATTAACTTTTCCGACTGACTATCCTAATTTCATCCTTGTGGATAATCAGTTTCGTCGGTTAAAATGTCATCGTCAGGTCCAAAACATCATGAATTGAAAAGTGTTTTAATTGTGACGATTTAAAATTTTTGATTTTAATAGTGTTTTTTCAAGTGGTTGAGTACTCACCATTAATTATCTGTTTGAATCGGCCGAAGCTTTAATATGGCTGAACGATTTCAAGATATTTTGAATCTGACGATAACAGTTTAACAGTCGAAACCAGTTATCCAAAAGGAAGAAATTTGTATTTTCTGACGTAAAATTAGGGTAATTAACCTATAAAAATATTCGTTTAATACAAAATTCAGGAAGTTAGACAAAACATTATGTTAAGAACAAGGGCGGTACAGATAATCCCCCCCCACTTTCATTCACTTGAGATTTAGTACATGGATAGTAATCACCAGGATATTTAACAAAAATTTGATAAGGGTTAAATAAGGGTTTAACCAAAATTTAACACACAATCATTAAGGTTTATTTTTGTTAGTTACAGAAAAATAAATTTCCCCGTTACTACAAATCTTAAACCACATTTGATTGTGTATACATTTGTTTAAAGAAGTTACAATATCTACAAGGCAATCTCTTGTGTGTTCTAGTAATTTACCAATATCTGAGCTACATTATTACAGGATACCATAAAAATATATATTTTGTATATTTTAATGATTTGTAAAACGAAAGGGTTTTGACATATTTAACATAAAAACTATTGAATTAAAGTAATTTTGAAACCTACGTGAATCATCAAAAGTCTGTGGTACACGACAAACTAACAGCATAAAACATTTTCAGTGACAATATCTCAATCTTTTCTGGAGTTACACGTTGTTTTTGATAATAGACAATGAAGCCTTACGGAAGTATAAATATGGCAACTTTTGTTCTTTATTTTGAAAAGTATGATCGGACATCCTGTATATCAGGAGCTCGGCCCGTATTCTGGCCCCAATAAAATACAGATGTTCTTTTTAAATATAGGTTAGCTATTTTAAACATTAATACAAAACCATAACTACATTGACATTCTTTCTATTCATGCATTAGTTCTATTAGGTTAGGTTAGGTTGATTAATTCACATTTATATGAATTACTTCTGTTAAATTATTCTGATTAGTCGGTTATACAATCAAAATGTTCATAGAAAACTTGTATATTCTAGTTTCCAAAAACAATTATTACATAAAAATACTACAAAACCTTTCGAAACACATTTATATGCATTACTTCTGTTACATGCTTCTGATTAGTCGGTTATACAACCAAAATGTTCAAAGAAAACGTGTAATTTCAAGATTCATTCAAAACAAATATATAAAAACACTACAAACTTGTATTTTTAAGGTTTAAAAAACGAATACATATAAACAATGAAAATCTTTTTGAAACATGAACCTTCTATCCATGCATTTAGTTAGTTCTGCTACACGTTTAAAGAAAACTTATTATTTTCAAATGTCTTAAAAACAAATCTACAAAAAAACAGATAAAACTTTCGGAACACACAATAATCAAAATCAAGTACATAAAAGTAGTCTCTACAAAAATTGATCTTTGTCGTTAATAGTCATAATTTGCTCCTCTCAAGAAATATCTCAAAATCGCCCCCATGTTATTTATGATTAATTTTAGACATATGAAAGAGGCATAAGCCAAATTTAATGTGCCCAAATTTGCTGTAAAATAAAATTACCAACTACAACAAATTTGGAATTTTCAAAATTAAATAATTCAAACATTGAAATAAATACAATATTATATTTTTATTTTTAAAGATATCCTCAAATTTATAGTTATAAAAATAAACATATCAGATGATAAATCAAAATTAAATCAGATAAATTTTACCAAAATAAATTAATCTAATTATGACAGTAGCGCAATCAATTTTTTGACAGGATGGCATTATTTTCATAACAATTTTTTTAGCTTAAAAGGATTCAAAACCGTTATTTTCCATGAAAATTTGATTCTTTCCTACCCTGTACAAAACGTTAGATTAAGTTTCTGTGAAAAAGTAATGAAAAGTATATTTTTTGTAGTGGAAAGGCGTCTGTAGAAAATACACTTTTGCTTGGTTACAGAAATCAAATTTTTGTTGTTGCTATTATTGAGTTTATTTTTATATTTCACCAAACTTTGAGTAAAATTAGTAAGATCTATTTCGAACAATTATACTTTTCACAACGCATTCATAGGTTAATTAAATAACTCACAAACTGTAGCATAATAATTGATTACGTGTGTAACAATTGTTTTACATTGAGCCTAAATTCAATTGTTCCCTTTGTAAACATGATATATTTTACGTAATTCCGATAGAACTCCACATGTCAATATTGTCATCAAACAAACAATGAGGGAATTAAGTGTAATGATTAATGGTTTTCTCTACAATTTCAAATTACTGAAGCATAAAGCGTCTGCTTTATGAGAAACGTTAAATTTAATTGTTGATATGTTGCATTGTTTTACTTATCTAAGAATACAAATATTAAAAGTTGGAGATAGTTTCAACATTATGTTTCAGAATTGATTAACTCAATTACTGAGATAATATTGAGTTTTTATAAATTATTGAATATGTTGTATTTCCCCCGTTACAAATTATTTAAGTCTAAGTCTTGTTAATTTAAAAATTCATGGAACAAAACCTCAGGACTCACCAGAAATATTTAGACATATCGAACAACAGCAAGAGCACTCAAGAACTAAATCACAAAAATAAAATAACTAACGGTTAAGTATTAACTGACACCAAGATAACAAGCAACATTTTCATCTCTAGTAGTATGTAGATGAAATCTGCCAGGATATCATCTGGGAAAGAAAGCTTACTATATACAAGCGGAACTCCTTTCTGAAGACTTTCGTGCAATCTAAAAGTTATATAACGTAGATGACTGACTTTGCATAAATACAGTTGATACACAGTAGGGAGATACAAGTCCTGTTATCTACAGTAAAATATGTAGGGCTCTACGGTGATAAGAGCCTCAAGGAACAATTTCGACGAAGAAGTGGCGGCAATAAACTTTTAAAATAAAACCAGCTGATAAATTTTTTTTTTTTTTAAACAAAAAATAATGTTGTTTTTATTGTGGACTCTCACGCCAGTTTATAGAACATTTAGTTAATGCTTAATTAGTATATACCAGATTAACCTAATGGTTAATTAAATTTTGTGTTCTGTTTCTAGAAAATATTTATTAAAATATTTCCTAATCTGTCGGTAACCTTTAAAATTAACTTTAAAGAATGATTAAGTGAAGAAAAATATCGGTTTTAAAACACAATTGATCAACAAATATTGTAATTTTTAGGTTAGGTTGACTGTTTTCAATTTTGTTTCCATAGCTACAGCGTTACAGTTGACCTAGTCATATAACGTTTTTAAGCTTACTTTTAAGCAAGCACCCTACTGTATTCATATTTTAAAATGGAGAAAGAGAAAAGAGGAAATAATTTCAATGATGTTGAAAAGGAGAATCAACAATTTGCCAATTGGACAGTGAAATAATTCTGGAAGTAGTGTGGGACAGATTGTTTGAAATTAAAACGTGAACCTTTCTTACTGAACCCAAATCTAATTTTGAATTATTCACCAGAAAAATTATTAATGGCTCTTGTCTTATTCTGAAGTTCTACTACTTAAATCGCATTGACTTCTGTTGATTCTTCATCTGAACTAATACTTTGATAATTTTATAGTCATGAATTAATTTATAGGTTATGTCAGTAAATAATTTGGTAAAAAAACTTGTGAACACAGAAAATACAAACAAATACAATTTAAAGAACTCTAAATATTTAAATATAAACACTACATAAAATCACATTGAATATTAACGTTTTTTTTTTTTTTGAAACTGTAATTATGTCAGAAAAATATAAAAGAAATGAAAGCAACAAAAAGTCACTAACCAAACTTTAATCTACAATTAAATATTTAATTGCCCGATATTAGGACTTTAAATTAATGAGAGTTTAGAATAGATTACCAGTTAATGAATGTCCTAGGAACTTAAATTGATGATTTAGTGAAAGAGTAAGTTTAATTAGGCCTATGGATTAAATAATTTAATGACTGTTCGAGAAACCGGCTGTCAGTCACTATTCAATCTAATGCACCAAAATACTGCAACCTGATTTTTACAGTAATACGATAGGTAGTCTGCATTGCCGTGTCTGCAAACTGCAACTATCCCTAACATTTCAGAGATAAGAGTAAACAGTTTAAACAACATCGTTAAAAAGTAATACCGTCTAAAGCCATCAGAGAAACAAAGGACGAGCTGATACTCAAAGACCTTTATTATGGTCATACTAAGAGCAGATGGCATTACTTAATTTAGATTTCTAGTCGGCCAGGACGACATACAGACCTCTGCTGACGGGTAGGGAATCTGACTTCTGAGGAACATCCTTCCTACACCTGCAACACCCCCATCAACTCAGACAACCACACAGGAACTCTTTGTCACCACCCATTGAAAAGCAAGGCATCGAATGAGAGAAACCCTAAGAATGGACGTTGGGTAAACTAAAGTACCGAAACAAAGAAAATAAAATTAAATAATTTGTCAAGACAAAAGCTTAATGGCTAAGACGCCCTCTTTAGTTATTAAAACTAACTAACGTTAGTAATTACAACGTCGCACGTGGGTGTATTATTCTTAAAAAGAAATGTTTATTGTGGGAAATTGTATTTTCATTATTTAGCGATTGAAGTTTTCAAAAATCTAGGTGATGTTAAATGAGCCGAGAAAAATAAACACTATTATTGTGGCTGAGTAAAATTAACTGCTGTTTCTTTAATGGTCATCGTGCTAATGTACTGCCTACTACTATAAGCTTAATACGTGTGAAATAATATTACAATTTAATATACATTTTTATTTATGTTTTATCCGACATTAAATTCGATAATATTCTACTGATCACAATAGAGATAAGATTAGAAAATATTAAACAATAAAGTTATAAATAATCTGGATCATACTTACGCATAATCTTTTCTCTCAAACAGAATTATAAACTGCTTTGTTGAAACAAAGATAAGGGATGATTAATTAAACTTTAGGAAGCAATAACACCCTCTCCTTTGGTATAATTAACAATTGGATTCTATAAATTATTAAGCTAATGGATATTTTCACGCACCAGTGAATCGTTGAAGAATTACAGACAACTTTGTAGGAAAAGTGTGTGGTCGTCTTTGTTTGTTTTATTTATAGAATATTGATATATTAAATATACATTAATTACAGAGTAAATTATAATGAAAAAATGTAGACACTTTTGGTAAATATTTTTGTATGTTTTCTAAAGGAAGTAAGTTAACGTAAAAATAACTTAACACAGCAATTATAAATTCTCAAACAGAGCAACAAAATAAAATTTATTTGAAAATTTATATTAGCTGTTACTACTACTAATGTTGTTGTGAAACATGTATTTTAAATTTGATTATTATGCATTTTTCGGACATTTGCCATCATTTGTGTGTTAAAAATCAAAACACGACGTTTCGGAAATAAGAATCAATTCCCGTTATCAAGTGACTAAAAACTAAAGAAACATGAAACTAGAAACTAAGCCTATGTAAGAAGTAAAATTAAATATGAATACCACCAACCTTAATATCTAAGCATGCATCCCAGAGCTAAAACTGAGAAGTCAAAAAACACAATCACGGTAACACACAACTAACGTCAAATGCGTGTGATTGTATCAAAGATACAGCAACAAGTGACGTGGTCCATAAGGCGTGACAAACTATTAGGGGAGTGACCTATTGTTAGTTGTATTAAGCTTCCTAGCCCGAGAGCGGTTTACAACCCCTTCTGGCGATTTAACAGGTACAATTTCAGCTTGTTTTTTTAGTTGTAGGGGTATTATAAACAAATTTTAGTTCTTTTTTTAATAATGGGAGCCATAATGGCCTTACTTCTATACTTGATTGGCTGATAGGATTGTCCGTTAGTTTTATATGAGGCTTCAATTATTTTACGTTTGTATAAGTTACTTTCCCGGTGTATGATTTTTGCCTCTTCCCAATTAAATTTGTGATTTTCGGACCATATATGTTCTGCAATTTTCGATTAATCGACTAGGCCTAACCGCACATTGTTTTTGTGTTCTTTTATTCTAATGTTTAATGGTCTTTTTGTCTCGCCAATATATTGTCTAGCACACTCACATTTGATACTGTAAATAAAGTTTTTAGTGTCCTGCGTGCCATTTTTAGGTTTAGTTTGGACGAGAAGTTGCCTAATGGTGTTTGATGTTTTAAAAGCGGTACAAATTTTAAATCTTCTGGATACGCGTCTAACTTTTTCCGATAATCTCGGCACATAAGGGATTGTTATGTACGCTAGTGGTTTATTTTCATCTTTAGACTCAATATTTTTATTATTTTTCGCTCTTTTACATTTGGAAAGAATGGATAGAGGATATCCGTTAGAACTTAAATCCTGCTCGATACTTAAATTAATCAAATTGAACTTCCATCATTAACAAATAATTTCAAACAGAGAATGTATTTTAAATTATAAAATATTACAAAATGAGTGCACCAAAAGAATACGAATAATTTTTGGAAAATATAGAGGTATCCCTGTTTAATTAGACTAAAATCGGCTGTATAGTAAAGAAATAGGCAACTGGCGCAGAAATTCCTTAGCGAATTAAATTTAAAATAAAGGAATCTGTTCAGAAATAGATAGATAATAAGACATCATCGAATTTTGATATTGCACAAAGTTTTAATCGAGGCGCAAAGTATTGACTGAAAGTTTTAACCCATAAAATCGAAAAACGATTACAGTTTTCTCAACGTATACCTTTAGAATATATTAACATAGCTGAATTTTGGTAACTTTCGGAGAAATAAAAACTTTATTTAGCTCAAAATTTATCACCGGTCCCAGAATCATAACAAATGTATTTTATTGGAAATAATAACTCTAAGCTCTTATTTAGATTTATATTGCAAGGTGTAGAAACTAAGTATTTAGAATTTATGTTCCAACAATAAATTTTTTTATGTTCTTCGCATATTGTTCCCCAATATCATGTTATTGAAATTTTTATTATTGTTTTGCTCGTAAACAAAACAAGTTTTTTTTTTTATATTCAAGCTTGTTATACAGATGTTATACGTACATATTCTTTCCATCTGAACATCAGGGTGATCATATTTTACATTCATCTGATGTATTGTTGGGGTTATAAAGAAATGAATATAAATAAAATATTCTTTATGAGTTTAAATGTTGGTAAAATGATTGATAGTTATTTGAGTTTGGAGGACCAGCAGACATTGATATTATCTTCTGCAACTATATTATTTGATTTAATGATTTGTACATATATAATCATATGACTAAACACATTACTATTAGAATTCTAAATGTTACACAGTACCTATTTTTTCACTTAGTGTGCTGCAGTTGTTGCTGTTCAAGATGGCTACTTAAATAGCTCGTGTTCACTAAACTTTAGGGTGTGCACGATTAACAATAAATCACAACTCAAATAAATGTTTATATATATGCACAATTGAGAAGAAAAAAAAATCAATATTTTGAGTTGATCGCCATTATACAGGCTACAGTGGCGTCATTAATAAGCGGTAGCGTCAATTGCAAAGATTGCAAATCGAAACAGTAATTGAAAAAGGTAATAAAACAATTGAAACACGAATCTATAAACTCCGAATTCAGGTGTGGATAGATTTTTATTGCGTTGCAAATTATTGTAAAAATTACGAGTTGTCTCAACATATAAATGGGTTTTTTAAGCAGATCGAGATGCACTTCAACTGTACAACTCTACGATAGAACTAACACGCCCTTTCACATGGAAAAGGGGCTCAATGTGCTTTTCCAAAGATGGGGGTTGTACTGTACGACGCTGTACACTGAACATGTATAACATATCTCTCATTAAGAAGAAAAGGCTTACGGTTGGCGATAAGTCTACTAACAGGTCTTAGTAATGGTCAAGTGAGACATGGAACGCAGATGAAAATGAAGAGGTTTTAAAGTATTGGAAAGTGGCGTTGCCTTCAATGTAGTGGTCCACCACCCGCACTAAGAATTTGTCATACCAACCGCCAGTGGCTCACATCAACCTTAGCCCCCTTCAACTTTCACATTTCACACCCCATCCACTCTATTGTTCACTGCCGATACCTTCCCGCTATGAGCCGTCTTCCGTCTTCACAGTTCTGTTCCAAGCGCTCGGCGAGTTATAGCATTGACTACTAAAACCTATTAGTAGTCATCGGTTATAGTTGGCATATTGGCTATCTGCCCGTAAAGCGCACTAAGATGACAATTTTGATAGAGCGTCGAAACCTATACAGAGTGTTCCAAACTTCAATTGTCCCCATTTGTGGATACAATGTAGGCTATTGACAAAAAAATATAAGTAGTGGAAATAATTAAGAAAATTGTCAAGCAGTACGAAAATCGCTTTATTTGATTTGCGCATAAAGTATATTTATTTTGAAAAGTAAATTTGTGTATTCAACAGTAAATTTTGAAACAAAATACAGGATTTCAAAACCGACACACCAAAATTGTTCATGTAAATTAATAAAATAACTTATATAGAACACAATAACATTCGTACTTTTCTCTTATCAAAAGCCTTATATACAACAGAACTTAGAACGATACAACCAATAGAATATCAAGTGTTCTTGACGATGTGTCACACATTCACAACCCTTCACTTATGATTACAAATTTATTTAGTAAAGGGGGTTTTCAAATTTGATATATAGCTGTTAGCATTTAATATGGAACACAATGTCATATAATTATTTTGTGCCAGATGGTAGTAGGGATGAAGACGCTACTAGTTACCTACAACTTCAATTTTAATGCTCAGGATTGAACAATAGCTTTATAAATACTTCATATCGTTAATATCAATTGAAATCCCCTTTAGTGTAACTGAATAGACAAGGTAATGAATCTTCAGTAAAATAATTGCTTTGTGCTTATTATTTATAACTGTAATTAATATTGTCATTATGAGTGATAACCACAACATATAAATTATTGTTTGTTTATTATTGATAACTGTAAAAAAAAACTGTCAAATATGTTAAATATGTTGTGCAAATGTCCACATTTCACTGAAAGGATCATTACACACAAAATGTCCTGTAGCCTGCTACTGTACGTCTAGATTGATTGATCGTTCAATAGTAGAGTGTGGATTAAATATATTGTCATGAAATGAAAAAAAGACAATAATGATGTTGGAAATTGTTTTTCAAGGCAATGTTTTCGAAATTATTTTCTTGTCACAAATCTTGTTATTAGTATTATAGTATGCTGAGTCTAGTATGTGTTACTAATATAAAATATTTTTACAAATTAGTTTAATATATTGTTTATAAGTACTTTAAGTACAACTCAAATATATATGCAAATTCGGTAGTGCTGTTTCGCCTAACAATGTCGGTTTCTTTATGTATACCACTTCACACTTGAAACGTCTATATCTTTCTATCTAAAAATTGCATCTAAAAAAATATATTAATACAGTTAAAACGTGTAAAAAGTACACAAAGTAATCGACTTTATTATATTTTATTTTCTCGTCTTGTATTTATTTTTGAATAAAAGTTGGTTTGGGAATTTAAAAAAATAGAGCTGAAGATATTGTATAATTTCTTGAAAAATAACATTGCACATATGACAAATATTATTTATTAAAAGTAAATTTTAATGTATGCTTTGACTTTTACATTTTACAAGCAAAAGAAAGTACAATCGACACGCAGATGGAAGTAATACGCCAGCATCTCCAACATTTTAGTCCGCCATTTTGAAATTGATAGAAATAATAAAAAATCTTCATATTAATATTTTTGTTTGTCAACTTGATATATGTTTATTGTTCAAGATTCCTAGAAAGAGATAACTCCCCACCCTCAACAATACATTTTAATTAGTAATTCAAAACATTATAAACCAAACTTTACGTCCGCAATATATTTGTCACAAGTGGTCTGAAGCACCCTGTATAAATTATCTACAATTCAAAACTAAGTAAAATTAATATTACAATTTATGTGAGAGATGCAATATTTATATTGAAAATCAATCAAGTAGCACGTTTTTATCCTACATAGTTATTTTTAAGTTGATGATGACCAAATATTATCATCTTTGAACAACAAGGACAAAAAAAATTTTCATGAAGCATTACTTTTCAAATAGCCAAATAAATAGAAAACAAAATTCTCTGGAGTTACTTATTACACTTAAATATAATATTATTCTTATAAGTTTTAATAAAAGGTAATAAATTAATAAAATATATACACTAACTATATATATTTGAATAATCTAAATTCCATTATTTGCATATAGGAAGTGTTTATCACACAAACATTAAGTTTTGTACTTCATGTAATTAAATGTACTCTGGTGTCTGTAACGCGTTAATGTAAACGGGCTTCGGACATGTTAATTGCCTCATTAATTACAATAATGGAGTTGGTTTCAGCGTAGTAGATTTACTTAATATACTGTAGTACACTCAAGTAGTAATTATTCTTGTTTTACATTACAAGAAAATTTAAATAATAATATAGTTACACAATGAAATGTAGACAATTTTACATAAATTTATATTTTGGATAATTTTTCGGAGTTGGCTTAACAATATATATGAAGTTATCTATCGAAATATGTAGTCATTTTCTCACAAGAAATGATTAATTTTAGATTTGATGTTATGAGTTAAGGTTATTAAAACTGTATTTCTCTAAATAAAACTGAATTAATAGTTCTTCTATGTTTTGTTATTTTTAGACTGATAATAATAAATTTTAACTTGCAAAAATAATCAACATACTTATATTTTGATTAAATAAGAGAGAATAGAGTCATTCTGAGTAATGTAAGTATTGAAGAGGTTGCTGATCGTCTTATGTGAGCAGATGCAAAGCACATTCTTTATGATATATACTTATATGTGGCAACCAAAAGAGCATCTAAGTAATGGGCTTGAGTACATTAATGAGTTTTTAACTGATAAAAGCAGTTTTTTCCATTAGAGGGTGTTCTTATAAGCAGTAAATTATTTCTCACTAAGAGCAAACACGTCTTAAGAGTACCAATATGTATCATAGAAATTACCAGCAAAGAAGGGTAAGCCCTAAGGGGCTCTCCCATATAAAATCATTACTTAAGTTCATCTCTTCAAGTACTCCTGAAAGGACAATAATGACCCGAGGTAGTGAATAACTCAGACAAATTACGGAACAATGTGATCTGAAAGTGCACTTGCACAGGATAGAAGCTTATCATGGCGACACTATGTGTAGAAAGGTAAGTAGACCGCAGACCACATAATTTTCAATTGTGAGACCCAGACCAATAAGAGGCGAAAGGTTTTTGGATTCTAAATTCCCGGGGAACTAGCATTAGACGAGCTAGTTAATAAATTAGTGATAAGCTAGAATGAGGAGGCTTTAGTTGCACAATAGGCCATCGGTCGCGGGTACAGGGCTAGTTTAAAAGGCCATTTAATTTCCAAAGCAAATCAATCAATCAATATGTATACTAGAAACACTTTCCCCAACATATATCACCTAAAAATTAGTAAAGGAAACGTTCATATTGTAACGGAATAGAATCAATTTAACATCTGATCGGAATTATGTTTGTTTTTAGAAACTCAGCATTCTTAAATGGGTTTTTATAGACCCTGAAGTCTTATAATCCCAAAATCCTTATGGACTTTTATTAAGGAGATTATGGTGTATATTTCAAGGAGAAATTTCTGTAAACGTCGTTTCTATTTCACTGTAGATTCGTTTGAAGTTACAGTGTAGAAAAACTACTCATTGTTTTGCGACAAATTTGAAATATTACAGTATAAATTACAAATTTTGGGCATTATACAGGTGAAATGAAAATAAGCATGTTCGTTTTTACTTATTCTCAAAATAAATACAAATCACGACGTATAATTTATAGAAAACCTGCTTATTAAAATTTAACATCTTAAAGGTGAAAATGATTGTTACTTATATCTTTAGTAATAGCTGTCATTTAAATTATAACTTGTGTTGAGTCTGTATTACTCTGTATAGTAATTGCATTGCTGAAAGTAGTTGGTAATATGTGTTTTCAAGTAAAACAGTTTGTGGTGTGGTTTTACAGTTGTAGTGTTTTAATTCAGAATACATTTCCGAAAGTGTCATTGAGTTGAAGTCAATAAAGTCCTAAAGGTTTAGTCGTGTCCTGGTGTTTAAAAGCAAATCAATGCCCTATTATTCGGGTCTATAAGGATTATATTTCTTATTCAATACCGTATTTGTTACATTTATACGGAATTTTGTTCTCAACTTGTTCGGAAAAATTGTGTCTAATTATTTGGCACGATCTGCGTGTTGCAATATAGATGACCTCGAACTGGTTTATAGTTCAAAGACTATCTCAAATATGAATGCTATAGAGATGGAAGCAGTGTTGTACTTCACATTATACTGGACAGTATGTTATTGCTTCTGCGCTACTGTGTAACTCCGCTGCTAGCCAGGACACGACCGAAGAAGGGAATGTCTCTCTAGAGACTCTCCTGAGCAGCAAAGAGTATACCACCGACGGATGATGGTAGAGTTAAGTATCTGTTGGATAGTCAAACGTCTAGACAAGAATTTGGTTGGGGGACTGGTTACACTGTTAAACGAACTAGAGAATGGATTCAACTTAGTTCATTTCTGCTGTGCCTTGTGATATGATATTTTCCTCAACTCACCCTGCACTTTTCTATCTTGAAAGTTGGAGTAATAAAAGCCCGTTGTAGCTGAGTTGTATCTTCTCACAAACAACAACGAAATATTTAGATTATTGTTTATAAATTCTTTCCACGGATTAAAAACACAATATTAGCAACCTTCCGATATATTACACAAGTCAGAAGTTTTAAAATGATGTTATATCTATTCCATGATTTACATTTCGATAAATAAAAATCCCCTTGTAAGTAGAAGTTTAATTGGCTTTACAACCTTGAATTGACTTTGGTTTACCTCACAGTTAGTCTGCATTCCCTATCTACACTGTAAGTTTTCCCACATTCCTCTACATTCCATTTCCATCTTTTCCTTGGTTTTCCTCGACTCAGCTTCTTTCAATGTCCCATTTAAAAATATTTTTGATATTCTCTCTTCACCAATACGTTCCACATCTGTCCTAAGGACTTGTCTTCTATGTCTTTCCCCTGGACAATATCTTCACTTTATTTGTTTCTTTTTATTCTACATCTTTCTTTTATGTCCTTCTCATATATTTTCTGATAATTTATAAAATTTTCAAATACGAAATTATTATTTCAAGATATTTAAAAAACTAGCGGTATTTTATCACATTTATTTACTAACTGATGGCCCCAGTTTCACTTGGGGATGGTTGAGATAGTTTTATAAAGAAATGTTTTTTAGCAAAACCATAACGGTGGTGCTATGGAAATAAATTATTCCAAAATACAGCATCATACTAATTTTTATCAAAATCGACCAATAAATATCAAATATATGCTACAAAGGGCGATAAAAACCATCCTTGAAGTGGAACTATTTCAAAATTACAGACATACCCCAAACCATGATAAAAAATTCATAGCTCTAGTCTTCGTGGATTCAGAGATATGATTTAGGGGTAAAAACACCCTTGGAGTGGAACATTTTCAAAACCCTTTCTTAGTACAAAACTACAGACCTAGCCCAAACCATAGTAAAAATTCATAGCTCTTGGATACAGAGATTTCGTGATCAGTCTGTGAGTTTTGACTATATATATATATATATATATATATATATATATATATATATATATATATATATATATATATATAGAGAGAGAGAGAGAGAGAGAGAGAGAGAGAGAGAGAGAGAGAGAGAGAGAGATTTGGAACGTATTATAATGGAAAAATCGAATTCTAACTTTCTATGGATATATAATTTTTGAGAGTCCCTAAAACCACAACAAACTTTTGCAGCGAAGTGTGTTGTCTGCCTGTGTACTAAAGATATAATTAATAATAATATTACCTTAATGAGATCTATCTTGTGACTTCTTGTCGTATCATTTATGACGACTTGTTTCGGCGTCGTAACTCCTGGTCTGGTCTTCTTCACTCCTAAAAGATCGTCGTATATTAAAATAAATTACACATACAGATAACCCTGACACTAACACATGAAATTAATAATAGTGTGAAGTACATTTAAATAATTAAGTTTACTACAAAGTTTTATCTTTCCCAATCTTCCTTGACTTCTTATTAGTTAGTGCAATATGAATAGTATAAATTGTTTATAAAAAATAGAGATCTACCTCTAAAATGGTTTTCAAGCACATTAAGCATCCAACGCTATAAATGCCAAAAATGTCTATTTATTTAACTCAAAATCGAACCAAACATCAATTTAATAAAATTGTGCTAAATTGTATACTCAAACATTAAATGAAAACATTTTTATGCACATTTCCAAACAACGTCGTTCAGTAGGTTTAAAGAAGTGTAAATGAAGGCTATTAAACAGTTGGAGATGTTATCTCTAAATTAGTCCAATCATATTGATTAAATATGTATAAATACTGAATATTTATTTTAGTTTACTAGGCAATATTTAATATTACATTTTGGTCATAAAGTTTAGTTAGAACATGTGTTTAAAATGTATTTAAAATATTTACCCTTTACAACGATATCCTTGGTTTTTTAATTGTTTAAAAGATTACTTGTTAAATAGAATATTCTGAGGAGTAGCGTAAAATATTGTTCTTAAACTACTGCTATGTGTATGAAGATGTGAAAATATGTTTTGTTCAGTTTATTTATATTATTCAACTCTTTATCCTAAATTATTATTCAGTTGATTACAGTCTTTGTCAGCTCACCCTCTTACAGTGCAAAACTTTCATCTCTTCATTTTCACAAAGTGTATTGTGGCGATAAAAACAAACATCTGTTTTGGGTGTATTTAATGAGGCGTAAGGAATAACAGTACAACTGTAAGGTAAACTTATAAGTATAAAGGTATAGCACAATATGCAAAGACCAGAAAATCCGAATGTTTTCTAAACTGTTATACTCAATGTTCGTGTGGCTAATTTAGGACGTAACTCATCGTAACCAAGTTAAAAGATAAGCTAATACTCGAATTCGAACCCAAGATTAGAGGACATTCCTGTGGGTAACTATGTGTGTAATATTGGCGTCGAATGATGTAAATCCATTCCAAAAACTACCTTACAGGAACTCACTTACAGCTGTAGCAATCCCGAGGTACTCTCTCAGGATGTGCACATTCCCTCATCTAGTCTTTGGGTTACATCCCCCTCTTTCATCTTTCCTAACAGGTTTCTTAACAAACTCTCTTTCGACTCTGACGTGATTTCAGGAGCGCTGATATAGTTTCTGATTTGGCAATCCCGAGATAGCTCAACTAGATCAACACCTTTCTTTATCCAGTCTTGAGTTATATTTCTATCTTTCTGTATAAGAATCCTCTTAACCAAAACTTGTTATTTTCCGAAGCTATTAGAGTATTGGAGTGTTTCTATTTAATACTCCTTTCATGTTTTTTAAAGCCAATATTGACCTTTTTTGTCTTTAAACAACAAGGAAAATTCAGCCCTAAAGCTATGAGAGGAATCGAGGACTAGGGTTATTATTTTAAAACTGGTTCGTATTTCATTATAAGCGGTTTTCAAAAATTGTTTAAATAATGATCACCGATTTTTACCTCTACTGCTCTATTTGGATTACTGTTTAGAAGTTGCTGATCCTTGAAAATTTATGACTTATAATTGATCCAATGTTTGAGTACTCTCATATCTTTTTTCTCCATGGGTTATTAACTTGTCGAATTTTGTCCAGATCCAAATAATACAAACCTCCTGATATAGTATATCATCAGGAGTAACAAGTAATAACTACCCTCAGATGGTTCTAAACTGGACAATAAGGTCGGTAGTGTACACTATTTATTGACACGTAAGTATATCCTCAGGTTCTAATGGTTTTACTCCCGAACATTTATGCTCTTTTTTTTCAAATATTTTAAAGGAATTAATAACAGTGTTGTCTAACTTTAAACTACTAAAGAAAGTTTCCAGTACGATACTTACATTTGTTACAAGCTGGCTTATCAATGAGAAAAACACATTCAATAAAAAGCGCTGCCAGTTTAGGATATCCAAAACAATATAAAACAAGTTAGGTTAGGTTAGGTCGGGCGTATTTAAGTTAGATTATGGAAAAGTTAACAAATAATTAATTAATGAATGTAAACAGAGGCAATCTTATACAATTGGTGAAACTTGAATGTCTCTTTAATAAAATAACATCAAATTATACTAAAAACATATAAATGTGCAACGGAACAAACAGAAAAGATCAAATTTTGTATTTTGTAACATCCCATTTTTATGACGTTTACCCAAAACGAACGAACATATAGTTTTAAAGAGAAGTGACCAGATGTTTCGTTAGGGTCGTTAGAAGCCACATTTGAATAAAATTTCATTGAAATATTCAGAACAGAATTTGTGTTATTTGTAATTGAGTGTTTTCTTACAGCAGCTCCTCCTACATTTTGAGATATTGAATAAATCATAATTTCAGGAAATATGGCCAAGATTTACACATACCAATTAGTCCACCCTATTTGGTTGCACATACATCAGATTATAGACAGACAAACATCATTCCGAAACAATTTTTGGATTCATATGACCTCCAAACAGATATACCAAAATCGATTTTTGAGCTAACTATTTCTATAACTAAATATACGTGACAACGTAAAAAGAAGGAAGTTATCATGTCTCTCTTGACCAACTCTTGTTCTTTTCCGACTGATGCTCTTAAAATATTGAAAATTAGGCGTCTTTAATTTACATTCATTTCTTTATTTTTTAATGGCTATGATGACAGAGAAGTTTTTCGGTTTTAAAAACAAGCAAAAATCTACTTTACAAATTATTATCTTTAGTCTGTTTACAGAACAGTATGGAAAATATCTAGAATCTGTAACAATACATACGATTCGTAATAGAATGAAGACTAGTTGTAGTTTATTCCAAACACGTTTGATGCATAATTTAAACAACAAAACTATAACTAAAACCATAAAAATATATTTATATTTGTTCCTTTACTAAAACCAACACAAACTCACTCTCCAACACGCACCTAATAAAAATAAATGTTTGTGTGTGAAAGAAATATGTGGAAATATAAGTCGGTGAGAAAATATGTTTTCTGAAGGGAAAACTCTAATATCTTTGACGGTTTGCTTTTAAAAGCATTTGTCCCTCAGAGTTCCTTAATGTAACGAAAAATATTCAGTCTCTCCAAACTTTGGCTATAAAGCAGAAACACTCGGCTTTCTCCCTTATTGCTATCTGTTTGACGTGTCTAAGGCTGGTTTAACCAGTCCTTTATCTTTATTACTTCTTACTTTTCAAACTCTTAAAACAAACAATTTGTGTTTGTGAATACTTTTATCCGCGTTTTGTTTCTCCCGCATAGATAGCATAGAGAAAGTTATGTAATGGTTCAAGAAATGTCTGCATATTTTAGGATTTAACAAAAATTATAACAACATTTTCAAAGAGACGATGAATTTTGCTGGGTTTTTATTTGGCTTTTGGAATGAGAATGTTTTGGGAACGGGTGAGTGAGAACGGTTGTACAATGCGTCCTTTATTACGTGTTATTTTACTTTCTTCTTAGTGTACAGAATACTTTGAAAATAATCGCTGTTCCGTTTAACCCTGAAATACGTCTAGAGTGCAAAAACATGTTTCTGGAATGTTTTCTCTTTTCAGTGTTGAATTGTAAACACTTGGGATAAAAGCAAGTAAAATTTTAGTCAGAACTAAAATACATTAATAATTAATATTTTAAAATAATAAAATTAAATATTGGTGATTATTTACTAGTCATATAATAATAATAAGTAAAAACATATCAACAAATAATTTCAGTAAGTTTCGCATTACTTTAATTGACCATTTGTAAACACAAGATATTAAACAATGCTAGCTACCAATGATGTCAGCTAAGCTAGACAAATAACTGGGGTTGATTTAGTATCCAGGTGAACAGAATACACCATTTTTGTAAATATATTACTTTAGAAACAACTATAAAATGGATGCTTTGAATACAATTGGTTCATTAAAACAATTCTTAAACCTAAAATGAGTATTAGACCTGAGAGTTAGAGGCTTATGCGGAAATCTTGCCAGTACTTAAGATATATACTTTGTAAGGAATATATCTGACATTTTAAAAAATAGAAGATATACCTCTACATGTTATAGCTATTAGGATACAAACAGTTACAAAGAATACAAGAATGTATATTTTCTTAGTTGATTTAATATTCAAATTTGCATGCAAGTTTGCATAAAAGATTATAGTATTTCAAGATATTTGAAAGAAGAGAGATGCACTTTTAACTTTTTATATGCATGTACTATTGACAACGTATTGTGAAATTGAAATGGTTTTTGGTAATTTCTAATAGTCAATAACACAAACAATAAGTTACAGTGAAGTCTTTAGGCGCTAAGTTATGCTCTACTAGAGGTTTTAAATTATTTTAAATTTATATATCCCAAAAGTTTTTTTAATTTTATTTATTGAACAACTGAATTTTGATGTTGTTATTGTAATATCCTATGCTCCACTAGAAATTACATAATTACTTACTAGCATCTTCCTATATTTTTTTTACGTTAGTTGATGGGATACTTATAGTATATGAACAACTATTTATTATCTTTGACTTACCGCCAGCAATCCTTTATTAATTCCTTTTTTTTCAGTTTATATTGTCATATATTCACTACACGTGTTTCGGACATTATCGTCCATCGTCGGGGTGATAACACTTAGTTAAAACATTCAACACAAAAAACAAGTATACACATGACATTCACGCACAAGAAACACAATATTTTCTTTTTTATTAATGTCACCGCGCCGACACTACATAGTATACTATGCATTGGTTATGTGGGTATGGTAGTCAATCTGTTTATCAGCTCGAAGGTGGGGGTTGCCTCAAACCTTTTTTTATCATTCAACAATCCATCAGGGTTCTGCAACTCGCCGCGATAAATTTGGTATTCTTCCATGCGGTTCATATAGTTGCCCTTTTGAGGCAACCCCCACATTCGAGCTGATAAACAGATTGACTACCATACCCACATAACCAATGCATAGTATACTATGTAGTGCCGGCGCGGTGACATTAATAAAAAATAAAATATTGTGTTTCTTGTTCGTGAATATTATGTGTATACTTGTTTTTTTGTGTTGAATGTTTTAACTAAGTGTTATCACCCGACGATGGACGATAATGTCCGAAACACGTGTAGTGAATATATGACAATATGAACTGAAAAAAAGAATTAATCAAGGATTGCTGGCGGTAAGTCAAAGATAATAAATAGTTATTCAAGCATATCCGGTTACTCTAGACTATCATTATGATGTATATGAACAGTTGCAAAATAGAGATGTTACACCTAAAGGCGTCTTTTAAGAACATATACAAAGTTAGATATGGTAAAACATTCTATTTATTTAAAACGTAATCGAATCGAGAACAATTTGTATAAATGCTTTGTTAAATTTTAGCCTCTAGCTATTTAATAAAACGTGTTGAACTAAATATTCAACCAATGTTGTTCAGTATTTATCAGTATAGAAGTGTAAATGAAGGTGATTAAACGGTCGGAGAGGTTAACTCGAAATTGATCCTATGCTATTGATTAAATTTGTATAGACACTGAAAATTTAATTTTAGTTAACTAAGCGGTACTTAACACTTTTGGTATCCAACAACTTGTGTTATAAATTATTTTAACTTGCTTCAAAATATTTACCCTTTACAAGACGTACTTGATTATTTTTAAATAATTAGCGATTTACTTTTCAAATGGAATATTCTGAGTGATAGTGGTGTACAATATGTTTGTGTAAACTTTTGTTTTGTGTATGAACGTGTGAAAAAACAAGTACAATATTTTTTAGGAAACTTTTGTTTTGTGTATGAACGCGTTAAAATATAAGTACAAAATTTTTTAGTAAACTTTTGTTTTGTGTATTAACGTGTAAAAATACAAATATAATTTTTTTCCCAGAGATTATATATTTTATTCAACTGTCTCTATCCTAAATTCTATTTAGTCCTTGCCATACAGTTAAACACTTTCATTAATTCATTTCACAAAATGTAAATTGGCGATAAAACAAACATCTGTGTCGGGTGTATTTAATGAGGGCGTGAAGAATAAAAGTTTCTGAAAACAACGCAAACAACTGGACTGAAACGATTTTAATATAGGTATAACAGTTGTTTAAATCATATTTAAAGAAGTGTAAAATTGTAGAGAATGATTCCTGCGAGTTCTCAAATAGTGACATACTAGTTGGCATCAAGCATCTGATGTCATGCACACTATGCTTGAGTGTGACGTTTTCCATAGGAACAAAATGGTGGTGAGTAATAAATTAAAAGAAGTCATCTTACACGAAAATATATTTATGATAAGATCAAAGATGATATGGAGTATATAGACACATTACTGTCATTATGAAAAGGAAGCAAGAAAAATAAATACTTTGAGTAATAGAGAAAAGTGGATAATAGCTAATTAAATTCTACTGTTAAGTAATGCTTCACGGCGAATTCCTCAGTGGAATTATGGAGATAGATTATGGTGAGAGGAGTGGTTTTAGTTGGTAAGAGTCTGACACAACCTGAAGGAAAGGCCCCAGGTGAGACAACTCCATAAAAAAAGTATAACAGAAAAAGCTTCCAAACTAATCATATTTTCAAATTAGAGTCTGAAATGTCCAGACTACCGTGATTATTATTAGTTTACTAAGTCTCCTGTTTACAACAGTATTTATTAATTAGTAACAAAACATTTTTGTTGTGTCTAAAAAATGTGTTTGTAAAGCTTCCAATATCAGTTATGTTTTGTGAGTTCTTAGAGGCTAAATTAGATTTAAATGTGACTAAATTTATCATTTTAACTGTTTTAGGAAATACGTAATGGTTTGTTTCTTATAAATAGAAAAAAACATATCCTGAGATATGGACGCATTATACTCACACACCAAATATGATTAGTTTTGTTTGTTCATCACAGCACATACCTGAGAAGGACGTCATTAAAAATAAATACTTGTTTGTACTCATGGTGCCCTCAAAACAGGTATCCCCAAAAAGCTCGACATAGCTTTTTGATCATTCAAATATTTTCTCTATTGTACTTATGTGTAAGATAGTAAAAAGAAGGGGGAAGGGGATGTTTTTACCTGCTATTGTATAACAGATTGAAACTACACTAAAGATGGTATTTTTCTGTTTTAGAAATATTACATTTATTCTGTTCATGAAACACTTTGAATAATGTCAATTTATGTGAATTAACGCAAATGGTTCCTAATACTTTGAATGCAAGTTGTAGTTCAGTCCAAAGGTGTTGATGCTTAAATAAAAAACAAAACTATAAAAACAATATTTTTTTTTGTTCCTGTACTAATACCAACACAAACTCACCATCCAACACTCACCTAATGAAATCTTTGTGTGTGAAAGAATTATGTGGGAATATAAGTCGATGAGAAAATAATATTATCTCAAGGAAGAACACTTTTGTTTTTGACGGTTTGCTTTTTAAAAACATTCGTCTCTCAGAGTTTCCTTAATGTAAAGCAAAGTGTTCAGTCTCTCCAAACTTTGGCTATAAAGCAGAAACACTCGGCTTTCTCCTCCCCCCCCCCACCTCCTGCTATCTATTTGTCATGTCTTGGGCTCGTTTAACCAGTCCTTTATCTTTATTACTTCTTAGTTTTCGAACTCTTAACACAAAACGATTTGTGTGTGTGAATACTTTTATTTGCGTTTAGTTTCTCACGCATGGGATGGATCAAGAAATTCAAGTAGAATATTCGCCGATATATATATATATATATATATATATATATATATATATATATATGTTTTGAAATCCCAAAATTTCTGTCTCTCCTTCGTTTGTCACACGTACAGTGGTCTGCAGCGCAATACGTTGACAGATTTTTAAAATATGGTAGTTTGCATATTTTGGGACATGTTCATCAGTTATCAGTAAATAACAGAAAAAGCGGCCATGAGTTATAAGACGTATTTTCTCAAAATTGATTGTACCAATTTCGCACAAACTTTAGAGAAATGAGAACATTCCAAAAAAAATGTAGATAATCGTAAGTAAAAATATTACGGTTCAGGATTAATTGAAAAACAAAACTAAAAATTAACTCTGATCTCAGTCATTAAAAGCATGATATTTATCAAATAATATTTACACTAAAAATGAGTTTATGGCATAAGCAGAGTAAGTGTAGATTTTGTTAGGTTAGGTTAGGTTGGAATATGTCTGTTATTCGTCATCACTTTTTGTTTCACAAATACAGTGGATATGTTTTTAGCCACGAACAGTGTTTTGGTTTTTGATTGAGGTTGGGGGATTGTTTTGGTTTTTGATTGAAAACGTTTGTGCAATGATTCTGAACAGTTTGTTATTCTACTTTCTCCATAGCATAGAGAATCCTTTGAGATGGTTAAAACAAACTTACGGTTACATTAACCCTGAAACATGTTTGATGTCTTAAGTGCAAAAACATATTTATGAAATATTGTCACATTTCAGTGTTGAATAGTTGATTTTAAAACATGTAGAATGCAGGCGTGTTTCGAAAAATAAAATCATAGGTAAGACTAAAATACATAAATAATTATAGTATATATTATATCGGTTATAACTTAGTAGTGATGTGATAATAATTAGTAAAGAGTATAATAATTAACACTCATTAATTAGAAGATTGGACTACTTGTAAGCAAACATTATTAAATAACGAGAGAAATTCCGGTACCAACATAACGAATTAATATTGACCACCTGTCAAATATTACTAGAAAGAGATGAGTTCTGAAAACTACATCCTCAATAACGTATGTAAGGATCAATAGTTTAGCGATCAAATAAGATGCTTTATATAGCAATCACGTGAGGATGTTTTTTCCATATCCTACACGACAATACGCTGCGTTTTATTAAACAATACCTTGATATTCTTTTGCATTCCTTCTCAATTTAATGAGTACTGAATTTGATACTGTTTTCCTTTTTAAAGTAATTAGTTTGTTTTAAAAGTGTAGGATGATTCCTACATCCTACACGGAACGAACTACTGGTATGTTTGTAACATAGCAAACTGATG
Organism: Aphrophora alni; assembly: GCA_963513935.1. NCBI lineage: Eukaryota > Metazoa > Arthropoda > Insecta > Hemiptera > Aphrophoridae > Aphrophora > Aphrophora alni. The sequence continues at coordinate 10,325,185 of OY740769.1, read as the reverse complement.
ATTATAACTTAATCATTGAAACGTCATATTATTTCTAATAAAGAGTTTATTGTGAACATTTATCTGTTTAATGTCATTTGGTGATTCAAGTTTCCACAATTATCCCTCATTAGAAGTGAATTTCAAATATGATTAGATTAAATGTCAGATTTAGAGTTATTTATTCTAAAAGTAAACAAAAAAAAAAAAAACTCATGACTTCATTTTAAAATATCGAATATCACTAGATAAAATTTAGAAGCTATTGCAATACAAATTTGGTTAAATATAAAAATTTATTACACAGCCCAAAATGGCAATTACGTGTTAAAAAATTATATTTCCAGAATAAATAGGAACCAACAAAATAAACCCCGACCAGGAACAAAAACGTCATCAATAATTTGTATCTGAATAAGTTTAAATTAATAGTTTATATTTTACAACTACAACAATTATTCGTATTCTGGGTGTTAATGAAATACTTACTTTAAGGAAATAAATTTAAGATTAGAGAATAATATAAATACAATTTCTCTATTATGGACTTTAGCTATCTTCTTAATATGAAGAGTTCCCCCTCGACGGCGCATTGACCTAAGGAAAGGGTAACGATGGTCCCTACACAAAGGTTACAAAGTGGACGAACATTATTGTGTCCTTAATTGTTAACAATTCCAGTTTGTGCAGTTTGAGAGATAAATTAATATCCCTACAGTACAAACTGTTTCGTACCGTTTATAGAACTCAAATGGCTTTAGTAATATTATATTTTAAAGTATATATCACGACAAGCACATGTTAGAATTAATTATTGGTTTTTAAAGCTTATAAATTACAAGTTAGAATAAAACTGTGATTTTGTAGGGATTTGTTATAATACCACAATATTAACGTATGTTGAAATACAATGTCGCAATTATTTGTTTTAACCAAATATACGTACTATAGAGAAAATTAAGTCATAAAACAGTGTCGAGTTTATCACGAAAATATCAGTTTTCGGTTCAAAAATTAGTTTCAGGAATGGTCCGTCTATCTGTCTAGGTTCCGTCGACTGTCCTTTGTGCATTTCTCTACAGTCCAAAAGCATCGCTATGAATTTAAAAAACTATTTGACCAAACATTACGATGTAAAACAAAAAGTACTTGACCGATCATTAAGATGTATTTAAAAAACTATTAGACTGATCACCACGAAGAACTTCAAAAACTATTTGGCCGATCATCACGATTCATCTAAAAAAATATATTTGACCGATTATTACGATGATCTCAAAACTATTTGACTTATCATCACCATGTTGTTCTTTCCCAAACAAAAATTAAATATATAATATCCGCTGAATCATTAGGACGTCCATAAAATCAACTTGAGGCTAACTATCTAGACCACGAAATATTATTATCATCATAATTTATATTGTGTCCCATGACAGTTTATAACAAAAACTCAAACTCTCAAAGGAAAGGCAAGAGTTCCGTAAATCATGCTACATTAAATTTATTAATTTTGTTAATACAATCTTTAAATCTTTGTGATTTTTATGTATTGCGTTTAATTAAATGTTCTTTTAAAATCAATATATAACAACTCTAAAACATTCTCTACTTTATTCTCTATCATTTGAAGACGACTCTGTTTTTACCTGAAAATAAAAACATGTGGGTTTCTCCATAGAACCCACACTATTAGATATAGTCACGAATATTCCTCCCTATTTCCTCCTTAGACACCTTTTAAAACCTATGGGATTTTGGGATTAACTCCTCTAAGCTATATTATTGGAAATGTTGTAACTTTCATTGTTTCTCTACTGACATTCTCACAAACATTAATCCACCACAAATTGTTATTCCACCTGCTGACTCGGGAGGTTTAGTTAATCCGGTTGGGTTGTTTAGTTTATAAGGTTTATATCTTCATATCAGTGAAATACACAAAACAAATATCCTACTTCGGTTATTTATGTTTCGAATTGGAGGTTTTAATACGAACATTTGTTTTAATTCGTTTATTTAAAAATTGTATCGATCTTGAATCAGTTGTACAATTCTAATGTGTTTTTTTTAGTAATAGAAAATATATATGTATAATATACAATATAGTCACAACAAATAGAGTTAAAGTTGGGGGGGGGGAAAGATGAAACACTAAAGGGTCCTAGATGAGGGTGGAATACTGGTATGTTAATGAATATAATTATTTGGGAACTATTTTACAATGGCGAAATGCATCAAAGAGTACGAAACAGGTTCAAAGTAATAATAGAAGGTAAAAAAAGAAAATAAATACAAAGACCAAAATTGTAATCTGTAAAACAATTTACCTACTTACACATCAACCTTTAAGCAGGACTATGACAAACAAAACTGAAAGGAAATAACAGCAGCGTAAATATTTAAGACAGATGGCTAGCAAAATTAGATACGAAATCGAATTTTATAACTAGAGATAGATATAATCGAACGATTATAAAAACAATTTAAATCGTACTGATTTGTAAATAGAATATAAAGGGAAAAGATTCCAAGAAATTGTTTAGAGGTGAGACCAATCAGGAAAAGAAGTAGAAGACGACCAGATATAAAAACAAACAAAAATAATATTCCTAAGTGTTCTGGTAACTCAGAGGTTAGGGCACCCACTTCTCTAATCAAGAGTGGCACCAGTAATCGTGGGTTTGAATCTCATCGAGAACACAAGGTTTATTTTGTGCAGTTGGGTTCTTTCCATACTGTGGTATGGCGGAGGGAAGGCCCAATATAATAAACGGTAGTTGATTTGAGTAGAAGTTGTCAGGGTTGGTTGTGGGTAATATACAGCTGCACCAAGTTTGTAAATTTTATTTTTGTGTATATAATTGATGAATTGGGCGTTTGATGGTATTGGAAACGTTATTTTGAACCTAAAATAAACCATATAAAGCATCTAAAAGCAAGTAAAATTATTCATAAAACAAATTTAAACTATAGAAAATAAATTTGTATCAGTACTGAATTTGTATCAGTGCTGAATTTGTATCAGTACTTTTTGGAAGACTTTGTAAGGGAAATATGATATATTGTAAAAACAGAAGCAAAATATCTACACCTTATAGCCATTAGGATTAAAGATACAGTTACAAAGATTGTACATTTCCAAGTATGTAAATTTACAGCTATTTATATAAGTTTGTTTCAGTTTGTATAAGTTTTAAGAGAATAATCTAGTATTTCAAGATACTTGAACGAGGATATTATGTTTAATTTCTCTTATTTATAATTTTGAGAACATTTTGTGATGGGAACAAAATATAGTCCATTGTGTTTTTGAATTTATATCTTTTAACACACATAATAAATAATGTTTACACTCTTAGACAGTTGCAGATTATACTTACTATATATCTGCAAATTTGATTTACCTTTTTGTATAACTGAAAATTGTACGAAGTTAAGGATATAATCTTCTGCTAGAAATTAGATACATTGACTACAGCATTATATCTTTTGGTATGTACGCCTATTTTGATTACGTCTCAGGAAAAAAAATCATAACTCGAAATTTCAGATAATTTCTAAAAGTAAAACATGAATATTACGAATTTCTCAAAACCGACATATTTTGACCACAAGCAAAACGAATCTTCCAAAAAATTATGGTTCTTAGGTTAGATTAGGTTAGGTAAAAACTGTAGCTTAAATATCGGTGAAAAATCCGTTATATAAACTCAACTCTAAGTTAACATTAACTAAGTTAAGACTAAGATTAAGTTAACATTTTTTGAAATATCAAGATTAATGACCCAAACCAGTATGAAGAATGGCAAGTAATTGGAAATTATTGTTGAAGAACTTTTTTCTTCTTTTTTTTTAACAAACTTTTTCTACTGTCATTAAACCGTATTTTTATCAAATACTATTTACTATTAGAACTTGTTTCTTACCCAAGTAAAGTAAAGCAAGCTTATGCCTTATAATTTCTTATATAAGTAAATTAAAGCAACCTTAGGCCTTATAATTTCTTACACGAGTAAATTAAAGCAAACTTATGCCTTATAATTTCTTAAACAAGTAAAGTAGCGAAGCTTAGACCTTATAATTTCTTACACAAGTAAATTAAAGCAAACTTAGGCCTTATATTTCTTACACAAGTAAATTAAAGCAAACTTAGGCCTTATAATTTCTTAAACAAGTAAAGTAATGTAAGCTTATGCCTTATAATTTCTTACACTAGTAAATTAAAGCAAACTTAGGCCTTATAATTTCTTATACAAGTAAAGTAATGTAAGCTTATGCCTTATAATTTCTTACACTAGTAAATTAAAGCAAACTTAGGCCTTATAATTTCTTAAACAAGTAAATCGAAGCAAACTTAGGCTTAATAATTTCTTGAACAAGTAAATTAAAGCAAACTTAGAACTTATAATTTCCCACACAAGTAAAGTAAATCAACTTTACGCCGTAGAAATTCTTGCGTTAGTAAAGCCAGATCAGACCTTGGATATCTTCTACATGTAGGGAAGCTTAGGCTTAAATATATAAACACTGTTTAAATGATTTTGATAACTTAAATGGCCTCCATTGTTAATTTTTTCTGTTTAAAGTTTTCGAAACGAATAGTCTGTTTCTGTTGTTTGGAAGTTTTTGAGTTAAAGTTTTTTTGTACGGTTTATTTTTTACTCGACCACAGGGAACAGTAAAATATTTACTGTGATATATGCCCAAATGCACACACATGTATATATTTCTGTAAGGAATAGAAAATATATTTTTATTTGGTATATCTGAGGTCACGTATTATAAAAGTTTTCTCTTTGAGATTACATCAGGACCTAGTCTATAATCCTTTTCTTATTTGAGATATAATCCTTCATCTAACGTCCCAAGTACTTTTGTACAATGCTTCTGATCTCTACGTCTTGAAAACCGCTTCTGTAACAAAATACATTTATCAATGTCAAGACGCGGATAGCTTCTTTTGTCAAGTCTTATTTCTGTCCACGATTACCTTTAAGGATAATTAAATCATGTTAGTATAGGAGATACTTTTGATGATTACTTTATGGTAGTAAAGACAAAATTGTGTGTTCAGTCACATAATTGTTGTACAGTTTATTCAGATTTCCTATCTAAGGTTATCATGTTGAACTTTATATTTGTAACGCTCCCAAAAAAGAAAAGCTCAGAAGAAAAGAGCAGTTCTTATACTGTGTAGTATTATAGCTGTCGAGATAATGTGTTACTCGTCTATACGTTGTCCTCGACCTACGAAGAAAATCTCTCTGCAGTCTTTTGAGCCCCAGAGGGTCTTGTATTTGTTTGATCGTCAGACATATTATGTGAGGCGCAAACTAATAGGCCAGAAGGCGGATCGTACCAGATTCCAGAGGTGTCAGATGTCTGGAGAATATTGGTTTATCTTCACTTTACTTCAGGATAAGACCATTATTTACTCTTATCCTTTATTATCTTTTGTACTGGAGTGAGTAAAACAAATGCTTTGCAATTGAGATGCAACTAGGCAACCGGACTTAAAATTCTTTTGGAAAGAAACAGTGCCTAAATATTATGTAACAATCATTAATTTCTTTGTCGTCATACAGTCAGAAGGAATTTAATGAATTTAATCAAAAGTCATATTTCTAGGCGTTATTATAAATATTTAAAAAATAGGTAAGAAAGAATTCTTGTTCTTTAGCAATTCTCCTGAAACATAATTTCCGAATTATTGAAATTGAAGATATTAGTTTTGGTAATGAATTTTCAATTATCTTAAAAAATTTACTGAAATAGGTTAAGCCGATCTTGAAAACTACACTTTTTATAACAACTTGATGGAAGCGTTTTAAATGTTTTACAACTAATACTTGAGACGACAGTTTTGGAAAACCACGACCAATAACGTTTTGTTTTGGTCTTTAAGGCTACATTGGTCAAATTCGTTGAAACTCGTTTTATTAAATTCTCAATTATTTCGTTTTTATCTTAATGTCCAATATCTACAAAATTTTAGATTAAAAAAAGCAAACAAAAGTTTTCTGATATGTTCAAAATATCAACAACATTTCAAATTTGTTAAAAAATCATACTTACGTTTGGGCCCAAAGACATAGTACAAACTATAAACACACATATTTTCTTAATATGTGAGACTAGAAATTAATATTTCTCTAAAAACTAGACATTTTTGTTTTTTTACGCCTTTAATAAGCGACATAAATAGGAGAAAGTATTAAGAAGAACCTTTGGGATGTAATATTAACAAATAACACATAATTTATCAGTATTTAAGATATTTTTCTTTCGCAACTATAAAAAAAACATGAATTTCCTGTTGAAAAATATCTGTGACAGTCTTAGAGTTCTACAAAAATTCATTGGATGGAAAACAGTACTGCTGCATTCTCGTAACTAAATAAATCCATTTTACAGGCGTTACTTATGCAATTAGAATGCACACGATTGTCTAATTTGCATATATAGTTCCTTAATAATGTTGTTAATAGGTTCTTCACTCAAGTTATACAGAGTGTCAAGAAAATATCATTCCAAATTTCACCAGGCTATTTATTCTATAGGTGAAAATAAGGAAATGAGTTAAAATAATTATAAGTCCGGAAATACTTAGTTTTCGAATTACGCCATTTTTGTTTGTTTACTTAACACATAATATCTATGGAAATAGAAAATTTATTGAATTCACATTTGGTGTAAATATTTGTTACGTAACCTTTTATCCCTGTAAAAAAACGAGTACTTTTTTTATATTTTCAAAATGGCGGCCGTTTAAAATGTTTTATGTCAAATATCTCTAAAACCGCTAACTTTAAATAAGAATTTAGGAAACACAAAAAGATACTTTTGTAAAGTTAACAAAATTTTTTTTCCGTAGCTTAAAAGATATCCAAGTTATCGGCTAAAAACATAATTTGTTGGATAATTAAAAAATAAAGCATTTCCGGATTTATATTTATTGGAACATTTTTCTTATTTTCACCTATAGAATGGTGTAATTGGGGACAAAAATATCTTGACACAATGTATATTTAAGAATTATATAAAACATCGTTGTATTTTTGTTGCAATAAATGTCTTTATTGTTATTATCTGAATTTTAGTTTTAGACACACATAAATTCAGTAAGTTTAGAAGAAAATTCGAATATATAATAAGTAGGAAGCAAAAAATCACTGTATAGACTTGCTAATAGTGTTTATAAATTTTTATATGTCAGTAGTAAGATTATAACGAATGAATTGATTATTTTACTGAATTATGCAATATTACTGCCGATTAAAAAGTACATTGTTAAAATACATTAAACAATATTTAACTATAAATCAGTAATTCCAATAATCACTGTAAGTTTACATTGTAAGTTTTGTTCTAAACGATACAAAGTCTTAAATCACACCATACGACAATAGTTTTAAATTTAAATAAAAATAAAAATAAATTCTTGGCGTTCAGGGCCATAATCCAGCTTTTTCTATTAGTACCGTTAATGATTATACATTTTTTTAAAAGCAATGTGTTATTCACATACTCATCTTGATAAACCAATCTCTCTTTATATTATTGTTATGTTCCGATTTCGAAGCTTAGTTCAGTGAAAGCCTTCATTTAGCAAAGTGTAATGTCTAGAGAAAGACAGATCTCTCTCACTTGCCACAACACATTTATCATTGTCATACTGTGGGAAGAATCGTCGTGTTTCACGGTTCCGTGTAACGCTTTAGACATTTTATACGAATAACGCTTTAATTCGAAAACTGTTATTCTGTGTTAATGGTTACTAATTTATTACAAGTTTTAGACAACACTGAGGAAAAGATAGAACTCCATTTTGCAACTACTATGTATTTTACCGTATTTATTTTTAGTTTTATATTGGGGTCTTATATTTATTCTACTTAAACACAAATTCTTTATTTATTCAAACGCATTTCAACGACAAAGTCGCCATCTTCATTGATGCACAAACTCCAATAACTAAAGTATAACTTTTCGTTGCAACGCGATTGAATAAATAAACGTACTATTTGTTATAATAATTTGTTTTCGCCATTCCGAATATTGTTATATTAATTCAAATATATAAAACTTACCGTCGTCAATATTCTGTTTGCGTCGTTCAAACGACGGCCGTTTCGGCTATTCAGCCATTATCATTGTACGACACCGTGTTAACTCAAGTAGATAACGTAACTCGACCCCTCCCAATGTCAATCTGTGATACCAGTAATATTCGAGACTCTGTACAGTAAGAACGTAGACAATGATTCATGAATCAATTTTAATCGTATGTACGTGTAAGTGTTTCGTGTGTAATTTTGCTCTTGTGTAATGTGTATAAGTGTTTGTAATTGACAAAGGGAAACCAGATTACATCTTTACAACTTGATAATGGCTGAATAGCCGAAACGGCCGTCGTTTGAACGACGCAAAAAGGATATTGACGACGGTAAGTCTTATATATTTGAAGTACTATTTGTGTTCAAGTTTTATTCCATCAAAATACAGGAAAAATGTAGCCCTAATGAATTAACTGAAATTGTTTTGGTATTTAAACTTTTACAGTATAAAGGGTTCAAATTTGTGTCATTTTTTATTAATGATGATAAAATCTAGTTTAAATCTAGCATAAATAAGGATAATTTCATACCTAAACTTAACTAGAATTATTTAAAACAAGTCTAAAAATCCAACTAACAAAAAAAACATTTTAAATTAGAAATATTTTTCTGTTAAAATAGTGTTTTGAGTTTGTCAATACTTAATGATTGCGTAAATTATATAAATTAAGTTACACCTTTAGAGTTTTGTTGTGGGCGTAATAAACCACCTGAATTTCACCAGACAACAAACAGTTTGAGGTAATATTTATCACACCATAATATACACATACGCAGATGTAAATTAAAAGCAAGCACATTTCCATACTTTCCAGAACAGTTTTATCGCCCATAATTCATTACGAATTACTGTTTGGGTAGCTTTATTATTAATTACATGGAAATATACACAGTGTGAAAAAAAGGTTTCGCACACCTCCATTTAACTTTATTTCTGTTCGATATTTATGATTATAACTACAATAGTAGAACTATTGTTTACACTGATGACCGACGGTACTTGATAGAATTCCATTTTAACAAATAAAACACAATTTTTCTTTTGTAAAAATTCTATAATTTATTTGGTCTAGCCTAATAATTTAAATAAATTTATTATTTGGCCTAGGTTAGACCCAATAAATTATAGAATTTTTACAAAAGAAAAATTGTGTTTTATTTGTTATAGTAGAACTAGTTTTGTACGGATACCTATCTAGAGGCCGGGAGGGTGTTACCCAAATTTCCACAGCAAACAATTTATTTTAATCAAGATGACGTTTTAGTAACTAAGTCACAATCTTAATACTTTGAAGCCTAAGCCCGAGTATAGGTCGGACAGTGCAACAGCGCTCGCCGCCGAAGCCCGAGTATACATCGGGCTGCGTTAAATAATTCTATACGATCGCGATGTCGGCATATAATCGGGTTTCGGCACTTTTGCTTAGCTAATTGGTTATTTATCTTTGCATGTCTTTGATTTTCGAATAGTCTGTGCTGTTGATATGGACTAAATATAAATATTATAAAGCTGATGCTAAGCAATGTAACACGTCTACGAGGAACGTAGCAGACGTTTGTTTAGTTCAAAGTTAGTGACTGAGTAATCAAGATTCATTATGTTTGTTTTTTGTTTTTCTTGAATAATAAATACTTTTTGAGTTATGGTGGTGCCCAGAATGTTCAGTACCCCTTTGTGTATCTGAATGTTTCAAACTGAATCATACAAAGGCCAATTATGTTTAGTGAAGTGCTGTGTAGCTATTTTTGTTTGAGAGTGTATTTTACCCTTTTTTAAGACTAAGGAGAGTTGACTGTGATTAAAATATCTATTTACATGTATATATATTTAAAAAGGTAATTTCTTTAGGTTTAAAATGATATATAATAAGTCATATATGTCATTATATATCATAAAAATAACAAATACCACAATTTTTTAAAAACATGTCCAGAACCCCCAGGCATAGTAGGAAAGCAGCGCGTTAGAGAGTTAGGCTTCAAAGTGTTAAGTTATTTACAAATGCAAGGTTATTTTCGGTTAACACCGAAGGTCTGCCGGAATGTTTATGATCATTCACTCTACCAGTATTTCTGAAACGAGCGATTACGTCTGAAATTGCTGATTTATTAGGCACCCTTATTTCAGGAAAAGCTACCCTAAAGTCTTCCTGACATTTTAAGAATTATTTGCTATTTTAAGTAAGTTTCAAAAATGGGGGAAATGCACGTTTGTCGACTGCACATAGCTAACTCACTAATGATATCAAAAAGAAGGGATACTGGTTATTATATTATATGCATCTCCCACAAGGTCATCTGTTGCTAACACAATAATTCCCCACGGCAAGACTCTAAATTTCCCACCACATGTTTTCGAAATCAGTGTTGTGTAATTTTTGGTTCACCTGTTAGAAGCTAATTCACATAATAATTTGAGTTAAAATAGTGTTCCCCAAAAGTAAGGAAAGATAAAAAATATCATTTTCTTTACTATATTTAAGTATACGGTAAGTTTGGTCATCGCAAAAATTGCCAGCTCCGGTTTTTTTACTGTTGTTCACGTTTCATGACTTCAGAAAACCGAAAAAGTGATTTTCTACATCCTGCCCATCCGTCGTCGTTGCCCTTGTCATCGTTGTACGTAAGTACGATAGCGGGCACAAAAGTGAAGATATCAACATGAAATTTGTAGCCTATATGGACATTATTGAATTTCGAAAAAAAAAATTTGAAATTACGAGACCCTAAATTTGCACATTTCAATTATGCACGTAATAGTATCTCTCTACGATAGCAAATGTAAAAAATCTATTTTCAAAACCAAACCTACAAAGAATAGTTATTTGTGCAACTAGTGAGCAAAGTGGCACTTTTTTATCGAGTTTAAAAAAGACACTTTGCTAACGAATTGCACATCATACTTTGTCTACAGTTGTTATTTTGTGACAAATAAAAAACATACTTCAGTAGTAACACAATTTAATAAAACAATAATTTAATACAATAGTGTTCAACCTCACGTCAAAATTGAGGTTATTTTTGAATATTACAAATAACTTAGGTGTATTGTTGAGGAAACGGGATTGCCAACTTCAAAACTCGGCAAACGAAAAATACTCTCCGTGTACATACACTGTCAATCATCTTTATGAATAATTATTTCCTTTTTCAACTTTAAAACGTTGTTTTGTTGTTTATTTATGTTATTTTACATGTAAGAATTAATCTAACATACATACGGGACATGTCCTGTATATTATAAATCAATTCAAATAAACTTAACCTAAATTTCGTTTTGTTCGGTTGCCATTCGGAGTGAGCAAAGTAGTGGGCAAAGTGAAACTGTTGAGAAATCAGCTGTTTTGCAAACTAATTTAAATGAAGAAAATGCCACTTTGTCAACAACTGTAGACAAAATATATTAGTGTATTTACTCGATCTACATGAACATAGCGAGTGGAGGCTCCTTCAGACATGTTCATAGTCGAGGTCCGTTAGTGCCGAGAAATAGACACGAGCGAAGGAATGGAGATATTTTTAATATACAAATCTACGAGGGCCATTAAACCCCAACGGATCTCAAGAAAAAAGTAATATACACAATTATCATGTTATGAAAACCTGTGTAACACCTGTTTTAAACAAACTTACCATACTGGATAAGACCCCTTGATGTAGCAAAAAAAGTTTAACGTATTCTACAGGTTTCAAGAGACTAACATTTTGAAAATTACATTTAAAGGTTGGATAGTGAGCATAATGGCGACCATTAACTTGTTTGAAATTATCTTCAGTCCCTAACCTACTACGTAAATTATCTTATAATGAGAAGGGGAAAATACTAACAGTGTAATGTAAGTAATTGAACCAAAAAATCCACCGTTCTCGGATTTAAGAAGCAGTAATACATAAATCTGTTTATCCTGTCGACAGAGTATCCCTTGATACGATTTTAAACTATCTAGGACACATACTACTTAAGCATAAGAAAAAGGTCATTATTGTTTGTATAATTTATCATTAGTGGGATGTCTTTTGAATTTATATCCACATAAGAATACAATTTATTTGTAAGTCTTTCAAAAAATTTAAAAAATGATATTTTTAAAATGATAGTATAAATTCTTAATTACTGATTTGTCTTAGTTATTATATTTCTTTATGAAACTGATTTTGTCTTATAATTTTTGACGTGAAAACGTCTATTTGTTCGTTGGGTACTTTTGGCTGGATGTTTTAATAACATCTCGCGTCACGCACATGTTACTTCATCGTACCTCACTCGTATTAAGTAAATATATATAGGCGATAACGGACACTATGGAGAGAGAATGAGCGATGATTCAGTGAATACATATATAGTTAAGTACATTATATGTATACACCCGTGCAGCCGTGCTCTCTCTCCCCTCTCTCTCTCTCTCCCTCTCCCCCCCCTCTCTCTCTCTCCCTCTCTCTCTCTCTCTCTCTCTCTCTCTCTCTCTCTCTCTCTCTCTCTCTCTCTCTCTCTCTCTCTCTCTCTCTCTCTCTTCTCTCTCTCTCTCTCTCTCTCTCTCTCTCTCTCTCTCTCTCTCTCTCTCTCTCTCTCTCTCTCTCTCTCTCTCTCTCTCTCTCTCTCTCTCTCTCTCTCTCTCTCTCTCTCTCTCTCTCTCTCTCTCTCTCTCTCTCTCTCTCTCTCTCTCTCTCTCTTCTCTCTCTCTCTCTCTCTCTCTCTCTCTCTCTCTCTCTCTCTCTCTCTCTCTCTCTCTCTCTCTCTCTCTCTCTCTCTCTCTCTCTCTCTCTCTTTCTATATATATATATTCCTACATATATATGAAGGAAATATTCAACTATATAAATATTCATATATATATATATATATATATATATATATATATATATATATATATATGCATGATCGTTGAATATTTCAGTTATTGGCGATTAAATTACCGTGATTGTAAACATTTTTAGATTTTATAATTTTCTAATGTGTTAGGTTTCACGTATAGGTGCACAATTAAAACTGTTTACAAAAGATTTTTATCGCAAACATTTTCATTTTAGACAATATGTTACAAAACACCGTTTGTTACGACATTATATCAGTTAATACACAGAACACTAAGTAGTACTTTAACACAATTATTGTTAGTTAAATGATTCCTAAACATGAGCATAGTTTAATACTAAGCTTTGTTTCCAAACCGCAAGAGGGTAAACTTTCACCCCCAAGTACTGTCATCCCTTAAGCTGACACATCGTTCTGTTTCATCCTTACACGATAATGAATTTACTCTCACTCACTTAACTTTATGAATTTATAAATTTATAAAAATATTTGAAAAAAACAAAATATGAATTTGTTTCTTTGTTATTACTTTAATACCTTTTTACATTTAATACTATATGAGTTTACTGTCTATTTGTTAAATTATATTTTATTAAATTGTCCTTTGAATACGGTAAGAGAGTTGTAATAAGATAGGTTCATTCGAAAGGCTAATTTTGGTATATCTAGTATAACATTTTTGTTTTACCATTATTAATTCTTATCAAGAGTCCTTATTATCATACAATATATATTTATAATAGTAATAACAATAGTTATTCCCTACGTCCAACGTAAAAAATTAGTTTATACGTGTTTACATTTGCATCTAAACGTACGTAAAACACTTAATCTAGAAACATGTTTACAGTCTTTGTCACTTAGGACAGCATTAAAACCCATATGTGACGCCACCTTCTGTTTGCAACCGAGAACCCCCTAAATGGATCCAGGGATTCCAGCTGGCGGATTGAGTTATTACTTCGACCGAAAAATCTGCCAGGATGAAACAGTGATCGTGATTTTAGTCACAAACACAAGAACAACGCAGTTTAAATAAAAAAAAATACCTTTTATTAAAAACCTTTACTAATTAAAAATTAAAATTAAATTCTTATTTCAATTTGGCAAGAAGAAAAACCAACGACTCTTTAATTTTAAAAAATATATAAATTTTGATAAAGAAAAACCATGGTTGCCGTGAGCGACCTACTCGTGCCGGCACCAGAAAGCTGATTCGTCTTTCTCCCATTCTGACCACCACGTGATTCCTGCTCACAAACTGCAAGTCAAGCTTTTTGTAATCTATTCAAATATTGCTAATTTATTAAATTAAGTTATTTCCTTTTTCCATTATTTTGGTTTCTGTTTAAACCCTAATATGCTACACATAAAGAATATACACGGACAACAACAAATAATCCAAAACACAACATAGTCAAAACACAGGTGGTAAGAATCGTTTGAAAACGTTTAATGAATTTGGTGGGCAGTGTTGCCAAACGCTGGGATGAAATGTTTCCTTGTTGACTCATTCACTATTTTATTAGCCTATATCTTCATAGAAGGGATTAGCTGTGAAGTATACGTGAGAGTTAAGGATATTCAAATGTTCAATTTATAAACTATCTATAATTTTTATTTCTTCTAATCTGTCAACTTTTTACCTTTTCTATACAGACGTAATTTCCAGTTTGTGTATTTGTGACCAGTATTAAAAAGCACACAAAGACTGTATATTGATACAATAGCAATAGCAATCAGAAATATTCAAATATGCACAACTTGGGATTTTTACATATCTGTCTGTAAAGAGGACAAAAGGATGGGCAGGTTGAGGAGGTGAAAATTTATATTATTTAAAAGTAGAGCCTTTGAAATATTCCTTACCGTCAAGTAATAATCACAGATAATACCATCTTTGAAAAATAATTAAAACACTCACATTGAATAAGTCAGCACGAAGATAATTTCATCCCAGCGTTTGGCAACACTTCCCATCAGCTGTTTAACTTATTAAACGATTTCCAAGGTTTTCTTACCTGCCATGCTTTGACCATGTTGAGTTGTGGGCAATTTATTGTTGATGTTTGTGTATGTTACATGTGTTTTGTGTACAATGTTTTAAAAATGTGATTGATCCTCAAACAGTTGTAAGTAGATGTAAAGTAATTGGATACCTACCACGATAATGTAAAAAAAAAAACTTCTATTATTATTATTCCATTTAAATTTTTGGTGACTTTTGGATTATCTGTCGTATTGTAAATTTGGTGGTTTATAATATGTTCCAGATATTTTTCTCTTCAGAGTACTGTATCTTGAACTGTAATCTTGGGAACATTTTTCTATGAATCTTGTCTTTGAGAGTTATGAGTAAAACGATATTCCTAGGGTACAGCTCATTTCAAGAGGAGTGATTCCCTAGGAATTCGTTGTGGTGCACAATAAAGGACTCAATAATTGAGTATAGAATCTTTAGACAAGTTCAACAAGGGGTGATTGTTCAAATACCTTTACAGTATGTATATCGCATAATCAACATTGCATCAAAACATGTTCGACCATTAATTTTGAGTTTGAATCGAATGTATTGTTGGGAGGAATTTTCAATAAATGTTAGAGGTAAATTTTTGTTCTGGAAGGTAATTTCTATTATCTAGCCTGTCAACACTACATATGATTCAATCTGTAGTCTGTGAAAAATATTGAGCATCAGAAGAGATGCAATTTCACTTTAGCTTGAATTTTATATGATTACAGGCCTACCCCTATCAATGTTAAAAAATTCATACCTCTAGGCTTCTTGGATCCAGATATTTCGTGATCGGTCTGTGGGTTTTGATTTATATATACAGATAGATTAGATGTATGTTTTTAAAGTTGAATTAATTTTTTTTTACTTAAGTATTTGTAAACTCAAGGTCAGATTGAGATGAACTAAGATATACTAAGTAAAATAACTTAAATGCAACATTTTATTTTATCCGAAAACGTTTTACATAAAATAACAAAAAAAAAGTTTAATGTTTTATTAATAACATAAATGAGTATGTCACTAATATAAACCTAGAAACTTTTAATTTTAATTAAAGGGATTTGGTTACTAATTACTATAAATTTATTTAAAATATGTATAAACTATAATTACATATAAACTACATTATAACTTTTAGTATAAATATGTAAGCTCATTATAAAACAATAACAATTCAATGCTCATTTAAAATGTAGTTGGAATAACTGGATTAGTGTTAGCTGGTAATGCTTGCAACTTCTAGTACAAACAAAGCCATGCTGTTTAATTTACTTTTAATGATTACGAATCATTAAACAACTGTTTAATCATTGCACAACTATACATTTTGATAAATGTAGCCTATAAACGTTAACATTGGAATAACAGATGAGATAAGAATATGTTTTTAAAAGTACAGAATAGAAGATTAATCATAAATAAAAATATTTTATATCAGAACATAAATATCTAATTTTGCTTTATTTAACTGTTACTCAAATAACGACTTTTTAAAATTATTATTTTAATGTTATAATGTCTAAATTTCTAAGTATATTATTAAAATATAAGAGGGAAGAGACTTATATACAAAGCACTACATTTTGAAGAACTAGAGGCGTGCAACGAATATGATGACATTTCCCAGAGGAATTGTGATTGAATCTATATATTGGAAGTGTCGCTCCAATTCAAACAGGATGGAATGATAAGTGAAGATGGTGGAAATGTTTCATCTTGTTAAGTTTTACTTTATCAAAAACTACTGAAATTTATTTATTTATTATTTTTGTTTAAATATTTCCTACTTACCATTAACTTTATTTACGTAAAATAACTGCATTAGAACATGTAATCTGTATTTTGTGTTAATATTTTTTAACTAAAATATGTATATATTTAATGCTTCCCTTACCAATCTATTACTTATTTCGAATTATTATTTTGGAAGAATGTTTATTCATCATTATTTTCAAAATTTAAATTGTTTGAGAGTTAAAATCAGAGTACCTGAGTAAATAATGTAATTTTAAATGGTGAATTATATCTTGTATAAACAAAATTAGTATTAGTTGTATATTGTAAAGGGAGACTACTTTTCTACATGTTAGAGAATACAGAGAGAACTAATTTGAACTCTGACGTTGTTTAAAGTGGATTTTTTTAAAAGTAAAATTGAAGAAAGCAAAAACGGACAGTTTTTCCAAACGTTTACTAATCGTTTAGGGGTAAGAATAACTTGAATGACACACAAGTTTTCTTGAAAGACGTCAGTCAATGCGTGGAAGATGATGAACGCTCTGGTACTTCAAGAACCGAAGAAAAATGTAGAGAATATTAGCTAAACAGTTTGATAAGACCGCAGACACAGTGTCTGATATGTCTGGATCTTCAATCCAGATTTCATTACAAGTGACGATTTTGAAAAACAAAACGAAACGATAGGCTATGGATTGGAAAAAATCGTCAAATAAACTATAAACCTAAACGCTCTGAATTATGTTTTTTCAACGTTTTTATTATCGGTTTCCGTCATATGAGTCAGGGTGGAATTTTGCAATCGTGTTTAAACCAACTTCCCAATAAGCTAAACACCTGAAATTTTGAATATAGGTCAGAATTGGATGACAACACAATATTCAGTTAGTTTCTTGTCCCTAAATTTGTTTAAACAAATAAAAATTGGCCAATGAGATATAGATTTTTTTAAACTGCATTACCGTCAAACCGAATTACCGCGTTACCGCTTAACCGCTTTACCGCTTTACCGCGTTACCGCGTTACCGCGTTACCGCGTTACTGCGTTGTCGCTTAAACGCGTTATTGCTTTTGAATGGTAACTGATATTTTGAAGTAGAATGAAGCAAATTTATCATGGCTTGTGAGAGTTATTGGATTAATAATAAATTTAATTTGAAATATTTTTTAACATACCACGTTTTTTGAAAGGAACTAAAAAGTATAATAATAAATCAATTTTTTTTTTTTTAACACCACTTTTTTAAAACGGACTAAAAAGTATAAAGTAATTTTTCATGACCCTTCTACAATTTTGAGGGAGGATTGTTAGTGGCTATATATTGGAATACTTGGAGAGAAAAATTTGGCGTAGCCAGTAAATTATACAAGTAGACAATCCGGATGAATTCACAGCTAATTTCAGTAAATCTGAAAAGAGATTCACTGTAATTCTCCTTAACTATCATAGACTGCCTGCGCCCTACGTTTTTTTCTCTAAGTATTCCAAATATATCCATAGCCCTCCATCAAAATTGTAGAGGGGTATGAAAATTTACTTAATACCTTTTAGTCCGTTTTAAAAACGTGGTATGTTAATATATATATATATATATATATATATATATATATATATATATATATATATATATATATATATATATTTGTTTTATAATGTCAAGGGCTTTATATTGGAAGAATGGATTCCAGAAAGCAAAATTAAACCAACTTTATTACAATGAAGGTTTGACAAAGTAGATAAACAAACAGAAAAGTATACCAGAACTATAGACTGAATATTCCGTTCATCAGGACAATGTATCTATCATACGGCACTTTCTGTGAAATATTTTCATCGTAAAATATTGATAAAGATCTAAAACTATGTAAGTGGCTCACACTTTATTCTGACTTCTACCTCACTTACCGGCATTTTACTGTATATTTTAGCGATATTTGAACTAAATTTCTTAAAAAACATTAAAACCAATTTCGATCAAATAATATTCACTACAAATTTAAGAGGCATGCTGAGATATGACCATTAAATGTGTATTTATACAATATTAACAATATCGGTTCAACCATTTTTACACAGGCAGATTCAATGACGAACACCAAATAATATAAACCTTTGTTTAGTCAGACTCTGAACATTGATATCTTGTTTGTAATAAAAAAAGAAGTTAAATATTACGGAAATTCAGATATTCCTGGGCATGATACCAGAGCTAAAAATAATCTCTGAACTGAATTCTTTGCCTTTAGCAAGACAAAAAAAGGTATTGATTCTATAGGCTTGAAATTGTTTAACAAATTACAGCTAGAAATTAAAAATAAGAGTAAATCAATTGAATGCTCTTATGAAAGACTCATTTTTTATAATTGACAATATTGATTTGGTTCAAATTTTAATCAAGTGTTTCCTGTACTGATTCGAACAAAACCTATTGTTCTCATCTCTCCAAAAATATCGATTTGTTAGTTATTGTAAAAAAAATTAATATTTATAAACCTGTCATGAGGCTCTTATGAAAGACTATTTTTTCACAATCGGCCATAAGGATATGGATCAAATTTTCCTCATGTGCAGCCTGTTCCGACCCAAACAAAACCTATTGTTCTCATCTCTCCAAAAATATCGATTTCTTAGTTATTGTAAAAAAATAAGTATTTACAAAACTGTCATGATACTTTTATGAAAGACTTCATTTCCCACAATCGACTTTAACGATTTGGATCAAATTTTGCTCAAGTGTAGCCTGTACCGCCCCTAACAAGCGGATATCTCGCTTATCGATTTAGTAGTGACGTTAACGGTGGGAAGGTGAGATGATCAAATCCAGATGTAAAAACTCCAACCCTGCGAGCAAAATGACGTTAAATTAAAATGTCAAACACAAATTAAAAAGAATCAAAAGTAGAAAATCGGAAGATGGACGCACAAGATGTATAGAGGGGTCAATTTTCATTTTCACTTATTATTCCTGAACCGAAAATTTCTTTTACTTCCATAAACGTAATGTATTTACTTCAGAGCAATTTGATTACATTGTATTGTAAATGTGATAAAACCAAATAAGATCAACTATAATTTAATGTCAGCTCTGAAGGTGAATAGTGTTTGTATCTCCCGGAGATGATTTCATTAAATCTAGAGATACATCGCTAAAACCAGAGCAGTCTCGCAAGCTGAGTCTCTTTTGGTGCTTGTAGTATATTTGAACTGTATACAATTATTTATTTTATATTCAATTGTATAAAGTGACAATAAATATCAATAATGTAATTTCGTTAATATACAAATATAAATATTGCATATATCGTTTTATTTTATGTGTTAAGATCATATTGTTATGCCAATTATATGTTTTACATTTCAATTATATTTGCTGTTGTATAGAGAAAAAATATTAACTATTTTTTAAGAACTAAACATATTAATACCTACCGATTATTTTCTGTAAGAAGAAATAATTTCAAACTAAAACTCTAAGGTCGTTATAAAACTTTAAACAAACCGTTTATAATTTAAAACAATAAAAAATTGTTTAGACAACTTAAGAATTATTCATAAATATTCAAAAAAGATATCATGTTATAAAAATGCAAATTTTTTGAGTTTGTATCATACATTTTTCTAAATGGTATTTATAACATGTAGATTGAAGATAGAGTAACTTGAGTGGAGAGTTCCCAAAAAGTTTACCACTTTCCTTAAAACTGATTACTTTTATAACCCCAAAACCATAATTCAGCTTTGTTTTGTCCACTTAGTCAATTAATCTCAAATTAATGTTATTTCTTTGTTTAACATTCAGGTGCTCACTAAAGTGAGTGCCTTGGCAATCACCGAAGGCAAAATTTGTAAATCCGTTTACATGTTCCGTAAAATTGTATACATTTAATTAATTAAACGAAATTTTATTTTTTATATTTTACTCATGTGCAGTCTTTATAAGGAGGTATAATTACATAAGGTAGGTCTGTATGAATTAAGAATGTCGCAGAAGGCTGTCATTAAAGCGGTTTTAAGAGAAAACTGCTATAATCCTATAAATAACTTTTAGAACGACAGAAACTTTTGTGTCAGAAAACTTTTCGTATTTATTTATCATAATCTTATATTTTCGAAATTAGAACATCCTACTCTACTAAAAAGCTTCGATTGATATAGAGTGCATTCTAATTTTAAATAAAACATTTTCAAGGATTCAAACTATTAGTATAGCATACATATTTTATTAAATAACATGCAAAAGCAGTTAAAACATAATGTAAGGTATTCTGTTTGTTTGTAAAAGACCTATAAAGGAATTGCCGTACTGAATTAGGATTGAGCAGGTAATTAAATCTATATATAAGAAGAAATTTCACTTTTTTTTATGTTTTGGAGTTTCAGATCTTTGAGCATCGGTATTAAGCCGAATCAGTATATTCGCGTTTTTCTATTGGGTTCTTGTGAAATCGTTGTACTTATTTATTTTTTTAAGTACGAATGTACTAGTATAGAGAAATTTATGATAATTGTACAGACTTTCCGGCGGAATAATTCTTTTACAAATGCTTATCCTGATGTGTGGATGGTTACTATAATTGTATTAACGTAAATATATAAAGTGTTTTTATCTGAAAATAAATCGATTGATTTATTTTAATTGATACCTAGGGAACCTTGCTGTATCTATATAGTTGTTCATATAGTTCTAAGTTATATCCTTTTCATTCATTATTCCTATCAGTTCTCTAGCACTCTTCATTCCTACTCTGACACTATTAGAGATTATTCGAAGTCTAGGGTCTTTATATTATATTCTTTCTTCCTTTTTTCTATAAGACGATGATAACCGAGAGATTTTTTGCCTTTAGACAAGAAGTATTTTTTTTTCTTTCTATAATTGATTAAAGAATTTTATAAACAATAAGAGTCGCTATTAAAGATGAACTCTAGCACGGGATAAAAATAGCAGTTTCACAAAAACGTTCTCACCTTTGTGGGTGAACAACAGCGATTCAAACGCTGATGTAAATTTATCGTAAGTGTCAATGTGTAGCTTCCAGCAAACCTGTGAGGAACAACTGAGAGGTAACGTATTTGTAAGGAATAATCCAATAGTAGGGGACACTGCAGTGAAAATAAACTGATAAACCCAAGTTGAAGATATAAATTGTATTACAAAACAGTTTGCAAAAAGTGAAGTGTATAATTTCAATTGAAGAAAATCAAGTTCTAAAAAAAAAAAAAAAAACTAAACATATCAAAGAAGAGTCTTTCCTTACTGAAAACTGATTTGAAATTTGTAAAATACGAGTTGCGACAATAAAGTAATGAGATTGATCTAAAGAAATACCAGTACCGCCATCTATATTTTTTTTTTCAAAGTGGCTCCCTTCTGCTTGCATACACTTACTCCACCGCTTTTGCCACTGCTGGTAATATTTCTGGAATTCTTTTTTTTTTGGAATGTCCTTTAAGACCCTCGTTACAGCTTTTTGGACATCTTCTGTTGTTTGAAAATGGTATCCCTTGACCGCCATTGTTACTCTTGGAAAAGTTACACGGAGCTATAAGCTGACTGTGGTAGTGCTGAAATCCGTTTTGAGGTTAAACATTGCTGTACAGACACGATGGCGTGTTATCCTCATGAAGAATACAATTATCAGCAATGTTTGAACGGACACGGATGGCTCGTTTTCGAAGTCTTTCTAGAATTTATTTTTAGAAATATTGTTTAACTTTTTGGCCAGGAGGCACTCACTCTTTTTGAACAATGCCTTTGGAATCGATGAAGCACACAAGCATGCATTTAACTTGCATATGCATAGCTTTTACTGTATGGTATGTTTGAAACGTACACTTTTCCAAACATTGAAATTCAGTTTAAGTTAAACGCTCATTTACTAGATTTTACACCATTTCAATTTACAGTTTTAAAAATGACAAAACTTACGTAAAATATTACTTAAGTTATACACACAATATACAAATATAATAAACAGTTTTATATATTTTATCAAACGACATTGTTAATACAGTCGGCTTATATTAAATCTCCCATGTGTCTCTGTGTTTTAAAAAACTCTCTATGGACAATGAGTTTAAAGTGGCAGGTTAACAAACTTAATAAAAATAAAAGTCCCATCTGTATTTCATAGACGGGATTTAAATATGACAGACAAGTCTGTTTAGGCGTTCTCAGAGTGATGTTAATAATATAGGCTTCAAAATGCTGACAGAGACCGGATGTAAATGGGATCATTAAATTATACTGGAAAATAACAACTGACAGAAATGTTTAAAACAACATGAAGTGGATAATATTAAGTTATAAAACGTTTTCAAAGACATACATATTTATTCTCTCTCTCTCTCTCTCTCTCTCTCTCTCTCTCTCTCTCTCTCTCTCTCTCTCTCAAAATATATTTCTCAAACTTATAATCTCTTCAGACAATATTGAATTAACAAAAATAAATAAATTGTTACGCTTCTGCTAAAATTGTCTCTTAAATTTAAAAGATTGTAAAATTCCTTTTCTACGTTACAAAAAATAAACAATCTAATTTTCACATTTATTAAAATTCTACAGGTCTTAATCAAATTGGCAAACAATAGATATTCACTGTGAACAATTCATTTTCAACGCATAACATAAATATATATTAAATATTGTTACACATCATCTGAATATTCTTTCTTTAAGCTTCGGCTCTATTTGTTGTCTTAAATTGAGTTACAAGTTTAACAACAATATTAGGATTATTTAGTTTAGTGGGTCGTTTTGAAATTTGATCCGCATGACTGTATTACCAGATACTCCTGTTTAGTTTGTGGCAATGTGTTTTTATCTAAACAATGTAAGATATTTAAAAAAAACAATTAAAACTAATCTTTATTATAAATGTAAGTTTATGATCGTATATCAAATACTTGTACAATAAGGAGACTTTTGTACCACTTTGTACTTAAAATGTTCTTTAGTAAATGACATACATAATTGGATGTGGTTTTATAAATGTTACAACCAAAGTAATGTTAATCTAGTAGCTATTATTTAATATCCAGACAATGTGTATAATAGCTAGCTAATTTGGTCAAAGCGATTAATGAGGTTTTACTTATCACTTTATACATACTATCTTACTGAAGTCAGTGAATGTGATAATACTGTGTTAATCAATTTAACAGCTGTTATGTATGGTAAAAGTACTAAAATTGTACGATTTTGCATTATGTTTATTATCTTAACAATTCAAAATATTTAAAGTTTTTATTACCTTATTATTATGCTCAACACATTCCTAACCTAAACTATGTTAACTATTATTTAAATGTCTAGTCAAACTGATTAATATTTCAAGATAATTATTAATTTAGTCAAATCGCACTAGCTATTATGAATAAATGACTGGTTAGCGTAATGAACTAATTACATTAGCTAGTGAATGTAGTCATTATATAAAATATCCAAAGATTGTACATAAATACTACATTTAAAAACAAAAAACCAATACCACAATTCAATAAGACAAGATTTATTTCCTTATGCACATTTCAGTACCATAGTTACCATCTTCAGAGTTTGAGTACTAAACAAACACTAATTCTACAAGTATTAGAAAGATTTATATAAAATAACAACTGTAACTGATTATAAAATTTATAGAAATAGTTTTTGTTATATACATAACATAGTTTTGTTACTGAAATGTACACAAAGAACTAAATCTCGTTTTATTGAAATGTGGTATTGGATGTTTGATTTTATTCATTGTACGTAATAACTGATTGATTACAATGACTGTAACATAAATACCACATTTAGTCAAATACGATTTAAACCGTTTAATAATAGCAACCCAGTTTGGTTGTTCAGGAATTACTGCATATATTCACATAATATTTTGTAAAGATATACTTATTTCTATAGGTTTCAAAACTTTCGGTCTGATTATTTTATGGTTACTGTGCAGAAAACTACTGTTATATTTATTTTATTCAGAATGTTTGTGGAAAGGTCCACAACGCGTTACTGTTCATGGATAAACAAAATTCGAAAACAGATAAAAGATATTCTAGGGTTAAATGTGATACATACAAAGTTAAAATGGTATATCTATCCAAAATATTATCTCTATTCTCGTAACCACACTTAAACATGTTTTAAAATGTTAAAGTTACCAGTTTAAAACTTATAAGTTTTCATGATTTATCTATAAAAAAACCTATACACTACTCTCTCAGATCTCAAAAATGAAATACTTCAATCTCATAACGACTAAATCAGAAAATCTACTATAAACAATGAAATCTAAATTGTTAAATTTTAAAGTAAGATTAATGATTTCATATTTTAAGTTACATTTTTTATCAATCTTTGTCATAATTATGCAATTTTTTTGACTTATATTAATTTAATTAACATCTCTTATTAAATAGAGGAGCTGTTCTTCTTGCAACATTAAAAAAAATCATTTTACTTTCATTAGAATTTATATCGTAAATTTGTTTCCCTTCCTCTTCTTTTCTGGATCGTGAGCCACTGCAAGCAAAAAACCTTCAGTCTCTGGTCTATTAGCCAGTCATTTATTTTTGGGAATAATCACGATCTCAAAATAGATACTTTGAAAAAAAAAATCTTTCAATGATACTTTGAAAAAAAAATTTAACATTTCAAAATATACATAAATTACCAACTGATTTTTGTTTTAGTTTTATAAAAGATTTTACAGGTCTACAAAATATATAAAGGTAGAATTTTACTTGATTTCTCTTCTTTAATTACTAAATCTAAACGTTTAACTAACGTTATAATACATTTCAATTGATATTGATTTCTGAACATGTTAGATGTTAGATATATAAAATTACAGAGGTTCAGTGCAGTGTCAACGGTTATTTTGATTTAAAATATTTTATTTTAAATTTAAATTATGTATTATATATATTTCTTTTACTCCTTAACAGATTATTCGTCTGGAGTAAAAATTAAAAATATTAAGAAATGTCGTGAAGCATATTAATAAAGGTATTAATTAGGCATAACACGTTTACTGTCAACAAAATGCGATATTTAAACTTCTTATGTTCCCAACTTTTGGCTGTTACATGTTTGTGTTCAATTTAAAGTTTGATCCTAATGTTGTAAATTCGTAACTTGTCTGTTGCAATACGCAGCCCCTCCTCAATATAACACGCACTAATTTATCATAATAAGCTAACGTAATGAAAGAACCTCTTGTTTTTAAAACCGTGTTGTAAAAAATTTGAAACAATTAGTAAATGTAATTTCTTTACTTTGATTTAACTTGTGTTATTTATTGAGTAAAGTGAATATAAACTGTAAAAGTAAATTAAATTATAATGTATAATCAGATACTGCATAATGAGAATTGTTCTCAGAAATTACCCATGTTAATTAACTATTATTAATTATTAACCTACTGATTCTGGCTTTTATTTGACTGCAAACTTTAAATGAATAAACTTTTTCTTTTGTGTAATTTCCTTTTATTGACTAAGATACGTCTCAATGATGATAATTATTTACTCTAGATCCTTTAGAAAAACTTGTTTGAAATATCCTTTAGATTTAACTATTTATGAAAAGTTGTAATTTTATAATATAAAATGTTAAACACTTAAAAAACCTTATAGTGATATTTATACCTACATTTATATTTATAAATAGAATAATAACTATGATAGTACTGGTTACATGAACACTATATTTCACAACATGAAGTCATAATGTACCTTGACAAAAAAGTCATACTTTAAATAACTCATGAGATTTAGTAAAGATAAATAATTCTTTTATTAATGATAAGGAAGAGACGATAAAACAAATATTATAAAAGTACAAAAAGTCCATTATGACAAAACTACAAATATACTTACTTATAAGTAGTTGGTTCCGGAAAACTACGTTCAAAAACAAATTTTAATTGAATATCTGTTTAACTGTTCCCTTACACTGATACTCTACGGAACCTATTCCTATGAAGAGTGACTTTACGTCGACACATTTGGATTAATCACAAATACTGTTATAGTTGAAGAGACAGTAGCAACAAACAACCAATTGCTACTATGAAGTTTTAACGGTGAGATATGATACATAAAATTTCAAGTTATATTTTCAAAAGAGAAAATTTTAAAGGACAGTAATTCTCTCAGACACAAAAGGAGGCATTTACTGTCTGGCTAAACGCGACTATTCAACAAATAATGGGTATCTGTTAATTATTTTCTTACTGTGAATTTCGGAAAATAAACAGATGATTCCTTTACAGTAAGGGGCTCTACTTTCTTGTTAAAGTCTCGATCTAAATATTCATTGAAATCTATAATTTTATAATACATTTAAACAACGTGTGTAATGAAAAATTAAACCTAAATTCTCGTCATGCTAAAAATTATTGAAACACATACCAGAACAACTACAAAAAAAAACAACTGCGTATTCAAACTCCTGATATGCTTTAACTGCCTGGTCAACTTTCAACATAGATTGTATTATAAATCTTACTAACTAACTGACTTATTCCCTTGTATCATCTAAAATATGATGCTCATATCCCCTCCCCCTCCCCCTCCCAACCAAAGATATAACGATTTTAAGACGAGTTTAAATTGTGTTGATGATAAATGTTCAGTTATACTTAACAAGTCAATGACTGAATAAATTTACAATTTTGGCCATGAAGATAAATTAATCTTCATATTTATTTTTTTTTAATTTAAGTTTTTTCTCTGTTTTCCTTTTAAGAAACATTATAGAAATAACCAAAAACAATTATTTTATGTACATTATCTTAAATGTCTGTTTTGAATCCCTAAAACTCTGGTGTCTTTAAAATTTTTTTTAAAAAAATACATCCTAACACATCTCATAGATGCTGAGTACAGAATATTTTCATTTACCTGAAATTAAACTCCTACCCTCGAAGAATATTAGCGTCCTACTCACACAATCTACATTCTGATGAGATCATGTGCTGTCACTTTATATCCTGACGAACAAGTGCAATTCTCATCGTAGGATATAACCTCGAAAAATACTGACCTGAAAATTGACTCAAAACGTAAAAGGTGTTCTTTCCTAACTACGACCATATTCTTCCTGGCCATTCCACCGTTACTGCATTAAGTCGGTATACCTCCTACAAAGCGAGAAGTAGGAACCTGTTTATTGAAGATCTGCTCTTTCATTCCTATCAATCCTAAGAGTGGATTGTTGACAGAAGATTTGTGAGAGAGTAAAAGAAGAGGATCACGTAACTAACTGGATTCATCTGAAAATAATAACAAAAGGCTTAATTATTTTTTTGGTTTTAAACGTGAATTTATATTTTAAACATTAAGCAAAACAAACTTACAAGTTTGAAATTATACAAATGATTTAAGATCTTTTGTATAAAAACCTAAAAGAAATAGACAAAGAGTGTAAATATTAATAGTTAGAATAAGCACGGAGAACAAAGTGTATCTATTTTAGTTGGAAATTAGCTGTTCTGCTGACTACAAAATCCCTAAACAAATGTATCGTTAGCAACACAAAGACTGCTACAGTAAGCAAAAATACTGTTTAAATAAAAGTGAACTCTGACTTTGCATTTATGTTATAAATTGTTTGTTTTCAGGTGTTGTGTATATTTTGTATTTCAGTATACTACAATTTTTCAAGTGAAAAATATACTACCTAACTGGAAATTGAACCATAACTTTACTCGCCAATGCTCTACCAACTGAGCTTACCTTAGTCGCTTCCCAGCACTTCTCACTTCACTTTGCTTTTTTGCTGAAATTTTCAAATTACGAAATTAATTAACTCTTTGAAAACGATAGGTAGTATATTTTTCACTTGTAATATATTAACAATACTAGCTGGTAAAAACGTATAATCTTTGAAATAAATAAATTTAAAATTAATAAATACACGAGTAAAGGCTGAAAAATGTGTAAACATAATTCCAATATCGTTTCTTTGGCTGTGTAGCGACTAAGGCTACCTCAGTTGGTAGAACATTGTCGTGTGAGCCAAAGGTCCTGGATTCAATTCTCATTCTAGCTGGTATATTTGTCACTTGAAATATTATTGTATTAACAATAGTACCTAGCTACGTATAAGTGTTAAAATCAACAAATTAAAATTAAAAAATATTTCTTTATGTCTAAAACCATTGTAGTGGAATCTTAATGAGAGTTATAAAACTAACAATACGCTTTAGTATTGCGTAAAAAAATATGAAAGGAGTTACTCAGTAGTGTAACACAAATAAGCTGCCTATTTTTGAAGATTATTTTTTTTTAATTTTAAAACATTTACATTTGTTTCGTCAAAGTCAGAAAAGTATAGAACCCAACAATTAGAAAATGCAACATCATCGATCAGGCTAGTATCTGTATAAGCTTTGACGACTTATAAATCAAAACGCGACAAAATGATCGTAACGAACAAATGAATTTGAATACTTGTTTAAATTAAAAACTCTACCTCCATAAAATTAATTTTCCTACACTTGTACATTTGAAGCAAACACCATTTTGAATAAAATTAAACATATTATTGTTTTTACTTTATTATACAAATATTGTCCTTAAGAAGGATAATCAGAACTTGTATTTTCATTTTAAAATTCTAAAATTAATTATGTGCATTTAATTTAACAATTTACCTTCCTACATAAAATCCTCACAAGGTATCTAATATCACAATTACAAATCATGAACTAATTCCCCTATTATTATGGTCTTCTTATTGGTGTTATTGTAATTTATATTACTGTCGACAATTCAAATACAGTGTGTCATTTTATAGATGATATATCTTAATCAACAACTAGATATGAAATTACACAAGAGCTGCATGATGCAGTGAATCGATCATGCTCACAAATGGATATCTTGTTACAGATACAATACATTCTAGATTTTTCTTGTATATTGAACACTGAAATTGTTAACGATACGTTATATAGAACCATTGATAGTCTTAAAATTACTATTTTATTTAATTTATAAAAATCACTGACTTTAGGATATATGAAAGAAAATATATTTTATATTGTGAAGTACAAGTTGTTCTAATGCGAAGAGTGGATGTAAACTAACCCGGAAAGATGTGTTTACGTAACTGAATTGACGGAAAACATTTCAGACAAAGATATTTCTAATCAGAGTCGATGGAAAAGGAGGAAGTTGTCTAGGAAGTAAGGATATGAGTAAAAGTAGTGATAACAGGGCGTTGAACATTTATAGACATAGGGGTGGAAGATTTACTAACAATAGAACAATCTAGGTTTGAGGAAGCACTTGAACAAAAAGGTAAGTTGTTGCAGGACATTTGACATATCTTGCGTGTTAAATAGGTAAGTTGTTTGTAGGACTTAGGACAAATCTTGCGTGTTGAACTCTGTGTAAAAAGAACTTACAAATTACAAAATAAAATATGAGAGATATTTAAAAATATATGCCCAGTCATTGATTTCAGATTTTTAAAGGGCAAATAATTTGCGTTTGTAAGTGTTTTTCTGTGGAAATTTTGAAACTCCTCTGCTCATTTTTAAATTACTATCTCCTTTCACTCATTCATTTTCTTCTAAAAGAAATTAACTTTAAAATTGTGTGCCGTTTACATGAGTAGTCAATGATTCCATATTCTCACTTTTCCCCAACAATTGAATTATTCTGCCGCAAGTTTTCGTACAGACGGCCAATTTGTCACCAAGATTGATGGTTTAAGTTGATTCTTACGCAGCTCTCTTCGTGAAAAATACAATGATCAATTGTTATTTTGTTTTTGTAGAAAGTTTTATTTTGTACATTACATTATGTTACGTAAAACCCTGAAAATAATTATTATAATTGATGTTGTTTCCTTACTATTTAATAGTAATTTCATTGACTTTTAAATGTTCATTTCTACGAAACAATCTGTTGTAATAAATCCAAAAGGCCAATAATCTTAAATCCCTAGTTAAATACAGATTTCTTTTTTAATGAATATAGCTTTTATGTATCTTTATGGCTAACTCTTACAATTCATGGTTGTGAATAGAGTATTAATTTATGACATACAATTAGTACAACTCAATAAATCCATCTACCCTGACGGAAATAACAGTGTGTAATCCATAAAATTGATATAAAAATACTCTCTGGATTACATAAAATAAGTAATATTTATTACTGCATTTAAAAAACACACCTTGTTCGGAAAATCGTAGAGTAATATTTATAAATCTCAAAGTATTCTCTTTAGACTTTCTTCTGATAACTAAATTTTAATTAACGCCTACCGAAAAGTTTTAATTTTTTTTAAATAATTACATCAACTTCCTCTTTGAAAGCAGCGTAATAAAATCTATCATGTAGGAAATATAAATTACAAAATATGGTCTAATTTAGTACTTCAGTGCAAAATTTGCATTTTTTGCTATTTGAAAAAAAAACTTAATACGTAAAGTAATCATTTGTATATCAGAGCTTTTTATTGTTGCTACAAACTTCAAAGAGGGAAACAAACATAACAGTACATCACTACTTTATGTAAATACCATTTTCAATTTATCGCTGCTTTCTACGACAAATAGAAGTTTAATATTTATTTACAATGTGAACTGACATCCTCAGCTTGGTGTAGGTAGTTTCCTTCTCGAATAAATAAATCACTTGCTTTTGACAAGATACCGTTAAACTCTCCAATTAAAGAAATTCACGATTATGTATCATACATACTAGAATGTCTTCATGAACATAAAAGCTAATATTGTTAATCAAATTGTACGGAAATCGAAATGGTTTAGTGTTACTATACATAAGTTATACAGAAAACGTTTTTATTTGTTTTAATTAGCTAATAATATAACTTCTCCAAACACTTTAAACTTTTGTAAAATAAATATTATATATTTTATATATCTAATTACAGTTTTCAGTCTTATAAAATGTAAAAAAAAATTAAGTAATATAATTAAGCTTGCAGTTACATAAATTCACACATTAGTGCAGACTGCAATCGATTATCAATGTTTTGATTATAATGGATACAGAAAGCCAAGTTGTACAATTAAAAACTTGGATGAGGGATGCAAAACGAAATTTACAAATAGAGCGCAGGATTAGCATATTTGATTACAATGGATATCGATCTGTACTCGAGTATCGAAAGGGTGCGAGAGGTGTGATTTCCTAAGTGAAGTGGTTTAGTCGATTGACAATCAAATTAACCTTGTGAAAAAAAAATTTATTAAGTAAATACAAATTACAAGTAAATTACAACAAAGAAAATATAAAATTTTAGTTGGATTCAAAACTAATCCCATTACGATAATATATTTTACAGTTTTTAAGTCTGAATTCACAGCCAATGAAATTTATAATGTAAAGATTTATGAAGAAACCATACCAATATATTTCAACTTTGAATCATAATCTATTATAGATTCTAGAAATATTTTCAAAAATGGCGAAATCTGAAGGGGAAATTGAGTTTTAGTAAATCTATGCCACCCAATAATAACATTTCATGAACTGGTACACAGATTTTATTTCCTATTTTGTGAAACGTAACACAGCTAACAATTCCTATTCTGATAATCTTTCTGCTTGTCTTCATGCAAGACGGAATAGAGCTGTAATGTTTTTGATAATTACAAATGAAAAATAATATAAAAATGTATTGTAATCTTAAATGTATATTTTTTTACATATTCTTTTTATTTTTTAAGTTTTGTTATACAACTCCTCTATAACAAAATACATTCGAATTAGAGTTCCTGTATTATAAACAAATAATAAAAAATAACAAAAATTCCACTGAATTTAATTCTATTGTATAAAATTGAAAGTATACTTAGTTTCCGGTTGTTCAATTTAAATATTGGAACAGTTACTCAAAGTTTTTAATTTTAATTGGAGTGTATTTATTTTGTGAAATACTATTTACAAATACAGAATAATCTTCACTACAGAGTCTTAGATTGATTTGTTGATTAATTTATTTTTCAATTCCAAAGAAACAAAAAACTTTTAAATTTAAACACAGTGAAATATATTAATGAGGTATAACTTAGTTGTTAAAAAATACCACAATAACAATCTTTTTGATCGCAATGTTTAAAATAATGGAATTTATGTATTCGTGTTATACTTACAGTTCGTTTCTAACGTTGTAAATTACTAACTTGTCCAGTCCAGACTGCCCCCCCCCTCCAAACAACACGCACTAATTTATCATAATAACCTAAAAGTAAAAGTAAAAGTAAAAGAAAACTTTTGAAGATACCACCTTGCTTTAAAATCATGGTCTTATAGTGTGAATCAAATTAAAAAATCAGGAAAAATAGCTAACGTAAAGTTGTTCCATGGAATGCAATATGCCCATGATGGCTGACATTTCAATAAGAATATATAACAAAAATAATAAGTCTTTTCTATAAAAAATACGTCTATAAAAAATAAGTCTTTTCAAAAATACAAACAAAAACAAAATAAAAGTTGTTCCAAATATTACAATAATAATTAAATTTCCACTAATTACTGAGCAGAGCAAATACAAATGACATAGTCGATAATGTATAACCAAAAACTTATTTTAATTGGAATTGTTGGAAAGGATATCCCAAGTTAATAATGAACTACCATAAATTATTAATTTTGTTGTTCTGCATGACTTTCATTTGACTGCAAACTTTAATAATTAAACTTTTTCTTCTATCTAATTATCTTTTATCGATTAAAATAGACCTTGGTGAAAAGAATTATCTACCTTCAAACTTACTTATACTGACTGTATGGTATAAACAATTTCACTTTAATAACTTTAAATTTTATAACAACTTGAAAACTTTAAAGTTATTTTCTACTACATAATGCTTGTCTTACAGGTTTTGGATAAGAGCCATAAATTTATGGCTTAAAACATAGCTAAGTTTTAGTTTTTTAAAGTTTTTTTTTTCATCAAAACAATATTTAAATGGTTATAGATGAAAGCGAATACAAACTACAATCGGAAAACTGCGTATAATGGAAATTGTTCCAAGAAGTTATCCAACTATTATTAATTATAATAATAATTTATAGTTTAATAATTTCATAACTTCATTATTGACAATGGCTTTTATTTGACTGCAAACTTTAATGATGGAACTTTTATGAAGAAACAAGAAGGAAATCATGCTTTAATATTTAATTCATAACTACTTTGATTTATAACAAAAACTTCACAGTTGAAAGATCAAACCATTTTAACTATTTTAAACTGTGTATAATACTAACGGATTATTTATTTCAGTTATTGTTATAATAATTCAAAAGTGAAGCAGTTTGAAGTGGATTTGTGTGAAATTATGACTACATGATAACTACTTTGATTTATAATTTACATTCCATATTAATCCGTTCCTTATAAATACAATTTTTAAGGGAAAAAATACGAAAAATGTATTTGCGGACATATTGCAATGTTTTAAATTAATATTTTAATTAACTGAAAATCTTACGAGGTTATTATGTTAATCAGATGAAATTTATGTATGAGATTTATTTAAAAGACCATGCTGTTGGATATATTATACTTTGTTCTCTATATCCGTTTATTAATGTAGTTTCATGATAAATGTTTATGTACTTCTGTTACATAAGCTGAATGTCTCCACCCAAGAGAGCCATTTTCCACTTCTAAACATCGTTCAATATTCCTTTTATCTAACACAAGTTACACATTGTTTTGATATAGTTACGAAAAGCTATTTATTACACGATTATAAGAAAAATAAATTTCTAATATTTACGTTTTTATATTCAATTTTGTAAGTCAGGTACTCAAGTAATTTTTTTTATTTGAGCCTAATTTATGCTCTAAAGGTGAGGTTAATTGAATTTGTAATTAAAATCACATTCTAAGAATCCCTACTCCATATTTAAAATCATGGAGTAATTTTCAGTTGATTTAAATGTGTTCTTATCAATTCTATTTTCATTAATGAGTGAATCAAATACAAACAAGAATCGTAAATTAGGAGGTAGATAATGTGTATAATGGGAAATGTTCCACAAATTAATCAACTATTGTTAATTTTATAATGAACTCATTATAATAATTATTAACTTCTTTATGGACTCTGAAATTTATTTGACTCCCAATCTTTAAAGGAAAAAATTCTGTTGCGTAATTATTTTATTTGAAAATTGTAGGTGTTGTAAAATAAATGATCTATTTTACATACTTTACATTGTCTGCAGCCTAAAATAAGTTAGAAAAGTTTTTGTGAATTTTTATATATATATATATATTGATAATGTTAGTGGTGTTTTGTATATGTGCATCTCAATTTATACATGAAATAACCATTAAAATAATATTGGTGTAGTATATAACATCACGATTTCAGTACAGTGTGACAAAACATCCACGAACATATACTTATTTATAAGGGTTGGTTTCAGAACGTCACGTCTGAAAAATGAAACGAATAATTTGTAACAACTTCTAAGGAAAAGTGTTCGACTTCGTAAGCATTACTTCTTCAATTTGTTCATACCACTAAGTAAGGAACGAAAATTAATATTTTTTGTACAAAACAATAATATTGGATGTATTATTGTAACAATTGTAACAATTGATCTTAACTGATGAATTAGTAATTAATTTATAAGTTTTACGTCCTTTTAAATAAAGTGTAATCTAATGTAGTGGTATAATGAATGCAAACAACGTCTCTCGTATATTTTTATTGAAAATTACCATCTCTGCTGAATGTAAAGAATCTAAACAAATATATACTCTGCTTAATATGCAAAAGCTCAGATAAATACAAGCAAAGTTTAAATACACGTACAAATTCTGAACTTTAAATTGTGTATTTGTTTGTGAGCTGTTTGATGTTTAGTAAAGTGCTTCATGCACGTGTAAAACAAACTCAACAAGGGTTGTAAAACTAAAAATTAGTTTTTATGTTTAGTTTTATCTAAGAAGTTACTCTTGTTATAAGAACATATAGTGTATAAAAATAAACAACAAGATATATAAAATTAACCTGTATTCCGAAACACTTCCTTTTCAGTCTATTTGCTGTTTTGATTATTTATTGTTTAAATTGTTTCTGTTTGAGCTTTGAATTGTTTTCATGATCTAAGAAAGCTGTTGTGTGTACTAAAAAATAATGTTAAAAATATGTTTTTAAATTTTTACTTCAAATATCCCTTCATTCCAACAAAAATGTATAACTGATTTATCAAACAGTTGTTTCTGTAAATTGTGTGTAAGTTTTCATGCACGAGTAAAATAAACTCAACAAGGGTTGTAAAACTAAATATTAATTTTTATGTTTAGTTTTATGTAAAAAGTTACTAATGTTATAAGAACATTTAGTGTATAAAAATAAACAACAAGATATATAAAATGAACCTGTATTCCAAAACACTTCGTTTTCAGCCTATCTGCGATTTTGATTATTTTTGTGTTATTAAATTGTTTTTGTTTAAGTTTTCAAATTGTTTTGATGATCTAAGAAAGCTTTTGTGTGTACTAAAAAATAATTTGAAAAATATGTTTTTAAATGTTCACTTCAAATATTTTTTTTTAAACAAAAATGTATAACTGAATTATCAAACAGCTGTTTATGTAAAGTGTGTGTAATACTAACTCCATTGTGCTTATATAATTTCAAACGTGAAGCATTATGAAGCAGATTTGTATAATTTCAATTGCATGATTCAGAAATTGCATTCAATAATAATTATTATGCTTTTATAAATTAATATTTAAGAAAATTTTCAGACAGAGCGATGGCGAAAATTAAACGATTCGGGACATGTTTTACTTTTTTCTCTTTGTGTATATTTTTAAGCTACCGAAAATGTTAAAATTAACGTATTCTCTGAGAACATTTCCGTTATGAACAAATAATGAGTCGTGATAAATGATTTTGTACATCAGATACACACCCTGAATGTCTGCACCCAAGAGAGTCATTCTACTTCGAAACATCATAAAAAATTCCTTTTGTCTCTGATAAGTTTCACATTGTTAGATACAGTCACTGTGAGATATAAAGCGCGAGAAAATATTTGTGTTAGGAATCCCTAGTTCCATTATTCACTACAATTTGTGAGTTCAAACTGTAGAACTTTCCCTTATCAGCAACATCATTTCCAAAACCAAATCATTAGCATGCAAGTAAATCAATGAAAAAAGTGAAGTTATTCTTTATTGTATACTAAATATACGTACTTACATAAAGTATATTATTTACAAAATAACTATTTTTTTTAATTGGTTCGTAGGTAAAACCCAGGATCATTATAATTTAACGCCAGACATGTAAATTGCAACCCGTCAACACACACACAGACAAGACGATAAGTTCTATATAATTTAAATTTTGCATTGATGTGCTTTTTATTTCCCCACGTGTAGGAAAGTTATAATGGTAACAAATAAGACCAGTGTTAATTAAGGGATAAAAACTATCGAGTTAAATATTTTCTTACTTTTTTAATATCATGTGTGGGGTATCAAATAGAACTAGAAGTTATTTTGATTACGAATATTTATGTTTCTTACACACAATATTAATACGTTAGAATTAGGCTAAATTTAAAATGTCAGATTTAAAGCCCCCCCTTATAATTAAAAAAATATATTGAGATTTGAGTTCGAAAACATAGATTACAGTTTTTTAATGACGAATACAACTTTAATTAACGACACAATGAGAAATAAATAGCGTTTAAGTTTTAACAGCACTTGTGTGAAGTGTTTACCGACGTACCATATGTCGTGTAGCTTTAGCACACGTTTGACCTTTTTATTAAATTCACAGCTGTTATTATTACCAGAATAATTACATTCAACTCTAAACTTCGACTGTAAAAACAGATTTAAAAAAATACGATAATAATAATCAAAGTTTAGATTAGTAGAAAACGTCGGTTAAAAAACAGTTATCTTTTAATAAATAACTGGGGAAATTGTATAATATCGGCAATAATATATTAACAGCTGCTATAACAGATAAGTAGTCTTACATTTCGTTAAACGGTATTGTATATCTTATTGGAATCAACAATGTTATTAAATGTTTACAGTGGTAGTTTACTATTTTGGTGGTTATTAAAATAACCAAGTTTATGTTTGTCTTGTGTAAAGACAACAAATTAGATCTCATAATTGGTAGTTCAAGGGCAAGCAATTTTGTGTAATTTATATATTTTTAAATGTACGTAACAATTAAAAAAGTTAACCCTATTAAAATGAATACGACTAAATGTATTTATATTTTATATTTTTAGTGTTTTATATCAATTGTTACTTTTATTTTAAATTGTATACTTATTTTTATATAAACAAGTTGTAAATCATTGTACTTCACTACTTAAAACAGTTTACCTTTATATATTTTATTATTATGAAGTAGAATACGATGCTTAGGAAGACTGGTATTCTTCAGCATGTAAAATAAATATGCTTGATATATCTTTCATCTTGAATCTCTTCTTGTAACTCGCCATAAACTTTTGTAATATGTCAAGACAATCTTACATTGTGTATCTGTCTCCTGTAACCATTTTCTCATTATTAACATTTTACAGCAAAACTTATATAGGTTAATGATAGTGAGACTTTATAATTTATCAAATAAAGTTTGAAATATTTAAACAAAAAAACTATATGTCTTAAGATAAAACAATTGTGGATTGTTATTACTGTATTGAAATACTGACTAAAACCAATTATAAGAGAGTCAGGTATGATAATTTTATCATGCGAAACCAAAATATTTACATTACTTTATGATTTTTTTAAAATTTTCCTTGCAATACCCAGTAATAAATTTGATGTTTAGTACAAGGTAACGAAGAACTGTTCCAGTAATTGTACAGACTGAGAAAACAGTTGTTTTCTGTGTAGTATTATAAAAACATATTTACCACCCAAACAACGAGAATCAAAAATATATTGAAGTATTGTATTCACATGAAATAAAAAGCTGCTTAAAAATATCCTTAAGTATTAAATTTAATCTTACTACTTATGAAAACAAAATCCGTGTACTTTTTTTCTTTTAATAAGAGGTGGTCTCCTCTAGCACTAAGCGACAGACTTGGAAGACAGGCTGGATAGAAAAGATGAAATAGAAAGATCTAACGCAACAGTACGTAAAATATTATCTAAATCCAAATAGGGTGCCTCTATATTGCCTCACTATAAGTTAACTCCTGAAAGGACTGGTATAATATAAAAAACTCGCAATGGACAAGTTGGGTATTAAGCACTTGTAAGAAATTAACCAATATGATGTGATAATATATAACAAAAGCTCAGTTAAGTTTAGTAAAAAGTAAAGATTGTACTGTTAATAAGATAAATCAGAAAAATTAATGAATCATCCACTATTACAAAACAGAATAAGGGGTTAATTACAATTTTTATACATTCCCTCAAGTGAATAACAGTTTATATCTGACTGTCAAGAGACTAACGAAAAGACTGGCAAATAATTAAGAAAAAAAAATTTTTGACATAAAAATCTCAAACTATTCTGGTTTTTTTTAACTGATATTCACTCATATTAAACTTCTTCCAAAAAAAAAAAAAAAAAAAAAAAAAATGTCAAAAGTAAGTACTTTATGCCTACTCTATGATTCTTTATTAATTGTATTAGTTTATTCATTCTGAAAGTGAATTAATTATGTTAGCTCACATTTCTTAAGATAATAAATATTTACTTTTATGTAATGATCATTTCAGTTACCAACTAAAATGGTTTTCTAAATATCTGTGCCACAAAAGACAATTAATGTTGAAACCTACAACAGATATGCACTAAGTTAGCATTCTTATAGTTAATACCATAATTAATTAATAAAACAATTTTATTTTTTTAGCATAACCACAATTTATTGTGTATAATAATGCTTTGGCGTGACGGATAACCCAACAACCCGTGAATGATTTGAGCCTGCTTTTTTGTTCGGTAATCTCTGGTAGATACATCGACATAATTTTATCTTTCGCAACCAGAATTTGCTAACTATTCAGCTCACGATCCTGGGCTAACACCGTAACTTTTAACCCTAGTGAATCTATTACCAAGAAGGAGCACTGCTGCTTGACCTAGAAAAGTCAATAACCGTTGTATATCATATTTCTAAATTAAACAGTCTTTTTTTATAATATTGTAAATAAGTTATTTTTGTTTTAATAGAGTTAGATTTCAACAATACAGTATAAAATCTGGATAAGGAAACTTTAAGCTCATTAATATCAAAAGAAATTAGTAAAACTCTAAAATTTGAACAGTCTACCTATTACGCAAAGCAACCTGGATCAAAGTAGAGTGAGCTGATTAATAACTTGAAACTCGCAGCAAATCACAAATATATATATATATATATATATATATATATATATATATATATATATTTATATATATATATATATATATATATATATATATATATATATATATATTTATATATATGTAAAACATTCATCTTCCTAAAAATGTGTTCTATGATCGTAGCTTGATTACATGGTCCCGATTTTACCTCTAAGTTCGGCTACAATAGTCATATTTCCAATTTGAAAGCAGCTTAAAAGTAAAATTAAAATAAAATACCAGATCGTCAACATTCACAAAATGGCTTGAATGGTTTACTCGGAATTTCACCAATAAATTCGAACTGCATTCAAAGTCAATGATTGAGGTGTACTAGACTGGAATGCTGAGCTTTCACAATGGTTGCAATCCGATATCTAAATTTAAGAACCGCTTATATCATCCCTTATTGGAATTCAAAATCACTCGTACGTAATATAACTTGTAGGAAAATACTGCCCACAATTGAGTACGTATTAATGTTTTTAGAAAAGATTACTTTTGGAAAGTACTGTAATAGGATTGTTATTTATATGTTATAGCAATATTAGACTCAGGGTACAACGAACCCAGTCACTGAGTCTTATTACCCCCCCCCCCCCCCGGGCTTCTCTCCTGAAGATTTCGTTCTCTCTTTTACTGAAAAATCACCTCCCTATATTCCAATACGGAGCTTCCAAAGAACATCATACAATTTATGCTAACAACCGAAGGTACTTCGTAGAAATCCATGTTATATTAAATATAATAATTTGTAGTTTTCTAGAATTCATTGAGACTTGCCGGTCATAGTTAACAGAAACATTTATTGGGTCTTGCAGTTTATTATTTCGCCAGTTAAGCATTTACGAGGCTGTTTAATAATGACAATACCCTGATAGAACTTGTCTGCGGTCTAAAATTTTCTACTTTTTTTAAATATGCCAACAAATCAGTTGTTTCATCCTACACAATGTAATGTTGAAGTTGCAGTGTCTCTCTATTTCAGGTATTACGAATTCTTTTTGAACTGTTCCAACCCCGACATCCACGTAATATCCATTTCCACATCATTTCTGGACACATTTTACTTCAGCCTGTCTGTCTCTTGTTTATCCTAATCACAAATATAAAACGAATAGTTTGTTCCCGGTGACATTATCAAGAATAACCCGAAAGTTCCATGAACCTTAGATTCTTCCTGACAAGATTATTTATAAGCCTGACTGGCTGTCCTAGTCAGTCAGTTCTCAATATTCACATTCTAATATCAGATCCCTCTGTAGTTTCATTTGCAAGATACATATCCTACACAGACGTTCCCCAGTCAATATGTCCATCCTCAAACACACACACACACACACACACACACACACACACACACACACACACACACACACACACACATCAATATCTGTTTTCTTTATACCAAATAACTTAGTTTGCTCATACACAGAATTGAAATTCTGGTCAAATTGAAAAAGTCATTTTAGACAGTGTTTTGTTTAAATAGTATGTTATTCAACTTATAGCGCAATAAATTAGGTAACATATTTCCATGTAATGGACCAACCTTACCTCCCTACGACGACAATAAGTGAAGTTTTTTTTTTAAATGTAATTTCGATCCTTGACTTCTCAATAAAATTAGTGATATTAGTTAGGAATACAGACAGGGCAGACTTCCCAATGTATACAGCTTCAAGGCCTACTAGGGCTAAGATACTAAACACGAGCGAAGCAAGTCTTAATACTTATACATCTGTCAGGGCATAGTCGACGTCAAGAAAGTAGTGATACGCAGTGTTACACGGTTCAGAAATCCTGTGTACCAACTGTTTCAAACTAATTTTCCCTATACTACATATAATGTATAAAACTCCTTGATCTACCAATACAATTTAACATTTCCTGGAATGCCAAATAAATCAACTTTTCAGGATTACATTTAGAAGATCTGCTTCTATTACATTGTACGATAGAACTGGGTAAGGTTAGGTTAGGTTAGGTTAGGTTAGGTTAGGTTAGGTTAGGTTAGGTTAGGTTAGGTAAGGTTACGTTAGGGCGTTTGTTTTATTTTTGATAAAGCTGTTAACAATATTTGTTTGAAAATTACCTTGTTTGACGATTCCATATTGTTAAGTTAAATACAGGTGCCGTTTTGGTTTAACTATAAATTTATGAAAAGTTTTTAATATATGATTTAAAAAAAATAAAAAACATTCAAATAAGTAACACATAATAAATAAAATAATAGAAGTTATAATTACCAACAGACGTATGACATTCTTGAACTATGAGTTTCATAAACAGCCTCAGTATTTGATTTCACAAAAAACATAAATATAAATAATAAGTAAGCAATATGTATACACTTGATTGTATACACCAATTGGATTTCATCACAAAACTTTAAGTCGGTTCTCATACTACTGAACAATTTTAAAGTATTTGTAGCTACACTCTACAAGTTATTGTTTTCAAAGTTACTTCGAAAATCAATGTCCATAAAAGGAAAGTTGGCATTAAATAAAATAAATAAAGATAGCGCTGCCCCAAATGATAAATATGAATGTACCATAGTTCACTAACTTATCGTTCAAGATGTTTTATCAACGAAATTTTAAAACTAAGTTTATTTATGAAACTTTTCATTTGTTTTCGATTAAATTAAACTTGATGTAATTAAGATAAACTTGTTGAAACCAATTATTTAACTTTTCTGGTTTATTATGAACAGAACTGTTAACACTCTTATTGATACTTGTTGAATTAAATCTACTTCAACATTCTCCATATTGCATACAGCTTTATTGCAACATGAATAGATACAGACGCCTTCAGAAGGGAGCAAAGTTGAACTATTCAAAACGTAAATCAGTTTATTTTTCGAACGTGTTATTGTAAAATCCAATTAAAAACAGTTTTTTTTTCCATTTTTTTTTATATCATTTAGCGACTTTTTACGAATTTCTGACATAAATAAACTCACTCGCGGAAAAAAGTATTTACATCACAAGAATTTTTTAACTCAACCGACATATATAATCTATTAATTCGAAATTTTTATTGTCACTATAAACTTTGAAAAACGAGACGTTTTGTTCTTCAAATCCTTAAGCAGAACGTTCGATTTAAAAAATGAACATGGTTTGCCACTTTACGTAAATACCCTTAAAGATTTATTGCTGACTGTTACGACAAATTTGAGATTAATATTTATTTACAATCTTCACTGAAATTCCTTGCTTGCTGCTGTTGTTCACTTCCCTGATAAAATAAATCATTTCCTTACGACAAGACGGGGTTTAACCGTGTAGGGAGAGATATTCACATTGCAGTATAAACATTAGGTGGGGTAGAACATTTACTCAAAACATTTGTTATTAGAATTAATCCACAGCACAAAAAACTAAAGTTAGTATTTTGTTGAAATTATATTTTGTCCTTTTTATCCTTGTTGTTTAAGACAAAACACTTCTCTGTCATCATCGTGTCCTAAAAAAATAAATCATTAATTTTTGATTACTCTAATAGCGTCAGAAAAGAAAAAGAATTGGTCAAACGAGACGTTATAGAAAGATGTAAGAGAAAGATTTAATCCAAGACTACATGAAAAAATTGTAAAGAAACCTTACATACATATGACTCATCTACATGGTGTGCAAGCCGTTTACAAAATAGTTTACACCCTGTAAAATAAATAACAGTGTTGCAAGTAATTATGCAAGAAGAAGTAAGTTCAAATATGATATCTTACAAGAGAGGGTTGTATATCAACAAATAATTACTTCTAAAGTTCTATAAAACGTTGTCTCTTTAATAAGAAGTGATATAATAATTAGTCAATAAATAAACAAACAAAGTTCCAAAAGACAAATGTGTGACATATACAATTTGTGTGTATTTTTACGGATGTACTAACAAATTCATAAACTATTAAGCTTTGAATGTTCACAATATCAGAATGGTTCAGTATCTGTGGTTCTAATTTTATAGAGATATTAAACATGGAATTTTGTAGATATCAACGTCCTCTATTTACAGAATGAGCCGAAAATGAAATTAGAGTAAAATTATGCATTGATATATTTTAACCTAATACAATTTTGTTAGAATATTTGTTCACTTGAGTATTCATTTCTAATTGCGACGCATAAATTTGAACAAATTATTTGATCTTG
This sequence comes from Aphrophora alni, assembly GCA_963513935.1. Classification (NCBI taxonomy): domain Eukaryota; kingdom Metazoa; phylum Arthropoda; class Insecta; order Hemiptera; family Aphrophoridae; genus Aphrophora; species Aphrophora alni. The sequence continues at coordinate 10,280,989 of OY740769.1, read as the reverse complement.
AACGGGTTGAAGTAAAACATTTTTGCTTCTTGTAATTAAACAATAAAATTGATTTTGTTTTTGTTAGAAATCCAAGTATTTTATTAATATAAAATCGTATTTTTTTTTAGATACTCATTTTTAATTAGGAATGTTTGAGTTTCTATTTTTATAGAGATATCAAACATGGGATTTTGTAGATATCAATGTCCTCTATTTACAGAACGAGCCGAAAATGAAATTGGAGTAAAATATGAATTGATATATTTTAACCTAATAAAATTTTGTTAGAATATTTGTTCACTTGTGTATTCATTTGTAACAGCGACGCAAAAATTGTGCCAAACTTTGAACAAATTATCTGATCTTGAACGGGTTGAAGTAAAACATTTTTGTTTCGGCTTGTAATTAAACACTAAAACTTATTTTGTTTTTGTTAGAAATCCAAGTATTTTATTAAATATAAAATCGTATTTATTTAAGATACTCATTTTAGATTAATAATGTTTGAGTTTCTATTTTAAAAATGTAATTATACTTCAAATAGTCTTGAAACAAATAATAAACACAAAAATAATTATATAATTGTAACCCCAAATATCGCAAATAACGGTTTTCTTTAGAGCTGCCGTTTTATCAGATACTCATTTAGACCCACCGGGTATAATTAACAATATTCAATATATTATAAACAAGCTTTGATGTCATTCGTTTATAGTTTGATGACGCCAACTTAGTATAGTTTAATAAACCCCTACATTAGCGTTAGCTCCACCTATATAACAATCCTTTGATTTCAATGGATACAGAAAGCCAAGTTTGATTCAAGACTTGGACTAGGGACACAACCACAAATTTACAAACAGAGTGCTAGATTAGCATATCAAGTCACTATTGTGCCAATGGGTATTGATCTGTCATGAGTGGGGTGGGGATTGTTTTGTCAACTAATAGTAGAATTAGTCACAAATTTATAATACTTCCAGGACTTTAATGTAATAGCAGATATTTCTTGTTGAAACTTCAAATTAAAGGATAAAATAAAGCAAAAGCTTTCCGTAGTTTCCCGATTTCTCTATTGTATTTCAGTTTCCTGTTACTTATGTTTAAATAGTTGTCTATACCTGTAAATTATCAGTTGCCCGATGATGCCGCAAGGCAAACAATTGTAGCTCATTTATATTATTAAAATATTTGAAACTTTAAGCTTTTGCTTTATTTTATCCTTGAATACTTCCAGGTTTCATTTTTGTTTGAAATAAAGGAAACAAATAGACGCAATATACAACAATGTAAATACCAAATGTTTTGTATTTGAAGGTATTTGAATTGATATTATATATATATATATATATATATATATATATATATATATATATATAATATTTTTTAAGTAAACCACAGTATAAATTATTTTCTATTTGTTTTATTTTAATAGAATATAAATCCAAATTGAATTATAAAGCAATAATTTTTCAAAAATAAATTAATTGCTTTTTCATACCAGAACCCTAATTTAAATTTTTAGATATAAATAGAAATTCTAAACATTATATATTTGATTTCGTAGATCATAATAATCCTAACATATAATGTTGAGTTTTGTAAAAACATCAAATTTATAAATAAAAACAGCATAAATTTAGATCAAACCTTACCTAACCAACAACCGACAAATCACCTTTATCGTCTCGACAGATTTATCTCTGTCAGATCTGTAGGAAAAAATGTTTTACAGCTCTCCAACATATGCTTAATGAATTAAAAAGTGCAATAAAAGCATCCATTAAGAAATTTTTCGCAACAGAGTGTACTTACTAATAAAATTAAACAGAGTCAGAATCCGTATACGTGTTATAACTTTATTAAGTTATTTAAACCCACTTAATAATATGGATATTAGGAAACAATATAATTAATAAATAGATCTTTAATTATGGTTAACGGTTATGTTATTTGTTTTTTAATCACCTATAGATAAGTTTCCATGACTGTATTAACGTGATTTCCTTAGTTGCAGAGTTGAACGCTGTCTTGTCATGAAAGTGATTTATTTTTATTGAGGAAGCGAGCATTCCTTATCCGCAACAAGATGGGATTTTCTGTTGATGTTGTAAATAAATATTAATCTTGTTTTTGTCACAGGCAGCGATAATTCTTGAGAGGTATTTATATAAAATATTGGTACGTTATTTTGATTTTAAATATTTACAGATTTGTTCTTTGTAGTGACAAATTTGGAACAAATTTAAAAGATCAGATGTAAAAGATGTTTTTGGTTTTAATCTAAATTTATTAAGTTTTGTAGAACTCGATGTACACAAAATTTGAACACATGAACTTACACAAATTAAGTTTACTTAAAAAACGCGTTTCAACAACAAAGTCGCCATCCTCAGTGACACATGAGTTACAAAAGCTAAATTTAAATGTTATATAATTATAATTTAGTTATTGTAGCTAATGTATCACTGAGGATGGCGACATTGTCGTTGAAACCAGTTTGATTAAGTAAACGTAAATTTTGTGAGATCTTGCGTTCGAGTTACATTCTATCTCTAACTCACAAGTCAAGCTCAATATTTATTTATAAATATGGAATTTAAGTGAGTCAGTAGAGCTGAAATTACTACATAAGTTAAAGTTAAAAGTTAGATTATTATCTAATGATATTTGGTTTTTAAGTATGTGTAGAAAACTAAAATGTTTCCGAAATTTATGAAGTTAAAAATACCTACCAATAAAAAATTTACTAAACAAATCGAGGAAAATGTAAAAAGGAAGATGTTAAATTTTGAAATAAAATTTTTATATTCTAAACAAGCTAATTTAGAATTTCAATATAAAGTTAGTTAAAAATATACATAGATATAATGTTGAAGATTTTAACTCACGATTTGAGAAAATGATGTCTGCAATAAAATAAACATAACGAAAAAATTCAACACATATATATGAAATTACAATCATTGTGCAAAACGAAATATGGAAATAAAAATGAATCAGAAAAAGAGAAAATATAATGATCAATTTGATAGAAAAAGTTACTGCATAATTGGAGTAATATTAAATTATTGAATAAAGGCCTAAAGTTTAATATTGAAAGTACAAAAAAGGGTGTGAAGAGAATAAAAGTTGGTCAAGAGAGACCTGATAGGAAATATGAAAGTGAGGTATCTAACGTAAGTCTACGTAAAAAGGTGTAGATGAAGTTAAGATTGTTCGGGATTGTCACAACCTTACGCAATAAACCCTTTGAGGGATTAAAGTTTTATTTGTTATATAAATTACCGTATTAGGATTGGATCTTACCATTTTCAATATTTAATGAAAGCGTTTAACTATGACATATTACATTCAATTTGTTATCCTTGTTCTTGTCCATTAAAATGGGTTATCACAGGTGAAACAGCTTCCTCTACTTAGTTTTAAAGTTGTCAGGTTACCCCATAACACTTTATATGCAAAGTGCCACATAAATACCATTACAATGATTCACGAGTATATATTTAAAAAGCTTTATCATCCTGAAGAAAAAGTATAAAAAAAAGTACTTCAAATTTAGGTTGTATATTCCCACAATGTATCTAAACATAAATCAATATTTAAATATAAGAAATCTTAAAATTGTTTATTAATACTGAATTCCATTACGTTGTTAATAAGACAGGAGTGTATTGAAACTGTTGGGGATCCTATATTTTCTAGTGTAAATATAAAAATAGTGAAAATTAGATACAACTTTTTGATTGTGTTTTTATTCAAATGACAATTAGTTTCATTAAAGTAAACAAATATTAATTGTATTAAAACTTCATAGTTTTTTCTTTCGTATTTCTTATGAAAAACGTTATTAATAAGAAGTTTACTTTAAACTTTTTTTAGTTTTGTTTTACTTAGTTTTCAATCTTAAAATAATAATCTTTAAGAAATATTTTTGGAATACCTTCTACAAATTTTTGACGTCTGTTTCAAAAATTAAAAGACAATCTGTAACTTATTATAAATTTGTTATATTATTTTTAAAAGATCCTATAATACAGGAAAACATTTACTTTCAGTCGGGAAAACCGATTAAGGACATCCCATCCCTCGCACCATTTTGACACTTGAGGACAGATCGATATCCATGTAACCAAATTGACTTGATATGCTAATCCAGCATTATATTTGTAAATTCGTATTGTATCCCTTGTTTAAGTCTCTAGTTATACAACTTGATTTTCTTAACACAAAATAACAAAAGTATTGACTGGCGCTAATGTGTGTTTTAAAACTTGAATGAAAGAACTTACATCATTTATGTAGAATGAATAATACTTTGTTATCTATTAATTTATAAAAAAATAAATATTTTGCTGAAGTAGCCTAATTCAATTCAAAAAGTACTTTATTCCGAATAATTTGTTTACATTGTTTTAAAGAAACATTTAAATTTTTCAGGATGACATCTGTGTATTTTAAAAATTATTTTAAGTGCCTAAACTATTAAAATATCGTGTAATTTTAAAGAATATAATGTTGAACGAAATATTAAACAAATTCTATAATAAAAGTACAGATAACGTTTTTTTTAAAATCTCTATCAACTCCACTACGAGAGGAAAATTAGGTTCCATGACAAGAAATTTTTCATTGTGATCAATAAATCCACACTAAATCATGGCATGAGGGGAAATAGTCTGCGTGGGGGTAGTTTCTTTTCAACTACTTTGTACACATATAATTAAAGACTTTAATTGTTTTTTTTATTAGTGGTTTTATTATAATTTTCCAGTTTAGTTTAATAAGTGGTTGTATTTTGAAATCGTTGATGATTAATTGAACCCTTTGTCACCCTTTGTAATGGTTCAATTGTCACGTAACCTAAATTTAGTATTAATATGTGGAATAATTCTTAAAACAAAATTGAATATCAGCTATAGTGTCGATGAAAAAAATATTCAAATTGTTACTTATGTACAGTGTATCTTATAACCCAATATTATTGAATAATATTAAATTTGCACAGTTTAGGAACTGCGCAATTTCATGTATCGATATCTATATGAGTTTATAAATTAAAAGCTACCTATAAAATGTAAATTAAATTCAGATGAGAAAAGTATTGCACAAGTGATGTTACATCCACACTATTTAGAATTTAATACAGAGAAACAGGGAAGAAAAATACAAGAGTATTGGAGTTACTGTAAGATGTATTATTATTCCCTGTTATAAATTGTTGATGTCCAACTAACGAAGACAGAATATATTACTTGAAACCGATCGAGGAATATAAAAAACTTGAAGGTTAGTGTATGGAAACGAGTGGGATTTTTCAGGATACAATAGTAGAAGAATATGCAGCAATAATTGCACATATTATGGAATGTAAGTACCTAAACAAAATAATTTCATTCAATGTACTAGATAAACAAATTAGATTGAAAATCAATCTATATTAGATTTGACTATTTATTTATTAATTAGTGACAATAGAGACTAAAATCTAAATGTTTAAAATAATATAATCAGTAAGGACGTGGTAATCCCAGGGAATCTAGATGGATCTCCAACAACCTCCTAGGTTCTTTGTAAACCTTTAACCGATTAGTTTTAAAATGGAATATTCAAGAGTGGCGTACAATATTTTGCCGTAAACGTTTATGAACATGAGTAAATGTTAGTACAACATTTTAAGCATAGTTTATTTATTCTATTCAATTGTCTTTGTCATACATTTTTATTCAGACAATTACAGTTCTTGATAAGTCATCCTTTTACGGTACATAACTTTATCTCTTCATTTCACAAAGTGTAAACTGACGATAAAAACAAACATCTGTGCCGGGTGTTTTTTAATGAGGCGTAAGAAATATACAAGTAACAATGAAACCTAAGGTAAGTAACGATTATATTATAAGTATAAAGGTAAAAAGGAATATATTCCAATAAGATCAAATAACGTTTTCAAATTGCTGATCTGGAGCTTCCAATATAAATTTGGTTATATCATCACAACATTTAACTATTTTGGCAAGTGCCCAACGTTTTAACAATTCAAAAATGCGATGCATTTATTAAACTGTAAAATATCCATATTTTCTTTAATTCTTAAGTAGCTTTTAATCATTCAAAATTTGGACCGCAAAGTAGATGATTTGTAGTGTTTTGATAGTTGAGATAGGTAAACTAGTACAATATCGTCATTTACAATGTTACATTTCTGTATTTTTTCCGCTTTAAAAACCTTTCATATTCAGCTTCGTACATACCTTTAGATTTAATTAGTAATAACTCTCCCATTACTTCTTTTAAAATACTATCAGGAATTTCCATTTCACTATCTTACATTGTATGTATTTGTTTTCATCAAGTCAACAAACATAACTTACGAAACAATAACAAAGTTTGAGATTAGCGCACCGAAAAAACTGCCAGCTGATTTTTTGTTGTGCTATTTTAAGGTAACGGAAAACGTCGATTTAACAGATCAATTTCAGGAACAAAAACATCGGTTTTCGTGCAGTATGATAAAAACTTATTTTAAAACTCACTTAAAGTTATAATCCATAGATGGTGAAGCAACAGTAGCAACTTTTGAAGATGATACTGCTGTCATGGCTGTTGGAGACTCAATAGAAGATGCATCTGCCAAGCTCCAGAAATCATTAAACAACATTAAAGTGGCGTATTAGGCTGAATGAGTCTAAATCTAGCCATGTTAATTTTACAAACAAGAAAACGACAAGTAAACCTATATTTGTTAACTCCAAAGTAATCCCAATCAAATTAGAGGCGAAATACCTAGGAATGACGCTTGACACGAGGCTCAGATGGAAATCCCATGTCAAAATGAAGAAGAGTGAACTTAATTTGAAATATAGGAAAATGCATTGGCTTCTAGGGCGGCACTCTAAATTAGATATAACAAATAAAATGTTATTATACAACCAAATCCTAAAACCAATTTGGATGTACGGATTGCAACTTTGGGGGTGCGCCAAGAAATCAAATGTAAAACAAATTCAAACCTTCCAAAATAAGGTACTGCGAGGTATTGTTGGTGCACCGTGGTATGTCCGCAATGATTCCATCCATAGGGATCTTAAGATTGAAACTGTAGATGAAACCATAAAGTCTGTAGCGAGGAAGCACGAACTTAGGCTACAAAAACATGTAAATACTGCTGTGCAGGAGATGCTCAGAAGAAGAAATGGGGAGCGGAGACTCAAAAGGACCAAGCCTTTAGACCTAGTGCAGTGATGCCCCAGCTCTTATAACCGCAAGAGAAAGTTATAATACGTGAGAACACTAGAATTAACGCTATAGGAGCGCTAACAAAGTTCATATTAAACAACAATAGATAGTTGATTTCAACATGGATTTTATTAATCAACGTCAACCTATGGAGAAGTTTTTAGTTTAAAACGTTAATTTTAATAGCTTCTATGATAAGTATCTTTAACGGAATAAAGTTACTTGAAGAATCTTAAATTACTTCTTGTGGGAGAACGTAATCTTTGTTTTTATTATTTATTATCAACTTCGCTTTTATGGACGTTGTTTTAATTTCACGTAAGTTTGAAATCAATTATTTGTTGGTTGAAAGTTATACATACTTTTACAATCTCATATACCTAAGTTTGATGACATTTATATTAATTTTTAAATCAATTAATTAATGAAAGAGTGTTTTGTTTAAACACGTGATACGATTTTGAATAAATAGATTTTACATAGTCGTATTTTAGTGTAAAGTAAAATTATTACTTTTTTGTAATACAAATTAGGCGAGCCTTAAAACCTAAACACGAATTATCGAAATCAGTTCTAAATTTATTAATCAAATTTATTTTTTTATCGCTGCTAGATAAGTTCATGCCGACTGTGTAATACATAAAACGTAAATTAATTGCAGAGTTGAACCCTGTCTTGTTATGAAAGTGATTTATTTTGTCAAGGAAGCGAACAATTGTCAACAGGAGTAAGTTGAGAATTTCAGTTGTTGATATAAATAGGCTATGAATGTTATACTTGTCGTACTAGGTAGGTTAGGTTAGGTTAGGTTAGGTTAGGTTAGGTTAGGTTAGGTTAGGTTAGGTTAGGTTAGGTTAGGTTGGGTTAGGTTAGGTTAGGTTAGGTTAGGTTAGGTTAGGTTACTAGGTAGCGATGAATCTTAAATCGTCTTTATTAAATGATTTGTTTTTTGATTTTCTATATTTGTGGATTTGTTGTTTGTAGTGGCAAATTTAGAACAAATAAAAGATCAGTTTTCGCTTTAAAATTTATTAAATTTTGAATGTAAACGAACTGAGTATTACAACTAAATTTTAACAACAAACAATTAAAAAACTAATGTTACTTATCAATGCAGATATGTTATTGGAATGATTAGAGTTCATCTCTGTTTCTACTCTCTTGATTTTATTACTAAACCAGACAATTAGGTTTAAATGTGAAAGTTTCTGTGGAATTAATATTTAAACAAAGGCAAAAAGTTTTGTGAATTACTTAAACAAGTTGTCATGAATTCTGTAGAGAGCTAATTGAAGAAACCAATAGGAACTCATCAAGTTTGTCACTCGTTTCCTTATTGTGACAGTGCCCACCACCGCGTTTCATCTGCTGTACTTGCATTTAAAGCGCTCGGAAAAATCATAGATACTGCATTTCATTTTACATCACAGTTACAAGGAGCATAAATATAATTAACTATTTTAAAAAAAGTAATACATCCTACTACACTACCAGTTTTTTAAACACTCATATGTTATTAGTGACAATGGCATTCAAGACTACTAAGAATTTATTTTTCCTTAAATTTACATTTTAAATGACCTTGTAACGATCGAAATGATGAATATTGGTCTAGATGACAGGTTTTTCCGAATTATGATGGTCACATGTTTTTGAGTTTTACTCTCAGTAACGCATCTTATTAAAATCAGGTGTACATGAGTTCATCTTCCTCCAGTAGGTCGTTGAATCTTTGAGAATACACAGACAATGATGAGATATGTCGCCCAACGTTCCAAACTTATTATCTTCAGGTGTGTCGTAGCACACCACGATGATTTTCTGACGATTATAATCGTGTATTAGTATAAACCGAGAAGTTAAACTTAAATTCGTCTATAAAGAAGGTTATATCAAGAATTTCAGCTGTTTCCGTTTGGTCAATAATAATGATCAACAACAAACTGTACTAAACACTAAGCAAATAAAAAGTATCACATTTCTATCTTTCTAAAAGTAACAGGTTAGTAAATGACTTTTATCATTTTCATTGTTTTTGCCATTATTGCCTGATTTGGGCAGTTTTGTAGATTTCTTTTAGTTTGTGTTTTCAAGAGCTACATTAAGATAAATTTGAACTATAGCTGTAGATTTGATTTTGGACGATTTTAGTCTTAAAACTTGAATGTTTTCTCTTAAGATTACAATATTTTTTTCAATTAAAAATTATTATTATTATTATTCCAATACATGTTAAATATGATATTTAAAACTTATTTGTTCAAAATCAGGTCACACTTTAAAAAAAAACGTTTAACCCTATTTTTTCTTTAACAAAACCTTCTCTATAAGTAAAAATGTAAACCGATATGTATCTGCACTCAACAAATCATTGTTTCAAAACTTACTTAAAAGTAAAACAATGCCCATAAAAGAGAGAGGGTAACAATAAATAAAATAAACAAAGATATCGCTGTTCCTCGGATGAAATTTATGATACTTCAAGTAACTTTATTAATTTTATTCCGTTCAAGATATTTATCAAAGAAGCTGTAAAACTTAAATTTAATTATAAAACTTTTCTATTTGTTTTTACTTTAAGACAATCCACGTTGAAATCAACTATCTCTTATTGTTGGTTTAATATGAAGTTTGTCAGCGCCCCTACAGAGAAGTTATAGAGTTAATCCTGCTTCAGTATTCGTCACATAGTTAATTCAATATAACTTTAAGTGTTATTTACAATACTTTTTCGTGTAAGTTTTTTTAAAATATGCATTTGTATTAAAATAGATTTACGTTTAGTATACAGATAAAATATACAAACATTTTTTAAGAGGATAAATTTACTCTTTTACAAAATGAGTTTTCGTGATAAATAATTTACAAACACTGCTTTAAAAAAAAAAGTCGTATTTTATTTTTTAAATACAAGAATTATTTCAAAATTTACAACAAAATTTAAATTACAGTTACTTGAAGAATCGTAAATTTCATCCTTTGTGGCAATCTTTCTTTATTTTATATATTGCTATCTTCGCTTTTTATGGACAAAACTTTAAGGTTTCTTTACCGATTATAAATATCCTATTCTCATCAATTGATATTAAACTATTGGTCAGATTACTGTCTGGACAATGATGATGACGAGGAGATTCGCGTGTCTTAGAAACCTCTATGTGGCACCTGATGGTATTTCTTAAACTATTGATCCTATAAAACCTTTACATGGGGAAGCTTTGTTCCTAATTCATAGAGTTTTACAAAACGTTTTGTAAACTTTGACAAATAACCCCCATTTTCCAATATGGAAGATAAATTAAAAATTTCTTATGGAAACCTCAGTCTTCGTCGACAGTTGCACTATGTTCTTTGTAAATATTGTCTTTCAAATTATCCCACAAATTGAGGAGACGTTGTAACCAAACAACGGAACTACATCTGGAAAGTTTTGAGAAACTCCGCAACAGCTGTTTTATTACTATATTTTGAGCAAGATTTATTCTTAAACTGACTATTTAATTTGTAAATTATGCTTTATAAACCTTCATTATGAGCTAGTTTTTATCTGTTATTCAAATAAACTAATTTTTAATCGTACATTTCACTCTTAAAGAAAGTTTTACTTTGTCTAAACTATGGTTTTACTTCTCGAGTTATATGAAACGTCATAAGATTGTGATCGACAGCGAATTCAAACACCCCTACGTTATCAGATAATTGAAGTATTGTGATATCCACACGCATTTTTGTCTGTATTCTCGAAAATTGTATCATATTTGAGGATGATGACCCCATAAACTTCCAAATTCAACGAGATGATGTTACTTTGTGAAACATCTGAGTGATATTAAAATTGTTGTACAAACATAAAGCTCGCCTGATTTTTCTCTATCAGTTATTTACGAAGCTACGAAGTTGTTACAGGCCGCCCACATAAGCTTAATGAATTAAAAACTGCAATAACAGTGTGCACTAAGAAACATTTCTCAGGCGAAAGAGTTTGCTAATAAAATTTAACGGGTTCGGAGTTGTATAAACCCTCGAGAGAATTTTGTACGTGTTCTAATTTCATTAAGTTATATAACATACAAAGTAGTACGTATTTATAATATAATACGATCAATAAATATAACTTTAAAATGTTTAATGGCTATTTATTTGTTAGTCAACTCTAAATATGTTCACAGCTACTGTGTAATACATAGAAGTAATTTCCTAACTTGCAGATTTGAACGCTGATTTGTCTTGAAAGTGATTTATTTTGCCGAGAACGTTTCTCAATAGCAGCAAGCTGGGGATTTCAGTTGATATTGTAAATTAATCTTATATTAGTCATACCATGCAGTGATAAATCTTAAATGTTATTTCTATTAAAATAGTAATTTATTATTTTTATTTTCATTATTTGTGGATTTGTTGTTTGCAGTGGCAAATTTAGAATAGTTTTTAGTTTAAAACTAAACACAATTTACACAAACCGAGTATTACAAACTAATATTTAATAATCAATTTTTTTATTGTGATGTTATTTATTATTGCAAATCTTTTGACTTGTTTAATTGGAATTATTAAAGTTTATTTAGATATCTTTTTTCAAAAACCCTTGTTGTAATGAACGAGAAAGATATATGATTAATATTTTTTTAAGATAAAAAAATATTGTTATTTACTTGTTATATGGATGGTAAGGTAATTGGAAAAATACCTTACATTTTTACATATTTATGACGTAAGAAATTCGAAAAAGTTATTTTCAACATGGCGTCAGTCGTTATTTTTGTCGTCTGTACGTAAGCACGCAAGCTGCCACAAAAAGTAGGATTAGGTTAGGTTAGATTAGGTCAATTTTGACTAATAGGGGAATATTGAATATTTTTTGAATTTTGTTATTGCTGCTATATGCTAATTTTGTTTCTTTTGTTGTGAAAGAATAAATATTCATTCATTCATTCATTCCTATAGAACCATATCGAAATTTCCTTTTAATAATTTAAAATGACATTCCAACCATTGTACGATGGAAAATAGGTAAGTTAGTGTCAAAAATGTAATTTCGAATCACGACTACTCAAGATAATTCGACGTTAGTACAGCTAAAAGATCCGACAGGGCCGAGTCACACAATGAGTTTAGCGAACTCCTTCATACATAGAGCTTCGAGCCACGCTAGGGCCGAGATACAACACAAGCGAAGCGAAGCGAATTAAGGACTATTCCACGTCACGAAAGTAGTGAATACAAAATTAAGAGTTTCTGAATACAAATTAGCCGTTTTAAACAAACTTACATTACTTGTTTCCTTTCGTTTGTTCATTAAAATTTAACAAATGAATCACACTTCAATTTAATTTATAAATGGGAAAAAAAATCTTTGTTCAAATTCATGATTGATAATAAATATAGATTTTGGAATGTTCAATGTAAACGTCGTCATTTAAAACGTAGTAACTTAGAATCCTTTTCTTTATGTTTAAATCAATAAAACCTCTCGGTCATCTAATAAAGAAAAGAACATAATGTGAAGACCTCTCTCTGCCATCGATTACTTAACAGCGTCAAGATCGGTATATCAGAAGAGATTAAGATTTGGTCAAGAGAGACCTAACGAAAAACTACATGGAAAAGGATGCAGATAGGATAAAAAATAGGGCGTACATACTCAACATAGTGAGCCTCTAAGGGTGATCTACAATTCAATTTTGGTTGTTGGATAGGCTAATTTAAGACTAGCTATAACTGTTTGTATGAATTTGATGTTTTTACAAAACTCACTATTATATGTTATGATTGTTATGCTCTGCGTAAACAAACATATAATGTTATATCATGTCTGTTTCTAGCTAAACATTTCACTTTAGTTTTAAATAATTTAAAAAATATACTTTTGTTTTAACGTTGTTTCTTTTTAAAACAATTTAAATTTATATTACTGCTGTACTGTACCAACATAATTTGTATTACTGCCGTGAAACCAAAATAACCAAATTATAAAGTGTAATTTAATTTAATTTAATTTGATTTTTTATAAAATACAGAAATTTGATATTTATTTCGTTGTTTATTATGGTCTTTTTAATATTTCCTCTATTTCAAAAATGAAATAAAAATGAAACCTTGGATTATTATTAATTTTTAACATTTTTTACTTTTGGACAAATTTTACTTTTAGTCGACGAAACAATCCCCACCCCACTTTATGGTAGATCAATACCCATTGACACCAAAGTGACTTGTATCATTATGTAATTTTAAAATGTGTGTTTTCTAGAAGTTATTTCCCTTGTTTATGTACAAATTATCTCCCAACATCAGTTTATGTTTATAATTCAATAAACAAGTGGTAAGTCTGAATATATTATTTCCATCCTTGTATTAAATACCTATAATGGTGACTTTATTTTCAACTAATTCAATATAAAATCAATCAGCTAGTCTCATCATAAACTGAGTCTAATCTTATTTGAATCTTGTGTTTTGTAACCATTTAAAGACACAACGATTGGGGTTTTGTCATGTGAGTTGATTTTGTTGAAGTCAGGAAGTTAATAAAAAAAATGAATTCGAAATTTATAAACACTTTTATCTTCTATCTACCTGTTATATTCGTTTCAAGAAGAAACAAAGAAGACTTAATTAAAAATTCCTTTTTCAGCATTTCTTGTAATTTACAGGCGAGAAACTTCAGGGTAGTCATCATCTTATAAAAAATAAAGAAGGAAATATAGAATACATCCCTCGAATATTCGTCAAGACAGACCTGCTATGAAAGATGAAAGAGAGGGATCTAACATAAGTCCACGTGAAAAAAGGTAGAGATAAAGGAAAATTGAAATTTTTCCAAAAATAATTTATGGTTGTTTTTATAAAAGACGTTTCCTCTTACTTATTTCATTCAAGATACTTTATCAAGTAAGCATTAAAACTTTAATTTTAATTTGAAACTTTCCCATTTTGTTTACATTACATTGCACTCTAAATTAATTTATGTTAAACTCAATTATCTATCCCTGTTAGTTTAGTATTAACTCTGAGAGTGCCCCCTGAGACTTGTGGAGTTAATCCTGTTTAAACTCCACAAGTCCATCGCGTTTTGATCGTATTTATAATAATTTTTCGTTGTATGCTTCCAGTTAATTTAATTGCTATATAACCTGATATTTCGAAAGTTTAATATGTTAATTATAACAACGCAACTTCTTATCTTGTCTCATTACGGAATATAAGGAACCAGTAAGTATGCTACATAAATCTGAGTGCTGTTTTTAGCGTTCTGGAGCGTTCCTACTATTCCCTTTTATTCGTGTTACCTTAATTTATACCACGACGATTCAGTTTTTTAAAACCCCTGCCATCCCTCACCACACCCATCTAGTCTCTCCTTTCCTGCGTTCCCCTTCCCCAGTTCCTCCATCACATCCGCTTCTTTTATCATCTTTTCTCTGGAGCTCTCTTCCCTCTTAAAATTCGTTTTATTCTACTGTTTCTAAATTGTAAAATTTATTTCATTTTTTATTAGTGTTACGCAGAGAATAGATATTATAGGTAACAAGATGAAGATTCCTTTAATAATAAAGCTTTGTAAAGTCGAATATCTTTTTTTAAAGAACAAAATTATATATTAATACTAAATTTATAATATAGGTAAATTGACTAAGTTGAATACAGTAATTAAAATATCTGTACAATATGTTTGTTTTTCATTAATTGCATACATTGTAATTACCCTGTTTTGTAGAACGTCTTGCAATGAGTTATTCGCAGTACGTAATCATAGACTTTAGTAATGTGATCACACATGAACAATAAATTAATTTTAACGATGAGTTCAAGTTTTTAAAATGTTAAATGAATTTTTTAACTTTTGTGTATAATTCAAAGTTATGTGTTTCTTAAATTTGTAAATTTACCACATGTTACTAAGTTAAGTGTTTTACACCTGATCAAGCTGCCAGTGGGTAGCGAAACAGTAAGTTACTATAGCAACGATAAAAAAAAAGAATTCCAAAGGATTTCTACAAATCTAGGTATTAAAGTCTTCCAAACAACTAATAAGTAAAATTAAAATCTTTATTCACTTGTGTACAAAATGGTTCCCACCTCCTAGTTTTTAACTTTTGCACTGAAGACAAATATATTACAAAATGGTTATCCTATTTCCCGTTTTTATTCTTTACAACTTTTAGGTATTTTCAATCGTTTAGGGACTCTCAAAATAATTGTTTTACAGTCACAATTGTCAATTTAATTTTAAAATGTAAAACATTTAATCCGAATAAACTTATTAGTTTATTTTAATTAGGACAAATTCAATATTTAAAATTTATGACAAAATTGAAGGATTCTTTATAATTATAACTTAATTAGTAACAGTGAACCTACCTTATAATTATATTATCTCCCACATTAGCGCTGACTACATTCCCATAACAATGCTTTGATTATTATGGTTACACAAAGCCAAGTTGTATAATTAGAGACTTGGATGATGGATACTATACGAAATTTACAAATAAAGTGCTAGATTACCATATCAAGTTCCTATGGACACAATGGATATTGATCTGTCCTCAAGTGAGGAAAAAGGGCCAGGGGAGGGGATGTCCAAAGTGAAGTGGTTTCACCGACTGAGATTGAAATTAATCTTGTAATAAAATGTGATTAACAATAACACAAATTTATAAAATTCATAGTTTCCATTTTATTTCCGTGAAGAAAAATACACGTCCCTAACAAACAAAAATATTTACTTGTATATATATATATATATATATATATATATATATATATATATATATATATATATAAATATTTTTGTTAATAATATAATTAATAAACATTCAATAAAGATTATACAATAAACATTAATAAACGTAGGATTGTGAAACTAAAAAAAAAAATGCTAAACAAAAATATACACACATTACACCCATACCCTCACCAGAGTAGTTTTCCATAGTAAAGTATAAAAGTTTAAGGAATAATATGTTATTAAATTTAGGTTGAAAATCATAACATATAGGAATTTCGATAATAAAACACAAACATATTATTTGAGATTGTTTCTGTAAGGAAGAATTAAACTACACAATTAAATCACAAAGTTTAAAACTAATTTGATTTGTATTATAATGTAACATATTGAACAAACCAACATACCGCAGTTTAGAGCCCCAAGTTGAAGTTGAAATGTTCAGTTATACGTTTTATTAATTAGTTTCACATAAAATAACAATCACAAACAATCTTACTATTTGTCTCTTTCATAGATATCCAATTGATTAGAATTTAGGGATTCTCAATGTTTAGGATAAATTTTTTTAGTTTTTTCTACGAAATTAAACTTATGTATTACTATAAATATCACACATCTTTAATAACTTTTAACCAATTGAGTTGGAACGTTTAAAACTATGTACTGAGTCTTTCAAAAGTAAGTTAAAACTTTAATTAACTATAGTTTATTTGTTTTAACAGACAGTTTATTTGTTTTTAACAGACAGTTTATTTGTTTTTAACAGATAGTTTATTTGTTTTTAACAGACAGTTTATTTGTTTTTAACAGACAGTTTATTTGTTTTTAACAGATAGTTTATTTGTTTTTAACAGACAGTTTAATTGTTTTTAACAGAGAGTTTATTTGTTTTTAACAGACAGTTTATTTGTTTTTAAACGGACAGTTTATTGGTTTTTAACAGACAGTTTATTTGTTTTTAACAGACAGTTTATTTGTTTTTAAACGGACAGTTTATTTGTTTTTAACATATAGTTTATTTGTTTTTAACAGACAGTTTATTTGTTTTTAAACGGACAGTTTATTTGTTTTTAACAGACAGTTTATTTGTTTTAACAGACAGTTTAATTGTTTTTAACAGACAGTTTATTTGTTTTTAACAGACAGTTTATTTGTTTTTAAACGGACAGTTTATTGGTTTTTAACAGACAGTTTATTTGTTTTTAACAGACAGTTTATTTGTTTTTAACAGACAGTTTATTTGTTTTTAACAGATAGTTTATTTGTTTTTAACAGACAGTTTATTTGTTTTTAACAGACAGTTTATTTGTTTTTAACAGATAGTTTATTTGTTTTTAACAGACAGTTTATTTGTTTTTAACAGACAGTTTATTTGTTTTTAACAGATAGTTTATTTGTTTTTAACAGACAGTTTATTTGTTTTTAACAGACAGTTTATTTGTTTTTAACAGACAGTTTATTTGTTTTTAACAGACAGTTTATTTGTTTTTAACAGATAGTTTATTTGTTTTTAACAGACAGTTTATTTGTTTTTAACAGACAGTTTATTTGTTTTTAACAGATAATTTATTTGTTTTTAACAGACAGTTTATTTGTTTTTAACAGACAGTTTATTTGTTTTTAACAGACAGTTTATTTGTTTTTAAACGGACAGTTTATTTGTTTTTAACAGACAGTTTATTTGTTTTTAAACGGACAGTTTATTTGTTTTTAACAGACAGTTTATTTGTTTTTAACAGACAGTTTATTTGTTTTTAACAGACAGTTTATTTGTTTTTAACAGACAGTTTATTTGTTTTTAACAGACAGTTTATTTGGTTGGGTGTTAAGAGAGGTGTTGGAAGTTACCACCATTCTCTTCCAGAGAAGCACTAATCTTTTATCTTAATGCTACATCCTTCGAATTCAGTGTTATTTGACAATATTTTGAATTTATTTAATAATTCATCAACAGCAATTTCATCTTTTATGATTGACAGTCTTCCTGCTTTCTTCCAACGAATCATGTGGTTTCAAACTTACTAACAAGCTTTTCATACACCGCACGTCCGTCCTTCAATTGCGAGTAGAAAACTTCCTAAACCCGACTGATAAACTCTGTTTATATTCATAGAAACAGAATCAATGCAATGCGTGTTTGAAGAGGAATAAAAGTATGTTTAAAATCAATTAATTGTAAATTACTACAAGTTAACCACCTACTAGATTCCTGTGTTTGAAATTAGTCAACAATGAGAAAACTCGTTGCTATGGCAACATATAAATAGTAATGAAAATAGCAGCTGACGTTTTAATAAATCATAATTATATCTGCAAAGTTGTTCTCGGGGGTTTGAACAACAAATTAAGAAACCACAACCATGAAAAAAGTTAACTTACTTTTGTAGTTAAATATAAACTGTAGTTAAACATTCACAGCTATAGTCCCTATCTCTAATTATAAAGTAACGAAAAAAATGTGTTGATGGAACATAGTGTTTTATCTTTATTTTACAGTATATTGTTTTTCATAATACTCTAACTGTACTCTTTGCAGTAAATTAGTATCGCAATAGTATCCTATAGTTTCATATCACAATATTAGCGCTATTTGAACTGACATATTGCTTTGATTCCAATGGTTACAGAAAGTCAAGTTGAGACTTGGTCGAGGGGGTACAATACGAAATTTACAACCAGAGTGCTAGATTAGCATATCAAGTCACTTTGGTTACAATGGATATCGATTTGTCCTTAAGTGTTTGAAGAGTTTCAGGGGGTGGGATGTTCTAAGTGTGGCGGTTTTGCCGACTGAAAATAAAATTAGTCCTGCAATTTTTTTTTTAATAATACAAATTTATTATGTTTTACAGATTTCCTTATAGTTTTCTAAAACAATTTATAATAACATAAGTTATCATTCTTTAACCATATAAATTTTCTTAAACATGGTTTTCTATTTAGGGTTAAAATCCCTTTTTTTTTTTTTTTTTTTTTTTTTTTTCATAAAAAGGTTTTGTTAGTGATTCTTGTATAAATCTTCGATAAAATTTATTTTGGTGATGCACATTGCTTTAAATATCTTGTTTAAAGTACTTAAGATATGAAGATCGTTTTTAATTTTGTATCCTTATGTAAAGTTATTGTTTATTTTGCTGGAATTGGTCGGCTGCTGTTTTGTCTATTTTAGTCAAATCGAATTAAATGTACAATCTTATTTGTTTATGTGTATTTTATATTTAATTATATAGTTTACCATTATCTAGTTTATAAGAAATACACATATAACCAGGACAGGTTTATAAACTCGGGGTATTATTTATTTGTTTGTAGTACAGGTTTGTTTTCTATATTTTGTAAAAAAGGAACAAATATATTAATTTTGTAAAATAAAAAATAATAATACATATTCATCATTCATTATTTCAACACAAATTATTTTCTGCTTTGTGTAATAATAGCTTCCCTAAATTTCTTTCTTTTATGAATGTTTATATAGCCGGGATTATAATATTTAATTACACATAGTTTGTTATTGGAACCGGAAACAACTTAAAAATGTTATTATTTCGGAATTTTTTAATATAAATTCTATGTTCACATTCTTTGTAAAATAGAGCATTTCAATTTTTTTTTTTTAATTTTTTCTTTTCATCATTAACAATTTTTAATATTTATATTACAACTAAGTACAAACTTATCAAGTAATTTATCTTTCGCAATATATCTTCCCAATAAACCAGTAGCTCGTGAAAATTATTCCAGGATCTGTACTCATCAACTCGTCATTGACACACTAAGTCATAAGGTTATGTCCTCTTTAGTCTGCGCTGATCCTGACTAGCGCTGAGGAGTGGCAACACTTCTACATTTATATGCGTCGATAGTCTCTTGTTATGCTTTTAATCTCTTCTACAACTGTAGGAATTCCAAGTCACGATGAATGTTATCGTTCCTTACATAGGTACCAAGGTTGATTGCAGATGATGCGCAGTACTTTATTTTGGAATGTTTGTATCATCTTGATATTTGTTTTCTTGGTACAACCCCACAGTTGTATTCCATATGACCAGACATGTTTAATTACTTGCTTATATAATAGCAACTTATTATGCAAAGAAAGCTGTGAGTGTCTTCCCATCAACCATTGCAGTTCTTGAATTTGATGTTTAATTCCTTCTTTTTCTTTTTTACATGTTCTTTCCATCCAAGTTTTGCATCCAAGGTCATGCCACGGTATTTTGCCGAATTTACATATAGGATTCTCTGCGAGTTGATAGTAATTTCAATTTATTGACGAAATTTAAAATTCCTAGTTATAACGGTTTAATTTATTTGAATCATTGAAACCTTTTACATGTAAATTTCATTACTGTATTCCATGAATCTCTCTGTATACAAAAACGCAACGCGTTGCGTATAAATCCAAATACTCAGAATGGATAATTAATAAAACAATTCTCACAACACATTGTGTGTATTTAATAGTTTCTCATGACCAAACTAAAAATACCTATAAAGCGTTGTGGTTGTTTTTCAACGCCCAATGGCGTAATAAATATCCATAACGCTTTGTGGACATTTAAACTTGCCCACATCGAGTTGTGGTTAAAATATTCCGTCAATGTGCAAATTCGGCTAATGCTAATTAAATATAAACATAGATTAGCAATATTTGTATTTACGAACATACCTTTGATATGATTTAATTGAACATTTGCCATCGTTTGTGTACATAGAAACAATCAACTCTCATTATCAATTGGTAAATTTAGAGCATAAAAGGGAGAATCTCAATATAAACATTGAAAACGAGAGTTGATTTACACTCTTGAAACGACGTGTATTTGTCGTTTCATACATAAATAATGACAAATTTGTGATTTATTATATTAATAGTAGGAATTATTCATCATTATTAAATGATTTTAAAACCAGAAAAGTCTTCGAAATTGAAAGTATATATATATTTTTTAAAATTTGGATAACTATAGAAATTCTTGACCACAAAAAACGTTTTATGTCTCATAGCTTCAAAATACTATTTTCTAATATCTCTGTTAATAACTAAGAATTAACCTTAAGTATCCTGAGTAATTAACTTGAGTTATTCAATAAAAGCTGCAAATTTTCAGTTATAAATATAAAATGATAAATTATTTTTAGGTGAATCACTAGAGCACTGTGGAGAAAATTGTACCTCTGAAGGTTATAGCAGTTCCATTTAAATGTACATCAGGTAGATTAAACATAACTATACAGTCTTTGTGTTGTTAGTGATTTATTGTGATTTTGAGAAATTGTCTTTTAAATTATTTTATATTTAAAAAATTGTGAACCAATAAAAACGAGTAACGTGATAATATCATAAAACAGCACAGTTTTTGTTAAATATTTCAAATCAATGTAAACCTTAATTTTTCAATATTTTCAAACGATTCCAACTTTAATTTTTAAAGCGTTAACAGGTAAACAGACGCTAAGAATATTTGTAAAGTAACTGACTTTTCATATTCTTGAAACGCGTCAAAGAGAATCAACAACCCAAACTAACTCGCATGACAAAATGCAAATAAATTTATCTCTTTGTCGTTCATCTTTACAAAACAAAACACTCAAATTATATTAGTTTACGAGACTTCTTGATCGTACATTAAATCATCTTTATTTTTTAACTGAACCTGGAAGAAAACTATCAATGCAGTATTTGAAATCTAACCACTTTATTTATTTATAAACATCTAAACTTATATTTGTAAGTATACAAATTTTAAAATTGTTAAGATTACCTAATACCAAATAAACTAGTTTATTTAAAGTGAAATTCAGTATCATGTTAATTAATATGTAATATCTGAGAGTTTAAATCATTTGGACGCAAAACAATTTTTATATTTACTTGTCTTGTAATTTTAGCAGTTTTTGGTTTAAGTTGTCTAACAAATTTATATCAGTTTTTTAGTTGTAAGTGCAAACCTCATCAGTCAAGTTTCTGATACAAATCTAGAAGTTCTTTAACTGGAGAACAAATTACAATTAACAGATAAAAAAACATTAAGCTGTCGAAGTGCTCTTCGAAATGCCAAGATTTCTAGAACGTTCATCTGGAACCAGCTTTCTGGATTTCGTGAAGGGTTTAATAATATTTTTAGTTATGAACAATATTTGAAAAATTGATTTTAGTAATAAAATAAAATATAATAAATTTTTATGTACTAGGAAAACTTCAAATGTTAATATTTAAAGTTATTAAAACTCATTTTTAAGAAATCGTATCCAAGTCAGATATTAATCTAAGTTATATAATATTTACTCCGTCTTGTGACTTATTTTGTAACATATGTTACGCGTTTCAGAACGTATGTTCCATCTTCAGTCTCGCTCCTGAGAGGTCGTTAAAACATTAAAACACTACAAAACCTGCACAACACATTCAATAAACAAATAACACTCCAATGCGCGACAGGTGTACACAGGTTATTTGTTGTGTAAATTTAAAAGTCCTTTCATTGTAGCTTGTAGCCTTGTATACGTTTAAGTACAAAATCCGCCATTACATTTTAATGGATCAATGAGCCAACTGTGTGAATAATATTCTTTTAATTGTTAATTTTACACGCAGTGTTATGTTCAAAGTCAACCGATGCTATATAATTTAATTTTATTGCTTTAATTTGTGATATTATTACTGCATGTTGTGACACATAATTCTCTCTGATATATTCCTAAAAATAAAGTGTAGTTATTTGAAAATCTAAAAAATAAATTTTTGGTATATTTAAACTTGTTTATGGGAACTCCTATACTTTTATATTGAATTTCGATTTTATACGAGAATTTAAGACTTATTGATTTTTTGATATTTTGTATATCAAATGTAAAATAAGATTATAAAATAATAAACTCATTTATAAGATTAAACCCCTGAAAATTCCGGGTAAAATAAATGGGGATAAGAACCAATTTCTTAATATTAATACACTTGTTTTAGTTTCTACAAATACTATTGTTTTAAGAATACTGCTTAATATTAGCTGACATTTTTAACATCAGATATAAGACTAGTGAAAAAACAAACACAATATTTAGTAAATTCTACAACTTTATTGAGTCTTGCCGGCCATGGTTTCGCCAGCAACGGCATTTACAAGGCAGCTTAACAAAGACTAAGGAAGAATTTAATTTATTAGAAATGTTAGAGATTAGGAGAATATTTTGTAAAGATTCCAAACTGGTACTCAATGATCAGGTAGAATTTTTGTCAAACTCACCTTTGTAAAACCATTGCCTTCCTTATGACCACATGTTTCCCGCGCCCTTCTACTCCCTCCCCCTTAGGTAACTGTTCATTTTGTAATATTGTATGTTAGTTTTCAATATCTTCCTTAGTCTTTGTTAAGCTGCCTTGTAAATGCCGTTGCTGGCGAAACCATGGTCGGCAAGACTCAATACAATTGTAGAATTTACTAAATATTGTGTTTGTTTTTTCATTAAAATGGAGTTCTACCAAGTACCTTCGGTCAATAGTGTAAATCGTATAAAAGACTAGTCGTAATTTTGTCCGAACTATTAATAAAATTTGAATAATATTCTACCAATCAATAAAATACAAAATTGACTATTTATGTGTGTTATTAAACGCTAAATTCAACAGTATTTATAAAAGAATTCATTTATAACCGAAATTAAAATAAGATTATTACGAAATTGTTTCTTACTCCCGTGTATTTTTAATTTTACTTTGGGTAAAGTAAGCAAGAACATAGAAAAATACCAAAGAATAAAAAATTATTTAAATACTGTTTAATTAATATCCAACTGATGATAAATAAATGGTAGTTTCTACAAGAAATTTTTAGGTTGGCAGCCATATTAGAAAATAGTGGTTGAATTTAAAAAATGTAAATACTCCATTTTATTATAAAGGAAATTATTTCTAAATCTTATAGTTTAAGATATCCTAATTGTGGCCCAGTTAAAAAATAACCTTTATATGCACACATAATAACGATCACAATTGCTAAAGTTATTTGCGATAAAAATATAAATAAAAAGCAAATAATTTAATGGCTTCCACACTTTCATTTATATATCATACGTTTTATTTAATAAAAACATTTCCCCAAACCCTGAGCAGTAGTAATCAGTCCATGTATACTGATCCACACAGCAAGTCTTTTGTAACTTTGTAAATTGGACACAGCTATCAATAGATGTGAGGCAATCTGGCGGTAAATGACACAACGGACACCCTGTACAAAAGTGAGAGAGATAGAGAAGTTTAGAATTTAATCAATTTTAAAACCTATCGGAATACAGAATTTAACCATTTTTTTCTTCTTTTAATTAAAAGCCCTTCATATTGTCATAAACAAAACACGTGTGTTCAAATCTCTGTGACAGATATCCTTTAAATAACGTAAAATTTGACTACCTCTTTCCGAAAATATTCATATAAACAATTTATTGCTTACACGTTTGGTAGTTTTGAAGGTCAAACAATAATCTAAAAATCCCTCATATAAACATTATGTTTGTTTACCGTTCCTTACTCATAAATAAAGATCCCTCATACGATGAATTCAAAAACTCCGCAAGCAGTAATATAGTAAACTCCTTTGTCCTTAATCGGATGCGTTTTATTCTGTTTTAATTCTCCCCTACATTTCTGAAAGTTTGTTGTTTGAAAGACTGATATTCTTTGAAGATCCCATCAACTCGGTAATTGTCTGAAAGTTAATTAGTCAGCATAATGAAAGTGAATTTAATAAAGCTTTCATTCACCAATATCGATTTTTAAATTGTCTAAAAAAAGTAGAAGAAAATTGTTAACTCTAATCCTGGAATACTTTAATGGTGTCAAGGTCGATAAATAACATGAGATGATCAAAGGAGAACTGATAACAAATATGAAAGAGAGGGATCTAACCCAAAATTTGATGAAGAAAGGTGTAGATCCAAGTAGGTTGGGTTAGGAATCAAAGAGGTTTCCTGTGCAGTCGAATAGTAACTAAATTAAATAATTGTTTCAAGTGAAAAATATGTATATGAAAAAAAAATTTTTTGGGGGAAATGCCAATATCTTCGTTATTTGAAGTGTTATTTTTAAAATAAACATGAAACTAAACATAACATTGTAGCCAACGGATTATTAAATTTATGAATAAGTAAATGAATTACCATATCGGTACGTCAACTAATCCTTAGGTTGATTCGGGCTACGTGAGTCCATCTTCATTGGACATACCGACCGATATATAATTATTTTCATTTGTCATCGTATAAACATTAAATGTGCGTATTAGTGTCATGTCATGTTTTGTGTTATTGTGTTTTGTGTTATTGTGTATGTACTGTGTATATTTTATTGACAAGCTCCATATGGAACGATTTAATATAAACTAAATACTTTATACGATCTGAAGATGGACTCACGAAGCCCGAAACTGCAGTAATCTGTAAATCAAAGGAAGGATTAGTTGACGTACCGATAAGGTAATTCATTTACTTATTCATGAAACTAAACATTTATTCATATATTTCTATGGCATTTAACATTTCTTGACCTAAGGCACAATTTTCCAAAACGGGATTGGAGAGTTCTGTAACACCATGTACGTAGAGAAAGTTATGTAATCGACTAAACATTCGGGTTTGAAATTATGATTGAAAAATCCCTTTTAGTGGTCCCTTAATACAGAAATGTATTTATATATAACTACTATAAAACCGTTCGAAAAATGTAAATAATAAAAAAGTTACAAAATTGCAAAAAAGGACTTTTAACAATGATATTTGTCCGTTTAGCTCTCCTTGGGTACATTCCTACAAAAGCACCAACTGTCCAGTAACTTGCCATTTTTGGATAACTAAACACTTGAGTATCAAAATACGACATGTCAACATACAACATACACATTTAATTATCTCAAAATCTGTTCTAACGACATGAAATATTCTGTGGAACCTATATGGAGCTAGTCGCCTCATTCATTTGCCGCCAGATTAACACAAATCCATTGATAGCCGTGTACTATTTACAAAATTACAAATTGTTAAGTTCTAACCAACGTCAAGAGCATTGGGTTATACACAATTATTAGAAAACCTATGTAACACTGTTTTAAAGAAAGGTAACCCTTGATATACATAATTTAACAATTCCTACAAGGACTTAAGAGACCATATTTTGGATATTACATTTAGAAGAGCTGTATTACATTGTATGTTTGGGTTAGGTAAGTACAATGATGCCCCCATCAATTTGACTTTCTTTACCGAGCGCTTTTGTAAGCCATATCACTATCCCTTCATTGTAACGTCTTGACAATGAAGGCAAAAAGATGAACTACGAAGTCGCTCCTTAAAAAAAAGAAGATTATTGTTTGCAATTAATTATTTGTTATAGCGTTTTAATGCAATAGAAACTCGTGAGCTATTAATTATATTAAGTAAGTCTGCACAAATCATGTATGCAAAAACAAATATTTATTGATTTTAAAAAAAATCAAATCTATTGACAAGGGAGCAACCAAACACATAAATGAAATTCAAAATAAATATTGTCAAATATTGAGAATTATAATTTTGTTATGTTGAAAGTTTTTGTAAACATCCGCATGAGATATCGTTCAACTTTTTATAGAACACTATTTTAAATAATTCTCACAAACAAAAAGTAAATATAATATGCATTTTTTTTTTATATGTTAAAATAAAAATTAATTCAAACAAGCACATGGCCCTTCGAAAACAGAATCAAAATATCTTCAAAGAGAGAAAATACATAAGATTTATTTTTATGATTTTTCATATTAACTGTATATTTTATTTTTACGAATATATTAAAGCGTCATTAATATCACAAATAAAGCAATAAAATTTAATTATATTGCATTGGTTGAGTGTGAACATATCACTGAGTGTAAAATTAACAATTAAAAGGAATATTATTCACACAGATGGCTCATTGATCCATTAAAATGTAATGGCGGATTTTGTACTTAAAAGTATAGGCTACAAGCTACACGAATACAAGGTACTTATAAATTTACAAGAATTTTTTACATGTAGAATATTATATTTAAATTGAAATGTTATTGAAATTTTTATTACAGACATTTTATCTATTGCAATTTCATGAATTGTTCACTGATCCTACCAATTAAAGTAATTCTAAACCATTAAAACTAACTTTATATAATTCCTGTAATCCCTGACTGAGTATTTTTATATTGGTCATGAATAGAGACTTAATATATTAATAATATTTCATGTGTACTTTTGTATTAAGATTTCAAAGAGGATTTAGTCATTTTATGAATGGGGAGTTGAGAAACAAACATTTTAAATGCAACACCTACTTTGTGACATCTCATTTAAAGGTTTCAAGAAGAGAAAAACAGTAGGGGGGGGGGGGGAATCGAATCGCCGACGATTATATTCAAAATGGTGAGTTTTATGGTTTGAATGAGTGTAAATTTGTAGTTTAAAATACTATTGTGTAATTGTAGGAACTTTACCTCTGTGTACTGAACTTTACAAGAACTGACAAGATGGTGAAGACAAAGTTCTTTCTTTATCTTACTCATTTTCTTTGTTTGCATCAGTAAACTTAAAAAATCTTTGCCACATAACAAATTATTTTTTATACTATTAAATACACGTGAGAACTTAAAACCGTAATTAAAAAAAAAAAAAGTTTCTATAAAAAGACACACATTATTTTAATTTAAAGTAGAAGCTCTATTAATATTCTTTTGTTATTAATATGGTTTAGTCAGAAATTGGCATAATTTGTTTTCATTAAAAAAAAAAAAATGTTTTTAATACACGGCGTTACAAAGTTGGTTATAAATCTACTCTCCTTATCAAGTAATAAACCTAGGTTATGTTGGTGTTTTTCACTTTTATGTCCTTTTCTATTTGATTTATATTCTCTAAACATTCTATATTAGTTTAAATAAATACAAATTTTGACAAAAGTCTGATTAAACTAAATTAATAATATGAAGAATCTATTATTATCAAATAACTTTAAAACCAGGACGTCCCTGACTTTTAGTTTATGAATCAAATCCTCCCCCTCCTGACTGTTTCAATATTAAGAAAAATATATTAAAATATTTTCATTTTTCAAAGAGGAACTCAATGTCAGAGATTGGGCTAGTTTATGTGAAAGAATGAAATTAACTTGAATGGAAAAGCATTTCCATTTATATTTTAATCATTTGCTTATAAAATATTCAAATATTTTTTTACTATTCGGAACAAAGAAGATTATTAAAAAATTTTATTATGTCATTATTTGGTCTTTGATTAAAAGGGACACTTTTTTATAATTTGCTTTTAAGAAATAATATTTTAATCATTTGCTTATAAAATATTCAAATATTTTTTTACTATTCGGAACAAAGAAGTTTATTAAAAAATTTTATTATGTCATTATTTCGTCTTTGATTAAAAGGGACACTTTTTTATAATTTGCTTTTAAGAAATAATAATAAAAATACTGAAAGACACTAAAAATTGGTTTAATAACTTTTTAAGATTTTATAATAAATTGGACATTTAAAAATATTAAAATGTCTGTCTCAATTTCACAATGGTTTAATTGAAATTATATTTGTCACGAAACCTTTAAATGAGGCTTGTCTGTTCCTGGTTCCCTCCAGGATTTTTGGTGTAATTTCGGGAGACAGTAGAATGAAACTTTAAATTAGGCTTAGTTGCTCTAAAAGTAAGACAAAAAATAATAATTCTATTTGTGCCTAGACATATTTTCATGTTAATATTATAAGAAAACATGTAATCAGCTGTTTATACGTGTATTGAATGATCAGTAAGTTGTTCTTATTATATAGAACATTTGGTTTGAAAGTCAGTCTCTACAAATTTTGTTTCAAATTTATTGGACACAATAAATAAAGTTAACAGTGAAAAAAGTAGAATAATGAAAACCATCTGTAGTTTTCTTATTACGTAATACCTTTTTACATTTTATTTTATTAATGAAGTCAATTATTTTTTACTTTCTAATATTGTATTTCACAGTCCACAAACCCTTTAAACTCCAGAAAAATAGTTAAGGAATTATGTTAAACTTCGACCAGATGAACGAATATCTTGGCATTTCGAAGAGCACTTCGACCACTAAACGTTTATATGCGGCGAATTAGAATTTGTTGTCCAAATAATGGACTTCCAAAACATAGATTTGTTCTTAGAACTATGAAACTGAAATTAATTTGTGAGACAGCTAAAACCAAAAACTACTAAAATTACAGGAAACGATTGTTCTCTAGAAAATAAAAAAAAAACCTTTTCTGTTAAAATGATTTCTACTTACACGATTATATACTAATTTATCGGTGGGGGGGGGATATTACTCTACATAAATTAGTTTATGTGGTATTAGGTAAGAATTTTAAAATTTGCGTTCCTACAAATAAAAGTTGGATGTTTATAATCAAAGAAATTGATTAGGTTGCAGAGACTGCATTGATAATTTTCATCATATTTTATATTTTCAACTAACAAAATATATCTGGTTGTTATTGCACTCGTAATTTCAAACTGAACAATAACACAGATTAGGATCTATCGTTGAGAAGTTATTAAAAAGGATTTAATTCGACTGAATTTTTAATAAAAAAAAAAAAAAAACGACTGAGAAATTGTAGTAATGTGGTATTTTTGTTTACAAAAGATTGAGGGAACTCTAATAAAAATGGGCACTCATAGTATAAGAATATTATGTACACACGAGTACAAAAATATGTACATTTACATAATAAAAATAAATAACGATTATGAATGTGAGAGGCACTTTTGGACAAAAAAGTACCCAAAATAAAAAATAATTTTAAATTGAAGCCTAAATTTTTCTTATTGTTTAAAGACAAAAAAACTGTCGTTCATTATCGCCCTTGCAAAAGAACAAGAGAGAGAGAGAGAGAGAGAGAGAGAGAGAGAGAGAGAGAGAGAGAGAGAGAGAGAGAGAGAGAGAGAGAGAGAGAGAGAGAGAGAGAGAGAGAGAGAGAGAGAGAGAGAGAGAGAGAGAGAGAGAGTATTTGTAATGCTGTTGCCTTGTGAGGTTCTCTATCCCCACGAACTGGTTTTGTTTAAATTTGATAAGTTGATTTTTCTTTCTCTCTATTTTGTGTATAGCTACACCAAACTTAGAGTTTGGGTTTGTGAGAAACTAATAATGTACCTTGTGAAGAACAAATCGATTGGCGCCATCATGATAACAGTGTTATATAAACAGATCCTCTAAATGTAAGGCCCAAAAGTTGGGTCATAGGCTTTGTAGGAAATGTTCAATTGTATTGGTAGATCAAAGAATCTTACCAGTAGGGTAAGTTTATTTAAAACAGTTGTTACACAGGTTTTATGAACCTCGAAATTATGTATATCACTACTTTTTACAAGTCTGTTACAAGGTCTTAACAGAGATAATAATGTAGGTTAATAAAAGATTTTGTATTAAGGTAAGTGAATTACACCGACCCCTAAGAGCCAAGTATAACCCCTTGTGTTTGTGTGAGTGGAAGCTGTGTGAAATCTGTGTTAGTATTGAAGTCATTGCGGCGGGAGTTATCATCTTAGCAATGACGTACATGTTCCTAACTTAACTCCAAAATAGTGGACAGATAGGTCAACCTTATAGGTTTCCAAACAGGACCATTTTTTCACTCAGTTAGGAAACCTCACTGTTGTTGCGAGTAACACAGAAATGTATTTGGAAAGTTATTTCATTTCATCTTTGCCAATTGCATTCACTCGGTTAGTTTGATATATTTGCTTAATATCATTTTTAAGCTGGATTTTGTGAGGTTACATTCTCAAACCTATATGAAGCACGTACTGAACAGTTGTTTTAGAAATTCCAAATTCTAAACTGCTCCGTTTAGAATTTTTAGGGATACGAAATGCACGACTGTCTCAAACCCATGATCTTGAAGTACGACAGACGTAAAATATCGCCTGTGCAAGTGTGAAATGTATTCAAGGTTATCACAACGACAAGTAAATATCATAAACCCTAATGTTTATAAACGGTTTGTCATTGTCATTAAGAAAATTTGTTAATACTCTATTTTAACTCTACTTTTTCATTATATTTATTTTGGTTTCAAAAAAACAAAAAATCTGAAACTCTTCAGAGGCTTCTGTTAGGATTTGGATAAGAAAATATTTTATTAGCAATAAATACGTAAATGTTATCACCAGTTCAATCTCTAATATCAGACGTGTCGTAGTTATTGGGAAATAATTGAAAAAGTGTCGCAACTGCTTTGCTAGCAGGTCATTAACATGACGTGAATAGTCAAAACTCTATATAATTTGCTAGTGACCTAGAAAGGGAATCAGTGGCATCCGAGACGTCGGCAGGGACGAGGAGATGCTACTGGTCAGCAGAGAGACCAGCCCAGAAGATCAGTGGCATCCGAGATATCGGTGGGGACGAGGAGATGCTGCTGGTCAGCAGAGAGACCAGCACAGAAGATCAGTGGCATCCGAGATATTGGTGTGGCCGGGGAGATGATGCTGGCCAGCAGAGCGGACCAGTCCAGAAGATCAGTGACATCCGAGAAGTCGGTGGGGACGGGGAGATGCTACAGGTCAGCAGAGAGACCAGCCCAGAAGATCAGTGGCATCCGAGATATTGGTGTGGACGGGGAGATGATGCTGGCCAGCAGAGCGGACCAGTCCAGAAGATCAGTTTGCGCCCGAGATGTCGGTGGGGACGGGGAGATGCTACTGGTCAGCAGAGAGACCCGTACAGAAGGTCAGTGGATCCGAGATGTCGGCGGAGACGGGGAGATGCTGCAGGTCAGCAGAGAGACCAGCTCAGAAGATCAGTGGCATCCGAGAAGTCGGTGGGGACGGGGAGATGCTACTGGTCAGCAGAGAGACCAGCCCAGAAGATCAGTGGCATCCGAGACTTTGGCAGGGACGAGGAAACCCCGCTGGTCACCAGAGAGACTTGACCCAGGAACGTACTTACGAAAGAGACTCACTGGCAGTTTATAGAAGAAATTCAAGGCCTATTTTGAAAAGGTGAACGGATTCACGAGTTTAGAAACAAGAGCTGTTGTTAAATTCAATAATTTGCCATTGCTCTGGATTGAGGCTTTAAAGGTCTGATTAAAACAGGTTGTTTTAAATTAATTGTATTTTATATGATTGATTAAATATTTGATAGGGAATATGTCAAGCTGATATAGAATTATTTATAGACCTAAAGTAATTGTAACAACTATAAGGGAATAAAGAACAAATTAATATTAACAATCTGAACCATAGAATTTGTTATTGATCCATGTTTTTTTACTATCCAACGAACCCATAGAAATTAGGTATAGTAACCATAGAAACCTATTCTTAATACTTCATACATCATTCTATTTAATTATCACTAAAACTTAGCTCTAGTCAATAAAAATAACAACATTATAACATAAAACATTTTATTATTCACACAACATTTAAATACAAAACACGTTTTAATACAGTTTAGTAATAGAATAAAACAATACATTAATAATATACTGAAATGTTACAGAGTGATCGAAACTGCATCTTTACCAATGTCGTTATTTCAATTTAAAACTACATATTTACCTCATGTTTTTACCGGGCGTGTTCCTAGCGGCGGTAGCGCAGGAAACTGAACGCTACCGCCGTCGTCCGGGACCCTCCACTACTGAAAGAAAATAAATCAGATATACTGTAATCCAAATAAACATTACGGGTCTACTAATAAAAAAGATATAATAATAATGGAATTTGTATATAAAGAATTGAATTTAAAAAATAATTTGAATATGTATAACATGAATTTAAATGTAATTGAATTTTTGTTAAATTATTTATATAACTAATTTTTTTTTTTTATGTAAAAATAATTTTAATGAATATAACTAAATGAATTTTTGTATTGTGAAATAGTTATTGTAATTTGAATTATTAAACGATTTAATTACAATTATTGAACTACAGTAAGTAAATTAAGAATAATAGGGATTAAATCTGTAATAATTGCTTCTTAGAGCATCCATAGCAGCAGTGGAGTAACTAAAGCAGTAGCGCAGGAAACTTGCACTGAACGCAACCGCCGTCGTTTGGGACCCTCCACTAACTCTTCCCACTAACTGGGAAAAAAAATTAATGAGATATACTGTAGTCCAAATAAACATTACGGGTCTACTAATAAAAAAGATAGAATAATAATGGAATTTGTATATGCGATTCCACGATATCTACGATGTGCGCTGAGTTGACGATGTGCGTTGAAATGACGATGTGCACTGTGTCTGAAACAAACAAAAACAAAAGAAAAGGTAATTTTTGTTGGAATGAAAGGTATGTGTGTCATTTAAAATTTCATATACAAGTAAAGATGCAGTTTATAAGTGGAGTATGGTCTACATTTTGGAAGCTTTTAAATACAAAAAAATTAATTGTTCATTTTTTTTCTAAAGTAATTGACTTAAAAGACTTTATCGACTTGAAATATTACATTTGTTTATTTTTAAAACCATCTTTGATGTTTTATTAAAATAGCAAATTTTGGATCATGATCACTCTGATAACTTCATTATTAACTTTATATTATATTTGGATAACTTCATCAATTTATTTTAATGTGATAATTTGAACGGTGCCCTAATCACAGACACACGCACGCGAGCGAGCACTACGTCGAAAATCAATTAGGCCTAAAGTCTTCGTGGTTCATTCTGTTCTTCAAATTTATGATGAATACGGAAAGTAGGTAATTCCTTAGAATCCCGATGAGCTACGAGTCCCACAAAAGTTAGGTTAGGTTCTTTAATACTACAAGCTTCTCTGGACAAGTTTCTTCCATGTTTTTCATTCAATTATACTTTATTATTCCGTACAAAATCTGTTTTACAATGTAATACTGTATTTCCAAAGTTCCTTTCATTAAAATATTGTATCATTTCTGCTGTTTCAAGATTGTATTTTAAATTCATTATTGAATGTTTTCTGTCGTCCATTCTATGTTGGACTGGTTTTGGAAAGTAGCTCGTTGCTTCAAATCCTTGATGTCGTAAAGTTCCAAAATAGTTAGGTTAAAAGTTTTCAATATTTTGGGCCAAAGCATGTTTCTTCGTTGGATATCGCGCATTCAGCAAACTAGTTACTGCTATCACATAAATTACCTGATTTAAATTGTAATAATATGTTTTGAAAGTTACTTTTACCGAGAGATGAAATAAAGTGTGGTGTTTAATTTGCAAATATATTAATAATTATTGTTTCTATGGTTTCATTTTCAAAGAGAAAGTATTGTTGCAAAATTAACCATATGATTGTTGGGTAATTGTTTACATTGTAATATCGGAGTTTTATTTTATCGTCTACTACATACCTTACTTCTTAAGAGAGAGAGAGAGAGAGAGAGAGAGAGAGAGAGAGAGAGAGAGAGAGAGAGAGAGAGAGAGAGAGAGAGAGAGAGAGAGAGAGAGAGAGAGAGAGAGAGAGAGAGAGAGAGAGAGAGAGAGAGAGAGAGAGAGAGAGAGAGAGAGAGAGAGAGAGAGAGAGAGAGAGAGAGAGAGAGAGAGAGAGAGAGAGAGAGAGAGAGCGAATACTAAAGTTCTTCCGTCAGGGTCGAAATAGATCAAGATTGGGTTAAAAGAGATATGATTGGATATATTTGGAATTCTTGGAGAGAGAAACGTAAGGCGCAGGCAGTAAATAATACAAGTAGACAATCCGGATGAATTCACAGCTAATTTCAGTGAATCGGAAATGAGATTCACTGTAATTTAATTTATTTTCTCCTCCTTAACTATCATAGATTGCCTGCGCCCCACGTTTTTCTCTCCAACTACTCCAAATATATCCATAGCCAATAACAATCCTCCCTCAAAATTGTAGATCATGAAAAATTATTTTATACTTTTTAGTCCGTTTTAAAAACGTGGTATTATGTTAAAATAATTGTATTTGATTTATTATTTAGTTTTGATGTATATAATCAGAAAATGAATAAACAATCCATATTTTAGGGACACTCTGTGTATCCATTCACATAACTTCGCCATTTAAACTGCTCAGCGTTTTTCGGATAGATGTCATCCTCACAAGCTTATCTATCAACCAGTTTTAGAACGTATTACGGAAAGGAGACACATGTACCCGCATGTTATTAGACAGGAAAGGAGGTAAAAGGATATTATAACTAAAGATCTCTCCGCACCAGGCAGTCCTCTTCTCAAATACACTTGGAACTTTTCTTCTACGTATGACTTTATCTTTCAACAATGGCGTCTGTCTAAATGTCTCTGCTTTATAATTATTGCACATATCAGTTCCAACAAAACGTTTCTAAAGCTGTCACACACACTGTACGAAACAATAACCTACACCCGCAGACTTCTTACGCAAAGCCTTCCTTCATCCTTTTTATTGTCCGTCTAATTGTGAAATTAAATTAATTACTGCAATATGAATGCGATAATTTCGCTGCCATGGAGGTTATGAAATGTAAATTGTTTTTTGATCCCTAGGAAACTAGCAGTAACACATACAGGGTGTGGTTGAAATTTAAGGAGAAAATTTCTGGATTACTTATAATATTGTTTTATCCATAACACAGTTATACTTTAACAAAGAAAAACAAGTTGAAGGGACTTGCCTAGCTCTATTACACTCTTGTTATCGAGCGCTTTCGTAGTTCATCATTATCGCTACATTCTAATTTAATAAGCCCCATCATGGTGCTTACCCATCTCAATAGTACAATCTAATACAAACAGATTCTCTAAATCTAAAACCTGGTTTCTTGGGTCATGTAGGAAATGAAATTGTATTGGTGGATCAAGGAGTCATATCGTAGCGTGAGTTTGTTTAAAACAGCTGTTACACAGGTTTTCTAAATTTTGTAATCGTGTATATTACTACTTTCTTGATGTCATCACCCTAAATTATGGTATGTGTTCAAAAGGTTTCCACTCGCTTCGCTCGTGTCGCTGGCTCGGCCATACCGGATCTCTAACTAGACTATGAGATATTATTTTGGGAGGTTAGGATTATAAATTACATTTTTTACAATAACTTCACTATTTGTCATAGCACAGAGATCGGGTTGGTATCACTATCTGCAAATATTCACTCTATTAACTGTGTTTATTAACATGAGATATGTGGAAAAACTAGTTGTCGAAAGAGTATTATTTCAGATCCCTCCGTTCATGTACTTGGTTACCGAAATGTACATCAGGGAACTGTAATAACATAGAGTAAATAAACGTTTAATTTTTTTATTTCTGTGTGTGTTATTGTACCAAACTTGTGGTAGGGGGTTTAGTGTTTTATATTGTCAAAAAACTGTTTAAAATGGCCGCCATTTTGACATTTTAAAATCGTTCCATATCGACAATATGGTTCCATATGAGCACACTATTTAAAAAAAAATAGTTTTCCGTATAAATCTTAATTTGTTCCCATATTATAATAAATTCTTTTAAAGGTAGATAATAAATTTGTTAAACTATTACAGATTCCGAAGGAAGGTCGGTAGTGCTTCCGTCAGTCTCTGGACCTCTCACTGTAGTTTACAAAGAACTGGACGAAAAATAAGACAGAAGTGATACCCAAACCACAAAAATAAGACACACAATAAATAGTTTTCATTACTGTTGAGACCGATGGTTCTTGGTGGAATTCCATGTTTAAAGATAATAAGACACAATTTTTTATTTTGTACTATCCACTTTTTAAAGTGGATAGTACAAAATAATAAATTGTGTCTTATTATCTTTAAAGTAATGTTATAAAAAGTGGATAGTACAAAATAATATGGGAACAATAATTATTAATGGGAATAATAATTATTATAATATGATATAAAAAGTGGATAGTACAAAATAAAAAATTGTGTCTTATTATCTTTAAAGTAATGTTATAAAAAGTGGATAGTACAAAATAATATGGGAACAATAATTATTAATGGGAATAATAATTATTATAATATGGGAACAAATTAAGATATACGCAATTTTTTATTTTGTACTATCCACTTTTTATAACATTACTTTAAAGATAATAAGACACAATTTATTATTTTGTACTATCCACTTTAAAAAGTGGATAGTACAAAATAAAAAATTGTGTCTTATTATCTTTAAACAATAAATAGTGGTCAAAAATGTAGGAGAAACTTCCATAAACAATTCTGGCATATTTACACACAGACAGACAGATCGAAAATTTAATTTCATCGAAATGTTTCTTATATTTAGACCCCAGGAACATGTCCGCCAATTATTCCCCCTTGTGTCTTTATGAAATATAAGGATAGTACTAAGATACTTACTCATAATGTAGTTTGTCATCTCTCTAATTTTGTATTGAAATTTAAAAATAAACTGATGTAATCGGAAGAATTAGTTCACAAAGATTCAAACCATTTCCAGATAATATTTTGTATTTTTAATACTACCTCATTATGTTTATACACAGGGTGATTCAGAACTACAAGGCAACTCGCGGGAAATGATTCTTCAGCTAAAAATAAGATAAACATTACCATAGGTTTGGAAATGCTTTTTTAAGCTACTATTGGCCATTTTGTGTTTCAGAAATAGATAAGATGTTGAGTGAAGATTTGGTATTCACATTATTTATGTAACCTTTTACCTACTAGGAAAATAAGACATTATCTATATTTATAAATGTCAAAACCCTCTGACAGATCACGAAATCTCCACTTATTGCTGTTGTCCCCAATTTTTAAGTTAACCAAGCAATGGAGACTTTAAAAAAATTGGTTAAAACATGCCTACAACCAAATTTTATAAAATCTCTCCACAACATGGTC
This sequence comes from Aphrophora alni, assembly GCA_963513935.1. Taxonomy (NCBI): domain Eukaryota; kingdom Metazoa; phylum Arthropoda; class Insecta; order Hemiptera; family Aphrophoridae; genus Aphrophora; species Aphrophora alni. The sequence goes on along the minus strand of OY740769.1, from coordinate 10,243,199 downwards.
TCAAAAGATGCTTTTGTAGGGTGTCAACTTGGCATTTTTTTTTTTATCATATCAGAAATCATGACGTAATTTAACTTACCTTATAAAATTAATTTTTAGGGGAACCATTATGAATTTTGATGAAATTACTTATGGTTATTTTCCCCTGATAAATACTTCTGGTATACTACTGAATTGGTCTCCTGGGGAAATGGTGATCAAAACGTTTTATTTTGTGGCGGAGGTAGCAAAGGCCCCTGTGGCAATTGAAACCCTGGTACCCAAGGCTAAGGACTGTTCTTCACCAAGGGAGCAGGCATATATCCGGCCCAGGGTCCAATACCATCCACGTCCATCTATGGTAGCTCAAGTGGTGGTTAACACCACTCCTGTAGCTGCTTAGCTGCTCCACCACCAAAGCCACTACCACCACCACCAACACCATAGAAAGAAGAGGCACCCATGTCAAACCTGGCTAGGACAGGCATATCCAGGAACATGGATTAGATACAATCCACATTTAAACCTTTCCTATGCCTCTTGAAGCAAAAACTTACCTGGGACTCATTTACGGGAAACCTGGGATCCTTCATGATTTCCCTCCTGAGCTCCCTACTTATTACCTCCAGCTCTATCCTGACCTCATTCCTCCAATACATAAATCAATAAATAATGGACAGTAATTTGCCTATTTTGTTAGGAATGCCAATAGCATTAAACATAAAAAGTTAGAACTCCTTCACAGAAGAATAAGCACAAAATAGCTTTACTCACAGAAACTAACAGCCACGCGATAAATTCACTATTCAAGATTTTAAAGTCTACCACACTGATAGAGAAAATAGGAGCTGCAGCGGTATGGCAATAATAATACATAAGACCATCAAGCTTGAGCTCAACGGCTGCATAACAATAATAATTGCTACAACCATACAATTCCTCAGGCACAATTAACAATCGGGACATTGAACTCCTCTCAACTTCAAACAAAGTTGTCATTGTGAGGGATTTAAATTCATGACATACATGCTGGCTCTGTAAACATTCAAACAACAGTGGATATCACCTGTACAAATACATAGAAACAAGAGATGTTCTAGTCTTGGCTCCACTCGAAGCAACACACACAACACAGAGGACATACTGGACTTGGCCCTCGTTAAGGGACTAACTGTGGTGCCACGTTTATACATAGATAGGGATCTGAACTCGAATCACTATCCTGTCATTATGGCCATTGCAGGGAACACCATAACAAAGGAACCCAGCCAGGTATTGAACTACAGACTAACTAATTGGGATTATTTCCGCCAGAAATTAGATAGTCTCCTACCTGAAGTCTTGGATGATCGAACACCACATGATGTAAACACAACCATCTCTCTACTGACAATTGCAATACAAATTGTGACAGAGGCTGCAGTAGTAATCAAGCATCAGCCCACGTATCACACTTACATTCCAAAACACATACTTCAACTGATTAAGCTTTGCAATAGGTTAAGAAGGGCACTCCAACAGGAATTAAACAGATGTGTTCCTCATACCACAATAAATCGTCTCAAGAGACGAATTAGACAGGTGATACTAAATTTTAGAGTCGACGACTTCCAGGTGAAATTGTCAAAGCTGAACACTACTGATACACCAGTTTTTGCCTTTAGCTAAATACTTTACACGGGAACCTTTGTGCTACCAACCCTTAGTTGGACCTAATTGACAAGTTGGTAACCCAGATGACAAGGTAACTCTTTGCTGACACCCTCGAGCTTGCGTTTCAACCAAACTCTCACCCTTCGAATTCTGTTTTCACTGATCTAGTGAAAACAAACACTCTCCACATCAACAACCCATTATAAAACTTTGCTCACAGAAATACAGTGGGTGATTTCACACACAAAGTCCAGTAAAGTTCCTAGACAGGACACCATTGGGAATAAAACACACAAAAACTTATTGGAGTAGTCGCTTGGATACCTCACTAACATATACAACGCCAATTTCAGCACACAACATTTCCCTGCAGCTTGGAAAGAGGCTAAAATATTAGTTTTCCCCAAGCCAGGGAAGGATAAACACATGCCAGATTCATACAGACCTATAAGTTTGTTGCACACTATGAGCAAAGTCTTCGAGAAACTCTTGTTTAGGAATATCAAAACACAACATCCTGAGGCCAGAGCAATTTGTCTTTAGAACTAAACACTTCACGACACTCCAACTTCTGAGGGTGGTTGAACATGTAACCAAGGGCTTCAACAGGAAACGCTCAACTGGTTCAGTGTTCCTGGACCTAGAAAAAGCCATATATAGAGTGTGGCATGGCGATCTTATCCATATACTAAGACACTACAATTTCCCAGATGGGATAATTCATCTTATTAGATTATTAGATCATACTTGCCGAACAGTAAGTTTAGGGTTGATGTAGACCACACAACATCTACAAATAAATAATGAGTTTGACTTGTGAGATAAAATTTTGTAAAACAAAAACTCCAACAAAAGACCATACAAAAACTACGTTTATTCAAACAAACGTGTGCATGTGTCAAAATAGTTTCCATTTTAATAACAAGTTTTACTATTTATTATCTTTGACTTACCGCCCGCAATCCTTGATTAATACTTTTTTTCAGTTTATATTGTCATATATTCACTACACGTGTTTCGGACATTATCGTCCATTGTCGAACAAGTTTTACATTCAAAATGAAGGTACTGCTATGGGAAACCCCCTATCGAGTTTCATGCTAATTTTTTTATTGGTTTGTTTGAAATAAATGCTAAAAATTCTTTAAAATATACCGCTACTGTGGGTGAGGTATGTGGATGATATATTTCCAGTGTTTGATAAAAATGAAAATCTCTAAGAGTTCTTATGATATTATTGAACAATTTTACCCTATTATAAGGTTACAACAGTAGTTGAAAAAGATAATAATCGTCCATTTTTGGATGTAAATTAAAGAAAATGTAATCATTTATCTTTTAGTGTTTATAGAAAGCCAACACATACAGATTTATATATAAATAAAGATTCACACCATTCACCTGCGCATAAAAGAGCCGCTTTCAATTATATGGTTCACAGGTTAATAAACTTACCTCTGTCTAAAGTATATTATGAAAAAGAACTTCATGATTTTTATAGTGCTGCAACTTTTAATGGTTATCAAAAAGAAACAATAGATAATAAAGAAAGCAAAATTTTTAAAAAAATCAGGAATCATATTAAGTACTCTTATGGGCGGTAAATTATGCCTCGATAACGAAGGGTAAAAACTACATTTGCTCCTCCTTTGTAAAATATTGTAAAAAAATCACCAAGAAAATATGCAAATTTAAATGTCGCAATGTCAACTGAGGATGGTGACTTTGTCATTGAAACGTGTTTGATTGGATAAACGTAGTTTTTGTGAGATTTTGTGTTGGAGTTTTTGTTCTACATAACATCTACACAGAGAATAATACTGGCAGCCGTCCCACAAGGATCGCAGATTATGCCTATGCTGTTCCAACACCCGAAAACACCATGTGGCCATGTATGCAGATGGTCTTTGATATAAGCATATCCATGGCAACTTCATTTAATATGCAGTAGGCTACAAAAAGCACTAAATACCCTTGAGCCATGGCTCACAACCTAGAGAGTGAAAGTGAATGTATCAAAGAGTCAGGCACTGTTGTTTTCCAAACAATGCACAATCAAACACAACACACCACTACTTTTATTCAACCAAAACATATATTAGATGGATCAAGTCAAGTACCTTACGGGTCAACCTGAATGGGAAACTGACATGGTCAGCCAACATAAACTACACTCTTAAAACTAAACTCTTACAGCAAAACAAGTTACATTGCTCTTAGTGCAGTACATAATAATCTGCTTATTTTACCATATCTTTTCGACACATCCATGGAAAGACTTTACAAGCTTGGTACATGAAAAAACCATTTCTGAATCCTTGTCCTATATGATAGGGGTACCAACAGGAAGGAATGTGGTTTTTATTGAATAAGAATCTCACACTATTGTGAAGACTAATGTCTCCCTTTGTCTTTTGAAGATTTTTCACCTCTCCAATGATTTTTTTTTTTTTTTAAATCCAGGTTTAGATAAGAATGACCAAATCATTTGTAAAATTTTGGGGTGATTTGAATAGGAATTGTCTTAGTTTTAACAGTATCTCCCAAACATAGAATTAAAAATATTATTCAGGGTTTGTAAAAATTGGCCCAGGTGATGAAAAATTAAATCTACAATAATAATACCGACATTTATTCCTCAGTGAGAAGACACAAATTAACAAAATTTGTCCTGTTACACTGAGAAAAATAATGTAGGTAATATTATTGCAGATTTAATTATTGATTTGTCAAACCCTAAATTTAATTAAAACCGATTAGGGTCCTGCCATCTATACACTTTTTTGCAAACCTTAAATAATCTAATAACAGATGTTTGGATAGTGCTGTTACCTGGCGCAAAAATATAGAACTAGGATGATTGTTCTATATTGTCCCAGGTAGCACCACAAGAGATTTGCAATAATGGTTTATAATTCGAAAATAAATCTACAATAAAATTACCGATATTTTTGCCTCAGTGAGGCGACACAAATAACTAAAATTTGCCCTGTTACACTGAGAAAAAAAAGTGGAAATATTATTGCAGATTTAATTATTGATATATCAAAACATATTTACCTTACATTAAATAATATAATAATAGATGTCCTGCTGTTACTCATTGTATAACTAGGAGGATGATTGTTCAAAGTCTGTTAGTAGTGACTTCAATAAAACAATAATAAGTGTAGTGATTATAATTAGCTCTTAAATATTCCAAGTATTTTATTACTAGCAACAGGACATTAATAGTATAATTTAAATATAATCTGCTATAAATTAATTCCCCACCCATAAAATAGTAGGCCTATACTAATTTCTTGAATGAAAAAAAGTTTTGATCTGTATGAAACTTGTCTTAACTAGGCAATAACTCTGTAGAAGATCAACAAGTTGTTCATGTAGTGGAACTCCTTGGAAAAGGTCTCTTACAGGGCCAGCATGGATCTCATATGACTCACGAGAGTGAGAAAGATTCCATGAACACACTAACTGACACCTCAACAACCGATGAAACTGACACCTCAACAAGCGATGACTTTACTAAGTATCGGAAGGTATATCAGCAGAATAGGAGGCACAAGTCTCAACCGACTCAGACAAGGAGGTGAAGCGAGGAATGGTAGAGACGACAACAAAGTCATCCTATACTGAGGGTAACTCAGAATCAGGAAGCCATCCAGCCCGGGAGAGTTTAAAATCCCTCTCTAGGTAGTAGTGGATCCACTCCAAAACCCACAACAGACATAGTACAGTAGCCTGTGTTAAAGTTTACTGTTAAACGTTTGATGTATTATTTGATAAAAGGCACATTCAGTCTTTGTGTATTATTCTAAGTTTGGTGCTTTAGTCACTATTCTCAAAACTTTGTTTTGGAATAGTTGTAGTCTTCAGTAGTGGATGTCCCCAGCATGTCTCCAGACATGAGCTGCATATGTAAGTATACTCATGAGTAACGACTTATATAACATGGTAGCCATTCTCATTGAGCGAGAACTTGTTTTGTTAAGCAATTGATACAGCTGAAAGAGTTTTATGTTTACTCTTTTAAGAGTGTAGTTTATGTTGGCTAACCATGTCAGTTTCCCATTCAGGTTGACCCCTAAGGTACTTGACTTGATCCATCCAGTATATGTTTTGGTTGAATAAAAGTAGTGGTGTGTTGTGTTTGATTGTGCATTGTTTGAAAAACAACAGTGCCTGGCACTTTGACACATTCACTTTCACTCTCTTGGTTGTGAGCCATGGCTCAAGGGTATTTAGTTCTTTTTGTAGCCTACTGTGTATTACATGTGGTTGCCATGACTACGCTAATATCAGGGTGTCATCTTCATAAATGGCCACATGGTGTTTTCGGGTGTTGGAATGTCATTAATATAAATGTTGAACAGTACAGGACTAATTTGTGATCCTTGTGGGACAGCTGCCAGTATTATTCTCTGTGTAGATGTTATGTAGAACAAAATGTTGTGTGCAGAAATTGGCGTTATATATGTTAGTGAGGTATCTAAGCGCCTTTTCTGATAAATTTTTATGTATGGATTGTTGATGTGGAGAGTGGGTGAATAAGAGAGAGTTTGTTTTCACTAAGTTAGTGAAAACAGGATCTGAAGGGTGAGAGTTTGGTTGAAAAGCAGGCTCGAGGGAGTCAGCAAAGAGATTCGCCTTGTCACCTGGGTCACCAATTTGTCCATTAGATCCAACTAAGGGTGGATAGCACAAAGGTTCTTGTGTAAAGTATTTAGCTAAAGACCAAACTGTTGTATCAGTAGTGTTTAGCTTTGACAATTCTGCCTGGAAGCCATCGGTTCTAAAATTTAGTACCTCCTGTCTAATTCACCTCTAGAGACGATTTATTGTGGTATGTAGAACAAATCTGTTTATGTCCTGTTGGAGTGCACTTCTTAACCTATTGCGGCACGTAATCAGTTGAAGTAAGTGTTTTGGAATGGAAGTGTGATACCGGGGCTGAAATTTGATTAGTAATGCAGTCTCCGTCACAGTTTATATTACTGTTGAGTAGAGAGATGGCGGTGTTTACATCATGTGGTATTTGATCATCTAAGACTTCGAGTAGGAGACTATCTAACTGCGGTGATTATAATCCATATTAGCGTGTCTGTAGTTCAATACCTGTCTGGGTTCCTATGTTAAGGGGTTTCCTGCAATGGCCATAATGAGGCGATAGTGATCCGAGGTCAGATTCCTATCTATGTGTAAACGTGGCACCACACGTCCAGTATGTCCTCTGTGTTGTGTGTGCTAGTGTCTGTTGCCTCAAGTGGAGCCAAGACTAGAACATCTCTTGTTTCTATGTATTTGTACAGGTGATAACCACTCATGTTTGTATGTTTACAGCTCCAGCCTGTATGTTTTGAATTTTAATCCCTCGCAATGACAACTTTGCAAGTTGAGAGGAGGAGTTCAATGTCCCGAGTGTTAATTGTGACTGAGGAATTGTATGTAGCAATTATTATTGTTATGCAGCTGTTGAGCTCAAGCTTCAACTTGTGTAAGTGTGGGCAGCAATTATTCTATATGTTTTATGGTCTTATGTATTATTATTGCCATACCGCTGTAGCTCCTATTTTCTCTATCAGTGTGGTAGAATTAAAAATTTTAAATGATGAATTTATTGTGTGGCTTTAAGTTAGTATCTGAGGTGAAGGAAAGGGTCAAATTTGGATTGTATCCAATCCATGTTACTGGGTGTGCCTGTCCTAACCATGTTTGATGAAGAGGGTGCTTCTTCTGTCTGTCGTGTTGGTATTGGTGTTGGTGGTGGTGGTATTGGCTTTGGTTGTGGAGCAGCTACAGGAGTGGGGTGAACCACCACTGGAGCTACCTTAGATGGACGTGGACGGCATTGGGCGTTGGGCCCGATACATCTCAAATATGTTTATTACAATTATACAATTATTAGACTACATTCAAAAGATATCTTTCGTAAAAGTCAGACAATGTAAAGGCAGAAAAACCCAATCCAAAGAGGCCATAAACAAAACTCATCTACCATCTACCGAATATAGATTACCTAGTAACATAATAGTATATTTCATCACTAGGAACAAAAGTGAAGCTTTTCAATATAAGCTCAAGTTTTTAACGGCCGAGGCCGGAAAATGAGGGAGGATCGAAAAGCTTCTTTTAGTCCAAGTGATGAACTATATTTTTCGTTACTCTGCAAATAATATAATAAAACAATTTCACAAAAACTAAAATGTTATAACCTATTTACCTTCAAATCGATGGTAACAGCTGTTTTAACGGTTATTTACAATCGAGAGTATCGGTTGTTTTTATAGAAGCTTTACAATCGTTAATTAATTCCTATAAACGTAGTAACAGCTGATGACCTCGACCTCAGCTGATGTTTTTAGGTCCTAGGACGAAAAAGAACAACTTTAACCATCTCAATGCATGTATTTAAAACAGCTGTTTTTGAAGCAGTATGACGAAATAGTATATTTCATCACTATGACCAAAAGTGAAACTTTTCGATACAAGCTACAAGTTCAACTCGGAAAATGAGCGAGGATCGAAAAGCTTCTTTTAGTCCTAGTGATGAACTATATTTTTCGTTACGCTGCAAACAATAAAAGAAAACCATTTCACAAAAACTAAAATGTTATAACCTATTTACCTTCAAAAGTCTGCACAAGTTACACATGTTTGCAGCTATTACAGCTGTTTAGTTTGTGTTAGTGGTACACCAACTATAACGATTGCCAGATCTACTACTTTGAACTATCGATTGTAAGATCGAATACTTCGGACTATCGATTGTCAGATCTACTACTTTGAACTATCGATTGTAAGATCGAATACTTCGGACTATCGATTGTCAGATCTACTACTTTGAATTATCGATTGTAAGATCGAATACTTCGGACTATCGATTGCCAGATCGATATTTCAAATTTTTCGGCAACAAAATCTACTTTCAGGCATAATAAAACATTAAACTATACAAAATGCAACACATTACAAAATATAAACATTCGCCTGTTTACTACTTTTTTAATTAAGACATTAAACTATATAAATAACAGTAACATACAATAGAAGTCAATACAACTAGGTTATCAAGAATTGAATGACATTATCATTAAACCAACCGTAATATATATATTTTTTTTTAATGATTATATCAAAATAAATTTAAAAACTTCAAATATAACTTTAGGCTATTCAAGACTAACTTATTAAATTTATAATTTGTGTTCCTATTTAAATGTAATGTTTATTGTGCAATTTTAATTGTTGGAAATGTATATTTATTAAATAATTCGTATAAACAAAGTAACAGCTGATGACATCGATCTCAGCTGATGTTTTTGGGTCCTAGGAGTAAAAAGAACAACTTTAACATCTCGATGCATATATTGAAAACAGCTGTTTTTGAAGCAGTATGACGAAAAAGTTTACAATTAAATTTTAATTTGTTTTTACATTCAGAGGCTATTAAATTTATTAATGGAATAGCTACTGCTTGTGCAGGAAGTATTTTGAAGACGTCAAATTTTACCGATTGCTTGTAAACCCCCCTTTTTCCTTTTGTCATAAGAATGAAAGTTACTATTCTGAGTTTACATAGACAATTTAATATCACTTCTACGATATACATGCTTCTTAGTGTTATAATTTTTAAATCTTTAAAAGCATCCCTGCATGACAGACTGTACTTTATTTTTCATTGTTCTTATTATTTTTCTTTGTAAATAAAATTATCTTTGAACATTGTAGTGTTCTCCACAATACTTAGTTATACGTGTATGAAATTCAAAGTACGGTATGGGAATCTTATTGATTGTACGTGACAACTAGTCACTATAACATGTATCGCCAAATCGTTCTGTGATAGTATCCACTGTTGTATGTTACTACTTTAGTGTCACGACTTCATAAAATGGAAGATTTATCTAATTCTTGGCTGCGTCAATTTATCTAACAAATATATATATATATATATATATATATATATATATATATATACAAACGCATTGAAAAACATAATTCACCATTTAAAATTTTAATGAAATGTGAGTTTTTCGTTGACGTTGTAATATTTTGTGAACTTTGGCCTTCTCATTGTCCCCAATATATATTTGTTCATTTTAAAAGTAAATGTAAACGATTATTAAAAAGAGAAATCTCATAATGAAGAATACATTTGATGTAGAGTGTATACGGTAATCTGATTTGTAAGTAAAATTTTAGATATTGTTTGACATTTTGTGCATTTAAAAAATTGATTTACCTAAGTGGTTTCATTTGCCTGTAGACTTTAGCAGTATTTTAGGTTACTGGCAGTATTACATATTATATTGAGAAATATATTTTAAATTAATAAGTTATAGTCAACACGGAATAATAATAATTAGTAACCAAAGAGTGGTTACACAAAACACAACAAGTTTTATTATCGTCAGCTGTTTGCCGAATATTAAAAAAAGTGTTGCTTTATTTGTAAAATTAATTATAAATAAATAAATATTGATAAGAAAATAACGATACCCGAATGGAAAAATGGTTGGGAAAAGTTTTATAATACCAAGTATGATACACATCCTGAATCATCGCACAAAACAATTTAATAAAAACTACACAAATAGTAATAAATAAAAAAAAGTAGTCATGTTTAAAATAATTAGAAAAAAAATCTTAATTTTGAGAATGTCGTATCAAATTTTAAATAAACGATTTTTTATAAAATCGACTAACTGGCTTAATATTTTCACTATTTATTATTTACTCATTTTTGTAGTAATTGTCTGGATAGCGTATAGATAATTACAATAACAACAATATCACAAAAATGGATAGGAACAATATTAACTAAAAATAAATATAAAGACTACAACAAAAACTAAACACCAACTATAAAGAGATCGAAAACAATTTACAATAGTAATAACGATAAAATCTAGAATACAAGGACGACAACTGCAACGACTACATCAAAAACAATGATGACAATAACGAACCAAAAAAAAAAAACACACACACACACACAATTGAAATTAACAATAACAATTAATACAGAGAAAAACAACTACGAAGAAATAAACATCAATGGGAATGAACATATCTAAAATCAAAACTACAAAGAATCGAAAACATCGACAAATTAACCTAAACAAATGCAATAAAAAAACGTAACAACATAGAAAAAGAACAACAAATTAATAATATAATAATTAAAATAAAGGAAAAAGAAATCGAAAACAACGACAAATATATCAAAACGAGACAATAAAGAAAATAACTATAAATAAATCTTTAACACCAGAATAATAACTACCAACAAATCTACAACAACGAGAACGGAAATGAAGAAACAAATCTAATTATATCAAAAACGATAACAATAGAAAAACAAATCAACAACAAAGGATAAGGATTAAAAAGCAAATATAAAAGTAACAAACAAATCTACAAAAGCGGCAATCACAACAAAGAAACAAAATCTACAACAATGAAACAAATTTAAGGAAAATGAAAATAATACCAATTGAAAAACAACTAGAAACCAATCAATATCAAAGAAAAAAAACAGAAATAAAAAATAACAAATATAATAACAACTACAAAGAAATCGACAACACCAATGACAACAACCAATAAAATTACAAAGTAACAAAAAAACAACAAAAATAATAATAACAATGGAAAGAACTACTATGCTACTATGACATAATATCAAAGAATGGACAATAAGTACAACGAATATATTTGTTTGATATTTTTAAATCGCAGCCATTTTGAAATTTATTAGTTAATGTTTGTGATTAAAGTACGTGTCCAACGATTTAAAAAACTAAGTCTGCACACAAAATTTGTGTAAAATTTAAAAAAAATTGTCACTTCTATAGCGATTTGTATCACTTATTTCAATAAGTCAAATCTAGTGTCTAATTACTCCTAACATTTGGATTGGTGAACATTTCGTAATCTGGGAGTGTCAGTTTTTAATGATGGTGATGGTATATGGTAATAGTATGAGGTTCTATGTAAAATAGATTGTTTTAAAAATAGTTAAACATCTCGACACAGATTTTTTAAAAATAGATAGTTTATTTAAACTGTGTAAACAAGCACATTGACTACACAGCCCACCTAAACTGGCCCAACCTACTGGCTACAAATATTCGTTAGTTTTACTCGAATATCAATACAAATTGCTGTTATTATATTTTGAAGCTCGCGAGTGCCACAGCGTCGCGTGATTTCATGACTGCTCGTATCACGCACACCACGGAGGCTTTCCTCAAGGCGCCCGTCTTACGGGACTTGTGAAAAGTTTTAAACACTCCCACATAGGCTGAAGCCTAAAGGGTGCAATTAAATGTGAGACGCCTGTTTAACTCTTTATCTATTCGGACTGATCAGAAACTACCCCGAGGGGGTAATACCAGTAGTTTAAGAGCGGTGGATTGTATAATAAAACATTTCACACGGTGATTCTTAAACTGTTTAGTGGAGTCATTATTATAGAAACACACTGTGAATATATTGTGCTCAAACCTTGCGTTAACGACTTACATGCACGATAGTATACATATTTCTGTTTGTTTTATAAGGCAATATAGAAAATAAGATAAAAATAAACGGCACAAAAAATATCGTACAGTCGTTCCAATCACATACACTCTCAAGGAAGGTTAGACGTCCAATCCCAAGGGACTGCTGCATCTACGCTTTTTTAATGTTGTCTTGGGTTAGATCCCTCTCTCTTGTTTCCTATAAGATCTCTCTTGATCAGCTGTTATTTTTTCCAACACTGACGTTCTTACAGTATTTGATTGGTAGAGGTCCTTATTTTCTATCCTTTTCATCCTTTTTTGTGTAAGGCGATAATTCTCGACAGGTTTTTCGTCATTAAGTAACAAGGAAAAATATTAAAATTCTCTTAAACTCAAAACAAAACAAACAAAATTATTAGCAAATCAGTGGTTTTTGTTCTTAAAAAAAGTCATTTGGGGGAGTTATTTCTTTAAAAAGTAACCTTAAACAAACGTTATCTGAAACGGTTAGTTATTTCAAAATCTGAGTAAATAACATGAAATAAAAAATCTAAGTATTTCAAAAACATGTTAAATATTTTTGAAATGGCATAGATTTGGTTCTAAATCAAAATTCGAGTTATTACCTAAAACGAATTACTAGCGAAGTTGAAATAAACCAAAGTTAACCCGACAACTGCTTTTCAATTTACGGGCAAAACTCAAATTTTGTTTCAGACTTTATTGTTGTTGTTGTTTAAAGGTGAAAAACTCTAAATTTTCATCGCATTAAAGAAGAAGAAACCAAGATAAAACAAAGACCCCTAGCTCTCGAAGATTTTAATACCTTCAGAGTTAGAAAAGACAAGGGTTGTTCGAGAAATACCGGACAGGAAAAATGAAATCTATCATAATACTACATTGCAGCTGCAGGTCCAGCTGAGGATTGCCAAGTCGGTACTCACTAAAGTGAGCCCCTGAGGGTACCTTCATTCTATCTCTAAAAAGCTTAAATTTTAACAATAATAACCTAAGAGTGAATCCAACTAAAACTAAATTTATTCTCAATTTAAAGCCCGACAGTGTCCCAACCTATTGTTGGATGAACATGACGTGGCTGTATCATCACTTAAATTCATAATTCATTAGACTAACATCAGAGAATCATATTAATGAACTGTGTCAAAAAATTCACTTCACTGATCTTCATACTTATAAATCTTTCACAGTTCTGTACAGAACTGGTTTAACAGTTTGATGTAAATTATGGGATTACATTGTGGGGTAAATCCATTAAGCAAATGAGACAAAGGGGATTCACCCTACAAAAGAAAAACGTAAGAATTCTGGTACATTTGAGTCATATTACAAGTAATTTCAATGGATTTCAATTCATAGCACTTATGTACATGATACCAGAAGGTGGCTTTCGGTGGATTTATATCTGCGGATAAAATCTGTTTCATGAAATAACTTCCTAAACAGCTTAAGAAGCCAATGAGGAAATGTAAAGCAATTGTTTAAAGCAAGAACTTTATATTCCTTTGAGTAGTTTGAGGCCATTTTTCAAATAGCTGGAATGATTGAGCCATAGTACTTATTGCATTTTTATATAATTGTTATTATTATATAACATGTTTCTAATTTTAATTAAGTTACTGTATCTCTTGTTTTTAAATGTTGTTACAAAATCTATTTTGCATCTTATATGTTAGTAATTTATTTAAATATCCATAGAAAATGATATTTGATAAAGGAATTAAAATTACTGTATTTATTGCTGTATTGAAATATTATATTGTTTGTTGATGTTGTTGTTAGTTGTAGTTTTAATTTTATTTAGTTCCATTGTTGTCACGGTGGGAATAGTTTTTTCACAAGTTCCGTACCACGTGTAATGGTTTTGGGAACAATAAAGAAATAATTATTATACTTTCAGTGAAATCCATTAAAAAAGTTCATTTAAATGGCGAACTATGGATAAAACAGCAGAAATAAGTAACGTACCCAATTAGAAGTGCCTTGAAAATTTGTTGCAAGTATTTAGATACATGCAACAGTAGATTTAACGAAAACTTCAATTTGTTTATAATTTGTAGAAATTAGAAAAAAAAATTTCGTTATTATTAGCTAAATTAGGTTATCTTAGTTTTTTCATGTTCGTGTATGTAATAAAATAACATTGTAAATTTAGAACTTGTGTTTTCTGCAATTTATTGTTTCAATATTTACGAACTAACGCCTGATACATCTTTAAATTTCGATATTATTGCGTACATCAGTTTCATCTTATAGTTCGCATCCTTAATCAGTCCATGTTACCTCTTTAATAAACATAACCGAACGAGTTACAAATCCAATGACCTGCCCGTTAACACAATTCACCCGCAACCTATCGATCGATTAGCCAACATTACAGCTTCAGACTTTCCTTGAAGCCCTTGATCAATTAATCGAAGGAATAATCGGTTTCGGCAATCCTGCGATAGTTAGCTCTTGGTTCACGTCAATCGCCGAGACTTCAAGTAGGCTGCGTCAGTTTCGGGTCTACTTGAAACCCGATCTTAGGCGCCGGCGTACAATCAGCTGTTATTAGAATCTTTAGGTGCCACCAATTGCCATCATAACCTTCGAGAGTAATTTGAAACCTTTCCAAAATGGAGGACGGTGGATGTTTCAGGTCTAAGGTGGTTTGTTGTTAAATCAATATGTTTGTAAGTCTTATCGGCGTTTCGTTATTCAGTAAATTATAATATTCATTTTTGCCTTTGGACTACTTTATTACAATTAAATACCATATTTTACATCTTGAGTAGTCCAACATTTGCTGAACATATAATAGATAATCATCACACGCACAAAACAATTGAAGATAATAAAGAAACTCTACATAATACACGAAAAGGAAGAAGTTTCTTTACTGGAGGAATTTGAAATTTACACACAGCAGGAATAATCTAAACTATAATTCAATTCAAACAGCTTATATGATTTAATCAATCAGTTCAGCCCACCATACTAAAAAACATACAAAAATCCAGTTCTTATCCATACCAAAGATAAGACTTCTAAATTAAAAGGTAGTTAACTGGTGGAACCGGTCGATAAACATGTAGCCATATTTGATATTTATGAACATTATTTAGGTAATGACGCTTACAAGTGTACCAGAATTTTAAATTTTGCAATTATATTTATATTGATGTGTGTAGTTGTTAGTGTTTATAGATAAATATGGGCCTGAAGATGTCTTCTGTGTAACGGTGAAACATGTCGGATCACATATAATGAGGACCAGTATACGCCAAACTAGGTATTCAATAACAAATTTTTGTTTTAATATTTTTAGGGCGTTTTTAAAAACTGGGGAAACATTTTATCATACACTCATTTACAAATCAAAGTTTCAATTAAACACAAAATATTAAGAAGAACTGTTCATTTTGTTAAACATCAAAATTCTGATTTGATCAAACTTTGCTCTAGAAAAATGTCGCTAGCTATCGTAAAATACTGATTAGAGTTTTATCGGGGGGGGGGGGGGTTAGAGCTTACATAAAAGTAAGCTAAGTCGAAATATTTATATAATTAAAAATCGAATATAGCTAGTAGATTTTGGGGCATTTAATGTGTCAGACCACAAATGAAAGCAAAATGCAGTTTCGTGATTATTTTCAAAAATGTTAACTTAACAATCTGATTTTGAAAAAAAAGTATCTATATCGGGAATCCAAAACTGGTAATTTTTTGGAAAATAATGACCATTTTGTTTCCATAATTGGGCACTACATTTTAGCTGAATTTCTTGAATATCGTTATAGTTGTTTTAGAAAAATTGACTTTTCGCATAAATTTTGATTTTTGAAGCTATTCGACAATTTTGAGTTTTCTATAGAAGAAGAAATTGCTTTTAGATAAGGTCAAAATATGCTCACACACTAAATTCGATTTACTTCTTTCAGTTTCCAGATAACAAATTAGTTGATAAAAAACAGTATCTCATTACTAAAAACACTTTATCGATGCTTCACTTCAGATATTTTCACGAAAATTTCACCTCAAGTGTTTTCACCAATCACATAATTTAACGATACGTATTTGCAAGAAAGGAACTGTTCAATAATGATTGTCGTCACTATTTTTTAAAGTAGTATAGTACTGAATATATCCTGCAAGTTTTATTTCAGTTAAAAGACTAAAAAGCAGAAAGAAATAAGTTATTATTGTTTTATTTTAAAGTTTTTTTTTCCAAGTATTCTACATAAGGGAAAAGTGGATTTAGGGTGGTCGTCTCTAGCAATTGAGGTTATCCATTAGCAACAAAGTTATCCCTAAAATTATTTAGTTCTCGATTTAGACTATCTTTGGGACAAATATTATCAACTCTGTCAAGTAATTAAGGAACTATTTCCTCCTTGATAGTAGGCGCCGACCTCTGTGTCAGAGTGTGTCTTATTTGTAAACCGATTTCGTACATCTCTCGACTCAAACATCTAAAAATGAAACTTTATTATTTACCTCGTTTTCCATAGATAAGGAGATAGAATCAGAAGTGTTGTTAATCAATTTAAAAACTGTTTTCATTTAGTGTCGTCATAAGGTTGTATAAAAGTATAATCCACATACTTGATTTAAACTCGGAAGAAATAATAATTCTCGAATTTTTCTATAAATATATTAGCAAACATTGGACTAGCCATTGGCATACCGTCTTGTTGGTGATCGTTTAGTTAGAAATAATTACATTTAGTGTATAATTTAAGGTTCATAATATCGTTAACAGGCTAGTTTTTTTAAGGTTATCGTAACTTGAGATTCTACTTTCAATTATGTGTAAAGTTCCCTAAACTTGTACTTTTTGTTTCCACCGCAAGGCGTTTCATCGTGACGTTATAATTAAAAAAAAGATTTGTGGTTCCGGGAATCATTTTTTCTTGATAACATCGATTGCTTTGGCGTAGTTTTACTAGAGTTCTTTTCATAGATTATAGATTAAGTTTTACTTTTCAATATGGCAATAGGTTGGTTTTTTTTTTTTTTTAATTTATGTTCTAGTTCCACACTTGATAAGGATTTATTCTCTCGAAATTTATATTTCGTGTATTAATCGTCTACGGGAATGATGGCAAATTTCCGATTAAAACAAACTAAAATTTATGTTTTATTTAAAAATTAGTTTTCCATGGAGGTGATGATTTTAATATAATTTATGAAAAGAGGAAAAAATGAAGTAAAACAATATAATTTAAGGGTATAAATTCCTAAGGTAATATTTAGTGTACCTAACACATCGGCTAAATCAACCTATTAAAGTCGACCTCAAGATAAGGTACTGATCGTTGTATCTAGTTGATTTCATTTCGTTTAATTTTCGGTTACATAGATATCTGTAGATATTCTAGAGATAGGAATTTTATCTTAAGTTTCCAGAAGTTTGGTTAGGTTTGGTTAAACCATTAAATTAGGTTTTGTATTTTTAAAACAATATTTTAATTAAAAAACTTAAAGTGAATATTCTTGTTAGTTGGTAATTTGGAAAGCTATTCTAACAGAATTAATTGCGAGATATGTTTAGTTTCTTGATTTCTATTACCGAATTATTTATACTAGATATTTGCAACAGCGTCTTTAATCAGATACGCGCCAGAACTCGTTTCGGTGTCGAAAGCTTTCGAGGCGTTTCCGTAATTCCAAGAGATTGGGTTCGAATCCTAACAATGTTATAATTCCAAGAGAATCCTTGTAAAGAGAATTTCTTTGTCATTGATATACCAATTTATACTGAGATAAGAAACAATTCAATTTAAAGTTATTCACGAAATAAGTGTTTTTAATTTCTAAACATATGTTTACTTGACATTGTCCTCTATATAAAATACTATATCTAAGAGGCACTGCTATAAACGATTTCTTAGTACTTGGGTCTAGAACAATTTTATTTTCTGTTACAACAAAAATCTATTACATTTTTTATATATATTACCCGCAGAGGGTCACAATAGTGACTACAGCTATGTCAACCAGGAAGGGGTTTGATCAATTTTGTCAAAGACATAGATCTCTCCTGAGTCCAACAAGAGGGGGCACAAAAGATCTAATTAGGTCGCAGTGCAGGAGGCATTTTTTTTTTTTAAACACTCTCTCCCCAGTCTAAATAATAAAAAAAAATAATGTCAACCCCGAAGTTCTTACCTGGATATACACCTTTATAAATCTAGTTTTGTGGTAGAACCTTCTCTTTGCACTTTGCACTCTTCTAAAATGTTACCTCTGGCAAACTCCATCAGATCCAGGATGTTCTGTGGACCTTATATTTTAGTCTCCCTTGAGGCTTAGTTATATAGAGTACAAAGATAATAATCTCGATGTACGGTACCTAAAACTATATCTTTCTTTAGCTAGTCTTGGGTTAGATCGCTCTCTTTCGTCTTTCCTATCAACTGTCTATTTCCACCAAATATTGCTCTTTGACGCTGTCAGAGCACGGGAGTTTAAGGGTTTTTATTTCATCTTATTTTACTTTTATAGGACGATGAAGACTAAGAGGTTTTTCACCTTTAAAAATAGAAAAGAAATACAGATATACAGAGAATCTAGATAGTTTTAAATTAAATCTCACACAATAAGTTGAAAAACAAAGATGTCCTAACCTAACCTTACATAACCAAAACTTACCTAACCTAACCAACACCTACCTAATCCAACCTAACCTAACCTATCCTATCCTATCCTATACTAACCTAATCGGTAAAATAAACTGAGCAAAAACATTACACTAACTTTCACAAACCTACATACAAACAACGTAAATACAATTTCATTGTGTGAAACATGTATTATAGGGGGGAATGGGGGAATCCCGGTAGTCAGGTAGCCCCGGTAGGTTGTGTATTGCCATTCTGACAATATTCTTTCAATGTCTGATGGGTGCTGCGATATAGTGGCGTTCTGGTGAACTAAAATTGCAAACGCCGCCATTACCGAGTCAGTAGTTTTGGTTTGACGACGCTCTGAATTTTCAGGATGTGTTTATTCTAATTTTTGCCTGTTTTCAACTCATTGTAAGTACCATTTGCTTTTAAATTCAATTATTGTTACAAATACCATATGTGGTATATTTTGTTAGCTTCAATTTAATGTAGTATTCGTATAGTTTTAACATTTCTGTTAGGGCCTTTAGGTTAGTTTTCGTTAACCAGACCTTTTGGGTAATCCCGGTAGATCACGATGGGGTAATGGCAGTAGCTTACCGGCGCTCCCCCAAACAGACGGTAAAACTATAATAAGCCAAATAATATATTTTTTTTACGTTAGGCCTAATACATTTTATGGATCTGTTGCAGATGCCAAGAAACTATAAACGTAAGACTACCAGGGGGAGCTGGGGGGAAGAAACCCTAAAAGAAGCTTTGAAAGCAATAGAAAATGGATCATCAATAAATGCAGCTAGCAAACTATTTAAAATTCCATTCAGCACTCTTCAAGAGCGTAAACAAAAGTCTAAACAGACAAAACCTATGTTAGGGCGCAACAGCACCTTTTCCTTGGAACAAGAAGAGGCTCTAGCTACCAGAATCAAATATTTGTCTAATATTTTCTATGGATTGTCAACTCATGAAGTAAGGCGAGTGGCTTACGAGTTCGCGGAGAAAAATAATATACCTCACAGATTCCCACAAAATGAGCGTTTGGCAGGCCGAGACTGGCTATATAATTTCTTGAAACGGAATCCCTCTGTGGCTACCAGAAAACCCGAAGCCACGAGTATCAACAGAGCTACTGCTTTTAGCCGTGAAAATGTAAAAATATTTTTTGATAATTTAGAACAGGTTTATGGGAAAACTATATATTCAGCAGATCGCATATACAATGCAGACGAGACCGGAATCACTACCGTTCAAGAACCTGGTACCATTTTGGCTACAAAAGGTAAAAAAAGAGTAGGATCCGTTACGAGTTGGGAGCGGGGTAAACTTGTTACGGTAATGTGTGCGATGAGTGCGGCGGGAAATTTTGTACCCCCGATGTTTATTTATCCGCGCAAAAGGATGAGTCCCTTGCTGAAAAAGGATGGTCCACCATGTGCCATATATGAATGTTCCCCTAAGGGCTGGACAAACGAAGGCCTATTTGCAACCTGGCTTAAACATTTTGTACATAATACAAAATCGACTGTGGATAATCCAACACTATTAATATTAGACAATCACAACAGCCGTACAACTCTAGAGGCTTATGATATATGTAAGGCCAATGGAGTCACCATAGTGTCATTACCTCCGCACTGCTCCCACCGACTTCAGCCTCTCGACGTTACGTTTTATTCACCCCTTAAAGGGGCATTTAAAGCAGAGTGTGACCGGTACATGAAATCCGAGAGGCTGGTAAGAATTACCCCGTATGAATTAGCAGGTCTTTTTAACCATGCATATTCAAGAGTGGCAACCGTTGGAGTTGCTGTGTCGGGTTTTAAAGTAACTGGTATTCACCCTTTAAACCCAAATATTTTTTCTGATGTTGACTATTGCGCTGCAGATGCACTTTTAGATGGACCAAACCTGACTCTTCCAGTTGTTGAAAATGACGAGGTGGAAATAGAGACCAGGGGAGCAGCTTCAGTGGCACTGAGCAGTGCTGAGCACCAATCCTCACAGCCAGAGATCAGTGACCAAGTTTTGAATGTCACATTTGAGGACCTAATCCCCCTTCCATCAACGTCTTCTGCTCCTGCAAAATTCAAACCAAGGGAAAAGCAAAAATCGTCGATTTTGACGTCAACACCTAAAAAGAAAGAGTTAGAAATTGCAGCAGAAAAAAGGAAGAACAAGGAATTAAAAAAAGAAAATGCAGAACTAAAGAAACGAACAAAAGATCTTTTTCGTCAGTTAGATTTACCAATGCCTACAAAGTCTATTAAAAAAGAGAAGGCGGTTCAAAAAAAGAACTTAAAGCCTAAGAAAAATAAAAACAAGAAGATTAAGAAAGACTTCTCAGACTCCGACGATGAAGATGCAAATGGGCCTATTGACGAAAGAATTCTTTGTGACGATGATGAAATGGATGATTTACCAGGAACTGAAAATGAAAATACATGCTTTGTATGTGGTGAGTTTGGTCAAGATGGAGAAATATGGTACCGATGTACAGGCTGTGGCATTTGGGTGCATTCGTTGTGTAGTGCAGCGGATTCACCAGAGGCATTCCTATGTGACAAGTGCATTAAGGGCTAATATGACTGTCCCACATAGTAGATTAAGATTTTTTATCATGTAATATCATAAAATAATATCATTTAATATCTTAGATTCTAAAATATATTTTTCCATTACTCTTCAAATGCAATTAATACACGCAAAGTCTGATTGTTAAGACTGACATT
Source organism: Aphrophora alni (assembly GCA_963513935.1). Lineage (NCBI taxonomy): Eukaryota > Metazoa > Arthropoda > Insecta > Hemiptera > Aphrophoridae > Aphrophora > Aphrophora alni. The sequence goes on along the minus strand of OY740769.1, from coordinate 10,221,701 downwards.
TATTCAACTTATGTTCCTAATATTGTTATAGTATTTCTTATAAATAAAGAGAATTGAGTGTTTTATAACAAAACTGTTTATTATTTATTACATCCTCTAAAATAGGGAGTCAAATAGCTATTCAATATAACATTTTGATATAAAACATTTTATCCATATAAAATACATGGCCAAATACTCTACTGTCATTACCCCAAGGGTCGGGCAATACCGGTAGATGTAATAGACATAGTTGTTATTTTTTTATATTTTGTATTTAAGTGTTAGACATGTAAAATATTTATGGTGTAAACTAGACATTCGAATCTATAAAGGAAGATATAAATAATATGTTTGCATTCGTTGAATGGCATTTTGTGAGGGGAATTGCTTAACTTACCGGCATTCCCCCATTCTCCCCGGGGGAATGGGGGAATCCCGGTAGTCAGGTAGCCCCGGTAGGTTGTGTATTGCCATTCTGACAATATTCTTTCAATGTCTGATGGGTGCTGCGATATAGTGGCGTTCTGGTGAACTAAAATTGCAAACGCCGCCATTACCGAGTCAGTAGTTTTGGTTTGACGACGCTCTGAATTTTCAGGATGTGTTTATTCTAATTTTTGCCTGTTTTCAACTCATTGTAAGTACCATTTGCTTTTAAATTCAATTATTGTTACAAATACCATATGTGGTATATTTTGTTAGCTTCAATTTAATGTAGTATTCGTATAGTTTTAACATTTCTGTTAGGGCCTTTAGGTTAGTTTTCGTTAACCAGACCTTTTGGGTAATCCCGGTAGATCACGATGGGGTAATGGCAGTAGCTTACCGGCGCTCCCCCAAACAGACGGTAAAACTATAATAAGCCAAATAATATATTTTTTTTACGTTAGGCCTAATACATTTTATGGATCTGTTGCAGATGCCAAGAAACTATAAACGTAAGACTACCAGGGGGAGCTGGGGGGAAGAAACCCTAAAAGAAGCTTTGAAAGCAATAGAAAATGGATCATCAATAAATGCAGCTAGCAAACTATTTAAAATTCCATTCAGCACTCTTCAAGAGCGTAAACAAAAGTCTAAACAGACAAAACCTATGTTAGGGCGCAACAGCACCTTTTCCTTGGAACAAGAAGAGGCTCTAGCTACCAGAATCAAATATTTGTCTAATATTTTCTATGGATTGTCAACTCATGAAGTAAGGCGAGTGGCTTACGAGTTCGCGGAGAAAAATAATATACCTCACAGATTCCCACAAAATGAGCGTTTGGCAGGCCGAGACTGGCTATATAATTTCTTGAAACGGAATCCCTCTGTGGCTACCAGAAAACCCGAAGCCACGAGTATCAACAGAGCTACTGCTTTTAGCCGTGAAAATGTAAAAATATTTTTTGATAATTTAGAACAGGTTTATGGGAAAACTATATATTCAGCAGATCGCATATACAATGCAGACGAGACCGGAATCACTACCGTTCAAGAACCTGGTACCATTTTGGCTACAAAAGGTAAAAAAAGAGTAGGATCCGTTACGAGTTGGGAGCGGGGTAAACTTGTTACGGTAATGTGTGCGATGAGTGCGGCGGGAAATTTTGTACCCCCGATGTTTATTTATCCGCGCAAAAGGATGAGTCCCTTGCTGAAAAAGGATGGTCCACCATGTGCCATATATGAATGTTCCCCTAAGGGCTGGACAAACGAAGGCCTATTTGCAACCTGGCTTAAACATTTTGTACATAATACAAAATCGACTGTGGATAATCCAACACTATTAATATTAGACAATCACAACAGCCGTACAACTCTAGAGGCTTATGATATATGTAAGGCCAATGGAGTCACCATAGTGTCATTACCTCCGCACTGCTCCCACCGACTTCAGCCTCTCGACGTTACGTTTTATTCACCCCTTAAAGGGGCATTTAAAGCAGAGTGTGACCGGTACATGAAATCCGAGAGGCTGGTAAGAATTACCCCGTATGAATTAGCAGGTCTTTTTAACCATGCATATTCAAGAGTGGCAACCGTTGGAGTTGCTGTGTCGGGTTTTAAAGTAACTGGTATTCACCCTTTAAACCCAAATATTTTTTCTGATGTTGACTATTGCGCTGCAGATGCACTTTTAGATGGACCAAACCTGACTCTTCCAGTTGTTGAAAATGACGAGGTGGAAATAGAGACCAGGGGAGCAGCTTCAGTGGCACTGAGCAGTGCTGAGCACCAATCCTCACAGCCAGAGATCAGTGACCAAGTTTTGAATGTCACATTTGAGGACCTAATCCCCCTTCCATCAACGTCTTCTGCTCCTGCAAAATTCAAACCAAGGGAAAAGCAAAAATCGTCGATTTTGACGTCAACACCTAAAAAGAAAGAGTTAGAAATTGCAGCAGAAAAAAGGAAGAACAAGGAATTAAAAAAAGAAAATGCAGAACTAAAGAAACGAACAAAAGATCTTTTTCGTCAGTTAGATTTACCAATGCCTACAAAGTCTATTAAAAAAGAGAAGGCGGTTCAAAAAAAGAACTTAAAGCCTAAGAAAAATAAAAACAAGAAGATTAAGAAAGACTTCTCAGACTCCGACGATGAAGATGCAAATGGGCCTATTGACGAAAGAATTCTTTGTGACGATGATGAAATGGATGATTTACCAGGAACTGAAAATGAAAATACATGCTTTGTATGTGGTGAGTTTGGTCAAGATGGAGAAATATGGTACCGATGTACAGGCTGTGGCATTTGGGTGCATTCGTTGTGTAGTGCAGCGGATTCACCAGAGGCATTCCTATGTGACAAGTGCATTAAGGGCTAATATGACTGTCCCACATAGTAGATTAAGATTTTTTATCATGTAATATCATAAAATAATATCATTTAATATCTTAGATTCTAAAATATATTTTTCCATTACTCTTCAAATGCAATTAATACACGCAAAGTCTGATTGTTAAGACTGACATTTATTCAACTTATGTTCCTAATATTGTTATAGTATTTCTTATAAATAAAGAGAATTGAGTGTTTTATAACAAAACTGTTTATTATTTATTACATCCTCTAAAATAGGGAGTCAAATAGCTATTCAATATAACATTTTGATATAAAACATTTTATCCATATAAAATACATGGCCAAATACTCTACTGTCATTACCCCAAGGGTCGGGCAATACCGGTAGATGTAATAGACATAGTTGTTATTTTTTTATATTTTGTATTTAAGTGTTAGACATGTAAAATATTTATGGTGTAAACTAGACATTCGAATCTATAAAGGAAGATATAAATAATATGTTTGCATTCGTTGAATGGCATTTTGTGAGGGGAATTGCTTAACTTACCGGCATTCCCCCATTCTCCCCTATACCAAAACAATTTGCGTCAATGGGGTTTCTACCCTTGTAGCCTTTATAGAAAATGAATGAAACTTGCGTTACATCATTAATGATTACATAATATTAACTTTTAAAAATATACAATTGCAGGGAGTCAAAACAGTAACTCAATTATAGTCATACATAAAGAGAGTGATTTAAATTTCACTATCGATTAGGCTTTGACACTTTCATAAAATTTAAAATCTAAAGGAACAAAGATTTCCTTGAATACAGACTTTAAAAAAGGGTATCAAAATGTGCTGAGGCAATGGTTAAAAGTGAAAGTTTATAACTGAAACTTGAGTACAGATCAATACGTAAAACAAAAAAAAAGTTCCCAATAAAAAATGACACATTGATTTAAATTTATTAAACTTGATCGTAAATCATACTTTTGTTCATTCAGTATAGGGTCAGTTGATAATCGCAAAAATCTCGTATGAGGCCTGTTTTTAACATTTCATAGCCTCTGGAATAATTGATTTTCAATGTACGTCCTTCCGAAATTGTCTTACTAAATATCTCGGTTTTAATTCTGCATACAATGGTACCAACCCCCAAATATCTACGAGGACAATTAAAGTTATTGTAAAAAATGTGATTTAAAACACTGTCCTACAAAGAAAATGTGATATTCTTATATATATATATATGAGATCCATCAGAACCTAGTCACCGTCACGAGCGTAGCGAGTTAGGGTCTCAACAATATTAAAGCTTTGAAGCCTGCTAAGACTGAGGCACTCACAAGAGCGAAGCGAGTGGACACTCTTAATAAATACGACATGAAGAAAGTAGTGATAAACACATAGGTTCATAAAACCTGTGCGACAACTGTCTACACAAATTTACCCTGTTGGGTGAGACCCCTTAAATACAATTTAACACTTTCTACAAGGCCCAGGATACCAACTTTGGACATTACATTTTATTAAACATTATACGAAAGGGGTGGGTAAGTACCATGATGGCTTCCATCAAATTATTCCTTAATTTAGTGCATTGTTGAAGGAAAATTAATATTATAATGGTTCGTAAATTTAACGTGAACTATATTTATTTTATCGTTTCTGAAACTGGACTCTCTGTTGTCTCCATTGAATATTGATAAGATTCTTTGCTCGTCGTTGATAATATAGGAATTTCATTAAACAGGCTATTTTTTCTGTCCCGCGAGTTATATTTAAGAAAAAATAATAATAACAATAACTTCAAATGTTAATATTAATGGATAATGATGGATTGTTTATACTATAAATATTTTTTATTCCAACATGAGTGAAATAAACTAATGCATGACGTTTTGACAGCATGTAAAACAAGTAAAACTTATCTAAGATTTATTTACTTAAGACTTTGGCTTGCATTGGGTTATCTCTTACCCTCAGAGCCTCACTTAAAGGCTTGGCAATCCCGAGATGGATATAAACCTTTTTTCCATTTAGGCGTTTATTAAATGCTCTCTTTGATCTTTCTTAACTGGTCTGTCCTGAGAAAATCAAGTTATTTTACGACAATGTCGCTTTTAGAGTATTTGAAATTTAAGGAACTTCATTTTATCTTCTTTCCTTCTTCTTCTTTTTTTCATAAGGTGATAATGACCGAGAGAATTTTCGTTTTCAAACAAAATCCAACAAGGCCTGAAAAACCAACTTGTTCATTACATATAGAGGATGTACTTTTATTAGCCTACATCTTATAATGAGATTGGATAAGTACTATAATGACACAAATCAACTTGTTTCTTTCATCTATGGTTTGACAGCGTTTATCTATATTTGATAACTTTATTTTGTTTTCTTAGAGTTATATTTAGATCAACACCTTTACAAGCAATAAAATTTATAGAAATGTATTACTGTAACTGCATTTTTGTGGTATTCGATTATTCATTTAAATTTTAAAAAGAATATGTTCAGAACAGATATTTTCGTAGATTTCAAGTAATGAGTTTTTTTTGGAGCTACAGTTGAAATTTGGTTAACAGAATATATAAATTTTATACGTCATATAAATGCCAGATATACACAATAACTCAATAATATAATTTTGAACAATATAAATATCATTTTCAATTAATCAAAACAATAAATAAAGTCACACGATTCGTCGAAACAGTTTCCATTTACAAAATTTACCACCTACTTCACGGAAGACAGATTGGTAAAAACTTGTTTTAGGTTCAACGTAATTCAAAATGAATATTTTCCATGAAAATTCAACATTAAATATTTAACACATCGTAATTTTTTTTTATATTTATAATAGGAATATATTTTAAACCAATAAAACTATGCATTAGTTCGATTCATAAAGATTAGACCAACGTTTCCCAATAATCAAATCGACGTAAAAGTTTTCTATTTAATATTTATCTGCAATGAAATAAAAACCAATTAAAACTGAACCACAATAAATTGTAGCTCGACAAATAAAATATTCACCAAGGTCATCCACAATCCCTCCTTAACTCTCACCCGCGAGCAGTCATTCCTAAGTTAATTTAACATGAAAGCGTACAGAAGCTGTTTCTAAAGAATTCTTTCTTTTGTTTATTACAAAATTTGAACAAAAAAATATTAAATCATATGAATATCATTAAAATCAAGCGTCGCATTATTTCCACTTGGCAAAGTCAAAAGCAATGAAATATACGTCGTCCGATGGAAGATGAAATTGTGTTTGTTCAGGACTCGTAGAGGTTAGGTTTTTATGTTCATTCCAGTTTTAAAAACACTTCAAATTCTTTATCGATGAGTCAAAGGATAGGGTGACGGTAGTTTACCTAAATTTTTGGATACTTTTTTTTTTTTTACATTCGCATATATATAAGACATTTTTCTACACTTTTTTCAGTGAATTCACATCATTTTTACTTTTTTTTCCATTTTTGTAATGAACACATAAAAAAGGAATTACCAACCTGTTGTTATTAGAAAACAACAATTATTTTCAAATATAAAAATACTAAGAAAAATTTTAAAAAAACAGTCCTCAACTCTTAAACTCTCCCCAAATTTCAAGGTTAAAAAACGGTAATCTTATGGCTTAAGTGTTTACTGTTTTGTCTATGGACTTCAAAAAACTTAGTAATCATGTTTCTTTGTTATAGGGTTAAGTGGAGCAGAAGGTCTAACATATAAAAAACACTTGCATAGTGACTGAAGGAGAGGTACTATAGCAAGAGAATTATCTGATACTTTTATTTTCACCTTCACTAATTTGTTAACAAATCATTACTCTACCCATTTTTCAGTGTCTTCAAGTGGTTTAATCTACTTTCTTTTCCAACTTTGCTATGAACATATAATAAATGGTTGGTATTTAACAACTACAATTTTCAAATATTGTAAAAATAGGAAAAAATTAAAAACAAAACTGTTCTTAACTCTTCACCTCTTTACAAATTTCGAAGTTACAAAGGTATAATTTTATGACTTAAGAGTTTATTGATTGATTTACAGATTTTAAAAAAAATCTAAGTAATCGTTTATGGTTAAGTGGAACAGATAACCTAACATAAATAAAACACTTGCATAATAACTGAAGGGGATGTACTATAGCAAGAAAATTATCTTCTACTTTTATTTTCACCTTCACTAATTTGTTAATATTCATTATTCTACTCATTTTTAATCTCTTCAAGTGGTTAATCTACTTTATTTTTCAACTTTGCAATGAACACATAAATGATCAAATTACCATCTTGTTACGGTTTAAAAGTTTAAACACAAAGACTTTATTTTTTATAATTTTCAAAATTGTGGTCGTTTAACGTCTAATATCTCGAAACCCGTTAATTTTTTAAAAATCTACAAGAGACAAAAATGTTTCTTTTATAACGACAAATAAAACCTTTTTTATCTTTTATGAAGATTAAAGGATATCCGAGTAATTGAAAAAAAAAAATTGAACACACTTCTTTACTAGTTGTAAACAAAACTCAAGATTATCTTAGAACCAAATATTTTGAAAAACAATAATTTCTCAAACATTTTCATTTATTTGGATATGTAGGATTCAAATCCTGTATAGCGCGCTAAAGTTTTAAGTGACACCCTATATTTTGTTGTTAACAAAAAAATTAAAAAAGAAAATATTTTTTCTGGGTTAAATTTAAAAACCTTTTTTAAAAAAGAGAATTTCATTCTTTACGTTGTGTAACGTTTTCAACTAAATTAATATAAGTGTGGAAAAAACAAATTTCAAGAGATCATCAACAGCGATTAATGGTCAATAAATCATTCGAGGAGGCTTCAAATACAAAATGCAGTTAATTATTATTTTATTTATTACGTCACCATAATTTATTCAACAACGAAGGTGTGTTTAAAATAATTTCGTGTAGGATACGTGTAATTGTCAATACGCTAAATCATATTGCGGACATGTCTTAATTTAAATATAAATTTATTTCCCATATGTAGTATGAATGAGTGCTATAATAAGTGTGTATATATATTCTGAACAGGACTTCTTATCTATCTCATCACTGACGCTTGGTAAATTGAAACAAGTGTTGGTCGCTTACGTCAACAAGGCCCTTCTCTTGCAAGGTGGTGCAGCAACATTACTAAAATTACTTTAATTACATGTATTGAAACTTTCATGGAACAATTTGAAACACTTCAAATTAGTCGATATTTTAGGATTACAAGATGTAATTTGGCGTGACTGCAATTTTTTACAAATAAGTTGATCGAAATTTTGTATGGGTGTAATGTTATGTTTAAATTAACGACATATAGAGTAGTTGATTTTAAAATGTTGTTTAACTAGACATGGGAACTTAAATGTATATATACTTAGATATATATTTGGGTGTAAAAATTTCCTTGGGGGGGGGGGGGGGTTAAGTAACATTTAACCTAGAAGAAACTAAATTCTCAACTAAAAAATTGAGTTTTGGGTACAACTCAAATCGTTCAAACGTAAACCAACATCGATTGACACCTTTTTGAAAACTTACTGTTTAGTAAAAAAAGAACTGCGCAAAATAGATATTACTATTTGATTTAATTTTAAATGGTGGGTGATAAAATATTCAAAAATAACTTCATTATAAACTCAAAAATAATAAGACAAAATATGCTGGAATTTTCTTTTGATGTAGATACTGTTATTGGCAGTGCTCAAAACTTGGAATTTTCATCTTTTCTTTGTTAGTAATTCTTATTTTCTTTTTATTTAAATGCGAAAAACCTCTCGTTTATAATTAGTATCAGGATCGGAAAAAGTTAGTCAAGATAAACCAGATAGGGAAGATGAAATAGAGGAACTTAACTGAAAACTAGATGAAAAAGTTTTCATCCAGTTCGGGTCCCTTGGGATGTCATACTGTACTCACAGAAGGAAGGCATAAAAGGTTAGGTTAGGTTAGGTTAGGAATGAAAATTTTTTGGCGCATATGAGATAAATACATCTCTGATCTAAAAACTAAATTTATGGGGGTAATTAAAAATGTTAAAATATAATCATCAATCAAGTGATACCTCTTTTAAAAGGTATTGTTTAGTAAAAAACAACTGCGCAGAATAGACACTAAAGTAAGCCCTTCAGGGATAAAAGATTGAAAATTTAGAAATGCTTTTTCTGATGTGAACAAAAATATATTTTGTCATATGAGATAAATTCATTTCACATGTAAAAAGTAAATTTATGGGGCCAACTTAAAATGTTAAAATGTAAACCTCCATCGAGTGACACCTCTTTTTAAAGGTAAAACAGTAAAACAGATGTGGCTACTTGTTCTAATCTGAAATGCCGGCCGAACGAATATTCAAAAAGGTGAAGTTTCTGTACTCTAGGTATATGGTAATTCTTTGCAAGAAAATTACCAATTCCTGCAAACATTTGAAATAGAAAGTTTAAAGATATCTATTTAAATATAAAATTTGTTTGAATGTTTATAGTTAGGTATCTGAATTAGTTATAGTACAACGACATTTATTTTAAAGAAGGATACCGTTTAAAAACTTCTAGATCTCGGTGAAGTCTGATTATTTTTACAGTTCTTCAAGAAATGTCCAGTTTAGCGATTTATCGAAATCAATATAAAAATTTTAAATTGCTCATGATCATCCAAATTCAAATTATATCATTACCGGTAGTATGACGTATAAAATCAGGTGTGCCACATATCAAGGATTGAACTCCTAAAACGTTTTTCAAATTAGTTATTCTGTAAGGAAAAAAAGAGGATATTTTCAGAATTTGTCATTTTAAATGTATGGAGAATTCTATTTAGTTATTATATTAGGAATTATTGTACATTGGAAATTTATTTGGAAAAAGAGTACTAAATTTAAAGTATGGATGGCGACTGAGTAGTCTCAACTCCTGCACAAAATTATCATTTGGTAAAAATAAGCATTCTTAAGAAACAATTGTCCAAAATGGCCATCCAAATTATTAATTTTTATTGCTGAATGCATGACGTACAGTCAATTATTTGTGTCGAAATTTAAAGTTATGAGTAAAAGTTTGTTCCAAAAATATTAATTCTTTAATTTGTAAAAATGAGAGATTTGAAAAAATTGTTTTTTTGTAAAATTCTTAGAAATAATTGACGTTAGGTGCTCCGTTTTTGAAAAATAGTAAAGTGACAATATAATTGGAACACGTGTTCCAAATTTGAAACTTCTCAGCTTCAGTTATCCCAAACAAACACTTTTCAATAATAATGTATCGAATAAAAAAAAATTCTTACATAATACTTACTTTTTATAATCTGGATAACAATTATAACAAACCGAAGAAAGGTAGCATTGACTTGGAACTGACGGGCACGGCGTGGTATATAATTCAATGGAGGCGATGGAAGAGCAAGCTACTGTATTCCAAGAGGTCCTCCAGACTCAAGACATTGCTTTGATTCATGCCGCCACTTGCCTCTTTCAAACACGATATTTATATATCGTTCATTAGAAGATCAAATTTGATTAAAACTTAGACGAATTTACAATTATCAATAGAAAAATTATTCCTTTAGAAGTCTATTAACGCGAATCTATTCACTGGAATGAAAATAGGTTAGGTTAGGTTAAGTTTGGTTAGGTTAGGTTAGGTTAGGTTAGGTTAGGTTATGTTAGGTTAGGTTAGGTTAGGTTAGGTTAGGTTAGGTTAGGTTAGGTTAGGTTAGGTTAAGTTAGGTTAGGTTAGGTTAGGTTAGGTAAGGTTAGGTTAGGTTAGGTTAGGTTAGGTTAGGTTAGGTTAGGTTAGGTTAGGTTAGGTTATGTTAGGTTAGGTTAGGTTAGGTTAGGTTAGGTTAGGTTAGGTTAGGTTAGGTTAGGTTAAGTTAGGTTAGGTTAGGTTAGGTTAGGTTAGGTAAGGTTAGGTTAGGTTAGGTTAGGTTAGGTTAAGTTAGGTTAGGTTAGGTTAGGTTAGGTTAGGTTAGGTTAGGTTAGGTTAGGTTAGGTTATGTTAGGTTAGGTTAGGTTAGGTTAGGTTAGGTTAGGTTAGGTTAGGTTAGGTTAGGTAAGGTTAGGTTAGGTTAGGTTAGGTTAGGTTAGGTTAAGTTAGGTTAGGTTAAGTTTGGTTAGGTTAGGTTAGGTTAGGTTAGGTTAGGTTATGTTAGGTTAGGTTAGGTTAGGTTAGGTTAGGTTAGGTTAGGTTAGGTTAGGTTAGGTGAAGTTAGGATAAGTTTTGTTAAGAGAGGTTACTTAAGGTTAGGTTAAGTTAGGTAAGGTTAGGTTAGGTTAAGGTTAGGTATGATGAAGGATCTGCTTGTATGATGAGGTTGGGTATATTTACCATGATGGTGGTTATCAACTGGTTTTTTATCCTTATACGTTTTTCCAGTACATTTATAAGTTCATAGAATAAATGTTTTCTATGGTTGTAAAAATATTCAAATCTTAACTCGTTTGGGCATCAAGACTTATTTTCATTTTAAATAGTCGTATAGAATATTACAAAATAATACAAATTAAATTAGTATCCATCTCTTCACAAATCCTGTTTACACGTTATTGGTTTTACAAACTGCTAATATCCACATACCGTTACTGGATTAAGTCATTAATTTTTAATTAAATAAGTAAACGATGCCAAAACATTGCACATTTTTCATTTTTACATCCCCAAAACCAGAACTAAAACGAGATAATCCACTTCGGTAGATGTTAATAAAAAAATGAATTATGAATGTTGTCTTTTAAAAATTGTTTTTTATATTTCAATTAATTAAGCCCTAAACACATCCTCAGCATAAGTAGTGCTGCTTTATATCGAGCTATCAATAACGGTGGTATTTTTATTCCCTGATTATTTATGAACCGTAATATTCATTACATGTTAATTTGTAAACGGATTTGGATCATTAATCTTCACATTTCGCTAAAATTTAAACGAAGCGAAAAAGTCAAATTTGAAAATTACTTCTTTCATAACTGCCTTATCGATTTTTAAATTTTTATTTACGAATTTTTCGAAAAGATGGTGACCAATACGTTTTTATCGGTCTTTAGAGACCAAAAAGTTGGAAGTTTTTGTATCAAAATCGTTAGTAAAAGTTGTAATATTGTGTTTTTTCTTATGGAAGATACTCACAAATATTGAGTTATCGAGAAAATCTAGGTAACGCGATATTGTAAACTATTTGATCATTCACAGTCGATAGATAGTCATATTTTTTTTTAAAGCTACGAGAAACTCAATGGTTTTTCTCTATAAAACCTAAAAAAAAAGATAAAAAACACTTCATAAGGTGCGGTTAGGTCAGGTTAGGTAATATACCATCAAAACTCAATTCTACTTACGTTTGAAAACAAACTAACCTAAAAACTTTCGTTGAAATGCATTCCCCCCCTCATCCAATAGTGAGTTTCGGTACCGAAACGTGTGTGTGTGTGTGTGTGTGTGTATGTGTGTGTGTGTGTGTGTGTGTGTGTGTGTGTGTGTGTGTGTGTGTGTGAGTGTGTGTGGGGGTGAGTGTGTGTGAGTGTGTGTGTGTGTGTGTGTGTGTGTGTGTGTGTGTGTGTGTGTTTGTTTGTGTGCGTGCATCGATACATAGCTACAATTATTACCTCCGCTATGTTAATAGAGTTAAACAAACGCTACTGAAATATATTCCACGTAAAATCTGCCCAACTATTATTATGCAAATAAGCTTTGAATTCCTGAGCTATCACTGAACAGGTTAAAGCTATGCGGGGTTGTCTGCTCTATTGTTGTTAAATAATATCAAATCACAAAATGTTGTCCGCTTGAAGAAATAGGTCAGTTTTGATTAGTCCCTAGACTCACACACCTACACCGTACCGCCCTGAGCAACCAACACAGGTGCCTGACTACCTGCATGCGACCCAGGAGGCCGATGCGATGGTTAGAGAAGAAATTATTTTAATCTATTTATGTTTACAAGGCCTTCTAGATGGTTGAGAAATCTTTGAATCGCGTGATACAGGTAGCTGCGACTGAAGTACTCATTTTAATTTAGAAAAATAAACGTTTCAATTCACGCAATGTTAAGAAGAAGTAAACATCTTGGATAATTCCATGTTGGAGGTTAACATTGAAACTCATTTGCCTACGGTGTTTTGATCTTATAATGCGATGGCAAAATATTACAACAAAGAGGTTCACGAACATTATACAAAAACATCTCTGGAAAATGTCGATTAATGAAAGACGAACTTGGTAAGAATACCTGAAACTTTCTTAAAAGTATTTGGAGAAGTACACTATTTAAAGAAAATGAAAAATGTGTTACCATATTCAGTATTCGCATTGTCAAATCTTTAATAATAAATTACGAAAAAATATTCCACTAACATTCTAATATCAATTAAAAACCAAATACTAACATGAATGTTTATTTATACAGGAAAAGGAAGACATTATTTTTTCCGTGTTTTTTATTTTAATAAATATAGAAGAGTCTTTTTTGTCAACTTCTGTTGTTTTAAATTTTTAAGAAGTGTTTGTACAGAATGAGTGATGGCTATTTTATTCGATAAATGCAAATGGTACAAAAAAATATTAAAGTTTAACCACAGGATTTTTTGAGTTAAAACTAGAGGTATTACAACATTTTCATATCATTTGCAATTTTTTCCAATATGGTGGTTATCGTTAAATTTTCTTATCGTGATTTTTGAATAGAACAAATTATTTTATGACTTTTTTATTCTTTGATATTTTTCGATATATTTAAGCGTTTAGCAGCTTTAAGTGCTCAAAGTTATGAAAAAACAACGTTTATTGAAGTCTATTTTCCGCACCTAAAACAGCTGAACCAAATTCAAAATTGAAACATGGTTAGACTTTAATACATAAAAAAATAATTAAATTTTGAAAACAATTTTTTTTTCTCACGAACCAGGACTAAATAATTTTAACATTTAAAAATTTTAATTTTTTTCTAAATAGAAATAATGAGGGCAATAAACTTTATAAATATCAGGTAGTTAATTTATTTTCTATATTCCGTAAAAAATGTTGTTATGAATTTTAAAATACAAAGCAGTTTCGGAAAATTCTGTTGTTATTTTTATCTTGTGAATAAGATATTATAGCCGAAACAAATGTCTTAATAGTGCCTTAATAATACAATTTGTCCTTAATTACATTTGGTAATAAAAAAGAGCAGAAAATTATGATTTTTGTTTTTTATCAATAATTCTGTTATTACTCAGTCCACAGAACAAATAAGAATAACAGTAGTGTTATTGCATCTTTTAGCCAGCTCTAAGTTTAAGTTTCACATGAATTTTACTTCGAAAATAAGAAAAATCATCTCTGGAAAGTCACAAACTACAAAAAAACACTTTGAGAGGGTAATATTTAACAATGTTTACTGTATATTTTTAACAAAAATTTGTAAATACCAACGTAATTACTTAAACAACAACTTCAACACCTTAAAATTTTTATGTTAAAAATCAACAAAATCAAACCGGTAGTTTTTAAGAAGGGGAAATAAAAAATGGCTGGGAGATCTGAATAAAGCAGCTTCTCTTTGTTCCGCCCAAAATTCTTGACTTACACCCTGTGGAGAGTTTTTTGTGGGTTTGAAAAACTCTAGATTCTTGTTTTCTCCGTTATTCCTTCAAAAATTATCACACCGTTTCTCAACTTTTTGAAAATTCTATATAGTAATATGTAATTTGATTACTTTGTATAAACACGTAATGTTAAAATAAGATATTACATCCATTTTACAATAAAAGACATTATTTACATGTACATTCAGACCTTGTAATGAGTCATAAAAGGATGTGTTTTTCACAAAAGAGAATATTTCCTCAAATTTGTCTCTACAGGTTTTTATAAAATTTTCTTAAAATTTATTCCCTAAGAATTGAATTATTGATGTCTCCATTAAACATTTTGTCCGGGACTTATCGGTCCTAGAATTAAAGAGAACTAGAGTTCCTGTCTTAGAAATTTGGGGGATGAAAATCTAGTTGCCCAATTATCCCTCTGTTATGTGATTTTTCTACTCAAATTTGCAGGAAAACGAGAAGAAAGGATAGGATATGGTAACTGTTTCCTTATTCCGGAGCATATTTTTCTTAGTCGACACGTCGCCTTCAGTAAGACGCCTTGCGATGTTTGGCATGATCATTAAAATGTATAACTAACGGACTCATATCTACTCCAAGCCTCCCCGTAGATACAGGGAAACAGGGAAAGCCTCCCCCTGGAGAAAAATACAGGGAAACAATCTCTTCCTCTTTCGAAATCCGTATAAAAGAGGTACACTTTATCAAAACAGCGCTAATAGTCTCTCCATTTATATAGTTTACAAACTATTTACTTTCTCCTTTAAGGACAGAGCCTCTGAAATCACTATAATTGGAAGAGCTGGACTACTCATATGTCACCAATATCCCAACAATCAAGAGTGGGAGAGTTGGCCGAGACGTAAATTTACTTTTCTCTTAAATAACAGCTCTTCTGTAATCTCTCTGCAAGAGCTGGACTAATATTCTACACAATGGCCCCATGAGATAAAACCATGATTGATTAGTGTATTAGGTTGGCGACGGAGCACATTTACTTTACTTCACACCTCAACCACATCCGTGTGCCTCTTTCCAACATTTCTAAACGAAACAATGGAAACTGAAATCTGCCCAAATGTCCAAGCTTGAACCCGTATCTACAAGAGAGATCACCACCAAACATCCCAACAGTCAATACTGAGAGTTGGCTAGTACATGTGATTACTTTCCTCTTCAAATTTGAAATTTATAAGATAGATGTTACTATTATAGATAACAAAACACAAAGTCTTCTTGAAAGGTTGTTTGGTTAGTATTTATTTTATTTTAATGTGCAATATTTTGTAACGCTTACTAAAAAAAGGAGCAAAGTAAAAAGGAAAGCAGCGGCAATAAATATTTTATTACCAGTTGATTATTTTCGAACGGAATGCAGAACATTTCCAAAATGAAAGCAAGAATAAGTTAAACTATTTAATGTCTAAAGTAGTTATTTTCTCAACACCTGTCTGTTTTGAACGGTTTAATTTATGACCCATTAATTAACTGCGTGTGCCACAGTGAGAGAATCCAATAGACTGTATTTATATTGGAGATAATGACTGTAAGGCAGTAAGCTTCCGTATTTTTTCAGTTTGACTGATTAGTTTATGATAATTTAGTTCTTGTATACAGTTGTTTGTAATCTACTTTAGTAAAAGTTTCGCTCTATCAGAATGCAGAATGTAGACAAATACTAGTTCAGTCAACGTTCTAGCAAAGTGTATAATTATTTGGTTATATATTACGCAGGCAGTTTTTAGGCCTGAAGCTTCCATTTGACAGACGTTTGATAAATTTTAAAAATGTATCATCACTCATTTCAAAAATATCTCTTATGTTCATCTACAAATTTAGTTATCAATAGTAAAACATATTTGCCCCTCGGGGGGGGGGGGGTTTATTATAATGAGTCGCGGTGTGGTAATCCCGAAGTACTCAATCTGGATCTACACCATTCTTTATCTACTCTTGGTTTAATTCCTTCCTTTCATATTTCCTATCAGGTCTCTCTTTACCAACTTTTATTCTGTTACCAGAAACAATTTTCTTTTAGCCGATTCTTATTTCCTATTTTTTATATGTAAAAAAATATAAATACGATCTTACTTTCTCAACTTAAGTAACAATATTAAAATTTCCCCTTCACGAAAAACATACGTTTTACAGAAAAATTGTAAGACAAAAATAGTTTATTTTAAAGTTTTTACTTTTATAATTCTTTTTTTAATGCAACGAAATAATTTATTAAACAAATCTGAAACATTTCTTTACGTGTTTAAAATAAATCTGTTTCACTTGTGATTTAGCCTTAAAACTGATATTTTTTTACAAACAAACTATTCAGACGATATTCAAGTCTTAAATATTTTGAAAAATTAAGCCGGATTTAACAGTTTCACGGACAAAATTTGTTTAACTTTTTACCATAAATAACTATATGTTAAAACTACATGGATTGGCATTAAACAAACTAAGTTCACCTTAAAATTATTCTGAAAGACTCGTCCTGTACAACAGGTTACGCTCTCATAACGTGTACAGTCATATTCCCCCCTTCGAAAAAAATATTTATTGTTTTATAAAATATTTAAGATGTTTTTGTGCTAACTTAAATTACACAATTTATATAATACATTAAAATATAAGTTGCCTCTCATTTTCCTACAAATTATCAGAAGAAATTTTCCCCTTTTCCGACAATAACAGTTTAGTAAATTACACATTTTACAATTTTAAATTTATTTTATTTTTATTATGTTGTTATATGTTTTTACTCTGTGAGTATGTACGAGCAAAATGTTTTTATAATTCTTTAATGTTTTACAAAATGTTTTACCATAGAAAAATATGTTTTTTTCCCAAAACTATTTAGTATATTTAGCCTTCACTTTTACAAAAATCATTGAACCGATCTCACAAACAGATGCCCATCCCAAACCGATATTTAGCGCCACGCGGCACCTTAGACGCCAATAAATCTACAATAAACAATACATAACACCTTTGAAAGCATAATACATCAAAGACTTATCGTTTTCACAACAGAACTTAACTACAATCTATGAAATCGTTTTGTTGATTTGCATTTCCCCGGCCGCCAACTGTTAGCTGTGATGTATGAGGAACGATGTGTAATGATAGTATCTGCTTGGTGTTAACACCTCTAGAGCAAATTACAGACGCGTGATCAATTCACCTGTTCCTAGATGCGTCCTCAGCTGCGCTGATATTTAGTATTTATTGTTTTGATGCTTTAGATAGGGAATAGCTTCGAGGCAGGAATTTGGAGATTTCAACGCGTGGGTAGAAAATGAGACTATATGTCAAATGATAATACTTTATAATGTTTGGTAATTTTTAACGTTTCTTCTTATTTTGATTTTGATTTTTATACATACCTTAAAAGTCATCTTATTTTGTATGTTCACATTTTGATGATTTAGAGATTGGTTTTGTACTATTTTTATGGTATAAAGTAACAACAAAAGTGCATTTAAATTTAGGAAGAGAAGATAGGTTAAAATATTACAAAATGGAGAGTTTTTTAACCATTTTTTAAATAAATTTTAACATAAGATGTTGTACTTTTTAGTTCGATGTTTACCAAAGTTACTTTTATAAGCTAAGACTAGATTCTTTATTTAAAGCAAAATTTTACAGATTTTGTTTATACAAATCTGGATTTAAAGATTGTGAAATACAAATAGAATGTTTTTAAAACCATAATTGATTGGTTGTTTACGTTTGAAATGTAAAGGACCGTTTACAGACCAGCCCTGGCATTGCGAACTATGGCCTATTGTGCAACTGAAGGCTCCTCATTCTAGCTTAGCAGGTTTGTTCCCCTTACGAGTTTAAATAATCCACTAACTAGCTCTTCCAATGATAGTTCCTCAAGAATTCATAATACGAAAACCAGTCCCCTCGTATTATTTAATCAGGACGTCACAATTGAACTCCTCCCGCACAGTCTACACGCAGTTACGCCCTGATAGGCTCCTATTCTGTGCAAATACAGACCTCAGTGTCCCGTAATTATCCTCAGACTCTGATAATGACTTTGGACCATTATCGTCTTCCCAGGATTACACGAAAGGATGTACTTTTTAACCCTAAAACTCAATAGATTTCCTAACTATCAAAATAATAACGAAACATACTGTTTATATTATTGAGTTCACACGAAAAAACAACTAGACGCAACGTACAAATATATGGCGATTTAGTCCTAACTTACATTTATTGGGGATTCGGATAATCACATTTATTTTTTTAATAAATAATATTTCAGTTTAGTAATATTATTTATCCTAACTAAAATTTACTAATAACACAAGACTAATATATTTACTACTTAATTTGTAATAAGTTACTCCACCTTAAAGTAATGCAGATGATTTTATCTTGAATTTCAATATTTTTAATCAGAGTTTTTCTGCCTCACATATTATTATTGAGAAAGTTGTGGAAATAAAGTTGGAATTTTCTTCAACATAAGTTTAAAAGAAGAAGGTTCTCCGAAGTCCGTGTAATGCATTGATAAATAATAAAATGATGTAACAAATTCGGTATGTGGGTATATTTGACCACATCAGTAGAAAGATTTTCTTTTTATTATATAAAACTCAAAAATTATTAATTTTTCTATGAGAATAAAATACAACATTTTGATTTCTCAAAGTGAGGAATAAATCATTTAAATTATTTTAAATATCCTAAATCATTTTTAGTTTCCTAAAATGTATGTTAAGTAAAACAAAAATAAGTGTTACCATTACTATAAAATGTCAAATAGAAGGTTATTTGACAAATTCTAAAAATATCTTAAACGGTTCGTATTAAACGGCCATATATTTCTAAATTATTTTTACGGTTGGTAAAATTTACAGGCTAATCCACAAATGGAAAATGTCTAAAAAAAACTGATACAACATTTTAGTATTTTTCAAATTATTAGTTTTAATTTTCTACTGTTTAGTTTGGTAAAATATATTGAGTTATAAAACTTACAAAATGTTATTGGAAACTACTTGTCGATTTTTAAAATTCAATTTTAGGTGGGTGATGAAGTCCGGTTGGTCGGTCAAACAAAGCCACAATTAGTTTTTGTATTTAAACTTCTAGTATGATGGAGAAGAGAGCGAAGAAGATGAGAAGAGGAAAGTGAAAACGTCGGAGTAAAACAGAAGCGAAGTAGGGGCTGTTTAGTTAATTCAACTTTGGTACATCTTTCGACGTTTTGAGGGAGGACTAGCAACCGCTTGGTAAGTCGAGATTCAATTTGCAACAGCTAAGCACGCTCTTTTCGGAAGTTTCAAGAGATAACTCGCAATTGCTTTACATGTACTCAGAAGTATTAATAGACTAGTCATTCTCAGAAGTCTTGAGTGACGACTAGCAACGTTTCCATACACCCCTATCAGAAGTCGTGAAAGAGGACTCCCAACCTCTCAGCTTGACCTCTCAAAAAACCTAACCTAACCTAACCTAACCTTACCCAACCCTATCGCTTCACATTTCCCTCTCATATGTCTTGAGATAATACTCGCAACCGCTCTTCATACCCCTCTCAGAAATCTTGTTACTTGGCCCGTACTCTTCCTATAATCCTCTGTCGTTCTAGGAATCACTTAAAGAATTCCCTTCTATCATTCAGACCTGTACAAAAAAGTTACTTACTCTTTGGACAACAAACACTTAATGCCCAGTTTATTTTGTAGTAAGCAACTGTTTAATTTTTCCCTTCTTTAAAATTTGTTGGGATGAATTCAATGAGGGTAAGACGGTTTATCGATTAGTTTTAATTTTTTAACAAGTCCGATAATTATATTTTTGGAAAAATGACGTCTGTTATCTTTTACTTATTTACTTATTGGTTTTGTTGCGTGAACAAGCATAGACAAAATTCACACGGTTTAGAATCTTTAAATTATAAAAGAGACTTTAATTCCTAACCTAAATAGTAACAGTGTCTAGTCTATCACAGAATATTTAATATAATCATTCGTCAAAACGAAATTTAACACCACCTGGCATGGGAGTCTTAAAAAAAATAATTAAATATTTTTTTTACAGAATATATTAATAATGAAACATTATTTAAGAAACATTATGTAAATGGTGACTAGAAAAAAATTTGTTGTTTTAATTTCTATATGTATTAATTTCTAACAACACCGCAAGTATTACATTTAGGAAGTTGTAAATTGTATCAAAACATAATCTATAATTGTTGACAATATGATAAGTACAGATATGCAAAGTGGTTCTGCTAGTTATAAATTATACTTAGTGGGGCTGGTGAAGTATTGGCAAAGTCCACCTCGCGCTCTAGGCTATTCCGCACCACTTTAATGAGATTCAATAAAATGATATATAATTAAATTTACACCTGTTCAACAGAACAAGATTTTCATATGTCAAAGAGTAAGATATTTTTGGGTATATTTAACAGCAGGTTTGTTGTAAATATTAATTAAATGTATTACGTAATAAGACGAAGTTATATTGCCATGCAGTTATTCTCTTACAAAGGATCTTGTTTAAAACAATAATTGATAAACAGAATCACAAAAACATAATAACTGAGTAAAATAAGACGTAAGACACTGTTGGAGGTAAGTTTATTGCTTAAACAGATCCTTAATGTATTTTAAAGTTGCACAACAAAATTATTTGTTAGAGGTTAGAGTAATTTGGTATTAACAATTTCAGTTGCAAAAGTTTTTACATGTTTATAAATATATCTGTTTCTACAACATTTTTTGTCTGGAGGTGCAGGGAGTTCATTTTATTACTTGCACCTGTCCTTAATGACATTTTAAAGTTTCTCACAAAATTTGTATCTATTGGTATAAGGCAATATTTAGTATAAAAATTGAAGTTGCAAAAGTTTTTTATTTGTTTACAAATATCTCTGTTTCTATAACATTTTGTTTTGGAGGTGCAGAGTGTTAATTTTTAGAGACATCTAAAGGTTACTCAAAACATTTTTCCCTATTATCATTCAGGTAAATTAAGTATTAACAGTTCATTGCAAAATGGTGTCTTTTATAAAACATATTTCAGTTTTAAAAACTCCTACAAAAAAATCAGTAATGAACAATATTATTTACTATTGAAATAGAAAGAAAATGAGATTAGTTAAAAATTATTTTGTTTATTTAATAATTTCTTAAACAACCTCAAATTTTCCACATACCTATTTATAAGAATTAATAATAAATATATAAAATAATAATAAATTTTAATAACCTTTTTTTCAGAAAGGTTCTATTTATATAGATCAATAACCGTGCTAAATTTTGAGTAAAAATATTGGCAACATAAGTTAAAAGTGACATTTTTCTAAAATATAATTGAGGCCTTGAAGAATATGCTCAAAGATGGTACAGACTTAAATACTCATTAAAATTGTAGCTTTTTAAAAGTACTTTATTGTGTAAAAGAGTTATGAAAGTAAGTTTTAAAGTGATTAAGTAAAAAAAAATCTTCAAAACCATTTAGGCCCGTTGTGTAACGTAACTCTACGATCGGTTGGTAGAGCAGAGGGATTGGCGAAGTCTATCTTGGCGCAGCCTTGTAGAAAGAAAGATGTTTATAACCTGGATTATTTCAAAAATCAGGAATGAAATTTTCTTTTTTTTAAACAATTATTTTATTATGCAAAAACTAAATAAATTTGAGCCTAATCTATCAATTATTTTAAGAATATAAGCCTACAGCCCTTAATATAATATACTCAAATTTTTAGTAAAATAATCAAACAGTTTATTTTTAAGACCATAAAACAATTTCAATTATTATGGAAAATTTAAAAAAAATATATATTACAAAAATTCACAAATAAAATATTTATCATACTTCATAGCTATATAAAATCTAAAATTTAAACAAAATTTAAGTCTGTAACATCCTTTATCTTATTTTTAAGGCATCAAACATATTTTCAAAGTACTATTTTTAAAATATTTACTCGTAATTTAGCATAGTTGTTAATCTCACAAGGAGCATCTTTTCCTTAAACTTCATAAAACCTCAATAAGCCAATTGATTACAATAGACTTGTGTTAATATTAGGGGTTGTAACAACCTCCTGAATAAACCAATCAGCTTCGATTTCATCTCATTTTCATTGTAATTTAATAATAAACTTTCAAAATGTAGTTTTGTCCAGGACTAAATTTTTATAGAAGCTTTTTTAAAAACAAATATAGGGTTATAATTTTGAATACCAAATTACGCTCAAAACCAAACAAGAATATAATTTGCGTGTAACTTTAAAATGCTTATAAGAATTAATTTATGCTATACTGTTGCAAGTAATGGACTAAAAATGTTTTGTTTTACTCAATTATAAACAATTTTAAATTATTAAAATTATGTCATTAATTTTAACAGTGTAAATATAGGAACAACAAGAACAAATTGAACTTATATCGCATTGTTCCATACAGAGATTACATCTAGGCTCGTGATAATTCGAGCTTTCTTTTCTAATAGTGTTTACTCTCTGGTAACATCTGCTACACTCAAAATGATGCCACAATATGACGGGCAAATATAGGAATCCAGGGATCAACAGCATGACTGATAGAAATTCTATGACTTGGAGTTAATTTACGCACCTGGTGATGTTTTAAACTAAGATGTTAATATTTGTCCACTGGATTTGTTCAATAAATGGCGCTGAAAAGAGTGTATAGGTTACATTGTACGTGGCAATAGAAGTGTATACAGGATTGTCCAAACCACTCCAATTTATTATCTATGGTCGCAAGAGATATTCTGAATTGAAAATTATCCCAGACCATAAGAAGGAAGTATTTCTTTCCAAAGCGTTTACAGTGGTAATACCTGATCTCAAGACTAGAGGGAAGCACGCCTTTAACCATGTGCTGAAGTGGTTTACAGACGGTTTTAAAACAATGAACAATTAAAGGTCAACAGATGTTGGATTCCGAAGTGGGATACCCTAGGAGGAACATGTCCTGTCGACGGGGATGCACCCAACCTTGTTTCAGTCAGAAATTACAGAACTAATCTTGTGTGTCAGAGAAGATTTGAAACTTGGGAACAAGGATGAAAATATGCTTATCAGAGAACAATGACAAACTGGATTAAAATTCAGATCAATGTTAGTCAGAAATGTCTTCAGATTTACATCATAATCATAAGGGGACTTTACAATGTTACGATGTTACCCAAGATGATAGGATTAATGAAAATAAATATGCAATGTAGGAGTTGAAGGAAAATTAATTTATTATATTTTTTAATAAAAGGGAAGAACGTGTGCTAAAACCATATAGGAACAATTTCGTTTAAAAGTCCAAATCTTTTAAACGGCCTATCGCCAATATAATAATTTCTTCCTCCAATAAATATACATATTCGTAATC
The DNA here is from genome assembly GCA_963513935.1 of Aphrophora alni. Taxonomy (NCBI): domain Eukaryota; kingdom Metazoa; phylum Arthropoda; class Insecta; order Hemiptera; family Aphrophoridae; genus Aphrophora; species Aphrophora alni. The sequence continues at coordinate 10,197,957 of OY740769.1, read as the reverse complement.
AGAATAACTTCTAGTTTTATTTAATAATCCACACATAATATCCCATAAAAAAAATAATAAATCAATTCGATGGTTTTTGTCTATTAACCACCCGAAGGTTTTTTCCCTTTATATTGCTATATTTTTCCTGTATGTAGGACAATACAAAGAATACAAAATCTAAGTCTAAAATATATAGGATCTATCATCTTGTCTGCGAAGACGGGTTGCGACTTATAGAAAGAAAAGGACATGAGGGTCCTTGGTTTTAACCACGGAGCCTAAAAAAAAACTATTATGACGTCTATATATTTACAACTACTTTAGCTTGTTGTGATTTCTCGATCCATTTGTAAATATCGTGAGGTATGATAGTAAAAATTTGTATTTTGTATTTTATACAAATGATATTTTGTATGTTTATAAGGGAATTCCCGTGTTTTTAATCTTTACATATCAATTGACCCTCAGGAGTTCATTATAATGAGTACATTTTTGACAATCCCGGGGTGTCCTAACTGGATCTACAGCTTTAATCATGTAATCTTTGTTTCCCTCTCTTTCATCTTTACTCTCCTGACCAACTCCGGTTCTCTTCCATTCCTGTTGTTATAAGATTATTCAAAAGCTAGGAAACTTTACTTCATATTCTTCTCATTATGAGACAATGATGACAGAGAGATTTTCCCCTTTAAACAACAATAAGAGGAAAAATCCTTTTCTCTTTATGTGGCTATAACGACTTAAAGGTTTTCACCCTTAAACAACAAGAAAAGAAAAACTCTTTTGCTCTTTATGTGACTAAAACTACCTAGAGATTTTCCCCTTTAAACAACAAGAAAAGAAAACTTTTTTGCTCTTTATGTGGATATAACGACCTAGAGTTTTTCATCCTTAAACAACAAGAAAAGGAAAACTCTTTTCCTCTTTGTGTGGCTATAACGACCTTGAGGTTTTCATCTTTAATCAACAAGAAAGGGAAAACTCTTTTACTTTTTATGTAGCTATAATGACCTAAAGGTTTTCACCTTTAAACAAAAAGGAAAAGAAAAGGAAAACTCTTTTCTTCTTATATAGCTATACCGTCCTAGAGGTTTTCACCTTTTAACAACAAGGAATAGACTTCTCCTCTTTACATAGTGTAATGACCTAGAGCGTTTTCACCTTTGAGCAACAAGAATAGAAAAACTCCACTACTCTTTATGTGGCAATAATGAACGAGAAGATTCAACTTTAAACAACAAGAAAAGGAAATTTCTCCTATCCTTTATGAAGCAATGATGACTGAAAAGTTATTCGCCTTTACACAACAAGAAAAGGAAAACAAAATAAACGTAGATAAAAAAGTAGTAACATTTCAAACGTCGGTTTTGTTCTGCTACTATGCATTCTTATTACAATCATTTCTTAGAACTTTAAAGCCAAACAAACAGAAATACAAAACTTTTAAAACCAAGTACACAGTCTTGCATGTTCGATAATTATTTATGTTTCAATTTAAAGTTCACTAGTAATAGCTGAGCCAGCACGAGCCTGTCTGTATGAAGACGGTAGCTTTGTTTTCCAAGTCATGTCTCTAGATTTGCTATATCATTGCTACGGAACAGGTCAAGATGCCTGACTGCTTCAATCAATGCCGCCTACACTCAGTTACAAAAGTACAATACAATCACTCATGTTTGCGATATTTATTTTATCCTACATAATTTGTTGTCTTACTATCAAACAATTGAGCTTTACAACTTGAAATCAGAACTCTTGATTTTATTAGAGAAGCAAATAAATATGTTATAACTAGTCCAGTGGATTATATTGAACAATAAAGTAGACATAACTTTAAAATTAAAGTTATAATATTATAGAAGAAAAATCTAAGAAATATATTTCCGTTTAATGACTCTGGTACAATCTGGAGAAATAATGGATTTTATGTTCTGTTCGAGGACATTTTATCGTGTTAGCTAAAGCTGTAACGATGGTACGACTACCTCGAAAGGAGAGAATGGAGCGAGCGAAGCGTCTTTCCTTGAGAATTCGGACGGTAAATGAGTTGAACGTCCCTCAGTAATTGGTTTTACTACGTTTACCATTATGCAACAAAGTTTGAGGCGCGGAATTTCAGAAAACGACGTCAACCTGAGACAGTTGTGGTGAGATACACTTCTCACCAAGACTCGACCTCGGTTTGTGGAGCCGAAGATGAAGGTATGTTTGTGGAATATTCTGCTTTAAGTATTTCCTCAGAGGATCACTAACACAGTGATTACGGGCTTGGCAAACCAGAAGTATCTAGCTATATTTACAACTATCTTTTGACCAAATGTTGTTATCTCTCGACCCTGAATTAGAGCATTCGAGAGCAACAAGTGTTTATTACTTTTTTTTACAGGGTAAGATGACTGAAAGGTTTTTCGCATTTAAACTACAGATGAAAATTATTAAATTTAATAATAATCTACACAGTTACCCTTCTTAAAAAGCATTCTATTCTTGGAAAATTACTAGGAAATAGAATATTTATATAATTATCTTTTTTGTTATTTATCGATGTGTTATTTTAGTGCATAAACTTCATGTAAAGTTTAATATTATGAAAATTGCATTAAATTTAACGTTTAAAATATAACATTTCAAACGTATACTGCAACCTTGGTGCATGTCTACGTAATGAGACAATAAATACAAAACAATTTACATTTCTTTGCGAATAAGAGTATTTATGAGAGCATAAATTTGTGGTAATCTAGAGCTAGGCGATTTTATATGCACCGATACTGGCTCGTAGAATATTTAAATGTTTATTTATTTTCAATTAATTGTACTAATTTAATTACGAGTTGTTTGTATATCATGAAATTTGTTTAGACTATATTTTTGTAGAACTGAGGAAGTTGGCTACAAGTTTCCTAATGGTAACTTTTTTTTTTTTTAGCTAAAAGATGCAAAAAAAGTGTGAAAGTGGGGTTTTTTCGATGTGATTTTCACTCAATGATGATTGTTCAAAAATTTCTAGAGCACAATTTCTTTGTGCATTGAATGGTGCTGTTTTGCCCGAGAGACTGAACATTTGAATGGATAAGGGTGTGATCAAAGCTCCGAAATTTTCAGATGAACAGGATCAGATCGTCGTGGAGGAAATTGCTTATCTTCTCTCGTTCTGGGAGCTCTCACATCCCAAATTCAAGGACCAATGAGGAAAGACGACGTTTTAGCGGGAGTTGCCGACAAAGTTATGAAACCAGTTGAATTTGTTGCTTGCTAATATTTTCTCCCCTGTTGTTTATTGTTTTTCTTGTTAACCCACTATTGGCATGCGTACTATCCGAACAAATTTTTAATTAAATTGAAATTTTAAATACTTTTTCTGAGATTTTTATTTTTACTTAATTTGTTCAAAGATTTTTTTTTCTCACAACACAACCTTTCTGGTTAACTTCCAACGTGTAACTGGTGAAGAAAATAAGCTGCCTGGTCGACAACAGGATAGATGCAGTTGATAGGTCGACAATAGGATAGCACAACCTCAACTTTAGTGGAGCAATATCGAGGGCGATTACGCAATAAACGCACCGAGAAAAACTCACCTTAAATCCAGCTAGGCTTGCTCGGAATTACCACTCAATTAAAGAGAAAATAACAACATGTAATTCAGAGGTTCCTATTGAATCAAGTTGATAAACAGTTTGAAATATGTTGGGTCAAAATAAAGTTCCCAATGAGATTCACATCGCTATATCTTTGTCCTAAATTATTAAAGCTGATGAACTTAATCAGCTGTTATTAGTGCGTATTATTAAATTGGTTGTTATGGTAACTATATTTGTATGTGAAACCATGAGAAATTTTTTTAAAATGTTTAAGCACAAAAATGAAACTTTTGAATAAACTAATGAGTAAACAGTCATAAGTGGAAAGAGTGCTTCCGTTTCTTAAATCATCAAAAACGAATAAGTTTCTGTGGAATTAGGAGAAAATACCAATTCCTTTTTAAATATGTAGATAGAAACATTCTTAGCACAATACTCTTTGACAAATATTCTACTACTGTTGACAACATTGACAGCTGATCGCAACTTGTCACATTTGATAGGCTATGAGATAAAATATCCTTGTGGAATCTTCCTAGGAGATGCAACAGCTGTCCAATAAAAATACACAAACGTCAGCTTTGTCAGTTGACACTGGAATTCCTACGCTATTCTCAGCTTACTGTAGGCAGCACAGCATACGTAATTAGTGGTCGAGTAACCACAACTATAACACGTTGGGCATTATTTATTACACCATTCCTCTTGTTTAATAGATTCTGCATTTTTCTTTGTTGATTGCCTTGTGCATACGTTTTATTATTGAGTTTCTGTGAATGTGAGTTTATTTAAAACGTTTAAGATATGGAAATTCAATGCAGGTTTTTAACAAAATTCCAACCTAATTTTTGAAGAGATTTTTTGTTAAAATTAACTGATTAAACGTTAAAAGGTATAATAAATTGTATAACCTAACTAAAAAATTCATATTTAATTAACTAATAAAATTAGACACCTTCCAGTCAATTCGAATATACTAATCTCTACACATCAATTATTTTTACCAAAATTTCAAAGTGGATAAATTACAATATTCAATAAGGTAGGCAGTCTATTATGTCAAATCAGACAATGTATAACTCTTTTATGTCAGGTCAGGACTGGTAAAAGTCTTTCTGAAATTTTTTACTGAGCTTCTTTATCAGTTATGTAGTAGAGTTGAACGGAACGCTAAACTGCTGCGAGGGGCCATGCGAGTGTTGTAGAAGACTCTGGAATAAGACCTCTCTATCTTCACCTCTCCTACCTTTTAATTCGTCCCATATGTACTGAGAGCTAGAGTACAAAAAGTAGCTGATTTGGCTCTTGGACTCCTATTCTCATTTAAATTGTAAAGTATTAAAATAAATTACTAGTAAATTGACAAAAGTCTGATCACGAAATTTTTCTACTTCTAAGATTGTTGATACCTATTGAAATTACAGTTTTTGTTTTCCAATCAGGAAATAAGGAGTTTTATTTTTACACTTTTAGAGTTTAAAATCTATAGAACAAATTTAGGTTATTTTCAGATTTACGCTTTTTTAAACACATTATCTCAACGTGATCCTGTTGGCTTAATATGTTCAAATTATTATTATAATTGGTGACTCAAGAAGTGAAATTATTATTATAATTGGTGACTCAAGAAATGATGATACTAGACCTGAATCGAAACTAGAACGAAGTTTGAAAGTATGTGTTGCAAATCTCAAGAACTGGTATTACAAATAACTCAAAAATATTGATCTGCCGTTGTGTAGGCCTCATGGGTTGTGTTGGAGACGAAAATAGGACTAAAGTAGAAAGTAATTACAGCGTTATATAAAAAACAAGAAGTCCGAATATCTAAATATTTCTTTAGTTTGTTATGAGCATGATACCATATTGATTGTGGTCAAAAACGCTTAAACTGGAGAAAATTTCCATTCGACCTAATATTTCTAAAAATGACTGTTTAATTTAAATCACTCGTAGAATAAATATATTATGTTGTAGATTTAATATTTTATACACGGATACTAAAAAAATTATAACAATTAATAAAAAAAAAAACAAATATAGGCTATATTTCTCAACAAAACTGTCCGATGTAGTATTATTAAAATTAAAATATTTGTTTTTTAAACTGCAAAGATCAAATTAATATAGTTCTTTTTATAGGTTGGAAATTTATATGTTGTCCAATTATATATATATATATATATATATATATATATATATATATATATATATATATATATATATGTGTGTGTGTGTGTGTGTGTGTGTGTGTGTGTGTGTGTGTGTGTGTGTGTGTGTGTTTTCTGTGACAATTATATTTTAAACATCACAAAATTCAACAAGGCATAAAGACATGTACCTATTCAAAAATAAATGAAGGGTAATAAATCGTGCTTTACTAATGGCTTAATATTATTAAAAAACAAAGTAATAGGAACCTCTATTATAAAATTTCACAAATCGTTACAAACATTTTGAAACAAAACACATTTTTTATTTCAAGATATTTTGTATATTTTTCAATTATGGGTGGAATTTTTGAACAGAAATTAATATACAAAATTTCCTTAATATCTTTATATCAAATATAATATTTCTCTTACACTATCTTCATTTCTCAAATCGTAAAATATCTCATCTCAGTCTCACGAAAATTGAACTCTTTCAAGAAAGCTAATTAATACTGACTTGAATTTAAATACAAGTTTCACTACCGGGAGACCACAAAGTGAAGGCTTTGACTAAGTCTACTGAAAGATCTAAATTAAAAAATACGCTTGGACAGTCAGACGTTGTAAACAAACATGAGTAGGAATAATGTAGATATCAACAAGATGACGTTCTGAGGAAAGGATAACGAAATTATCAGGTTTAATCTCTACACCGTGAGAAACTGGAGAGTTCAAGATGACGATTGTCATGACTAGTTTAAGGATTGTTAAGGACTATCAGGATAAAACTGTTATAGCCGTCTAAAATATGAACGATTTCACATAGAAATGTGAAGATGAAATGATGTAATAAGCGGAAATTTGTTCATTAACAACCAAAATATTATCAGTAGAAAACACAAATTTTAAATTTTACCTAGTCATATTCATACAGGGTGTTTCCAAAATATGTGTCCTAACTTTGGGAATAGTTTTAAGGCACCGTAATAAAGAAAAGAGTGTATATAAAAAAAAATTTCAAAAAATAAAGATAACTTTTTTAATTTTGGTACAAACATTTTTAATGCTACGTTTTATCAAGAATTAAAACTTTAATTTCTAAATTGTTAAAATGGCAGCCGTTTGAAATATATTAAACGTTGAATGTGTCTAAAAATATTAATTTTACACAAACAGTAAACGCTTTGAAAATTATTTATAAGGTAAAGTTTTTGTTTTTTATTTACTTGTAAAACGTATGAAAATTTTGTTTTAGACTTAAAAACTTATGATTTTTATAGTTATATTATTTTCCAAAAACATAAAAATGGCCAACAGATACGTTTTCGAACTTACGTTTAAAAGAAATTTGTTAAATTTTGACGCACTGAATCACTTCCCGAAATTAGGACATATTTTCGAAACACTCTGTTTATGAACAGGAGGGAAAACACTGCTCTAATCTGAATTATTGAAAACTGTCAATTATAGTAATGATATTTTAATATCCAATAATTTTACATTGGTAATTTTCTTTAAATTTCTTTGTTGTATACATATGACTAAAACTAAAAGTAGTTCTTAAGTGTTTCAATCGAATTTTGCAATGTTCTGTTGTTTTGTCCACATAGTAGTGGACATCCTATAGAAAATTAGACAAATCGATATTTAATAAAACCCAAAAATATTAATACCTCAGCACCAACTGTTTAAAATCGGTTCACAATTACAAACATCAACTTTCAATTTCTAAATATCACAAAACAACTACATTATTCAAATAATCATTAATGTTTAAATTTATTTGCCAGTGGTAATAAATAAAATATGGAAAAAAAAATCAAAAATAAATACAACGAACTAGGTTAAAATTAGTATTAAAATAATTGTTTAGATAAGAGAAACCATTCATTGGTTTCGTCAAAACAAAAGTTATCATTTCTCTTTTATGATTTTCATTTACGCTCGTTTCAGTTTATAAACATTTAAAAGAAATCGCACGCTTTGGTTTTCATAATACAAAAAGAAATTTATGGCTACATTTGTAGTTAACTACCACATAGTTGTATGAATCTCATAATTTTCCACGTTAGCAATCGACCTTCTTAAGGCCTAATAACTATTTTTCATTTGAAGAGTTTTATTCGTTACTTCAAGATTCGTGACTGCAAGATATTATTGGAAGTGCATTTGCATAAAAGTTTCTAAAAGTTTCCACTCGCTATAGCTATGTCGGTGATTCGTCTTTGATTAAGCTCAAAAATAAATAAATTTTCATTTGAAGGATTATTGCAACCGAGTGTGCACTATTAAATTAAATGGACCTCATATTTTCATATCGACCATCGAAAGACGTCCTAGCTGAATGGATATCACTAATGAAACAATTAATTATAGAGTGACTAAACCTACTGTATTGAGGATGTAGTTTCAACTCTCCTCTCAACTCTCATTATAAGGTGATAAGGCAATTAGGCTAACGTTACTAATTACCGCCCTATAGCCATTATAACAGTAATTTTTAAAATATGTTAAAGACTAACGCTGACCAGAATTTTAATATTTTTTTATAAAGCTTTATCAGAACACCAGTTTACTTTCAAAAAGGGGTTTTCTACAGAATCTGCTATTTGTGAACTAGCCAAGCTTATAATACGTTCGATTGACATGAGTTACATCTGTGGCCTTTTGACTGTCTCGACCATAAAATTCTTTTAAGTAAATTAAGTTATTATGGCATACGTTGAATAGAAAATGACTGGTTTCAGTGTTTTATCTGGCAGTGAAATACAGACTCTTCATACGATCTGTCTTGGGAAATCAATCCACTAGGGATTCTCCAGGGCTGAATATTGGGACCTCTACTGTGTTTAGTCTATGTATATGATTTACCACATAATATAGGTATAACAACAGTTATATTGTTTACTGATGTTTTACCTTCTAACAATTTCTGATTTGGAGAAACCCACGCAACTGTCATTAACAATGGCTGAAGATTAGTTGTCAGGTAACGGTTTAAAATAAACACAAATATAACGTAATCAATTCATTTTCGATCAAAAAGTGTAAAAGTGCTTTACTTTTTTTTCAGAAAATCTTATTGCAAGTACTCTTCAAATAATCTGGGAGTTTTGATGAAAGATTAAACTGGAAATCTCATATCTATTTGCTTTGCCTGCTTTGCCATTAGGGTTGTGCTAAAAAAATTATTTCTTTATAAAACTATCTCAACTATTCCCAGTTGAAACTGGGGACATCAGCTAGTTTATTTACAAAACAAAAATACATATTTGGAAATTTATTGTAAATATTGTTTATTATTATTATACTACCAGTAAATTATAACTGATATTGAGCAAGTATTTATATATAGTTATCAATGTATTGAAATCGTGTTTCTTTGCACAGTAGCCTACATCATAAGAGTTTTAAAACACAAGAATTGACTTAAGTAAATTAACAAATTGAGTTATAAATTTAATTTTTAAAACAAGATAATGATAAACAAACCGCCTTAAGTAACAGCCATTTTGAAATTATTTAATATTTTAATATATTTCTAAATTGGGCACAAAAAAGTCAATTTTTGGAGATGGCAACAAAATACGGTTTGTCTACGTTCCTAGAGAAAGCAAAGTTTCATCTAAAACGTTTGATATGATTTTGAGAAAATCATTATCAGTTTTGGTTTTATAGTGGTTTTAATGGTCTTATAAGTTTGGAGTTATTGAAAATTTGAAGAAATAAATCTTTGAATGATTGTCAAAATATATTCACGCTTCTTTTTATAAAAATTGTTCCGATAGTTTGACTGTACAGACGAACATAACCTTAAAATATAATTATTTTCATCGTTCAGAGACGTCAAAATAAATATTTATGTTTATCACATAACTTTTTCATAAAATAATCCTGTATGGGGTATTTATAAACTAATAATCCCATTATAATATTATTACTAAGAACTTTTTGATAGTGAATGATAAAATGTTCAACTTTTTACATCTTCAAATAGTAGGCCTATTCAAAGTTTGGAGTTATTGAAAATTTGAAGAAATAAATCTTTGAATTATTGTCAAAATATATTCACTCTTCTTTTTATAAAAATCGTTCCGATAGTTTGACTGTACAGACGAACATAACCTTAAAATATAATTATTTTCATCGTTCAGAGACGTCAAAATAAATATTTATGTTTATCACATAACTTTTTCATAAAATAATCCTGTATGGGGTATTTATAAACTAATAATCCCATTATAATATTATTACTAAGAACTTTTTGATAGTGAATGATAAAACGTTCAACTTTTTACATCTTCAAATAGTATTCAAAATTATTCTTAATTTCAACTAAAAACCAAACACTTGAGATATTAAAACAATGTACAGTACATCGTAACTGTTGAATATAAATGAAAAGCATAGCGTAACATTTTCGGCAAATATCAAAGAAACTCGAGTGTCTTATAATCCGATGCAGTAATTGATTTTTGTGAGAGAGTGTACTTTGAAGCCGTCAGCCCGTTTAAGCGCACGTCGACAAGGCTCCCTATTTGAAAAAGAATCACATACGTCAATTGAGATGATTTTCAAACTCAATAGCGTGTTCACTACCCGCGAATAACGATTTTACAGAAACTTAATTTCGTTTTTATCTTATTCAAATTACATATTCCGACAGACAAAAAAAAAGGAAGCCACGACCTGTTCCTTTGACTTTGCCGGAATTCAAAAAATGTTGATGAACCCCGACAATTATGTACGTTTGTTTTCTCTATACAATGTATAGTCTTGGTGAATTTGGGACTTGGTAATGACTTCATTATTTGTGCTTCATTAGGTTGTTATTTTATCCGCGCATATTTATCGCATAACTTTAAGACTAGTATGTGTAGCGAATTGTGAGAGTTAATAAATTTGAAAATATTTATAAAGTATTACATCATTTGATGAAAGAACTCTAGAATAATATTATAGTTTATTTAAATAAAATATTAATGTTGTATATAACAATTAGCTCGCTCGTTTTACGTAATAATGTAATCACAAAATTAACCTAACAAAAATATATTTCTGCTAACGACTATTGATAGCCTACATGGTGGAATTTTATTTTAAATTAAATAAATAAAAACAATATTGTATTTTACACAATATTTATTGAACATTGCACAACTAGATTTCGCCAGTTAAGGTATTCCAATAGAACAGTGAGGAATCCATAACTAACCAAAGTTATGCTGTTAAGTCACAATATTTAAAATACATATGAATTTTATTTTATAAGGCAGCAAACCTCTTGTTCATCATCTCCTTATAGAGATGAAATAAATATTCAATAGCGTCAGAATCGAAAGAAAGCGAACAATAGTTGGTCAAGAGAGGCCTGATACAAAAGATTAAAGTGAAGGATCTAACCTAAAACCACATTAAAAAACGTGTACCTCCAGCTACAGGGTGCGTAAGGATTGCCAAGTCCGTACTCACTAAAGTGAGCCTCTTTCGTAAAGTCCCTTTAGAACTAAAACATTTACAAATTTAATCTCGTTTTAAACAACCAGATAACTTTCAGAACAAAATGTCCGATATTCCATAAAAAAATAATCGCTTTTAATTATTATAATTACTATTAAATGGAAATTTTTACAAAAGACATTAAATGTTGCCGCTAAAGTACAGTTGTACGAAAAATTCCCAAAAAATTAATATCTTGAATTTTTTTTAAAACTTCTCATAATAACAAATAGGAGTTAGTACGTTCAAAACACTAATGTGGGAACCCAAAAATGAAAGGATAGAATCACTGTTTTGTTTATGAAAATCATAATTTATGGAGAACCCAATAATGTTGTATACGAACACTATTTATTAATTGAATATCAAAATTGGGGTGGAGTAACCCATGACAATTCAAAGTAGAATGATAGTGTATGAAATGTAGTCCGGGCTGTGAATCAACTGGGCAAAGCTTGATCAATTTTAAGGATCCCCAATTTGCCAATCTGAAGCAATTTTAAGGATCCCAATTTGGGCCTAATTTGAGGATTCCCTATTCGCCAATCTGGGCCAATTTTGTGGATTCCCTATTCGCCAATTTGGGTCAATTTTAAAGAAACCCTATTTGCCAATCTGGGCCAATTTTAAGTTTCTCTATTTGCCAATCTGGGCCAATTTTAAGGATACCCTCTTCGCCAATCTGGGCCAATTATACGGATCTTTTATTCACCAATCTGGGCCAATTTTAAGGATCCCCAATTCATCTCCTCTTTGGATGCCTGCCTTGAAGATGTGACAAAATTGTGGCTGGCATCTAGAAACAGAGGGAATACGAATGCCTTTTCATTCCTGTAATCTCGTTTAGGCCTATTTTTGAGCTCTAGACCTCAAAGGCACGGCAGAACAGAGAGCAAAGCGAGTGGATCCTCTTTAAGATACATATCAATGACGAGAGTAATATATATCACAAGGTTCAGGAAACCAGTATAAAAACAGCTGTTTTTTAACAAACTTATACTACTAGCTAAAAGACTTTCATCTACCAATACAATTTACCTTTACTTACAAACACCATGAAACCAACTTTAGAGCATTATATTTAGTGGATCTGCTAGTATGATTGAGTTGTGTAAATACCATAATACCCAAATATCCTATAATAAATTTTAAAATTGCGTTTTTGGGTTGGCAGCAACGAATCTGTCTATACGAGCTGATTTTATAAATGGGAAAGTTTTTGTACGGGTTTTTCTACTGAATATCAATCAACTATTCACTTCTTGTATAGAACTTATTATACAATTAAAATTAATTGAAGACCAAAACAGGATCCGTAATACTAAAATAATTTCATGTAAATTAGTTGTGTAGTCTATGATAGGCATCTGTCACGTGACATCCGTCGAGTATTTAGACTGTATTGTTCACATCATAGTCAGGTTGACAGTTAATTGTTCGACCACACAATAGTTGGGCTTTCTGGTATCAATGCCAGTCGTTATACCGGGTGTGGTGGGGCTTAGCATGACAATCATACTGTCTATTGATTTACGTTATTTATGAGTTAAACAATTTCCTATGTTGTGTCACTTGCTATTGTTTTGCGCAACGTAAACATAAGTCATCTCTACGTCACTGTATACTTAATGTGGGAACTTGAGAGAGGAATGTTTTCACACAATTATGTTCACATTTTGGTAATTGTTCTTCAGGTCAAATCACTTAGTACTGTCTCTTTGCTGTTCGGTAAAACTGGACTTATTTTTTTCGGTAGTAGTTAAGTATTGTTGAGACTTGATTATAAATCGAATGATTTTAGGTTATAAATGTTAAAAAAAGTACAATTTCCTTTTTTGTTAAATTTGTTTAACTATTCTTTCTAAGGTTGCAAAATTAAAATAAAATATCAATCAAAAGTTTAATATTAACAAAAATAATAGCCTAAAAAGAAGAACCAAAACAAGAGGGAAGTATTTAACAGAATTTTAAAATCTTTAATGCAATGCCTAGTTGAAAGAAATATATTAATAATAACAAATAAATAAACAAACATATGAAGGAAGCAGTCGACAGGAATAAGTAATCGTGTTTACTAAAATCATAGTCTACTAGAAAGCAAAATATACAATGCTTAATACTAGAAACATAAAGATTCACTAAATAATTTCGGTTTTTCTTTTCCTTGCATGTCTTAAATAGTTTTCTTATTTTCTCCAATCAAAAGGAACACAACCTAACTTTACTTAACCTAGTCTAACCTATATTAAATAAAAAAAGCTCCATAACTGAATACATACATAATTATGTATTTCTAAATAACCGACAAGTGCTCACTTAAATTGGCAATCCCAAGGTTTCTAGCTGAATATACCCATTTGTTCATAAGAGGGAATCCCTAACTTTCGGGGGCCATTTATTTAGACTGTCAGGACCATGGACTGACTAAGAGAACTCCAAAAAGTATACCATCTTTGTCAACCAGGACTCTATTCAGTTACCACTTAACTACAATGGTTTCAGTGTTTTACACGGCTTCGTCTTCCTTTTCATTAGGTCAGTTATATGCTTCTCAAGTCTCCATTTTTGTTTATCCTCCAGTATGTTTATCGTTCTCTTGATTTACATTCTTTCCCAAAGAGCGTCCTAGTGAGTTCTTCTTACCTATATCTTTATATCTTTGCTGTAGGTCCATCTTCCACTCTCCTCTTTAATCTAACGATCTTGCTACATTAGCTTTAGTATCTATCACGTGTTTTCCTTAGCCTGGACCCATATTTTCTCTCTGAATCCACTTGAATCTTGTGGACCTCTCTATTCTAACGATCATGCCACCCCCTTGCATTAAGCGCTTTCCTTAGCCTGGACCACGATCTTCTCACAATCCACCGAGTCTCTCTAGATCCGCTCGAATCTTGTGGATCTCTTTATTCTAACGATCATTCCACCTTAGTATTACATCTCTCTTGAGTCTTTTCTTAACCTGGACCACCCTCTTCTCACAATCCACCGAGTCTCTCTGGATCCGCTCGAATCTTGTGGATCTCTTTATTCTAACGATCATTCCATCTTAGTATTATCATCTCTCTTGAGCCTTTCCTTAACCTGGACCACCCTCTTCTCATAATCCACCAGGTCTCTCTGGATCCATTTGAATCTTGTGGACCTCTCTATTCTAACGATCATGCCACCCCCTAGCATTAAGCGCTTTCCTTAGCCTGGACCACGATCTTCTCACAATCCACCGAGTCTCTCTAGATCCGCTCGAATCTTGTGGATCTCTTTATTCTAACGATCATTCCACCTTAGTATTACATCTCTCTTGAGTCTTTTCTTAACCTGGACCACCCTCTTCTCACAATCCACCGAGTCTCTCTGGATCCGCTCGAATCTTGTGGATCTCTTTATTCTAACGATCATGCCACCCCCTAGCATTAAGTGCTTTCCTTAGCCTGGACCACCCTCTTCTCTCAATCCAACAAGTTTCTCTGGATCCACTTGAATCTTGTGGATCTCTTAATTCTAACGATCATTCCACCTTAGTATTAGCATCTTTCATGAGTCTTTCCTTAACCTGGACCACCCTCTTCTCACAATCCACCAAGTCTCTCTGAATCCACTTGAATCTTGTGGATATTTTTATTCTAACGATCATTCCACCTTAGTATTATCATCTCTCTTGAGCCTTTCCTTAACCTGGAAATCCACCAAGTGTCTCTGGATCCATTTGAATCTTGTGGACTTCTTTATTCTAACGATCATTCCACCTTAGTATTATCATCTCTCTTGACCATTTCCTTAACAGGACCACCCTCTCCTCACAATTCACCGAGT
Organism: Aphrophora alni; assembly: GCA_963513935.1. NCBI lineage: Eukaryota > Metazoa > Arthropoda > Insecta > Hemiptera > Aphrophoridae > Aphrophora > Aphrophora alni. Next base: position 10,182,926 of record OY740769.1, on the reverse strand, counting down.
CTCTTTGGATCTACTTGAATGTTTTACACCTCATTCTTTTCCTCCATTAGTACATCGACTTGTGGTATACTCAAAGATACTCTGCGATAAGAAGATGCAATCTTCAGAGCTGCACAACTTTAGACGGATAACAGTCTTTTGGTGTGGAACATTTTCCATTGTTTCTCCAAATTCTAGTGCTGGGTATAATGTTTATGTGTCAGTTTGGATTATAAAACTTAGATACACTTCAGTAAACAGTGGTTTTACAATCGTTCAAAGTTTCTAAACAAGTATTTGGGAGATCTGTACAGTTAAATGTAGAAAGTATTGATTTCAATTACTGAACAATATTTCATTTACATTTCCAAGCAGAGTTTTCTTTCCCAATAGATCAATTGTCAGATTATTTGCATTTTTAAAAGAATTCAGAAATATCTAACATACAGACCTCCCAGAATGTAGTGAGAACTATTTCATCTATAAGCTTTCTCCAAAAATAAAACTTTTTAAAATAGCCTAATAAACATTTTTATATCTGAATAAATTACAAAACCAAACTGGAACAGATGTGTTCTCACATTTTTTTTCCCATCACTACCTAACGACCTCTTGTTATATTACTCCGAGGCTAAATACGAATCGAGATTGAATGTTTTCGTCCAGTGAAAGGTAACGGAAACAGAACAATAGTAACAAATTAAACGTACACTACACGGATGTTCCTTTAATAATGGCTTGATTTATAGATATAGACATATGCATAATAGTATGCTCTCATTGGTTTATTCAGGAAGTTAGCAATTATCATAATCTGTAGACGGGGTCATAAACTTCCCACTACCGGTATCTTTAACTGTTATTTGTTCTTTTTGGAACGGTAATTGTTGTTAAATTTGAATATTACAGGCTCTGGGCTAAGCAACTCAAGTATGAAATATCCGTTTGCGGATTCATTGCAGAAAGCGGATTTTGTATGACCCAGAAAGAAATTATTTCTTAATATTACCTGAAAAATAATCTAAATACTAATGTCTTTATGTGGTTACAGCTATTTAAACTGTCACTGTCAAAGTTGTAAAACGGTATAAGGTATTTTAATTCCAATACGTTAATGAGATGTTGCCAAAAATTAGATACCATTGGAATGTTTTAGAGTAGAAACATCCTGTAAGAAATAATTTTTAAACAGTGAAGTTTTTTAAAATAAAAAAGAATAAATTTTGACTCTATATGAAAACGTTTAATTTAAAATGTAGATCAGTTTTGATTTAGTTAAGTTAGGTTATGATTTTGAACGATAGACTTCCACGGTCACAAACATCATTATGATCTTGTTCTTCGGAGTTCGACCGCGTCAATATTGTCTGCACGTTGAGTACAGCCAACGTGCAGCTGTACTCAACGTGCAGACAATATTGACGCGGTCAAACCCCGAACAACAAGATCATAATGAAGTTAGGTTATGCCTACTTTTTGGATGCCTACTGACTCCATTTTGGATGAGAAAATGTATATATAAAAGGTCGCAACTTGACCAATAGGTGTATACCAATTTGTTTTATCTTGTTATTAAAGAAAATAAAGTTTTTTTAAATAATTTATAAGGGATAGTTATCCAGCACAAATAGCAACTCCTACTTGAAATCACTTTCAAATTTTCACTGACGTTCCCTGAGTCATCAGATAAGAAATCTGACTCATAAGAAATGATAAAAACAATGTTAAACCGAAATCATACAATGATCACAATAAAAGGTTTTAGTGAAAACGTGGTAGTTTTTATAAACGGTATTATGTGAGTGAACAACCTTTTATCTCTACTTTCAAGAGTTTATAGGGAGACCTTGTAGCCATGACTTAGTACGAATTAACCGGAAAAAATAATCTAACCAACTATTGTATCTGCTAAACTAGGATAAAAATAAAGCGTTTATGGTTCCCATTAGATAAAATGGAATTGAAAAGGAAGGTTGAAATGTAAAATCTCAAAACATTCATAATGAAAAATGTCCGCATAAACTATATTAAAAATGACAGTTCCAAATCTAAAATTAAAAATATCTGAAATGTTTATTTATTACGTAAACTTTAAACTTTGAGATTTTTTTGGATACAAAAGATGATAATTTTATATATTGTTATTTATTTTATTTTTTTAATCCCGAAAGCTGGTTTTACACTTCTGACACCACAACGTGAGCCTTACAAGGTGTTTTCCTTGGTTACTTTCTTCTATTGGCGTTCAAACTTCAAAACATTTTTCTATCATTTTCCTATTTTGATCACACAGTATCCAATCCAAATTATTTTAAACATTTCTAGAATGCTGCTTGTTCATCTACGAAGCTCAAAACATTCCTTTGGATGCATCTTCTCAGTGTAGAGTAAAAAAAAAAATTAAAAAACACATAAAGCTCTCCTGTTGAGGCTTCTACCTAATTCTCAATAAAGTCTATTTACTCCACAAGTACATTCAGGGCCACTTCGATAGCCTCCTCCTTATCCCCAAATTCTCTTTGACCAGGCGTCTACCTTAATTTTACCTGGTTCAGTTTATTAAAGGCTACTTTATCTTTATCGCCATAAAGAGATTGAATACTACTACAAACTAAAAGTTCTTTAAGATTTTGGAGGCTTTTTTATTTCTAAGGACTATAATTATATAGTGTATGTGTCGAAGGCAAAATGTTTACCTTTTTAAAACTAATTTACCCGCAAGGTAAACGTTCACAAAGTGACAAAACACACACATTATAAAACTCACTCAAATCTTCCCGTATATTGCGTAACTTGTCCGACCCTTCACTATTTCTAAGAATCCTTCTCAAGGTACGCGAGTAGAGTTTTGCAGAAATCGTGTGTTGTCACGTGTGTTTAATTACCGACTTGAGGAGAGGATAGCGTGCGTTGAGCCGCCATTGCGAAATACACCGAGCACGTTTAGTTCCACGATTATCTTCAAGTTACAGCTTCGGTAAACTGTTATAAGCCTAAGTTATTTAGGAAAAGCTCGAGGCGGCTGCTCGAGTCACAAATATAATTGTAATGTTCTCGTGTTAGCTTCCTCATTCTTATGAAATAGGAAGTTTTATATGAAACGACTTATTTAAAAAAAAAAAAAAAAAAAAAAAAAAAAGTTTCTGGGTTTCTCAGAACTACTGAACGATTTTAAATAGTTTTTGTTTCAAATATGACGCGTAATCATCAGAGTATTATTCTTACCATACCTTACTGTCGCGGTTTGCCTTGTTCGCCTGCCTTTACTACCACACCAACAGATCATCCCTAACGTTGTCGTCAGCTCGCTAATTCCACCTGTCTCTAAGGACCTCTTCAACACTATTCGGCTTCTTCTCGATAAAATATCAGCATCCTTCTTCCTGGCTAACCTTCGTGTACTTTCTTGGGGCATTTCTTCTTTTATCCGAAAGTTTGTATTTAGGCATCACTCTGGACGCAAAACTAAAGTGAAGGGATAAACATATAATCTCGATAAGGAAATAAAATTCCAATTTTTTAAAAATTATTTACGGAATATCTGGCGATACAAGATTGTAAAGAAAGTTGTAGATTTAAGTCAGTCTAGATTGTAATAAAGTATAATATGTGGGGAGGTTAGGCTACTTATAAAACGTTACTCGATAAGTTAAGGACTTAAGTATTGTTTTAAGCAAAAAAAAAATAGAAAGTTCATTTTCGCTGTATCATGAATTAAATGTATTACCAATCAACCATTTCTTGTATTTAACACCCTAAGTACATTTTATATAAGGAAACAAAGTAATTTTACAACACAAGGAGCATAACCAGACAAATCTTCAAATTACAGAATTTTTTAAAAATCTATTTTTAGTCAGTCCTTGGGTATTTGTGTTTAAAACGATACCAAATGTGTGACAAATTTAAAGAATTAATTGCAAACTACAAGATATTTCTGTGCCGATGTTCGCGGTTGTTTTCCATAAATAATAACTACTTGTATCTGTTAGTTTGAACGTTACAATGTTATTTTTGTTAATAATAATAATTTTTATTTATTCAACTAGTAGTTAGTTGGTTGTTCACAGTAAGGTAGTAGGTTTTGTGTTATTGGTTGTTTTTTTTTATAGGAGAATTATTCTAGGAATGTTCTATTTTTAGATGGTATGGACTACAATTTAAACAGTTGGATTTGGCTTATTTTATATACTGTTTACGTTACTGAACAAAATAAAAATTGCTAAGTCAAAAAGATATAGAAGAAACATTTGCATTGTTAAAATGGAAATAAATTAATATTATTATTATTAAACTTCCTGATTTGACAACCACCAGTATGTTAGTTTCAATTCGTACAATTTACTCGTACAATTATTAATTTAAATATTCATTCTTTTCCTACACGTTTCACAGTTCTAGATTGATTCAAATAATCGAGTTCTTTGTTCTCCGTTATATGAATCTTGCACTTTAATATTACTAATTTCTACACTCTCTGTATTTGGACCCATGTTTTGAAGCCATAGGCCTATACCATTACAAGTCGTAGTATAGTTTTACACTGCTACTGTATAATATCAGTTAATAATAATAACTGATATTATAATAACCGGATAATATCAGTTATCTTGTTATGTTGTCATTTTTAAAGATAGCCTGAAAAACAGAATATTCTATGCAACCAATCATAACATTATTCCCTGTCAATAAGATTCCCAAATATTTCAATTCTTCTAAACTCAGAAAACGAAAAGGACCTTCCAAATTTCTCCTTGTCAACTTAATACCATGTGGTCTTGTCTCTAAGTAAAAACATTTGCTATTACAACTCCTAACAACTGCATTAAGAGAGCTTCCATTTATTGTTAGCTTTATCACATCGTCTACATACGCCATAATCTAACAAAGTCCCATTGTAGTTGGTGTTAATATTTATCTCTTTTTTCGAGCTTCATGGACGACCATCTATCTTGTTTCTGTACAAATTACGCTTCTAAAAAGTGCTGATACGTTTATTTACAACAGAGTTTTACACTAATTACATTATTATTCTATTTGATTTAATATTCGAATGACGTCAATTGTTGTTAAATTGTTCAATACACAGAATTTTTCAAATCTAAAAGAACGGTTTGATTCACAGAAAAAATGATATTTCTGAAATAGAAATAATTTCAATGAAACTCCCAACAATGGAAAAAAATTTAAAAAACTCCTTTAAATATTCCAGAATTACCGACTGTTTTTTTCAAACAACTTTTAACATTTGATCTTTCAAATGCCGGGTATAAAAAATTTATCCACATTGACGTTCTGAAATCAATTGTATCAGTACGTACTATCTACCCCACTGAAAATGAATGAAACATTGTTACGTTAACTTGTGATACTACAAATTTGGTGAAAATGAATTGTAAACCATTGTGAAGATTTCATTACAATATTGTCACACATACGAAAACAATGTAACTGTGTTAAATGGTTTGTATACACGATATTTCAGATCCCTTTGAAACCGCTTTCTTGAATTCTTCCTTAGAACAATAAATGTATAATTTATTTAATACAATTATAAATTACTGAACAAATATGTATCTCAAATGATTAGTTTTTCGTCTGTCCGCCTTTTTATGTTTTGTTGAAAAATTAACATAACTCAAGAACAGATTCAGTTATCGACACCAAATTTAAGAGAAAGTAATGTATTATTTTTTTCAATTTATTTGGAAATATTATAAATTTTAACTTGATTTTTTCAAAATGGTATACATTACAAACTCAAAATCACCGTACTCTACAATAAACATTAATAGCATTTGCCCTTTACCAAAAAATCATTTTTTTAGTTTTACCAATATCTCACTTATCCTTCTACATGATCACATTATAATCCTCTGTACCAAATGTTATGTTCCTAATTTAAATTTTGAGGTCAGAACCTTGCTTGTGCAATGGGGAGTCAATATATCAGTGGAAGGGGAAAAGAAAGTCTGATATAGAAGGGATAGACAATATTACTATGAAAAAATTGATAATAATAATATATTCCATAAAAATGAACAACGAAACAATAAAAAATAGAGTTCCACTGACTCGGTATATGAAAGATTTTTTCAGTACACTATTTAAAACACAAGGACATATTATACTCCTTATAAATAATTAATTCATTTGATTTATTAAATAATTATCTCTACAAAACAATAATTGATTGTTTTAGTGTTGTTCTCACTCGATAAAAGTAAATGCTCGAAGACTCCCTCCTCGAGGTACTAATCAGCGCTGTTGATTATTCATCGCCCCTGTAACATTCTTCACATGATCCACCAATAAATAAAAGGAAGACGATAAGACATTGACTGATGCACTCAGCATGTCTGTCGCTCCTTGAATTGCAATGAGCTACAGAGGGCACTGATTGAGTTATAAACTTAGACATTCATTCATCTGAGATACTTTACTCCGTGTTTTTTATTGTTATTGCATTTCTTGTTATAAAATAGTTGACCTGGAAGTTTGACCCAAGAATAGTTTTTAATCATTACCAGAACAGGAAAATAACGTTCGTTCTAATTTATGATTTACACAGAGTGATCATAAACTATTTTGCCAAACAGGGATGTGGTAGGTTTTTATATATTGTTTTCTTGTTTTTAAATGCGAAAAATTAACAGTCTTTCCTTATCAGTGATTTAATTATTAAATTTAATTATCAGTGAGCCTTATAAAGAAAGTAAAAAGAACATAAAATAAAGACCGCTATCTCTCGAATACTCACATAGTGTCATGGTTGGAATTGAACAAGAGTTGATCATGAGAGGCCTTAAAGAAAAGATGAGAGTCTCTCTCTCTCTCTCTCTCTCTCTCTCTCTCTCTCTCTCTCTCTCTCTCTCTCTCTCTATATATATATATATATATATATATATATATATATATATATATATATATATATATATATACATATATATAACCCAAAACTACATGAATAAAGGTATAGATCCAGGTAGATCCCTCAAGAACTAGCGAGTCCCTGATGGTTGGAAGTGATTGGGGACATCAAAGAGAGGTGAACATGTGTTCTATAACCTTTAATTTTTCATCTGTTTGTCATTTTATGTTTTTTCAACAAGAAATATCATTTTCCAGAAGGAATAAAGATATCAATACTAAATTTACGACTAAATTTCAAAACGGTGGAAGTTTACAGGATACTATTCTGAAAACTGGTAAAAATTCAATAAGTACAAACGTTCTTAAGAAATTTGAATCGCCTAAATACGATGTTAACTCGTCGAACAGATATTTTAAGTTGCCCTACACACAAATAGTAGATGTTTGAATAGATTCTTCAACAATTTCATTCTAATACCTTAGAATATAAGTTTATCATCTTACACTCAAATGTTATTGTAACGCACAACTACTTTTTACAACTGCATTATAAACAAAACAAAACCTTCCTTTATGATTTAACCTCTACTAAAGAACTCCAAAGCTATGGAACTCTCAGACAACACTGGAATTCGTACGATCATGATCAATAAAAGTATCTTTTGTCTACTCACGAAATGTTGATCTGGAGGCGCCCATTAAGCTAACCCTACAGTATAATACTTTTAAATACACATTATTTCCTCAATAGTGTGATGCTAAAAAACTAGTAAAATTTAATTATTGAAGTGAATCGTATTTTTTATCTACACAAATAGTTTTAGGTAATTATTATAATGAAAATAAACTGTGCGAAATCATTGCACAAGGTTTCTTACTCATCCAGCTGTAAAACGGAATAAAATCGTAACAAAAAATGTCATTTCTGTAGTTTATTCAAAAGGTGAATATTAACAATGGAAGCCTTTTAAGAAAATATTTATTTATTTAAATATTAGCCTAAAGTTGCTTCACTTGTGCTGTAAACATACCTTCAGTGTAAGTCGTGTTTGATTAAAATTGTGTTTTTAATGATAGCTGTCAAGGTTTATTTTGGTTTTTTGCCAATTATTCATAAACCGATATATGTTTCACTTGAAATTTTACACACTGTTAAATATTTTATAACAGCCAAGTACGATAATAGGTCTGTTCAAGAACACCGCCACTCGTAAACAATTTTCCGTTGAATAACTGACAGGACCTGACCTGACAGAACAGCTGAAACGTTTTTGGCGTGTATTAAAAGACAGTATTTTACCAGAAACAGAGATTTTTAGATACCTACTTATGTGAATTCACGTGGCGCCGTAGGAACAAGGATGAAGATCTGTTTGACACTATCTGGAAGGACATAAATTTATATCGGGCTCCATAATAATAAAGTGTGTATTCATATATTATGTATAAAATAGGTTAGGTTAGGTTTGGTTAGGTGATAAACTTTCTGGGCGCCACTGTTTTAGTGGGGGTCCTCTTATTGAACCCACAATATTTTGTATTGTTTACGGATATTAACATTTTTGGAGATATGAGGACCAATTACGTATTTTGATCCTTAAAAGTTGAGGCAGCACTTAAGATGAATTTGATAAAAATTTAGAATCTATTTTGAGGAAATTATATATTTATATGTATTTAAATATATAAATAATTTTACAAAAACGGCGAACGGTTCATTTTCACTTTTTTATTGACAACTGCCGAAATAACATATTATTTAATAACGCATAGTTTCGGTACAATATTGAATTTTGATTATTGGTAAATTGGATAGTTTATGCAATAATTTTTGACCGTTTATTTGAACATATTTGATCGTTTGCTTGTGAGAATTAAATTGTTCAAACTTCAAGATTAATTTACTTTTCCTGAGTTAGGTTAGGTTAATTTTCATTGTTTGATTGACAACTACCAAAATATCATGTTTCATATTGCATAGTTTAGGTATGATTTTAGGTTATGGTTATTGGTGAATAGGAAAGTTCATACAATAATTTTTGACCGTTCATTTGAACATTTTTGAAAGTTTCTTTGTGAAAATTAAGCTATTCAAACATCGAGATTATATTACATTCCATATGTTAGGTTAGCGTAGGTTTATTTTTACTTTTTTTATTAATAACTAACCAAATATCCTGTTTTAAAACGTATACTTTTGGTGAGTGGGAAAATTCATGCAATAATTTTGAACCATTTATTCGAGATATTTGAAAGTTTGCCTGTAAGAATTAAACTGTTCAAACATCGAGATTAAATTATATTCCCTGTATTAAGTTAGGTTAGGTTTATTTTACTTTATGATTGACAACTAACGAAATATCATATTTGAAACGCACAGTTTTAGTGATTGGGAAAGTTCTTGCAATAATTTTGAACCATTTATTTGAACATTTGCCTGTAAGAATTAAACTGTTCAAACATCGAGATTAAATTACATTCCCTGTATTAGAGAATTACACTCCCGCATGATAATAACGAGAGCAGTAATTACATTCGATGTTGTGCAATAACAACCAATTATTGCCTTAACAAAATGATTTAAAAAGTTGATTCAACAAATCTTTCTGTTAGATTACTCAACTGCCTGGGATTCATGTTAACAGAAGCTAATGGAAATCCGTACATAACTTACAAAACTCACAATTCCAGTCTCTGACCAGAAGCCCTTTTAGCCGCTCCTTCTCTCCTTCCGATCTCGTCATTTTTCATCGAAATGACTCTCATTTGTATCCCTAACCGAACCACCGACAAACCTAATAGAACTACATACTTCGGTAGCTACACACGGCTTAATTGTGGGCCGAAAAAATATTGAAATATTTGAAGACTGCTTTTGATCTGGTTCTTCAATTGAAGACTATATTTATTTTGTTGGAATCTCGGAGTACATTGATCGATTGTGTTATCTACGGAATTATACGGTAGAACATTTCTTAATTGTAATGGCCGTGAACTTGCGGTGATGTCATCGAGCCTGACTGAAAATACGAGTCTGAATATCTATGTTTCTACGGTTAGTCTTGAGTAGATTTATAATTTTATATATTTGTAAAAGGTCGATAATAAAATAATTAATGTTTTAGGTATTTTTTTTTTTTACAATCACGTTCGCCAAACTAGTTTCATTTAAATTTATCGGTATTTAGGGTGTTACGTACAGTAAGTACGGATTACTTTTAGTAACTAAAAAAAAAAAACAAAAAACAAAGGAGCAAGAAAACCGCATGGGCCGGAAAGCATAATATTGCAACAATCATACTTTACTATAAATACTATACAGAGTGGTTAAAAGTCCCTTTAAACCCCTTTAAATTTTGTATCGCTTCAAATAAATTAACAGAACTTTCTATTTATATCTTGTGGTGCTTAAAATGACGTATTATTGGACCCTCTATAATTTTTGGGATATTAAGGGGTGGATTGTTAAAAATAATAAATGTAAAAATGGGCCATGTGGCACATCATTGTAAAGCTTATTATAAGACAAAGGTAATGGCGCAATTAGAGCTTAGTATCTTACGCTGTTTCAAGTTAATGGACCATCTTCTGAAAAGATACCATTTTTTTTTTTTAAATTTTGATTACTCATTACTTTAAACCTCTGTAACGTTTTTATTGTTTAAAATAAACAAACTTTAAATAAACTTTGTGTATATTTTGTGGTGCATAAAAGAACGTATTTTTGACTTATCTAACGATCTAATAATTTTAGGGGATTGAAGGTTAAAAATCCTAAATGTAAAGGTAGGTCATGTGACACATCATTGTAAAGCTTACTAAAAGACAAAGTAAATTGGTGCAAATTAGAGCTTAATGACTTGCTCCGTTAAGGTCAAAGTAATGAATAATATTTTTTTCTATAAATACCATAGATCCCATAGATATACCATACAATACCATAGATATATCAATTACATCAGCCCTATTATGTTCAAAATAGTGCCACGTCCTTAATCTTAAAGAAATACACACACATAAATACTCATATATAATACATTCACACAAACAATCATAGAAATAATTACGAGACCTAAATTCTAGTCAAACACGTAGAGTCCCATTAAAACCTATAATTATGAAAAAAAAATTATATAAATATAAATAAAAACCTAAAAAAAAAATTAAAACAAAATTGAATGAAGAGAATAAAATCATGAAATAAATCACTTGGATTACAAAAACGTGTATGACTTACTACATGTTTCTGTATAGTTATTGTTACAATTCCTAATAACTAATTGTCAAATTGGAAACACCCATTGTTGTTTTAGTAGAACTTGCTTCCTTTTAGTGTGTAAAATGTTACTGGTTCTCCGTAGATGCTTATAAAGTTACGGTGTTAACCAAAATTAAAAGACAAAAATAATTATATTATTTTTCAGAGGAAAATAGATAAAATGTTGGAAGAGTAAAATGGGTACCAAATGAGACTTTAATTTTCTTTGTATTTTTTCCCATGGATAATTTTTTTACAATTTATTATTTGATGACACTTTTGGAGAAAAAAAGGTCTTAATTTGACCACCTTCGTTTCCCTCGTTTTTTTTCGTCTTCGTAGGTATAAACAATTTTAATAGATTCGTAATTACTCTAACCAAGAAAACAATAATTTAATTCAACGAAAGAATCTGCAACGAAAGAAGCAGAAATTTCTTTTTAATGTTCAATTTTACTATTCTCTTTCTGCTTGATGGTATCCAAAGGTTTTACACATATTAAAAGGCACAACATGAAAGAGAGAGAGAGAGAAGAAAAGCAGTTAGTCACGAAAGTAGAGGTTTGTGTGACAAAGAAGGTAAAATATATATACTTTTATTTGATTTATTTAATCCATGACCTCACTATTAATCATCTGACATGTCATTGAATTAGATTAAGGTACTTTTTAAAGTTAAATTTAAGGGTACAATCTTAATAACAAAATATTTTTGTTTTTCTTCTTTTATGTTTTACTACGACTAAGCACAGGAGCAACTTGTTCTAGTTTTAAAATCTGGTTGTCTGAGAAATCGTCCAATTATGAGCTTCTAGAAAACTTTTAATAACACAAAAACTCTTTGAATGTGTAGTATTTGACTACAAGCTATCTTGCCTCAATATTATGGTAATTCTCAAGTCACTGTTCATGCTTCTGACATCGTTCCTAGACATCTTCTGGGAGAGGACTTTGTAGTCTCGATGAATTTTAATCCTCATTTAACTTTGACAATTCCACTTAGCACACATATGAAAACATTAATCTCTCCTCTCTCTAACTAAAATCAAACATTCTTTTGTCAGTGAAACAGGAAATCCACGGTTAAATTTATTGAAACTATCTACAATAGCAACAAAGTTTTTTTAATATGAACCATATACCATAGCTGTGGCAATTTGAAATGAATAATTTTTGGAACGCACCTTATTAAATTTTTTGAACACTTACTAACCTGCAACTTAATGTAAGATTATGGATGTCTTATTTCCCGATTACACCTCAGCCATACTGGGCTGCCTTTACGTAAACTTTTAAGAGAGACGGAGAGTAGAAATAGAAAAGTGAGATGTGGAAATATTGGTCTTACTTCAGAGTAAATCAGAACTGAAGTTAATTCGATATAAAAACTTTAAGGGAAATAAAATGATTGGCATTACTATCTGGTTGAATATCTATTCTAGAACCTTTGTCTCCCTCCATCGAAGAACACCTGCACAAATGACTTTATCCGAGCAGCAATAACAGACGTTCAAGTTTATTGCATAACTATTTGAAATTTGGGATAATCTTTACCGAGACATAAACACAACAATTCCGCAGAATAACTGAGATATTCAATCAATATAAAGTTATTTTTGGAAATATAGTTGCACTTAAACCTATCCATATGAATATTTTTACATATTATTGGGTGTTATACTTAAAACTTGTATTTTAGTTTATTAAAAAACTAAAAGAGATATAAATGTGTGGTTTGCTAAAAACGTTAATACAAACAAGAAGAACAAGTTTTGTAGAATCTAAACACAACTTCCACTCATCTCTGCCCCCTTTCAAACACGAACTTAAAAATTTGAAATGGCAACCTACCCTTTTGACAACATTAAAAAGGGTATAAAAAAAGTAATGTAATTGGATCGTCCGTACTCGAAATATTGCTCGATTTTTAATTTATGCATAACATTTTGCTACTGCAAAAGCGTTTGTTCAAATTCTATATGTTGGTAAAAACAAGTTGTTAGGGTGAAGAATTGAATTCAAATATTTAAAGTTTTATTATTTAGCAATAACGACTGGGCGTATTAGTGGTATAATATTAATATTATTTAATTATCCAAATATAAAGAACGTAAATCATTAAAAAATATTCCAAAATTCCGTCTGCTAATAACATTAATTAATAAAGAGACAGTTCCAATAAAAATAGTTTACAAAGTCTAACTATAAAACATCGCTAATTGAATCAGCTGATCTTAAAAACTAATAAGACCAAGAGAAACATTTCAAAGTGAGTTTCAGAACAGATTTTATTATTCCGTGAAAAGAAATTTGAACATTTCACACATCTTCTGTAAAATTTAAGAAGAAGTGCAAGAATGTGGTAAGTCAATGTTACAACCATCATATGAAATGTTTTGTTATTTTACAAACAGCCCCAGTCTGTATTTCTAATTATTAATAAAACTTTAAATATTTATAACAACATAAAGAGCTTGACCAAACGTCTTAGCAGCAAAACTGTGTAATATATTAAAGATCCTGGAAATACTTCTTTTTAATGCCATTTAAATATAAATCAAGGGATAGGTTGCCATTTGTAATTTCGAAATTGGGGTTGGAATGAGTGGTAGAGTTACTAAAGTATCCCAAAAACCACACAATTATGTTTCTTTCAGCTTTTAATAAATCAAAATGTAAGTTTTTAAAACAGACCAGTATAATTTTCCTTGTTAATAGAGCTTAACGCCACCCAGAGCTCTTGACAAGTAGCTTCATCCATTCATCGATACCATCATAAAGTATCTGGAATATGTTTGGGTCTAAATATTAAATTTAAAAAAAACGATATATTTTTAAGATATACAATTCATTTCTTTTTCAAACCTATAATATCACTTATTTTTAATAAATTGAACTCATAACTCATTGTAGTATAGGAGGGGTGAAGTTGCTGCTACAATAAATTTAACTCATGTACACCAGTTAACGTTTCAAGTTATTATTTTCTTGCGACGCAATAAATTAATTCTGTATGACGTGTTTTAGCTTGACCTTAAGCCAATAATTGTTCATTTTCCTTGGAAACCAATGAAACAAAAACATTGTATTACACCAACAACATTGAAACATAATTACTTACAATATCTCTATATTCTCTTTGAATCCGATTTCGTCTCCTTACGAAACGTCATCATCGTCATTAGGGATTTCTCGAAGCCTGTTCCGGTTTCACATCATTCCATCGTTTAGGAAAATCATTTCGTTTTTTCTTATATTACAAAAGCGAAACAACATCATCACCTTAAAAAAAGAGGAAGAAAATAACATAAAATAAAGAGTTCTTTGTCTCAAATCTTATAATAACGTTCGGCTCGGAAGGTAACAAGAGTTAGTCAAGAAAGACCTAATAAGGAAGATGAAAGTGAAGGATCTGACCTAGGGTTATACAAAAACTAGTGTAGATTCAGTTAAGATCCCTCGGGATTGGCAATTATAAAGAAATGAACCCCAATGGGTAAACCATACTCGATATGTACTCTTTAATTTTTAATGATTATATTAAGTTTTCATTTAAAGCAACCTGTTATTTCTACACATTTATATTTTCTCCGACAATGCTTCAATTACTAACGTCTTCATTTATAAAACATTATTGTAAACAATTCCAGCTGTTTGCAGTTTTCTGTAGTCACTCCTTATATCGTCCAAGTACGAAGTGACATAACTGAACACACACTATGTCTGCCTCTTGTATTGTGTCCTAACTATATCTGTTCTTGTATTAATGCCTTTCCTCTTGTTATATAGGTTGTCTGTCGAACACATCTTCCATTCCAGACAATCTTTCTACAACTGCTCCTCCACCAGTCTCTAGTCCAGTATTTTCTGTCTCTTGAACATGAACGTTCCATCTTGTTCGTTGCCTTCCCATAGATCTTCGTTCTTTTTTCCATCCTTTCTCGTGTTCTTCCAAGGACTCTGATTTCCTTCATCGTGCTCAAACTATTGCAACCTGTTGGTTTCATCCTTTCTGCATTTCATCATTGACACTGTCCCGTCGATTTTCATTGCTTATTCTATCCATTCTTGTAACATTTTATATTCCTCTAAAAATCTCACCCCGGTCCATGTACTTCATGTCTCT
Source organism: Aphrophora alni (assembly GCA_963513935.1). Classification (NCBI taxonomy): domain Eukaryota; kingdom Metazoa; phylum Arthropoda; class Insecta; order Hemiptera; family Aphrophoridae; genus Aphrophora; species Aphrophora alni. The sequence goes on along the minus strand of OY740769.1, from coordinate 10,167,690 downwards.
AACCTCGTTGTTAAAATTTGTTTAAAGTACATATTTTTTGTGGCGTCTTTCCTCATGTTCCATCACCATATTATATCGTTAAACGTGTTGTAAAACTGGCCACTTTTCATATACTTTCGTATCTAACCGTAATTATTTATTATTTGTAATTATATATTTTACAGACAGCTTTTAGCAGATTTTTACTCATATAGCTGTCACGCACTACTCTGTATCCTTTAATAAAAATTGGAACCACGTTTGTCGTTCCTTTGGTATTCTTTTTGCTTTTAATACACGATCAGAAGATGTAAAGTGTAGATTTAGTAAATGCTTACATTTGAAAAACTCACCTGGAAACCCACCAGTTTCTAAAACTTTTTTTTTTTACAGCATTACTCGATTTTTCAAAAACAATTAAGATGTACTTGTTCTTATATTTATTAAATTATTTAAATCTATATATTTAGTAAGTATAAACAAATATTGTGATTGTGAATACAATTATTATTGGATATAACAGCTGTTATCAAACACATAATTTAATTAAATCAATGCTCGGAGTAATCTAAGAAGCAGGTGTCAAATACTAGGTAATTTTCATCTTTAAACACAGACTTGTGCCAGTATAAACATGGACTAAAGGTGTGAAGATGTATACCCCACGGAAATAATATTAATATATCTTTAAAATATTCTTTAATAAATGGACATTAAATAAAAATGTATGTATTCTGATAATATTATGATAATTTTATAATAAAATAATTACACGTCTCGACATTGGGCCGTTATTACCCCACCTGATAGTTGTTTAAAGAACACGTGTTTCGGATGATGGATGTCCTTATCAAATTATACACTTAAACGCATTCCTTATACAAACTATGCACACAATTGTAGATATGTGTATAGCTCAGGTAATTTATAGATCATAAAAATTAGTGGTTTTGTTAAAATTTTATATTCTAAAGCAAAATTTTTCAATGTATTTTTTAATTTTTTAAAAGTATTTTCAGCTGTTATGAGATTTATAGTTTAATTTTCATTACTATAATAAAAATTTTCATTACTAGACTAATAAAAATTGGATAGTACAAAATAAAAATTTGTGTTTTATTATCTTATTTATTTATAGTTTATATTTAATATTTATTATTCCATACCTAATTTTATGAAAGTAGATACTGTAAACAAGAATTATAAATAACTTACAAGATAAAGGTGTAATTCAATATGTTTTCCACATTTTAAAGCAAAACTTTGTATACGACAAAGTAGAAACAATACAAAATTAGAAGTTTTATCAAAATAGTTATTTTCCTAAATTTGTTTTATTTTTATTTCTGAGTTTTCCAATACTTATTATGTAACAAAAACATAAAAAATTATATTTTATATGTATTCTGTAGAACGGTGCTTTTTTGTTTTCTACACAAAGCTTGTCAGAATAATTTACGTCATAAACTTTGAATTTACATAAAAATAAATTGAAATAGTTTCAGTGGGTTTTGAGATATTCAACCTTTCACGTTGGTATTTCCTTTTTGACCTATAACAACCGTAATGACAAAATGTTTAGAGAAATTGCAACCCCATTTCGTTTGGGGTCTTTTGTGTTGGAATAAAAATATTATCATAATTGTTTCAACTCAGTTTGAGAAAACCGATTGCTATATACAGGAGGTTTCCTCAAATTGTGGGTTAACCACAAATTAAAACATGGTCGGAATAGAGATACTTAGAAAGAATAATCAAAATCTGTCAACCAGCTTATACCAAAACTTCGTCACTGCCAGGACAACTAATATACAAATTAAAAAAACTTTTTTCGCGTTATACAAAATACCTAAAAATGGATAGCTATTTACGTAAAAAACTCAACATTGAGTTAAATTACCAACCCATTATACAATTTTTTCTTACTAAACTGAAAGCATTAAATATTTTGTAGAAGAATTCCAAAAGTATAGACAACAATTACAGACATTTTTATGACTTTATATAACTCTATCCATTTAAATACACAGGGTTTTTTTTTAACTTCCATCTTAATTTATTAAAAATTGCAGAGATGTAAATGTGTGGTTTACAGGAAACTTTTATACGTCGAAAGAAAAGTAGTTTTGTGGAATACACTTCTACACACTTTGGTCTCCAACCGAAAAATTTTAAATGGCATCCTAACGCTTTTTCTCCTTTAATTGAAGGGCATATAAATAAACTTTTGGTTGAAATGTTAAACAAATGGGTTCATCCGTTCTCGAAATATTGTACGATCATTAATTTATCCTTACACAAATTTTTTGCTGCTGTAAAGACGTTTGTAAAAACTCTTCATGTTTGTCAAAACAAGTTATTAAGGTGAAGAGTTTAGTTCAAATATTTAAAATTATATTAATTATTAACAATACAGACTGGGCTTACTTCTAAAATAATAAAATTAAATATCTGGTTTTAGCATTATACTTACCACATGCTTTTATTTTCTTTAGAAATTTTACAGAAGATGTTGAAATGTTCACCATTTCTTTTCATAGTGATATAATTAAAACTCTAAAAAGGGCTCGAGAAAAACTTCCGCACTAGTAAAAATGTGCCAGTGTAAATTAAATTATGTGCAATATTTCGAGAATGGATGATACAATTTGATTACTTGTTTCATCAACAATTTTCTTCCTATATCCTTTAATTAAAGGTGTCACAAGAGATAGGTTCCCAATTGAAATTTTTAATTTCGGAGTTGCAAATAGTAGGGGTGAGTGGGAAGGTTACTTAAATTATACAAACTAGTTACCCTCGTGTGTATTAAAGTATCCCACAAATCACACATTTACGTCGGTTTCAGATTTTTAATAAATTAAAATTCAAGTTTAAAAAACCTGTATAGCTCGCTCAATGAAAGAGTGAGTTGCTCATTGATCTAAAATATATAACCTGAGTGTTGTTCAACGTAATATACCGCACTATAAATAAAAATCACACTTGTAACAAATCTAACAGGTAGATTTGGAACCCTAATATTATTTGTTGTAAAACTAAGACGTAGACACGTTTGGTTGCGTTGTTAGACCCAAAGGCTACATTTCAAAGTAACTGAAAGGGTTAACCTACTGATCGCATCGATAAGGCAAAAAATATCCTTGAATAGGTTGTGGGTATAAAAAAATCTACGCGGCCCTATTGTGTCAGTGAAGCCCACCCCTACAGAACGAAACATAATATGGTTTAAAAGAGAATGAATATAGAAAATAGGTAAAGAATACAACGTCAAAAGTAATCTGTGATAACATGTCATGGTTTGTGTTAAACAAATTTAAAATACGTCTTTACTAAAGTACTTCTGGAATTATAATACGATGGGTGTTATTGAACTACACTTAGGGATCTAGGTTGTTCTTGTTTAAATTTCAAGACTATATTTATTTATTATTTAGAAAACTTTTAAATATTTAGAACCCATAGTCGCTAACCTCTTATCAGTGATTTCAAGAAATTTAAATCTAGTAAATAATTTTTGAAAATTAGGTTTTGTTCTTTAGTTTAATTATTTTAAACCTTTTCTGTAGATTTACAATAAAAATATTAGTTTAATTTCGCATACTTTTAATGTACGTTAAACTAATTTCGTTAAAATGATAATAAAGTAGTTGTTATATATTGTATCTCATTAATGTAAGTTAAACTTATTTCAGTAGAGTGGCAATACAAATATTAGTTTAATTTTGCATACTTTTAATGGTACGTTGAACTAATTTCAATAAAATGACAATAAAGTAGTTGTTATATATTGTATCTCAATAATGTAAGTTAAACTTATTTCAGTAGAGTGGCAATACAAATATTAGTTTAATTTCGCATACTTTTAATGTACGTTGAACTAATTTCAATAAAATGACAATAAAGTAGTTGTTATATATTGTATCTCATTAATGTAAGTTAAACTTATTTCAGTAGAGTGGCAATACAAATATTAGTTTAATTTTGCATATTTTTGTACGTTAAACTAATTTCAATAAAATGACAATAAAGTAGTTGTTATATATTGCATTTCTTTGTACGTTAAACTTATTTTATTAGATTTACAATAAAAATATTAGTTTAATTTTGCTACTCTTCTTATAATAAATTAAAGACGATGACATTAAACTTAAATATTTTGATTGTGTGCGTTTGTTTATTAACGTTATTTTTTCCCATTTTTTGGGGGGCACCAAATGGTATTTTTTTCATTGTTTTGCTTCTATCTGGAACCAAAATTAAAATTTTAATTACCCGAAATAATTACTCTGAAATTATAACCCTGTTTATACCTTTCGTGACTCGATAAGTGGTTTTCATCGTCGAAGAAAGATGTCATAAGGATTCACAGAATGCCATAGAGAAAGTGGAAACGTTAAAACAGCTTCTTTAAATCACTGGAATTATGGTTTGAAAATTCTGATAATTTAATCTTAAAATGTACTTCATTTGAAGTATATGTTGTCAATATATACTTAATTAGCTGTTGCAATTAAATAGCTAACTTCTTATAGAAAAACTTGTTTACAAAAGTGTTTTGCGTCTACGTTTAAACGATTTACAAACCGAAAATGTAACAATTATAAAACCATTTACAAACAACAGGGAACGCAATTAATCTAGAATTATGGGTTCAAATATTTGGGTCACTATGAGGTATCTTTGTGGTATCAATATGGAGAATTAGTTCTTCTAAAATACTATGGAAGTATTATAGATACATGTTTTCCTTAAATATATTACAACCGAAAAGACTAAGGATAGCGATTATTCGTTGAATATATTCTAATCCATGTGTCTTTGTTCACAAGTCTATATATTTTAGCAAGATTGATTTCCTAAATCCGTTCGTGTAAATATTTTAATGGCCTACTCCCAAAACACAATTTTCCAATATTGGACGACATTGAAGTGATGTTAGTATGTTAGGTAGGAATTGATCTTTGAATGTTCATCTGTCATACTCTACTGTTTATACCTGAACCTAAACAACATAACAATATGGGATGAAATGGTACAAATTTAATACGGGAAAAGAGGTGACTTATCACAGAACAAGATAGGCACATGGATTTGTCTGTTTGGTGAACTAGTAAATCCATTTTTAGAACCACTTCCATACATTCCACTAGCTGAAGTTTGTAACACATTCTAATCCAAGAACCTCTGTGACTCTGAGAAGATTCCAGAGAGACATTACTTCCATCGGGTAAGACAAGTAGAAAGTAGTTTTACATTATCTAGACAGTAATAGTAGACTGTCTATTTTACTGTAACAAAGCCTCAACTATATCTGAAACACAGACAAGCTGATTGCTTAAATTGATGGGCAGAAGGAACTCAAGCACCGGCGTTTTATGACAGTAACGCTCTCAATCATGTTGTGTGATTTTGAGATTTGGATAAACTCTTCAGACTTGAAAAGTACAGGAGGAGGTTGTGACAGTCGCATCGCTCTTATCTCGTCATCATTCCAATTGATCTGCTGGCACATGGAAGTAGAAAGGACGAAGATAAAAAGGATAATGTGGGGATAAAGGTTACTAGGAGAGAAGCGAGAGTTTCTTAGCGATGGTTAAGAAAAAAGTGGAGAAACTCTTTAGAGAAATACTTAGAGAAACAACACGACGAAGTTACCTTCTAATTGACCCAGCTACTGACCGGACGTGTCTGTAAAGGATGGGAAAGACTAGAAAACCAGCTTGCACACACTGCAATAGCAAAGAAGATAAAGGGTGACATACACCATGAGATAGATCACAATTGAAGTCATTGTTAACGGGAGGCTGCAAAAACAGGAGATCTTCGCGATAGTGGTTTACGGAGGCGGTCATATGATAGACGAAGGAAACTTTATAATATGAACTATAATAAATTTGTCACAAAAGCATTGTGCAAATAGAAAAGCCAAATAAAGTAAAGGAAATTTAAAAACAGAATACTTGAAGAATATCATACAGACGGCACTCTAGCATGATGTAATATGAACACGATTCCGTGATGGTTTCTGCTTAAACATTTAGAGTTTTCAGTTAACTACTCACAAACAGGTTATCACTAATGTTACATAAAACATATCGTTCTTTCTTCCCTCCTTTAAAAACAAATCTCATTAGGGATTTTCTGCGATGCATTTAGGCAAAATGAAAGCAACGTAGTCATACTTCCTGGACAATTTAATTAAATTCCAACACACTGATTTCTAAATGGCATTGCTAATTGTAAATACAATGTACACTCTAATCTTTCATCTTGGTATTTGAATCGTGAATGAGGATATCACCTATTACAATCTTCTACAATTGTACTCCTGTTTCTGGTTCTACTAGACTACAGATAAAACATTTCAGTTCATCCTTCAATCCAAATTATCAACGCTAATTAAAATATTTTTTTTAGGAAAGCACATTTTAGTTTAGAATCTTATCCGATTAAAGTTTCGTTTAATTAATACAAAATAAATATATCTTAAAATATCTGCACTTGAACTGTCAAACCGCCATGTTTTTGTCGGTATCATTTCGAGTCTATGTAAACTGGTTTACACTAAACTTGAGTTTATTCCTTTTCCAAAGGACCACGCTATGTCTGCACTTGTACAAAACAACCCGCCATCTATCTGGCGAGACATTCGGTGCTATGTAATCTAGGCAGCACCTTCTCCAACAACTAAATTATGTCCCCCGCCTTCGTACGGAACTTGAATCGCTTCAAACGGTTTACACATTATCCGCGAAAGGATAACCTTTTAAATTTTTGTGAAATAAAAAAACATCAATCGATACATTTTTATTGATACAGTTACAACAGTTTATTTTTCGTCGATATAAATATCAATTAAATTGATCGCGATGTTAAAAATAACTACGAATTATTTAAGAAATTCCAAAACTATAAAATGTAATCTTCCATCGAACAGAGTATATAGTAAGTATTGTTCTATATTAATGACTCGAGCAGGCAATAAAAACCCCACTTGGTTTTACGTGGGTGTTTTAACACACATATAATTAGAGACCTGTTTTTGATAATGGTTTCTTTAGAGTTAGGTTTTCGTATTTTAATTGTACGCGTTTAAATTGATTGATATTAAACAACATAGACGAAATGTTTGTCTTTACATGAACGTGGAATTTTATTGATAATTAGTTATTGACTCATCAGGAAAAACATTGACCCTTAAGTTCCTGCACGTCCTAATCAAATGGAACACTCGCGCTACCGCACCCTATTACCGCTTTAGATTTACATATTGTCAGGATTTCGGATGGGTTTCTTAAGTAAAGTCATTCTTCTTAGACGTTATCTGTAAACTTTAAGCACACATTTTGATTGTGGAGTAACTTTAAAAAATGTATCCATTTGTGGTGTAATAATCGATGGTATGTGATCATTTTAAATTTAATAAATTTAAATATTTATAAAAGTCTGCGTCCGAACTTCTGTGTTGATATCAATAAAAAAATAGAATTAATTTTTAATTTAGAAGTTATAACAATACCCTAATGGAAAAACTGATATTCTAGACCTTAAAATGGATATCAATCCTACCCATTGGTAATTTATCATGTTCCCTGGTTTGCTGTGTTAGTAGAAACATTTTTACTGTACAGGGTGACTCAAAAAGAGTTCGCTGTTTTTGAATTAATGTGCCGGACATGTGGAATACTCTACAAACTTAACAGTTTACAGTTATGTTTCATAGATATGTAAAAAAAATAATAATCATCGCCTGGAGTTTTTTTTTTTTTTTTTTTTTTTTTTATCAATCAAAACAAAATGGGGGAATTATTAAAATAACGTTATTCTTCTGGATAGAACCACTTCCTCCCACAATGCAATGCAATTAAAATGTTGAATATTGATCAGCTGTTGTTTTGTTAACACACAACAATTTAACAATTTGGTAGTTGTTATCAATCAGTTCACAAAACTATGAATTTTTCAATTGAACAAAGTAAGACGTTCTTGGGCAATTGCATTTGAAAATGAATATGAAGTAATAAGGTGTTTTCACTAACCTTGTCCAAATGGAATTTCTCTATCAAGAAAATCAATTCATAAATATAAAATTATGCTATTAGAAACTGGATCACTTTCAAAGAAATACCATACACAGAAAATGAAGAGATTGCATGTGCTACTTTACTGAAATCTTTAAACAGGCCTAATTCATTTAGAAAAGTTTCATCAGCTACTGGGATACGAAATCCATTAGTTCTAAAATATGCCGATAAAAACAAAATAAATTTTTATTACTCATATTTAGTTCACGGACTGCTAAAGATAATCCAGACAGACAAGTCATCTTTTGTTCAAAGTTAGTTGAAAAATTTGACGAAGATGCCGACTGGTAAGAAGGAATTGTATTCTCTGATGAAGCTAAATTTTACCGAACAAAATCTGTAAACAGACATTATTCTAATTATTACAACACATAAAATCCACATATCGTATACGAAGAGGACTTGAAAACAAACGGTATAAATTATTTGAGCTGTCGTCACCAAGGATAGTGTTTTATTGTATGACATATCTCATCAGAAAATGACTGGATACAGATATGTATCAATAATACATATTTTTACAAATCTATGTAACATAACTGTAAAGTGACACTTTTGTAGAGATTTCCGTTAAGTCCAGCAAATTAATTAAAAAATAGTGACCTCGTCCAGGGACATCCGTTATTTTTCAAACCAAATAACATGTTTTTTTTAGTTTTTAATAAAGTAAAATTATTAATTTCAAAATGACAGCCTAATTTAAAATCTAAAATTACGAATGACAATGATAACGTTTTACTTATAAGCCCTGTATCGTTACATTAATGATTCCGTTTACAAATTTTGGAAGGTTAGGTTAGTTTAGGTTAGGTTAGGTTAGTTCTCAAGGAAAGTGTATGTGGTACGTGGCACTGCTTTGTAGTCCAGAGGTAGGCACAGAACCACATGGGAAAATAACGTGTTTTGAGAGAGAGAGAGAGAGAGAGAGAGAGAGAGAGAGAGAGAGAGAGAGAGAGAGAGAGAGAGAGAGAGAGAGAGAGAGAGAGAGAGAGAGAGAGAGAGAGAGAGAGAGAGAGAGAGAGAGAGAGAGAGAGAGAGAGAGAGAGAGAGAGAGAGAGAGAGAGAGAGAGAGAACGCCTGAACTTAGGGAATGAGCTTTCATTTTCAAAGACCCCAATGGCGAACTCTTGGTTCACTTTCTACACCTCAAAGAAGATTAGAATGCGACAAAATAAGTTACATATATTGTTTTGATCACTATCGTCCTTACCTTCTAAAATGGCCACGACAGGTGAAAAGTGTCTTCAAAATCACTGTTGATGATATCTTTGGAATCAAAATAACAAAACAAAATTCCAATATTTTATAAATTAACGTATGAATCCTCTTCGCAATGTACGAACAAAATAGAATTAAATTAAAACAAACTATTAAAGCATCACTGCCAACGTCAGATTAGTTACAAAAACATAAACCGCCACTGAATATTAAATGAATTCACGAATCGCTAAGAACAAGACGTTTCAACAATTTAGTCGTTATCTTCAGTGGCAAGGTAGGGTTGACAAAAACCTTTTAGAGAACTGTGACAAATTGAACATTAAATACAATGAAAGAAATTTACTCACATTATGATTATCATGAATGTTTCACAACGAATTTATGTAGACCATAACTCGATTTTTGATTTATTCCCAATGGCAGGCTAGTACTACAGGTCGCAGATTCGAAAAATGCGACTCAGTTGGGGATGTTAGTTGGTTGACCTTGGGCAAACTACTACCATTCTCGCATTACCCTGGTTCGTTCTAGCTAGTTTATTATTTTTATTTTTTTTTATTTTATTTTATTAATTCAATATTACAACTGAGTATGTACCCATCTAGCAATTTACACTTCATACTTTTACACTAGTAAGGGATATGACCCAATGGTTATTCCTTATCACTATAGTCCATCAGATCTGAAGGCTTGGTCCTCTTCAGTCTTCTCTCCACCCGAGTGACATCCAACAGTCCCTGTATCTCACGGTGTTCATGTTGAATGTTGCGTTGTTTATGCTTCCTTGCCTGTTTTTTTTTATTTCATCACTGACTAGGTCTATCTGCAGGTCCCTATGTAGATTATCGTTCCTGATGTACCAGGGTGCACCCACTATACATCTTCAGGTGAGTGACACTCAGTTTTTTTATTTTAATAAACCATTCAAATTAATTATCTTATGTTTAGTTATAAAAAAATTAATCTAATATCATTTGGACTTATAAATAAACAAGTAAAATAAAATAAATCAAAAGTTACGCAATATACAAAGCAAAACGTTGTACTAAAACCACTGAGGGATTTTTTATTTGGTGGTCTGTATCGACGAGACGTTAAGAATACTAGCATTTTATTATTTTTACATTTTAATAGGTAATCGTTTCTGTATATAAAAACGAATACACAACGTTTCTAAAGTATAAATCAATTCTCGTTGTCAAGTGGTAGTAAAACCTGAAAAAGTAAAAACATTCCAACGCAGACCCTATAGATTATGGCCATGTTGAAACCTAAAACTAGTAGCGTCTGCAATTTATACAAGCACGAACAGTAGAATCGCTTTAGGTGTGCGAGTATGGGGGGAGCTTAAAACAACCCCTTCTTCTTCCTCGGAGTGTACGTATGAATAACCAAAATTTGCTTCGCACTGAAATATCTTCGGATTACTTAATTGATCCTTTCCCTTAGGGCCTCACTATAGTGAGTACTGGGATGGTAATACCAGCTTAATCTATCACTTTCTTCCATGCAATTTTGGGTTAGATCCCTCTGTTCATCTATCCTATTACTCTCTATTGACTAACTATTATTCTCTTTCAACCCTGAAGTTAAAGAGTATTACAGGGCTGTGGGTATTTATTTTATGTTCTTTTCATCCCTTTTTTTGTATAAGCCAATGATGACCGAAAGGTTTTCACCTTGAAGCAATAAAGGGGGAAAATTGTTCTTAAATTAGTTTTAAAATAATTAAAAACACATTATAAAACCTCCATATCTCATAGTAATGTAAATGTAGAAAGTCTAATGTTTTTAGAATGGTTATGATGTCAGTTAAAATAAAACCCCTCTACTAACAGGGGGAAGATAAGTTCTCATAACTAGCACAGCTAAAACGGCTGCATTGTACAAATCTTGCCATGCTGTTGTGTTTACTTAAAAATGTGACCTAACCCGCACTAACCTCTGACCTCAATGCTCTCTCCTCAAGACTGTTTACTATCTGAAGCTGTTATTAAACCAGTCAATAAAACCCGTCCGTGTTCGCCGAACAAATTCCACCTCAGCCTCCTGCCCTAATAGTCAATTAACAATGTGCTCCGATATCCTATTTTAACTTTACGCGTTATATTTTTACAATTTTATAACAACAATTTCTCCTTTCAGTACGAAATACATTTTAAGTCTTCCATTACTAAGTGTTTATACTTTTAGATAAAACAAAATTATATTTGCTGAAATAAAACAATTTAAAATTTGCGTTAAATAGAAATAAATTGGTAATAAATGTATCAGCAGTAGTATTGATTTTGTTAACAATAAACCCCAGTTCCTTGAATGAATAATACAGTCAGTAAACTTGTATGCTGACAAGTAATACGGTCTTGTAAACATGTGACTTCTGGCTATCACTTGACGTCACACAACAATATACATACATCAAGAAGTAACTATTAATAACTGTTCACTTGAACAAAACACCATGCAAAGGTATGAATAATAAAAGTTAAATACTTATGATTGTAATTTAACCATTCATTTGATTAAATGAATGGACTCGCTATAATGGCAATACTCTAGCTGTATCTACATCTATTTAGTCTTGGTATAGGACCCCCCCCCCCACTTTCCTATCTAGTCTCTCTACCAACTCGTGTTCTCTTCTGACCATGACTCTACTAGAGTATTCCAGAGTAAGGAGAATTTATTTTATTTATAAAGAGATGACGTCAGAAAGGGTTTTCGTTTTGTTTAAAAAAAAAGGTAAACATATATCATAGTAGTAAATACTATTCTGTACCTATCAAAGTACAGAAACTCTAAAATGCCAACGTCCTACTTTATCATTCGATGTGTTGTGGTCGAATATTTGTTTCATATTTTTGAAATTAGAAAAAAAAAATCACGTAAATAAAACATTACAAACATAACGTGTATAAAAGTTTTGTATTTTGGTTGGTTGTTTTCAACGACTCGACTGCACGTTATAAATCATTCACATGATTATAATAACAGAACGTAGAATTTATATGTAGGCGAAGCATCCCCAACCGTGCCTTGAAACCGTAAAGTATTTGTTTTAAGTGGAATTCATTTTGAAATGAAAAATATATAAAAATACGTGTACATACATCATTCTGCCTAGTTGCAAAAAGTTCCTAAATTTAATAAAGATTCGTACACATGTTTGGCCTTACCTGCGTAACAAACACACAAACAAATATACAGACGAAATGTTATATTGTAGAGTTTATTAGTTTTAAAAAATAATTGTATTATTGTACCTTCAAATTTATATGTATGCAAGCTGTCACTAGCGGCTTCGCACGGGAATATTTCAGATACAAAATTTTTATCACAACCCTAATACGCGTCTACAGACCTACCCCAAACCATGTTTAAAAAATTCATGTCTCTAAACTTCTTGGATCCAGAGTATCCAGGAATATTCTTTAGGGGTAAAAAACCACCTTGGAGTGGAACATTTTCAAAGCCCTTTGTTAGCACTCGTCTACTGAACTAGCCTAAACAATTTAAAAAAAGAAAACTAGGGCCTCTCCCCCACCCACATCATGAAGGAAGAGTGATAAACAAATATATTTTTTTAAAAGGATTTCATTATTGACAGATCTGAAAAACATATCGTTTCAGGATATTTGGAACCTAAGGGCTCATAGTAAGCAGGAGCAATCCCAAGGGGCTTAGCTCGATCTACGTACATTTATGATGTAGTCTTGCTTTAGATTCCTCTCTGTTATCTTTGCTTTCAGGCCTCTCTCGACCAACTCTGATTCTCTTTCCACCCTGACGATATTAGAGTATTCGAGGGCTAGGGGCTTCGAAAGAGCATAAAAATAAGAAAAGAATTTTATTTTATAATCTTTTCTTAAGTTTTGTAATACGTAACACATGATGATGATCGAGAACGACAAAGAGGAAAATGATTTAGAAGTTAGATGTACGTTTTCATACGTGTACAATTATAAAACATGCAGCCAAAGATATTTTTCCAATAAAATTAATCAATTATTTAATCTACTGAAAAACTAACCCTCATGTACCGTTTGTACATCTGTTGGTAACAGAACTTTATTTTGTAATCTGTTTCCCTATATTATAAATTGATTCATTTTTATTCACATCTGTTTAAAAATTGGCAAAGTATACAGATAAAGCTGATATAGTTATTAAATATATTAGAGAAACGTTTCCATCTATAAATTGGCAAAGTACACAGATAAATCTGATATAGTTATTAAATATATTAAAGAAACTTTTTCCCTCGATAAATTGGCAAAGTATATAGATAAAGCTGATATAGTTATTAAATATATTAGAGAAACGTTTCCATCGATAAATTGGCAAAGTATACAGATAAATCTGATATAGTTATTAAATATATTAAAGAAACTTTTTCCCTCGATAAATTGGCAAAGTATATAGATAAAGCTGATATAGTTATTAAATATATTAGAGAAACGTTTCCATCTATAAATTGGCAAAGTACACAGATAAATCTGATATAGTTATTAAATATATTAAAGAAACTTTTTCCCTCGATAAATTGGCAAAGTATATAGATAAAGCTGATATAGTTATTAAATATATTAGAGAAACTTTTCCCTCTATAAATTGGCAAAGTATATAGATAAAGCTGATATAGTTATTAAATATATTAAAGAAACTTTTTCCCTCGATAAATTGGCAAAGTATATAGATAAAGCTGATATAGTTATTAAATATATTAGAGAAACTTTCCCCTCTATAAATTGGCAAAGTGTATAGATAAAACTGATATAGTTATTAAATATATTAGAGAAACTTTTCCCTCTATAAATTGGCAAAGTATATAGATAAAGCTGATATAGTTATTAAATATATTAGAGAAACTTTTCCCTCGATGGAGTTCTATAAGTGAGTACGGACTTGGCAATCCTGAGGGACCCTAGCTGGATTTACAATTTTTTCATATAGTCTTGGGTTAGATTCCTCTTTTTTGTCTTTCATATCAAGTCTCTCTTGGCCAACTCTTGTTCTGCTCCGACCAAAACGCTATTAAAGTATTCTAGGGCTTGGGTTTTTATTTACTTATTTTTAACAAATTTTTTTATCTGCTATAATGACGAAAAATGTTTTCGCGTTTAAACAGCAAGAAAAAAAATAGAGTAAATGTGAAATACGCCAATAAAAGTTACCACAAATTCCAAATCCATAACAGTTTGAAACTATAAATTAAAATATACAAAACTTGATCTTTTCCTAATAAATTTAAAGTTGTCACTTATTAAAACATATTTTTATGTTCCGATAACATCTGCTTTGGAACCAAATTATACGCCCAAGCTACACATAATTACGAAATAAAATCAATATGTCTTCCTTCCTAATAATTATTATCCTCTAATAACCAGTTTCTAATGACAATCATTGCAGTCAAGGCAGCACGTCAGTTTAGAAATAAAATGCTAATCTAACTCTAATCATATGTAAATTGATAACTCGGATAGTTCGTGGGCTCAATATTCAATAGGTTGATCAATATTTGGCTCGCTCGTTACTTGCTTTGTGAACAAGTTTGATTAATACGTTATTTAATTTATGAGGTACAACTATTTTAATAGTCCGACAGTAGCAGTCACTCTACTTTTTATATATTTTTATATTTATATCATCAATTATGTCACATTTCATTAAAACCTTTTAGGCACATTCTTTGGTGCAAGATGTAAAAATATCCCTGGAGCTATCAGAAGATCCTCAGAGGAATTAATACAGATATGGTGTAAATTTATAAAGAACTTAATATTTTTGTCTATATATAACTAAAGCTGTTAAAATGAACAGGATACTTCCAACAGATGCCGGACATTCGAATTCCAAAAAAGTGTCCAATTAAATAAAATCATAGCAGAAAGAACAGTGTTACAAAAGATACGTTGTAGCTTTTTTTAAGAAGATACAAAGGGAGAAGACAATCGTACTAGAATAGAATTCTTATTTTATGAGGGGAAGTTATAACAAGGTTGACTGAAACTCAATATTTACAAAATATATTAAGATTTAAAACGTATATAAAAATCAAACACATAATTATTACAGAATATAATAAATGATTTGTCTTAATTATTTATAAATACAATAACTACAAAAATAAAATAAAATAATTATTATAAAATTAAAATTATAATGTTCAAATTATTTATAAATACAATAATTTATAAATTATAATAAGGACTAGTAGTTAATATGTACATTTTACGTTAATCTGAATGGTAAATGTTTTATTTTTTTGCTTTATTTCCGAATTTGCTGTATTAGTTTTACCAATTCGTTACTTTTATTTTGATTAATTAAGACAGTCCAAATATTTTTGTTTTTGTTATAGAGAGAGCAAATTGTGTTTTTGTTGTTGTTGCGTTTTCCTCCTATTATACATTCAAATACCCCCAAAAAGTTATACCAGTTTTATCAATTTAATTACAGTATGAAATCATCCCCAACTTTTAAAGCGTTGATTGGATATTTCTCTAACAAATTCTAAAGTATAAATATAAAATATAGTATCACAGTTGTATATTTGTTATTGCTATCAGAAAATTTATTAATGTATTAAATCTTTTTCGAACTCAATGCAGCTTCTATCGGTGTTTTCATATTCTTACTTATTCCTTAATTTAGTGTATTTTACAGCAATTATAATAAGCCAACAAAATTGTATACGTGACAAAAATATTTCTCAAGTTGCTTATTACATATAAGTTTACTGTTAACTTATATATTATAAGAAAGTACTTTTAATGTATGTATAATTTAAAGTTACCGGAAAATTTACTAGTTTTTACTAAGTCAGTAATGAAATACAATTAATAAAGAATACCTACAATATACTGTACAATCAAAATGGAATAAACCTTTCTATCACACCGCCTTGCTAAGATCAACATGTAGGAGCAACAGAACCCGACCAGTGTGCAGGCCTAATCAATCTTCAATCAATCATAATATTTACATTGGTCAATCAATAATACAGAGGCACGTAATCATGATGGAAGATTTATACCAACCTCTCCTCTTATCAGATAGTTTGTGAATATATTATGAATGTGAAGTAAGTGGTTTTTTTTATAATCTTCTGTGGTAAAAATAATAATTTGCGTATTTTAAACAATTGAATTTATGATTAAATCTATAAGTCAAACCAATATCGAAATGAAATACTTAATTTAAATAAGTGAGTCTTTGTAAGTTTCATTTAAACAATTGTTTATCTAAACGTCTTTTTTTTCTTTTTCTTTTTTTTTAATAAAGTATAATTATAGAAAAGAAACATTACAACCAGATCTTATAACTATTTATTACAGTTTTTAATTAGTTTTGTTTCCTACAAAAATAAAATAATCACATAAAAAAATGATCTCTATAAAGGATCACAATGTAAAACTTTATTTTACGTTCTTAGCTATGTTATTTTTTAAGTTATAATAAACTATGAAAACATTACAGATATTTACATCCAAAGCAGGAACACTTAAACATCAAAACATCAATTATTACAACCGTTTCTTATTTATATATTCAAATAAACGTAAAGAGGGAACTATCGAAATATTTTGGAAAAACAGAGTGAATATGAATTTGATAAAAAAAAAATATATTAAAGTTAGACTGAAACAAGGAACCAAAGAGGAACATAACAATGCATGAATAAGTTCTCTATGGTGAAGATGAATACCTAAGAAGGAAGATAACGATTCATGGTAAGATATAAGAAGTAGTAGGACAAAGGATATGGAAAAGTAGCCACTTTTACAACATGATAAAGATTCTGCATTAAAAGTAATTTAATAGTGATGGATTATTCATAATCGAAAATTTCCCATCATTTGTGAATATAATAAATAATACTCTAGTTGTTTATTATTTTCTTGTACACACAAATGATGATAAATGTATATAATTAACCAAAATATATAAAATATACTGCTAACCAGCTAGATCACATGGGTCAAACATATGGATATGGAAGAAGAAAAATCTGAATACTGAAGGCGGTTGAGATGCATGAGTAATTTTTTTAGAACAATAGTTACAAGAAAGGATAGAGTAAAGAAAAAACCCACGAGATAGATTTAAGTTGATTTAATAAAAGAAACAATAAAGATAAAGCTTTTGCAATGATTTAAGCAAGTAATTAGGATGGAGGAAATCAGAATGCCTAAATGAACACTAGAGATAATAGAAGACCTATGGTAAGGCGACGAATATGATGGAACTTGTATTGTATTGTATTGTATATAAGGGTGACTCACCACGTTTCACCCTTTGTAGATCCAGTGTGCCCCCCTGCATTATCACTGAGATGTTCGGCTCATAAACCTTTCCAGCTGCAAGATTTTTGCTCTTTAATAGCTACGGTTTCTCAGTCAGTTATTAGGTGATGAGTGGTTTCTTCACCCTCCTTACAGTATCTACAGGGAGTGTCATCACGAGATGTCCTCTGAGTGTGCCATTCTCGTAATGAAGCCCGTTAGTTGTCATAGCCTATTCTTGAACAGACTAATGCAAGCCCGGATTTCTTATGGTCGTAATTCCTAAGTATCTCCTTAATTTACCTCACTTCTTTTGTTAGTTTTAATCTACTAGCTTTTTCACCTCTATTGACTGGCATCTTGAAGTAGTTTTCACAAATTTTCTACGGAAGGGTTGCCCCCTTTTTCGCAAGATCTTCTCCATTTTCATTCCGCGATATTTACATGTGTCCTGGTACACAGATGAGAGCTACTACTACTCCTGTTCTAGTTCAGTAACTTTTTATAGGTATTACCAAACCATCGCCGAACTGATGATTTAAAAATCAAGTGCTTTGATGTGAGCTTGGCTGTCTGACAGAATTCCAATGGTTTTTTTCTCTTTTACCGCCTCTTAAATTGCTTTAGACACACCTATCAATAGTGTAGAATTCAGCTTGGAGTTCGGATTCCCTCTTTAGTTTTAGTGAACCAAACAATGGTTTTCTTTGTTAGTGTGTTGATGAACTCCTCGATCCGTTTTTTTTAAAATCAGTAGAGTGAGGTTAGTGTTTTAAGGTTGTACTTTCTTAGTACTGAGTCCTTTGAAAGTTCCCAGCAGTCTGCTGCGTCTTTCCCCATGGCTGGTATTCTCCCACGCCCATTTTGCAGCTATCTTTACAACTACTGTCTAATGGAAGGGTGTGGTGTAAGATGAACTCCATAGTTACCGTGAGACACGATCTTATTCCACCTGTTATGAAAACCCATGTCAGTCGTAATTTGTACAGTGACCTTCTTGTTTTAATCAAAGGTTCTGTTTTGCCCATGCCACTGCCCCATATGATGATCTGTCTCACTATCATGGTGTACATCAATTGTATAAACTTTCTGATTTTGCAGTTATTAATCCCTAATTGTGTAATTTGTTCAGTGTTATTAGTCAACCATTTTAAAATGACAAATGTTTCAAAAATTTAAAATATTTTTAACCAAATCTAGAGTTTAATAGTTACTGGATTTTGAAATGGTTGAAGTAATAACATTGAAAAAAAATTATTAACTGCAAAATTCCTGCAAAATCAGAGAGTTGTAGCACACGTGGTTCTTGAGATATTAATTATTATGTAAACAACAGAAAAAGATAGACAGTCAGACAACGAAGAGAGATATACCATATTGATAAAATAACGTTTTTGGTTTTTTTATGTATAAGAACCATTTCCCAAATTTCCCACAAAGAGTTTTTAAGCAACCGGTATAACATAACTGGCTACTTGACTATGTTGCCAATTTTACGTTTTAGTTTTAGGTGTATTACTTCATACGAAAGTTAATCCATCCTCTCGAATCGTCATGTATTAATGTGTGTGTTTGTATATATATATATATATATATATATATATATATATATATATATAATTAGCGATTGTTCTCAATTTTTGTTACGTACTTCAAAATCAAACTTTATTCTAGTTTATGTAAAAAATAAAAATAAGTTGATTTTATTCATTTTACATAAACACCTCCAGTTTGTATCATATCTTATACTTTTTTTACTTTTAAAATTATATATTGCTCAATTGGTATTGCAGTTTTACCCATTTTGAGGCAGGAAGAGGATCCAAGTTGGATCAAAGGCCTCTTTACTAACATCATTTTCTTTTTATCGGATTTTTTCAGTCATTTAAAATTTACAAGAGTAAGTCTATTGGGATACCATTTCTAAATTTACGTTCACTTATTACTAAATAATATAAATCTTGTCCTTACTATTTCCTCCTGTTTATCCTTAGGTTTCCCTCACTATCCAACTTACAACTAAAAACACTTAATCGTCCTTTCTTAAAGGATTATTAATTGACTAAATCGAATGTCGTACTGCCACCTAAATAAATTATTATTGATTGGGCACTCCTTGACTAAGCTCAGCTAACTAACCAAGCTGGCTGACCCGGACAGATTGACGGATGTCTTGGGGGGTCATGTCTAATGATGTCTAACACGCCACGCTTTTGCCTTGGTCTCCCTACTGTGCAGGTCTGGTCGCCATTACCTATCAATCAATAAGAGTGGTCGCAGAAAGGTTGGGTACATTGTGTAAACCTTCAGAACTTGTAACTATTTTTTTATTTGGATATTATTAATTCCAGTAAATTCAATTTATCATTTTTTTATATATTTTTTTTACTTTAAAGGCGAAAAAATCTCAGTCTTCGCCTTAACGAAAAAGAGAGCATAAAATAAAAACACTATCTCTTTTAAGAGAACAAGAGTTGATTAAAAGAAACGAGAGGAAAGTTGAAAGAAAGAGATCTAACACAAGATTAGATGAAAAAGTTGTATACCCAGTTAGGTTCCTCGGAATTAGTACATCTTCACTCACTACAGTGCAGTCTGAGGGGGTAGGGAGAAGGATTGGAATTATTTTAAATTAAAACAATACAAATCCATGTTTATAGTTCTAGTATGTTCTCTACTAAACCGAACATAAAAATGAGAATTTTGTTTTTATTCAGTAAAAATAATAATATAATGCAATCATGCAATCAAAGATGAATATACGGTACAAAAATATTGCACAAACTTTCTTACTTACCAATCTCAAAAATCAACCCAAAAAATGTCAATTCTTCAGACAAAATAAAATAATGAACAATTGACAGCTCTTTTGAGAATGAAACGATCCCATTCGTTCG
This sequence comes from Aphrophora alni, assembly GCA_963513935.1. NCBI lineage: Eukaryota > Metazoa > Arthropoda > Insecta > Hemiptera > Aphrophoridae > Aphrophora > Aphrophora alni. The sequence continues at coordinate 10,147,218 of OY740769.1, read as the reverse complement.
TCTTTACTCTAATTGTTGCTAATTATTCGTAACCGTAATATTTCTTTACTTGAGATTTTTCACACGAGTTAAGGCCGTTAATCTTCATATTTCGTTACAGTTTTAACGAAATCGGTAGAGCTAATTTTGAGAAAGTACGTCATATATAAAACAGTCCCATTGCCGATTTTTTGGTTTTTTATCTATAACTCACGAACTGATGGCTACCAATGCGCATTAACTGAATCCTTAGAGTCAACATTTGAAAGGGATCTAACCCAAGACTACGTGAAAAAAAAGATGTAGTTCCAACAAGAGTTGAATTTGAGAATTTTATATGGGACATAAATTAGTAAAAAGATGCCTAAGTGGTTAATATTAAAAAGATATATGGAATTGTGTACATGGTAATTACATAATATGAGCATATTTGTAAATTGAGGTTTGGCTATAAATGGGAATGTAGGGGTAAATGGTTGGTGAATCCAAAGGGTGATTGTAAGGGAGCGAGTGTGTATGTATGTTTTGTTTGACAGGCAATGGAGAATTGTTTAAAGACATGGCAAGTCTTTGGTTATTGAACAAATAGTTTTTTTGAATTTTTGTTTTGTATTGTAAATATTAAATGAGGTAGAGAACTACCCAGAAAAAAATGCGAATTATTTATTTATAGAAAAATATACTTTTTATTTGAAGTAATGTATATTTTTAGAGACAGATTCCCTTAGAATCTTCCAGTTCAAAAAAAAGATGGATATTCTAAAATAAGCTTTGCCTCAAGGGATTTCTATTATTTATCTATGTCCTATAAATGTTTTGCATGTTAAGTTCTTTGTTTTTGTTACTTTATTATGTAATATTATAAATAGAAATATTCTGCATATGTAAATAATGAAATAAATAAAATATTATAAAAAGATACCGATCTAACCATAAAGATGTAGATCCAGCTAGTGTACCTCATGGTTGTCAACCCGTCCTTACTAATATGAGCCACTCATTTCAATGTTAGTCGAGAGAAATAAGATAGTAAAAATTAAAGAGAGATATCTAACTTAAAACTAGATAAAGAGACGCCACACCCTTACTCTCTGCAAGGTAGCACTTGAAGACAAAAAAGACAATTAAGTTTACAGAGTGGCATTGAACAATGAATACCTGCTCATCGTGGCTCTCATTGTAATTGATACTACAATATTATTAATACGATTTAATCGGACATTCCTATCATTTGTGTATATGAAAACTAATACACGACGTTTCAAGAGTATAAATCAACTTTCGTTAACAAGTGTGAAACTAAACATAAAATATAACATAAACTCATCAATATACCCATAGCAGTTTAGTGACATGTTTGAAAATAAAACTATAAATTAAGAAAATAACTCAAGCTTAAAACTAGGCCTAACTAAGACTAAATACAAACGTGATCAAACCACTACACAAAGGACGGTAAGCAACTGACTGTAAGCGATGGAGCAAAGACAAGTTGTCCTAACTGTTTATCAGGGTAAACTGCCTTTTACCCTCTCTTTTAATAGTTAGTCTTCGATCACATCATGATGCCCCTTTATGGAATTAGCGGACAATTTCAACCTTATTAGTAAAGTAATTTTTATCTCCGATTTAAAGTAGCAGCTAGTCTTTGTTCGTGTTTTTTCAAACAATTGCAGTACTTTCTCTACTAATGTAATTTTGAAACAACACAATCTAAATTTGATTGTATGTAATTTCTTTTTAATTATTTGTATAAACGTCTTAGTATTACCTTATTTAACCTCCACGGTATTTTCTATTAATTACATTTTAATTACAATAAAACGAGCTATTGCTACCGGACGATTTCACCCAAACTAACTGCAGGTGAATCCTAGCACCTGGTCCTCAGTTATTGTTTTATCCTCTTATATAATTTGTAAGGTAAACCTAACGTACGACATCAACACCTTGGCTAAACGATCACCTGGTCTGTTAACGGGCTACGTCTCCGACAATTGATAAGTAATTTTAATGTTTTTTTTTTATAAAACTGGAAAGTTACTTAGTCGAGAAGATGATAATATCTATCGGTTAAGTGTTTCATTAGGTTGCCGTTATGTTATGAAACGAAACGTGCTTGTGTTGCATGAGTAAGGATATCCTGTTTGAGGTTTTTATTGGTAATTTAATTTAGGGTAAAACTATCCAGTCTAATTTAATAAAACGTCATGTAGGTTTTGGATTTCGTTGACAGAATATTAAGAGGATTATAGTCTAGTCGTTTAAGTGAAATTACGGAGGGAAATGCCACGAGCGATGAACATGTGGAGCAGTATTATCGACGAAAATGTTCGACATGTACGGAATATTATTAGTGAGAATTGTATATCAGAATATAAAGTGCAAATATATAAATTATAGTTCGAAGTACAGTAGTGTATGGTGCTGAAACATGAAAGCTTTATGATCTAAATTGGTATCAATGGAAATGGTTTTTTTTTAGACGTTCAGAGTACACTTGATAGAGTAAGAAGTGAGGAAATTAGGCAAGAAACGAATATGGAAAATTCCGTTTGGATTATGTAGAGTATAGACAACTTAAAAGGTGTGGAGATGTAGAGGGAATTGGACAGGAAAGGTTGACCTGGGTGATTTGGAATGGGAGTTATCTGGAAGTAGAGTTACATGTCAGCCTCGGCATACATGTATGAGGGAGATCAAGGTTAGGTCAGGTTAGGTTAGGTTACTTTCGGTTAGGTTAGGTTAGGTTATGTCAAATTTTGGAACGGAAACATGGAAGATAAACCAAGCTTTATGATCTAGATGGTTATCAATGGAAATGATTTTTTCTTTTAAGTTCAGCCAGTCAGACTTGAAAGAATACTAAATGAGGAAATAAAGCAAAATTGAATATGGCAAATTCCCTTTTGAACTGGAAAAATTGTCTAAGGTAATTCTACAGTGACAACCATCTGGAAAAATAGGTAGAGCATACATGGATGAGGGAGATCAGGGGAGCAATGGATGGAAGAAGGTTGCAGAATGGGAAGATAGAGAGCTTGGAGAAGGAAGATAAAATTAAAAAGTTTTGGGTAGAATGATGTTTGTAAATATTGTATAAACCGAAATATGCTCCAACCAGGGCATTCAGTTTCTTTCTATACTAATCAAACACCTTGACAAACTTTTGTTCATTTTCTTCTTTGACTTGATGTTCTTAGAATATTCGAGGGCTTAAGCTCTCTTTTTTACCCTTTCTTCTCAATTTTAAATGGGATTTTTTAGGACAATTTTATACTTGTTGTAAAAAATCAATTATTATATAAATGAATGACACTTCTAAGTGCGGTTCCATAATTACAAACCTATTTACAAATTTAGACCATTCTACGAATTATGTCAGTATTTTTGTTGGGAGTATTTTGATTATCACTATTTATATTAACACAAAATTTTAAAGTTTTAATTATTAGATTTTTTTTTAATCCACGCTAATATTGGGTAAAAATACTGTGAATTTTTTACGTGATTGAATTTTCTGAAATTAGATAATTCATAGAATTCAACATTTTGTTGATTGGCGGATTCATAAAAAGTAGCAAAAATCGTTTAAAGGGTAGAATAAAAAAACATTTCCTCCCAATTTATTAATATTTTGTGTTATAGATAAAAAATAAATATTTTAATATTTTAAAGATCCAAGTTCAAATTATACTTACGTTTTTTATTCGCCTCCCAAAAACAAAATAATACAATAATTTTATTTTTAATGGTGAACCTTTAAAGATATATTGTAAATTTATTGTTTTTAAAAATCAACCATTTGTTTGTTGCATTGTTGGTATGTATGTCACACCCGACTTGAAGCAAATTAGTTTGTATTTGTTTTTTGAAGAAATAGTGTCATTAAAAATAATTACTGTATTTTTTGATTTTGGGCTTTTCAGTTTTTCTAAATTTTTATGTGTAGATGTTTCAATAATTGTTCAATTTAAGTTTGTTAAAAATTATTATATATTGTTACATGATATTTTTATGCACATAATTTACAACTTTTTTATATCTATTTCTATTGATCTATTTTAATTGTTGTTTTACAGACATTGAGATGGAATATAAAGTCAGTTTTCAGATAGTTATATTTAAAGCCAACAATACGTTTAGATAGAATTTCCAGGTAAACGTGAGTGATTCCCTTATATTATTTTGATAATTTTTAATTTAGAGAATTTAATTTTATTACAATGATGTTCAATTGTGTAATTTCATTTAATATTAAAACATTCCAATCTCTTGTTTGGTATATCGCAACTAAATCATTAATAAGTGATTAAAATTAGAGAGTAAAACAATATATCCTTACAACTCATGCATTTTCAAAATTGTGTGAAATTTTACTAGAAATTTGACATTTGTGAGTATAATATAATAGTTATTTGTGCAACTAGTGAGCAAAGTGGCACTTTTTTAAACGAGAGAAAAATGTTGACGCACGAGGCTTGCCGAGTGCTTCAATTTTATCGAGTTTAAAAAAGACACTTTGCTCACAAATTAATTGCACATTATACTTTGTCTACAGTTGTTATTTTGTGACAAATAAAAAACATACTTCAACAGTAACACAATTTAATAAAACATTCATTTAATATAATAGTGTTCAAACAAACAATCAATTACAATTCGATCGTTAATATCCACATTTTTCTTATTTTTCAGATTATTTTAAAATCTGAACTATCCATATTTTAAAAGTAACTACACAAAATATAGCAGTAGTGCTAAACAACATATTATCAACACTGAGTAGAAGTTCTCACGTCAAAATTGAGGTTATTTATGAATATTACAATTAACTTAGGTGTATTGTTGAGGAAACGGGATTGCCAACTTCAAAACTCGGCAAACGAAAAATACTCTCCTTGTACATACACTGTCAATCATATTCATGAATAATTACTTCCTTTTTCAACTTTAAAACGTTGTTTTGTTGTTTATTTATGTTATTTTACATGTAAGAATTAATCTAACCTACATACGGGACATTTCCTGTATATTATAAATCAATTCAAATAAACTTAACCTAAATTTCGTTTTGTTCGGTTGCCATTCGGAGTGAGCAAAGTAGTGTGCAAAGTGAAACTGTTGAGAAATCAGCTGTTTTGCAAACTAATTTAAATGAACAAAATGCCATTTTGTCAACAACTGTAGACAAAAGTTATATACATTACTGTGAATGAAAGTAATATCATTCACATTACTGTTTTAAAAATATTGAAATTGTTTTAAATTCAAAATATCTAATTAAAACAGTATGCTAATTGAATATTATACATGTATTATTTTAAAATTAATGTAATATAAAGAATAAATAAACAGAATTTAGAAGTTTTTCTCAGCCGTTGTCTAGAGTTTTAATATTTTCGTCAATGGTTTTACTAAACTGGTTTATTTAGAACAAGTATCAATCAATTTGTAGGAAATTAGTACGGCCTAAACCGTTCTTGCTCCAGTAAATTTGTCATAAATACATCTGTCAGCAATAAGTTATAAGTTTTACCCAGGGAAATATATGCATTCAATATGTTTTGAGAAAATATTAGCCAGTTATTCTAATACGACAGTGAACAAGGTTATATATTGGTAAAAAATGCAAAATAAGAAATGAGCAATATATTCCATTTGTATTTGAATTGTTTATTGCATTTCTTCCGGTGTTGCAATGACACTTGCGTGGGGAAGTGGAGGAGGGGGGTTCATAATCATTTGTTGTTCTCTACTTCAGTATGGTTCTCTTTTATTCTTTCATATTTAATTGAATGTTTTACCTTTATTGTAATCATTTAAAAACCAGTAGCTTTATTGTGGGTTGAAAAATATCGTTAAAAATAAGTTTATTATTTTTTTTTTTTAATTAATCCCATAGGTTCAATTTTAATCATAAAAGTTCCTTATAAAAATTGTATATACGACTACACCGTAAATCCCTTATTTCAAATTGTAAAAAGTCTCATTAATCTTCAACTTGTCTATTACACTACAGATTTTTCAAAACGATACAAATTTTAATCACAGCTCAAAACCGTCCAACAATAACCAATAGAATGTCAAGTTCTGAAATCAGCTGATCTTCATATGTCATCTTGTTTGTTGTTTCTAATCTAACCTGACCTACGTTGAAATGTATTGTGTGTAGTTAGTTCTTTATTTTTAAATAATTTAAAATCAGTAATAGTTGCTGTGACGTAGAAAATACGCCACTCAGTCCAAGTGACATAACCGAAAGAGTTAAATTAGCTTCAGACTATATTTTGCCTTTCAAACCGAAGGGAAAATATGAGAAAATGTGTACTCAAGTTATGCACTGGAGAGAAAATATGGGATTAATTCATTTTCTGAGAGTGTTTTGATTGTTTATGTTGAAGAATATCACAAAGGAAAAAAAAAACCTCTTTCTTGTGGTTAATTTATTTCTATGATCGAATCCACCATTTATATAAAACACTAAATCAAATTCTACTATTATTATTCATGTGTTAAAAAACTCTGAAAGTTATTATTCTCTCTCTCTCTCTCTCTCTCTCTCTCTCTCTCTCTCTCTCTCTCTCTCTCTTCTCTCTCTCTCTCTCTCTCTCTCTCTCTCTCTCTCTCTCTCTCTCTCTCTCTCTCTCTCTCTCTCTCTCTCTCTCTCTCTCTCTCTCTCTCTCTCTCTCTCTCTCTCTCTCTCTCTCTCTCTCTCTCTCTCTCTCTCTCTCTCTCTCTCTCTCTCTCTTCTCTCTCTCTCTCTCTCTCTCTCT